>CM021104.1:109480908-109724650 GCA_007115665.2 Sequoiadendron giganteum | reverse complement strand
GATCGGACAATTTGCTATTTTTAGCAGTTCAGGCTTCAGGAGCCATTTTTAGGGGTCAAACGTATGATTGCTCATTGCATGTCCGGAGATTACTTCTGGGTTCCTCGAAACCTTCGCAACGATATAACATGCAAACCGAGACAATCACTTTTAGAGTTCAGCCTTCGGAGGCTATTTTTAGGGTTTGCATGCAGAGTTCTTCAACGCATGTCCGGATATTCCTTCTGGGTTTTTCGAGAGCTTCGCAACAATGTGACATGCAAGCGGAGAAGATCAAATTTCGAGGACTTACTATTTTTAGCCAGCGCATGCATGCAGACCAGTTTTCTGGGTTTTTCTGGGTTTCTTGAGATCCCACAGGCAATATGACATGCAAAATCATCCGACAGTGGATGAGTCACTTTTCAGGCAGTTTCTATTTTTAGCAGGTACACTCTGGCAGCCGCCTAACACTCCAGTTCAGCAAGCAGAACGACATGTAGAAGGAACGAAGTCAAACGGAGACCGTTCGGGATACATGCAGGTCAAATTAGGGTTTCCACTTTTATAGGGGGTGAAATCCAGAAATAGTCAAAACGAAATACCCCACCAATGTCAGCATACTTCAAGGCACCTGCTGGCAAAATTTGAGCGAAATCGGAGAACTTACTATTTTCAGTAAGTCAGGTCATGGCTATAAATAGCAGGTCTTCACCCGAGGTTGGCATCAGAGCGACACTCAAGTTCTCAGAATCAGGCGTTGCAAGTTTCAGGTCAAACGGAGCCATGGAAGTCAAAAAGTCAAGAACTTACTATAAATAGCAGGTGGCTATAAATAGCAGGTCAGGGCAGAGGACTGGCAAGACAGGTTCACAGGGCGAAGAAGATCAGATGGTGAAATTTTCAAGCAAAACGGAATTGAGGAAGTCAAGGAAATCAAAGACTTACTATAAATAGCAGGTGGCTATAAATAGCAGGTCAGGGTAGAGGACTGGCAAAGTAGGTTCACAAGGCAAAGAGGGTCATATGGTGAAATTTTCAGGCAAAACGGAGCTATATGGGTCGAAAATCAAGGGGCTTTCTAAAAATAGCCTGACTTGCTCAAAATAGACGGTGAAGACGAAGGCAGGCAGAGGTATGAAAAAGTTTCTAAGTGTTCAAATGGAAGTTGCCAATGGAAAATGCGCCCAACCTTGTGAAGTGACTTAGAAAATATTCTAAGGCAAAAACAGAAGTCTCACCTCTCAAATGCGCCCTCAAGCAAAATTCTAAGTGTGTGAAAACTGTCTAAGGCAAAAACGAAAGCACCACCCTCAAAATGCGCCCAACCTTGTGAAGTGACTTAGAATATATTCTAAGGCAAAAACAGAAGTCTCACCTCTCAAATGCGCCCTCAAGCAAAATTCTAAGTGTGTGAAAATTGTCTAAGGCAAAAACGAAAGCACCACCTGTTGTGACCTTTTTCACACATCACCCCATCAAGATGGGGACCCCCTAATTTTTGCTCCATTCTAGTCTTTTGGCTTTGGTTCGCTCTCTCTCTGGTCTCTGGTCCTTCCGGGGTTTGTCCCGTTGTTTGACCCAGGTTGAAATATTGGTCAAGTCTGTGTAATTAGGGTTTTCATCCTTCAAGCTTATTTAAGGTCAGACTGAGTTATAAAATTGAAATCTAAGCTTAGAGCAGCAGTCAGAAGACTTCCAGCAGAGTCCCCCTAAATTTTCACTGTATTCTGGCAACTTACTATTTTTAGTAAGTATTCAATTTGGGACTATTTTATTGAGATTTTGGAATTCTGTCAGTTCCACTGCATCCGAGTGACATCAAGCTGTCTACACGTAAATTTTGAGCCAGATCAGACGACTTGCTATTTTTGGCATTTCAGGCTGTAAGAGTCAAATCAGGGTTTCCACATGGGCTTTTCAGATGCATGTCTGGAGAATCCTTCTGGGTTTTCCAAAACCTTCGCAGTGATGTAACATGCAAACCGAGACAACCACTTTCAGAGTTCAGCCTTCGGAGGCTATTTTTAGGGTTCGCATGCAGTGTTTTTCAACGCATGTCGGGTTTTTCTTCATGGGTTTTTCGAGAGCTTCGCAACGGTGTGGCTTGCAAGCAGAGAAGATCGAGTTTTGAGGACTTACTATTTTTAGCCAGTGCATGCATGCAGACCAGTTTTCTGGGTTTTTCTGGGTTTTTTAAGATCCCGCGGGCAATATGACATACAAAACCATCCGGCAGTGAATGAGTCACTTTTCAGACAGTTTCTATTTTTAGCAGGTACACTCCGGCAGCCGCCCAACACTCCAGTCCAGCAAGCAGAACGACATGCAGAAGGAACGAAGTCAAACGGAGACCGTTCGGGATACATGCAAATCAAATTAGGGTTTCCACTTTTATAGGGGGTAAAATCCAAAAATAGCCGAAACAAAGTACCCCACCCATGTCAGCACACTTCAAGGTACCTGCTGGCAAAATTTGAGCAAAGTCGGAGAACTTACTATTTTTAGTAAGTCAGGGCACGGCTATAAATAGCAGGTCTGCACCCGAGGTTGGCGTCCGAGTAACCCTCAAGCTATCAAGATCAAGCGTTGCAACTTTCAGGCAAAACGGAGCTACTAAAGTCAGAAAGTCAAACTTACTATAAATAGCAGGTGGCTATAAATAGCAGGTCAGGGCAGAGGACTGACAAAACAGGTTCACAAGGCAGAGAATATCATCTGATGAAATTTTCAGGCAAAACGGAGCCTTAGAGGTTGAAAATCAAGGGATTTGCTAAAAATAGCACAACTTGCTAAAAATAGAATGCAAGAGCAGGAACAGGCAGAGGCTTGAAAAACGCCTAAGGCATAAAACAAAAGCTCACCTAGTAAAATGCGCCCACCTCAAGGCAGAGGCTTGAAAAACGCCTAAGGCAAAAATGAAAGCTCACATGTTGAAATGCGCCCACCTAGGAAAATGAAAGCATGGGGTCTCATTTGCGCCCAAGGAAGAAGAGATGCCTTGAAAAAAGTTTCTAAGGCAAAAACAAAAGCTCACATGTTGAAATGCGCCCACCTCAAGGAGAGAAGCCTTGAAAAGTTTCTAAGGCAAAAACAAAAGCTCACCTAGTAAAATGCGCCCACCTCAAGGATTGAAGCTATGAAATATTTCTAAGGCATAAAACGAAAGTGTCAAGGGTGAAATGCGCCCTCTAAGACATGAAATGAAAGCTTGGCCTAGCATTTGCGCCCATGATGAAGAGGAGATGGCCGAAATTTTCCTAAGGCATGAAATGAAAGTAGAGAGGTCAAAATGCGCCCAAGGCAAGATAAAGTGGCTAGGACTTGGAGAAAATTTCCTAAGTCAAGAAAATGAAAGTTCAAGACCCCATATGCGCCCAAGGATATTCTAACTGTTTGAGAATTTTCTAAGTGAGAAATCAAGGCTTGCATGAGTAAAATACGCCAAGGTTGCTGGAGAAAATTTCCTAAGGCAACAAAATAAAAGTAGACACATGAAAGTGCGCCAGAGGTGTAAAGTGAAGGAATTTTTTTTGAAATAAATATTTCATCAAAATGTATACGCCTATGGTAGAGAAAGTGTTAGAAATAAAATTTTTTCTAAGTGATATAACACTTCACTAGGGAAAAATACGCCCTTGGCAAGGAAGGATGATTTGATGAGTTTTAAAATTCTCCGAAGGCAGTTGAAAGTTAACGAATCTTTTTTCAAGGGGAAAATTTGATATCGACGAATATTTTCCATGGGTCAAGTGAAAATCAAATGAACCCGTTTAAAATGCACCCATGAGTTAGCAGAGTTTGAAAATTAATTTCCTAAGGGAAATTTTAATATTTTCAGAAGAAATTCGTTTTGCCTAGATTATTTTCCTGACAGAAGTTAAATCTCAAAGGACGAATTATTTCGAGCACGCAAACAATTTTTAATCGCCCGGAGTTGAACGTTTTAATGAGAGAATTTAAAATGTCTAAGGCAAATTTTATGAAATCGAGGATTTAAATGACAGACATTTTAAAAGTTGGAAATAAATTTGCTACTCCCACGAATTTTTTCGAGTTGAATTTATTTAAACACTGCGAGATTTTAAAATGGAATTTTAAATCAAGTCAAGTGATTGTTTTTCTCGCGAGTTGTTTAAATCGCCAAGAGTTAACTGGCAGATTAAGAGGAAAATTCGAAATTTGAAGAAGAAGGAATCATTATTAATGGCAACTGCCATAATAACCGGCTGACGACTAGCCCACTACTGCGCTTGAATTAGAAGATTCCGAACGAAGAGAGTGGAAAATTGATGAAGGTGCTAAAAATAGCCCCAGCACTACTTAGCAGGATTCTCCGAGAAAAGTTATTTAAACAATCTCTTCTCTCATTTCTCCTCACATTATTTCGAAGTTGAAGTTGCTGAAGAAGTTCTGGAGAGATTGAAATATTTTCCAAGTGGTTGAGGAGAGAAATTCTGTGAGAGTTTATTTTATTTCGGAGTGTTGAGTTGCTGAAAGTACGAAGTGCTGGAGAAATTTCATTTGCCGAGACTCTTTCTTTCGAAGAGCTGAAAGTGGAGTTGCTGCGAAGTTTAAACGTTGAGAAGTTGAGGAAGTTGAAATTTCATATTGCTGGCAACTCTTTATTCCTCTAACTGCTGAAGTTGACAAAGTGAAGTCAAGGTTCGAACAATTTGTGCTGGAGAAATTAGCTACATTGCTGAAAGTTATTGGCTTGCTGCGTTTTTTCTTCACCAGTCAGAAGTGCAGTTGCTGAGAGTTGTCTCTAAACTCAGAGATTTTTATACAGTACGAGGTTTGGAGTTAGAAATTTATGCTGAGAAATTTTATTTTCAAAGCTAACTCCGTATTCGCAGCCATCTCGAGAATTGTTTTATTTTATTAATCTGCAGCCTAGCTTATTCTTCTATTTTATTTTGCAGATGGCTGGCGCAAAGGATGTTGCAGGAACAAGCAGAGCCGCAGGCAGAGCTGCAAACACTGAAGCAGGCAAGGCTGGCTCATCCCGGCAGGCAATGATTAAGAGGCTCGCTAAGCCATTTCTCCCAAAGTTAGCAATAGTTTCAAAGTTGGCAGGATTGAATGACACCAACCTTGGTTCATTTAATCTGAATGCACTCAAATCGAGGATGTTCGGGCTAGGGGGCCATCAACCATCCGTCACGGCACATAAGATAATGAAGAGTGGAATCTACGCAGCTGCTAGTTTTCCGCCAGCAATTCAGTGTCCGGAGCTAATTATGGAGTGCGCCAATCACTACAAGCCAGAACGTAGGACGATCGTCTCTCCGGATGGTAAACTGCTCGCCAACTTCACACCCGATGCCATCGGAGAAGCATTTGGGATTCCAACTGCTGAGGAGATGTTATACAGGACAAACAAGAGGGCAGATAAGATGTACTCTTCCTCTTTCGAAAGAGTCACTGCAGTCATCAACAGAGTTTGGATGCAGAAGCCGAGGCCACCCCGCACTAAGCTCCCAAAGCAGATAATTGCCGAGGACGTGAAACAAGAATACTGTGATTTGATAATGATGCTGAGCCGGGTGAATGGGAGTGCACAGGCTTACATTTTCGAGCCTTGGATGTTCTACTTCATCGAGATCATCTTGGAAGGAAAGGAGTGTGTCGATTGGGCTAGGATGATTAGCAACCACATCGATGAGCAATTCAGGAGCTTGAAGGTGACGCAGACTTTCTACATGAGCTCATATGTGATTTACATGTTGGCCAGAATGACTAAGTACAGAGGGATTTCGTACAAAGAGCCAATCGGCTGTGCCCCTGGTCAATTCAAAATTCATGAAGCCTGCACACAGCTACATTTAGCTAACATTGCCAACTATAAGCGGGCAAATGATGCATTCACAATGCACATTGCGAGGACACTTCAGCAGAGAACGCAGCAGAGAATATCTAAAGAAGCACAGACACTGATTGAGGAATATGGGTATTGGCTCATCCAATTCCCGAAATTCACATATATTAGGCTGCAAGGGTTCACTTCGTATCCGTATCGGTTACCACGATACCCCACTGATCACATAGTAATGCTTGAGATATCTGGGCAATTGATTGCCTACGATAAGATTCAGAAAAGGAAAAAGAAGGGTGGGCTTGATTTCCCTATCACCATGGGAAATTCCATTGAGGTGTGTCCCTCTTTGCAGACAGCCCGAGAGGCAGAGGACGAGCTGCAATCTTATCATTTGTCATATCACACAGGCAGGCAGGATTTCGATCCTTACGGGAACATCCGGATGGTACAGAACGTTGAATACCGGCACAGAGCTCATCTGGAGGACTTCTGGGCAAATGCAGTGGATGAGGCTGAGATAAGAAGAAGGATGTTTTCTAGACTTCCTCTCAAGTTGATTAAAGAATGTGAGATTATTCCAGTTCCCGACCAGGTAGAGGAAGATGTCAACGTCATGCAACCCGACTATGGGTCAGTTAGGGATACTCCTGTCCCACCACCTGATTGGTCCGAGCCAGAGATCATGGACTTGGACACTCTTTCTATCCCGGTGATGACTTTTACCAGGACTTGGGTCGACAGACATGTATGCAAACTCAAGAGCAAGTCGATCGCCCTTACTTATAACTTGATGGGTGACCCAAGGCCGTTATCGTTAAAGAGGGGGAAACAAATTGCTCAGACATCGAGGGCACAAGTGGAAGTGCCAACCCAACCGATACCGTTGAGGATAGAACAAGCATCCCCCGTGCACTCACAAACTCAATCTTCGAGTTTAAGAGTGGTCTCATTATTTGCCGATCAGAGGGCAGGATTAAGAGGAAGGCGAGGGACTTGGGGGGTAGATCGACTAGCGGGGAATCCCGACTAGTGTCGGTTATCCGGTGACCAATAGGAGGAGAAGGAAAGCGATGAAGCTGAGCACATTTTTATTGAGATGTTGGACCTTTGCTTTGGAAAGAAGGAAATCGAGCGAGGGGACCCAAGGGTCGGGAGATACCCAGCTTATAGAGGAGGATGAGCCTGAGCAGACCAGTGCAAGAAGAGAGGAAGTGCACGAGATGGAGGCAACGGAAGAACAACCCCTTGTTGTTTGTAATCCACAGCAGACAGTGCCTGATTGGCTTTCTGACAGAATGAGGAGAGAACCCGAGGATGATACGGATCCGGCCATTGAGATGGAGGAGTTCCTTAGAAGGATCAGTGCGCCACTAGAGAAGAAAAGGGCCCGAAAGTTTTCAAAGATCTCGACTGACGAGTCAGGCTCTCGCACGCTTCAGGTGGCTATTCCGAGGGAAGATTGTGATCGAAGCGAGGAGAGGCCTGAAAATTATGTGATCACCACAGTAGAGTTGGGTCGTCCTACGGGAGCCCAAGTTATCGAGGAGTTCGATAACTCCTATCGGGCATTGAAGGATCAGTTGCTCCGCACGGAGGGGAAGTATAAGAAATTGAAGAAGGAGCACAAAACCTTGATAGGATATATGCAGAATCTAGCACGTCCAGGTGAACCAGCGGACCCGGCAGTGGAACGTCCATCGGAGCTTCCGAACGAGTCAATTGTTGCCTTAGAGGATTTAAAGAAAATGGAAACGGAGGCAGACAAGTGGGTTAGCCGTGTTCATACTGAGACAGGGAAATTCATGGAGGACCTCGCCGATGCTTATCGACAGGCCTCAAGTATTTTGGCACGGATGGATATAGTAGAGCAGGCCTGGGGTGATACTCGCATCTATCAAACGAAGACTGTACTTCGTTTGGGGGCTTTGATGCATATACCCCTAGAAACCTTGGTGGATGGAGGTGTAATTCAGAGAGGTGATAGGTATGATTTCACCGGTTGGTACTCCTCGGTGGTCACAGGCCGTGGATTTCACGACGCAGCAAGGGCAGATTCAGCTAAAGTGAGGAAAGCAATGGGCAACATCTTGGGGGGAGTCCTCAATACATTAGAAGCCATATTTGCTAGAAAGTTGGTCCCAGAGGAGATAACTGCTGATGGCTTGAAAAGTAGACTACCTCCATTCTTCTCAGCTGCGAGGTCACTTGTCTTGGATGACTTTGAGAATGTCTCCACGTTCTCTAGTATAATTCAGCATACCCAGGACGCCTTAGTGACATGGAGAAAATCTTACACCAGATACGGACAGACGGTAGCAGTCTTGGAGTTCCAGCTCAACCATATTCCATCGATCTCTACACAGGAGGTTGAAGCAGTATTGACCCGATTGATCGAGTTTGCTATCCGGGAGAAGGCCAGTGGGAACGCGCTGCTTGATGAGGATCTTCTTGATGATGGTAGTGGGCATTAAGTGCTCATTATGATTCCTGCAGGGGAGTGGAGAATATTCTGTGCATTCATTGCCCACTCCTCTCTGTGGCGGTTTTTAGGGCAGAAACCCTAATCAGGGCATATGTGGCTCGATCTGAGCCCTTCATTGTAATTTGATCTGAACCGTCCACTGAATTGGACTTATTATAAAAGGGGCGTCCCCCCTCATTTGTAAATCATTAGATAGACATTAGATCAAGAGTTGAATCAGAGCTAGAGAGTAGAAGGCATATAGCATTTAGCTTAGAAGTTAGCTTTAGATTGAGGAGGGAAGAAAACTTTCCTTTGAAAGTTTTGTAAAAGGTTGTTGTGAACACTTTTCATAATACAAAGAGTTTCATTGCTTGGTGATTTCTTCTTTGTTATGAGTAGCTAGCAAGGCCATTTCGTCTTTCCAATTCAAGGTAGATAGAGTAAAATAGATTTTATTTCATGCAAGTAGTTGTTAATTGTGGAGTGTGGCGTGGTGATTTAAGCATATCTTCCTCATCCATACCACTAGCGGGCTTGCTGATGGTAAGTTCGCCTTGCGTGGTCAACTGGAATATCAGCACTTAACTTCGATTATGGTTCATATGTTTGTATGCGTCGTATTGACGGTATGAACGTGTTGCGTCATAGTTTGAACACTTTTCTCATCCTTTGAAGATTGCACTAACTTTGTCGGAGTTGTTCGAAAGAAGACAAAACAAAGTTTGGTTTGAAGATTGTTTAAGTCGATCCTCGTCCTCCACCCTTTTGGAGGTAGATTTGTAGAATCCCTATCCCTATCTCCTTTAAATTCTGCATTTTCGAGTCAGTTTAGATACCAGAACCATATTGCCAAATCATTCATGTCCTAATTGCTTCACAAAATTGAACAACTACGTAAGTCCCCTTGAAATAACCAGCAAAACACATCAACCAACTGAGTCTATTCGCGATAAAAGGAACCTTGGAGTCGAACACATGAACTTTCAAGCAATCTTAGCATGTGGGACACTTTGATCAAGAGAGAATAGAGTGACCGTTGGGCAACTTTATTTTGTGCTGGCGCTGTCATAAAAAGCACGTCAACAGAGAGCAGTGCTATAAAGCATCTGTTGGTAAATAATATGATCTTAGAATCATCTCCATGTTGCTACACTTGTCTGGCCCATCCGTCAGTAATTCTAATAGTGATCTGGCCTGATGCAGAGCATCTTCTGTAAAAAGGCATTTACTCCTTCTGACAATTTGGTTCACTGCTTAGTAATTTTAGGAGTTTGTTATGCTAGAAATAGTGATTTTGTTCAACCACTCCAAATCAGTTCAGTTTAATAGCGCAGCTGTCACTTCTGGTTGTTAACGTGTTGGAAGATTTAGGGAGGCAGCTGAAGACAACAGTTTGTAGTTTCTAGTTGATATAGAAGTTTGGACTTGTTGAGGATTGATGAGGCTGTAATTAGGGATGTATTGGTCTAGATAGAAGAATAAAAGGACTTTGAGCTTCGTAAATATTTTCCGTGTTAATAGAACGTGTCTTCTGTGTTCTCCTCCTGGTTTTAGGTTTTATCATCTATGTTTCAGTATTCCTTGCTTATAGCTTTATCTGTCTGTTGTTTTTGAGAGGAATATGTACTCCTATGTTCAGCTGAGGTGTTGCATCAGTTAAGACGCAATTTTCCATTTTTATGCTCTGTTGTGTTTTTATAGTTTAGTTTGGTGTGTTTAGCTACAGGAGAATGCTGGAACAGAGTAGTTTGAAGACCATTACTTGCAGGTGCTTGAAGGTGTCTGTATCAGTTTGGTATCAGAGCATCTTAAGATGCTGGAAGTAGAGGATTCTTGAAAGAGTTTTAAATTGTTCAGAGTGCTGATGAAGTACAGTGATGAGCAGCCATAGCAACAATGCATAGTCTTTGACCTGAGTGTGGAGTCTCCCTTGTTTGATATCTTCCTTTAACATAGGACTTTGGCATGTTGGATTCTTAGCCCCTATCATTTGAAGCTTGGTTGCCACAGGAATGGTGCAAGATCTGATCTTAAGGCACGAAATGCATGTGTGGAGGCTTGCATAGAGATTGCCAAGAGTTGGATGCTACGGGTGATGAAGATGTTTGCTGAATAGAAGTGGTAGTCAATTGTCTTGTTATTTTCCTCCTTCCTTAGACTCATCATATTCAGATTCCATCTGGGCCTTGGGAAGGTCGAGAGGTTGATGCCATCCTCCACATCATGGCTATCAAGTTGGCAAAGGTTAGAAGACTATTTATATATTAGATTTTTGTTAGTTGTGAGTTGATGTTAAAGAAGCGGATGCCCCACTAAGGATGGCAAGAGAGTCATCTTATGGAATTACTGAGGAAAACAAATACTGAATTGTTTTTGATGAGACTTGAGCTACATGGAATTGTGAAGAAGGCAGGTAATTGTCATGATAATAAACATCCCATAATCAATATGACTGCATATTCAAACAAGTGCACTGCAGTGTTGTCTATCCTGAGCCCCTATTTTAATACTCTGCAATTAGGTGATAATTTTATGAGAGCAAGAAGCATTTTCTGTAAGAGCTTTATTATTCTGGAACAAATTAGTGGTGACTCTGCATCAGTTAATATGAGGTCTTTGGCTGTTTGAAGGGAGTTGATGGTGAGAGGTGGGACTTGTTCCATGAAAACTTGTTGAAGGGATGAAGAATATAGCCATAGAATGTGGATATGTGGTCACTAGATTGTCCATCCAAAAGGGAGGAGGAGACTTATGTAAATCTTCTTGTCTTTATGTGCTGTAAGTCGTCAAATATCTGTCGGCCATAGTTGGCCAAATGTTATATTTCAATAAAACTATAGTTGTATTGGGAATAATTAAAGGCATGTGCATTCGGGTAATTAAGTCCCAATTAGTTGTAGTGGGTTGTTATGGAACGTCACGACGGTTGGTTGCTCAACCACTGCCGAACGTTATATGTACTCAGTTTTGTAGTCGGGAGTGAGGTTATGATTCCATGGTTGATAGTACGGGAATACTCTGTGATTGTACATGGTGATAATTGCTAGAAATGAATATAAGCATCTCATGATTCAAGCATATTATGTTTTACACTCTGTTATTCTATTCCATGTTCTGCATATAGTTCAGTTTACTTCTGTTGTACGTAATGTTGACGTGTGTTTTATGACAACACCAACACAGAATAAAATGTCCAACGGTCACTCTATTCTCTCTTGATCAAAGTATTCCGCATGCTAAGATTGCGTGAAAGTTCATGCGTTCAATTCCAAGGTTCCTTTTATTGCGAATAGACTCAGTTGGTTGATGTGAATATGCTGGTTATTCCAAGGGGACTTACGTAATCGTTCAATTAAGTGAAGTAGATGAAAGATTTTGACTATGATGCTCTGATATCTGAATTGACCCAGAAATGCTGAATTTAAAGGGATAAGGGGGTAGGAATTCTACAATCTACTTCAAAAGGGTGGAATGTGGGGATCAACCTAAACAATCTTCGAACTAGACTCTGCTTTGCCTCCCTTCAGACAACCTCCACAAAGTCGGTGCAATCTTCAAAAGATGAGAAAAGTGTTCAAATCATGACACAACATGTTCATACCATCACAACGATGCATATGGACATATGAGCCACAATCAAAGTTAAGTGCTATTACTCCAGTTGACCACGCAAGGCGGACTTACTGTCATCAAGCCCGCTAGTGGTATGGACGAAAGAAGACTTGCTCAAATTAAATGCCACACTCTACAACTAACAACTACTTGCATGAAATGAAAGTCTATTTTACTCTATCTACTTTGAATTGGAAAGATGAAATGGCCTTGCTAGCTACTCATAACAAAAGAAGAAATCACCAAGCAATGAAACTCTTTGTATTATGAAAAGTGTTCACAACAACCGTTTACAAAACTTTCAAAGGAAAGTTTTTTTCCCTCCTCAATCTAAGCTAATTTCTAAGCTAATCACTATATGCCTTCTACTCTCTAGCTCTAATTCAACTCTTGATCTAATTCTAATTCTAATAATTTACAAATGAGGGGGGATGCCCCTTTTATAGCTAGCCCATTTCAGTGGACGGCTCAGATTCAATTACAATAAAGGGCTTAGATCGAGCCACCTATGCTCTAATTAAGGTTTTTGCCCTAAAAACCGCCATTGAGGGGAGTGGGTAATAAATACACAAAAGATTCTCCACTCCCCTGCAGGAACCATAATGAGCAATTAATGCCCATCACCATCTTCCAGAAGATCCTCATCCAGCAGAGCGTTCCCACTGTCTTGTTCCCTGACCGCGAATTCGATCAACCGGGCCAATACTATCCCAACCTTCTGAACATGAATCGGTGGAATATGGTTGAGCTGAAATTACAAGACTGTTACTGTCTGTCCGTGCCGAGTGTAAGACTTTCTCCATGCCACCAAGGCGTCCTGGGTATTCTGGATTATACTGGAGAAAGTGGAGACATTCTCAAAGTTATCTTGGACAAGCGACCTCGTAGCCGAGAAAAATGGAGCCAGTTTGTCCCTCAAGCCATCAGCAGTTATTTCCTTTGGAGCCGGCCTTCTAGCAAATATGGCCTCCAATGTATTGAGGACTCCCTCCAAAATGTTACCCATTGCCTTCCTAACTCTGGCCGAATCTGCCCTTGCTGCATCGTGAAACCAATGGCCCGTGACCACCGAGAAGTACCAACTGGTGAAATCATACCTGTCACCTTCCTGAATTACACCTCCATCCACCAGGGTCTGCAGAGGTATATGCATCAAAGCCCCCAGACAAAGAACAGTCTTAGTCTGATAGATGCGGGTATCACCCCAAGCTTGATCCACCATGTCCATTCGTGCCAAAATATTTGAGGCCTGTTGATAAGCATTGGCGAGGTCCTCCATGAATTTCTCTGTCTCAGCCCGAACATGGCTAACCCATTTGTCCGCTTCCGTTTCCATCTTCTTTAAGTCTTCTAAGCTAATAATTGACTCCCTTGGAAGCTCTGGTGGGAGTTCTACTGCTGGGTTTGCTTGTTCACTTGGACGTGCCAGACTCTGCACATATCCTATCAAGGTCTTGTGCTCCTTCTTTAACTTCTTATACTTCGCCTCCGTGCGGAGCAATTGGTCTCTCAAAGCCTGATAGGAGTTATCGAACTCCTCAACAATTTGGGCTCCCGTAGGACGACCCAACTCTATCGTGGTGATCACATAATTCTCGGGCTTCTCCTCGGCTCGATCAGACTCTTCCCTTGGGATAGCAACCTGAAGTGTGCGAGAGCTTGACACATCAGTTGAAATCTTTGAAAACTTCCTAGTTCTCTTCTTCTCCGGTGGTGCACTAATCCTTCTGAGGAACTCCTCCATCTCAACGGCTGGATTCGTATCATCCTCAGGGTCTCTTCTCATTCTATTCGTAAGCCAATCCAACACCGTCTGCTGTGGATTGCAAGTGAGGAGGGGCTGCTCCTCTGTTGCCTCCACCTTGTATATTTCCTCTCTCCTAACACTGTTCTGCTCGGGCTCATCAGTCTCCACAAGCTAGGTATCTCCGGACCCTTGGGTCCCTTGCTCTGTGTTTTCTTCCTCTTCCAATGCCATGTCCAACATTTGCTAGAAACGGGTATCGGCCACTATTTCCTTCTCTTCCTGTTGGCCACCCCTGGATGCAGTGACACTTAAGCTATCTGACTCTTGGACGTTGGGCTGATCAACTTCCTCAAGTTTTCGCTCTTCATTCAATTTTGCCCTCTAATCTGCAAATAGCGAAATTTCCCTCAAACTCGAAGACTGAGTTTGCGACCGCGGGGGTGATGCTTGCTCCATCTTCAAAGGTATTGGATGGGTCGACACCTCATCTTGTGCTTCCGGTGCTTGGGCAACTTGTTTTCCCCTTCTCGCCGATAGCGGCCTTTGATCACCCATCAAGTCATAAGTAAGGGTAACTGCTCTGCTTATGAGTTTGCCTACATGCCTATTGACCCAAGCCCTCGTGAAAGTCATCACCGGAATAGAGAATGTGTCCAAGTCCATGATTTCCGGCTCGGACCAATCAGGTGGTGGAACCGGAGTATTCCTGACTGACTCATAGTCAGGCTGTATGACATTTACATCCTCTTCCACCTGGTCGGGAATTGGGATGACTTCACACTCCTTGGTTAACTTGAGAGGGAGTCTGGTAAACATCCTTCTTATTTCAACCTCATCCGCTGCATTTGCCCAAAAATCCTCTTATGTGAGCCCTGTGCTTGTACTCAACATTCTGCACTACTCAGATGTTTCCGTAAGGATCGAAATCCTGCCTGCCTGTGTGATACGAGAGATGAAAGAATTGTAGCTCATCTTCTGCCTCTCGAGCTGCCTGCAAGGAGGGGCATACCTCAATGGAATTCCCTATGGCGATGGAAAAACCCAGTCCCTTCTTCCTCTTCTTCTTCTGGATTTTATCGTAGGCAATGAGTTGCCTAGATACCTCTAGCATTACTATGTGATCAGTGGGGTACCTCGGCAATCGGTATGGATACGAGGTGAACCCCTGTAGCCTAATGTATGTGAATTTCAGAAATTGTATGAGCCAGTATCCATATTCTTTGATCAACGCCTGTGCTTCCTTTGATATTCTTTGCTGCATTCTCTGTTGAAGGGTCCTTGCAATATGCATTGTGAATGCATCATTTGCCCGCTTGTAGCTGGCAAGTTTAGTCAAATGTAATTGTGTGCAGGCCTCATGGATTTTGAACTGGTCAGGGGCACAGCCGATTGGCTCTTTGTACGTGATCCCTCGGTACTTGGTCATTCTCGCCAGCATATACATTACGTACAAGCTCATGTAAAAAGTCTTCGTCCTTCTCAGGCTCCTGAACTGTTCATCAATGTTGTCGCTAATCATCCTAGCCCAATCAACACACTCCTTTCCTTCCAATATGATTTCGATGAAGTAGAACATCCAAGGCTCAAAGATGTAGGCCTGTGCACTCCCATTTACTCGACTTAGCATCATTATCAAGTCACAGTATTCTTGTTTCACATCTTTGGCAATTATCTGTTTTGGGAGCTTAGTGCGGGGTGGTTTTGGCTTTTGCATCCAAACTCTGTTGATGACTGCCATGTGGAGAGACAATGGTTCTGCGTTCCGGCTTGTAGCAATTTGCACACTCCATGATTAATTCTGGACATTGTATTGTTGGTGGAAAACCAGCAGCCGCGTAGATCTCACTCTTCATAATATTGTGTATCGTGACTGACGGTTGATGACCTCCCAGTCCGTACATCCTTGATTTGAGCACACCCAGATTAAATGAACCAAGGTTGGTGTCATTTAATCCCGCCAACTTTGAAATAATTGCTGACTTTGGAAGAAATGGCTTGGCGAGCCTTTTGATCATTGCTTGTCGGGATGAGCTTGCCTTGCCCGCTTTAGTATTTGCAGCCTTGTCTGCAGCTCTGCTTGTTCCTGCAACATCTTTTGCTCCAGCCATCTGCAAAAATAAAATAGAATAACAAGTTAGACTGCAGATTTTAATAAAATAAAACAATTCCCGAGATGGTTGCGAGTACGGAGTTAGCTTTGAAAATAAAATTCCTCAGCATAAATTTCTAACTCCAAACCTCAAACTATATAAAATCTCTGAGCTTAGAGAAAACTCTCAGTAACTGCACTTTTGACTGGTGAAGAAAAATCGCAGCAAACTAATAACTTTCAGCAATGTGAATAATTTCTTCAGCATAAATAATTCGAATCCTTGACTTCAGCTTGTCAACTTTAGCAATTAGAAGAATAAAGAGATCACTGCAGTATGGAATTTCAAACCTCTTCAACAACAATCAATTTTCAGCCGTTCGAATATAAAATCCTTAGCAACTTCAAGAACTCTCATGCCACTTCGAAAATGACTTCTTCAGCACTCCGAGAATAAGACCTTCAACAAATAAGGAAATCTCTGCAACTTCGAAAATCTGCAGCAACTTCAACTCTCAGCAGTTTGAAAATAAAATCTCTAGCAACTCCAGCATACAATTTCGAAATTTGCAGCAACACACTCTCAGCTCTTTGAAAATATATTCTCTAGCAATTTGAGAAACAAATTCTCTAGCAACTTCGTATTTAGAAAATAAAAACTCAACCTCACTTTCAGCAGCTTCAAAAATACTTCAATCTCTCAAGAAATTTCTCACCTTAGCAACTCTCAACTTCGAAATGTGAGAAGAAAAGAGAAATGAGGTTGCTTAAATAATTCTTCATGAAGAATCCTGCCAAGTAGTGCTGGAGTTATTTTTAGCACCTTCATCAATTCACCACTATCTCCACTTAGAATCTTCTATTTCAGGCGCAGTAGTGGGCTAGTCGTCGGTTAGTCATCATGGCAGTTGCCATTAATGAGGATTCTTTCCTTGCAAAATTCAAATTTTTCCCTTCAGTGTGCCAATTAACTCTTAGTAATTTAAACAACTCGCGAGAAAATCACTTGACTTGATTGAAAATTCCATTTTAAAATCTTCGTAGTGTTTAATAAAATTCAACTCGAAAAAATCATGGGAGTTTTAAATTCATTTCCAACCTGTTAAAATGTCTGCCATTTAAATCTTCAACTTCATGAAATTTGCCTTAGACATTTTAAATCTTCTCTTTAAAATATTCAACTTCGTTGATCTGAAATCACTTGTTTGCTCGAAATAATCCATCCTCTGAGATTTAATTTCCATTAGGAAAATAATCTAGGTAGAACAAGTCCCCTCTGAAAATATTAAAATTTCCCTTAGGAAAATAAATTAAAACTTCATCAACCCATAGGCGCATTTTAAAGAGGTTCATTTAATTTTACTTAACCCATGGGAAAATATTCATCAGTTGTTAATTCTCCCCTTGAAAAATATCTCATTACTCTGCCCACTTCATTTAAATGCCTTTGGAAAATTCGAAATTCCAAGCTCATCCATGGCGTATTTTTCTTAGTGAAATTTCATTTCACTTAAAAAAAGATGTTTGATCTCACTTCCTAGGCGTATTTCCTTTTATTCAATCTTTACTTTGCCTTAGAGAAATTTTAAATGTCTACCCAAGGTGGGCGCATTTTATATCATGTGCCTCCATTTTAAATCCTCAAGCCATTATTCATCTTGGGCGTATTTCTTCCCATGAGGATTTATTTTGCAATCTCTACCTTAGGCGTTTTTCTTTCATTATATCATATGAGCTGGGTGCATTTTGGAGCTCTTGCTTTTATTTCGTGCCTTAGAGATATTTC
Source organism: Sequoiadendron giganteum (assembly GCA_007115665.2). Classification (NCBI taxonomy): domain Eukaryota; kingdom Viridiplantae; phylum Streptophyta; class Pinopsida; order Cupressales; family Cupressaceae; genus Sequoiadendron; species Sequoiadendron giganteum. The sequence continues at coordinate 109,707,152 of CM021104.1, read as the reverse complement.
AAACATATTCATTATTCTTTCCAAGGTGGGGGTGCAAATAGCATGTGTGACTTTGATTTCATGCCTTAGGCGTTTTCAAGGTTCTCATCATACAAGCTGGGCGTAAATAGCTTCTTGCGCTTTCATTTGTGGGCGCATATGCATATGAGGGCTTTTATCTCTAATCATGGGCGTGTTTAGGAGGTTGCTCTTTCATTTTCCATGCCTTGGGCGTTTTCCATGTGTTAACCTCCTCATAGTGGGCGCATTCAGCAAGGCAAGCTGGGCGCATTTTCATATGGGCTCTTCCATTTATTTGCCTCAGCGTATTTTCCTTTTCTCTCCACTTCAGCTTGGGCGCAAATGAGAGGTGATCACTCTCATTTTTGTAACTTAGAAATCTCTTGAAGATTCATTCACCTTGAGGGCGCATTTTGAGTGCCATGCTTTTGTTTTTGCCTTAGCAAATTCTCCACTTTATTTCTTAGCTTGGACGCATTCAATAGGGGCTGCTTGTTTGCCTTAGAAATATTTCACACCACCATCACTTTGAGGGCGCATTTGATACCTCCAGCTTCCATTTCAGACACTTGGAAAAAAGTTCCCAAGCCTTAGTTCATCTTGGGCGCATTTCCTCCCATCTGCTTTTATTTCCATGACTTAGAAAATTTCTAAGTACTCAACTTTTACCTTTGGCGCAAATGAGGTAGGCAACTTTTGTTTCTCATACTTGCACGTTTTTCTTTCCCATGCCTTAGCATATTTTCCTTTTGCAAGGTGGGTGCATTTCATGGGGTGAGCTTTCAAGTGAAGGCGCTTTTGGAGGTAGCCACTTTCATTTTCACACTTAGGCGTTTTCACCTCCTTACCTACCTTGGGCGCAAATGACATGGGTTACTCATATTTTCCATGCCTTAAGACTTTTTCAACATCTTCACTCAAAGTGGGCGGACCTGGCATGTTGAGCTTCTAGTTTCAATGCCTTAGGATTTTCAAGGCTTCATCCTACCTTGGGCGCAAATTAGAGGTTGCACTTTCATTTCATGCCTTAGACGAATTTCAAGGCTCCATTTCCTCTTTATCTTCGTAGGTGCATTTCACATGGCCTGCTTTCATTTTTGCCTTAGAAACTTTTTGAAGTCACTTTTTCTTGACTTGGGCGCATTTTGGAAGGGTATCTTTATTCTCATCATGGGCGCATTTTGAGGGCCATGCTTTTATTTCCAATGCCTTAGAATGTTTCCTCCAGGCTCTTCCATGGTGGGCGCATTTTGACTAGCTCACTTTCATTTGAGGGCGCCTTTTGCTAGGTGGGCTTTCAATTCTCTTGCCTTAGACAATTTTGAAGTCACTTCTTCAAGGTGGGCGCATTTACATGGTTGAACTTTCTTTTGAGGGCGCAAATGGCATGTGAAGCTTTTGTTTCATGCCTTAGAAATTTCCTAAGTCCCCACATCCTCCTTGGGCGCATTTGAGAGGGTATGCTCTCATTTTCTCACACTTAGAAAATATTTCATGCCTTTGCTTGCCCTTCACCTTCACATTCTATTTTTAGTAAGCCTTTGCTTTTCTGATCTCCGCAGCTCCGTTTGTCGTGAAATTTTCACCATATGATCCCTGTAGTTTGATGAACCTGTTTTCGCCAGTCCCTTGCCCTGACCTGCTATTTATAGTAAGTTCCAAAGTTGCCTTACTTCTGTAGCTCTGTTTGACTTGAAACTTGCTATGCCTGATCTTGATAACTTAAATGCCCTGTTCACACCTACCTCTGGTGCAAACCTGCTATTTATAGCCTTGAAATGACTTACTAAAAATAGTAAGTTCTTTGTTTTCGTTCAAATTTTGCCAGTAGGTACCTTGAAGTATGCTGATATCGGTGGGGTACTTCATTCTGACAATTTTTGAGTTTCTCCCCCTATAAAAGTGGAAACCCTAGTCTTGACTTGCATGTACCCTGAACGGTCTTCGTTTGACTTTGTTTTCGTTGCATGCCGTTCTGCTTGCTGACCTGAAGTGTCGGACGGCTGTCTGAGTGTACCTGCTAAAAATAGAAACTTCTTGAAAAGTGACCAATCCATTGTCGGATGATTTTGCATGTCATGTTGCCCGTGGGATCTCAGAAAACCCAGAAAAACCCAAAAAACTGGTCTGCACGCGGGCATTGGCTAAAAATAGTAAGTCCTTGAAAATTGATCCCCTCCGCTTGCATATCACCTCGTTGCGAAGCTCTCGAAAAGCCCATGAGGAATATTCAGACATGCGTTGAAAAACTCTGCATGCAAACCCTAAAAATAGCCTCTGAAGGCTGAACTCTGAAAGTCATCACATCGGTTTGCATGTTACATCACTGCGAAGGTCTTGAAAAACCCAGAAACATTCCCCAGACATGCATTTGAAAAGCACATGTGAAGATCTTGAAAATGGCTCCCGAAACCTGAACTGCTAAAAATAGCAAGTTGTCTGATTCTGCCCAAATTTTGCATGCAAGTAGCTTGATGTTACCTGAGTGTGATGGAATAGTCAGAATTCCAAAATCCTGATGAAACAGTCCCAGATTGAGTACTTACTATAAATAGTAAGTTGTCGGAATTCGATAAAAATTCAGTGGGACTTTGCTGGAAAGCCTGGATGATAGGAAACCCTAATTTCACAGACTTAACCAATATTTCAACCCAGGTCAAACAATGGGACATCCTCGAAACGACGGAAAGACCAGAGAGAGAAAGAGACGCAAAGCCAAAAGACCAGAATGGAGCAAAAATTAGGGGGTCCCCATTTGAATGGGGCAATGTGTAAAAAAGGTCACAACACGTGGTACGTTGACATATACTCAGTGAGGTAAACATTTGGCGCCGTTGCCTAAGCGGACCAGGGAAGCACTCGTTACAATGGCAGCGTAATGGTCCGACTGGCGGAGGAGTGCGTACAAACTAATAAAGAAAGAGAGGACGACTTGACACGGGATTTGGTAAATTTGTGGAACATATCCCTACGAGATCACGTACGAAGGGAAGCCCTCAGGCGAGAAATCCCTAAGGCAGTTATCTGGGATCGACTGGAAGTGAACGACGAGGTTGATCACCTTCTCCACCGCATGCCAAGATTATTGGCCCGCCATTCCATTATCCTTCAGGACCTTTGGGCGGAGGAGGATCAGGAACGCCGAAGGCAGCAAATCTTGCAGTGGTATGAAGAATGAACCAAACGGGAAAAGGAGGAACGAGACACTAGCCGGAGATGTACCCCTGTCAACCAACAATGATCGCGTGAATGACGTGTAATGCCCATACAACCAAACAAAGACAAGAACCGAATACCATTCAGGCATGAAGCGGAGGAAGAAAGAGTTCGACGATCATTGAGAGTGCAGGAGCAAGAAAACCGACGACGAAGATTAAGGCAAGTGGATAAGGAGTTGAATGAAGATTTAATTGAGATAAATCAAAGTATAAAAAGAACAAATGCTAATCTTGAGAAGATAGACCAATCTATTAGTAGAGCACATCAGAGTTTTGTGGAAGGGAGGGATGAGGGACCCTTTAGCACCCCGTACATAGAAAAATTTAAATGCCGAGAAAATGAAGAGGAATTGAGTGGAGAACTTGAGAACAACATCCAACACATTCGGGAGTTGTCCATATCAGACGATGACGAAGGGCTGAGGATTGGGAGATCTGAGCCCAAGATCCCTTGGTAGAGGGAGCACCGGAGTGGAACCTAGGAGACTCAAGGTGTTGAGGATGCTGACGGAAGACGGGAGTGACTCGTACGTGGCTGAGAGTGCAAGTGACGCACCGGAACATAATGGGGAAACCGGTCTAGTCGGGTCCAATACACAAGGAGGATAGCGGGGAAGGATGGTGACTCCAGAGTGGTAGAAGCTGCCAAAGTTTACAGGGAATGGGTCAGAGGATCCAGTACAACATTGCAAAACGTGCGAGACAATCTGGATAGCAAGTAGAGAAGATGACTCGGATCATTGGTTGAAAGCGTTTCTGACGACACTCAGAGATAACGCCATTGATTGCTACTCAGAATTGGACCAAGCACACAAAACGACATGGAGATTATTGAAGCAGACATTTCAGGATGAATTCAGACTCCTGAGGGATGACAGCGAGATCGTAGCAAAGATCTATAATACCAAGCAAGGAAAGCATGAGAGCGTGCGGACCTACAACCGGAAACTGAAGGATCTGTTGGGGAAACTTGAGTCATAGCCAGCAGATGGCCTAAAGAAAAGGTGGTTTATTGAGGGTCTGCTTCCCTCGCTACGGAAGAAAATGAAGGTAGTACCTCCATCCTCGTACACTGAAGCATATAATTGTGCGATGGATATCGAAAGTGAGAACAAGACATCCTCCAAAGGGAAGAAGCATGATGATGAAGAAAGCGTGGGGGAGAGTGAGGATGAATCAAAAACCGTACAAGTTCTCCTCGTGACATGTTGAGAATGATGAAAGAACTAAAAGCAGACAAAGAAGGGTCCAAGGAGGCGAACGAACTATGGTGTACGAAATGCAAGATAGAAGGTCATACGAAGGTGAACTGTCTGAAGAAAATGTTCTGTGATATCTGCCAAGTTATGGGACACTCTGTCAAGGATTGCCCGTACAACTTGAAAACACGGAGTTCACAAGTGTTCTTCACACAGGGGGAACAATCAACTCCTCCGACCACATCGCCGAAACCCCAGAACAACAATGCATCTCTTGGCGGTTATCGCAACAATTAGAGAAATAATACGCCAAGAAGCAAAATTCAGTACGACATCAAAGGTCGACCCATGATCCAGTGCCGAAGATGTAATGAATGGGGTCACTTTGCCAGGGAGTGTCAGAACAGTCAAGGTGTCGAGGGGAAGCTGTTCAAGTGGTGTAGTCCGGGCGATCACGAAGACACCGATTGCTTGAAGCAGAAAGGCATCAACATGTTGGAGGTAGCCGATGAAGAAGTCCTGGTACTTACAAGGGCGTAGACGAAGAAGGCTAATTATCCAGACCCTCGTACAGAGAAAGAAAAACTCCGAGAAGACAAGGAAGAAGTGGAAGAGGCAATGGCAAAGGAATGAGGAGCTTCCAAAGCAGCTAGTACGTCGGTGCAGTTTGAGTCAGAGAAGAACATAGTACGACAGGTGCTTCACACAACCGTACCAATCAAGGTAACAAACCTTCTACAAACAATGCCTCAACTAAGAGTAGCACTCACGAATGTCATGGCAAACAACACCCAGAGGGGTCCAAATGAAGATACGATAGAGCTGGCAGGAGAGACCTCGGACCCAACGCTACTCGCAATAAGTGTCGGGAGGAAACCGGTCGTCATACAAATGTAAATCTTGGGAATGAAACTCTCCAATACCATCATCGACGAAGGATTAGGAGTGAACGTCCTGCCAAAGGAGACATGAAAGTGCCTCGGTAAGCCAACTCTCTGGCCCCCGACATTCCATCTGGTAGGAGCAGTTCAACATAGTATCAAACCTCTTGATACTTTGATAGCACAAAAAGTGTTGATTGGTACACAACAGTTCTTGTTGAACTTCGTCGTCATCCCACTGGAGAAGAAGGCGTATGATGCACTACTGGGACAAGGATGGCTGATTGCCGCCAAGGCGAACCATAATTGGAAGAGGAATACGCTCTCAATCGAGAGCCACAAGAAGTACACTATCGATTTGAAGAATCAGGCAGTTAGTGATGACTTGGTGTCTTCAGAATCAGAATCTGACGGAGGAACGGATGTTGATGAAGAAGGGGAGATAATGGAGCCGAACGAGGAAGGCGTACTGGAAATTGGAAGTTGCTTGGAGGATGAAACCAGTTCACTGAATGGGTTATTTCACTGGCAGATGGAGGATTATGAAGTTTTCCACTTGGACTGCAATATGTTGCAGATCAAAGAAGGAGAAGACATCACGTGGTACCAACAATACGAAGGGAGGTACGTCGACAATAGTTATAAAGGTATTGGTCCTGCCCCTTTACTTGATAAGTGGTTTGATATACAATACATGGGGACTTGTTGCAAAGAGGAATGCTATAAAAGGCCCCCGCACACATGTAAATGGTATTATGCGTCTGAATTAAAGGTCAAGGGAGGTGGCGGAGTAAGAAGAGTGAAGAGAAAAAGGAAAGAAGGGAGAGGAGAGAGAAGATGGCAAATGCCAGAAAATAATAAAAACAAAGGAGAGAGAAGGCGAGAAGAAAATAAGAAAAAAAGATGGAAAAGATGGAGGAAAAAATGAGAAGAAAAATCTTAAGAGAGAGGAGAGAGAAAATAAAAATAAGGTGGAAGGGAAATTAAAAGAATTCAAAATTGAGAGAGAACGAATGCAAAAGGAGGAAATCAAAAGAATTAAAAAAGAGAAAGGATTAAGTGAAGAAGAAAATATTAAAATAGGAAGTGTTGAAAAATTAAAAATAATATGGCCAATTAAAGTGAAGAAAATAAAAACTCGCCAAGCCCCAGCCATCAAGAGAGTACGGCCATTTAAAAAATTTGCTGAGGAAAATAAAGTTCGGCAGAAAAATAAAGTTTGGCAGGAAAATGAAGTTCGGTAGAAAAATAAAGTTCGGCAGAAAAATAAAGTTTGGAGGAAAAATGAAGTTCGGCAGAAAAACGAAGTTTGGCAGAAAAATGAGGTTCGGCAAAAAAATGAAGTTCGACAGAAAGATGAAGTTCGGCAAAAAAATGAAGTTCGGCGAAAAACTAAAAACAACATAGTACGGCCATTTAAAAAAATTGCCGAATGGAATAAAGTTTGGCGAAAAAATAAAAGCATCATAGTACGACCACTTAAAAGAATTGCTAGAAGAAATAAAAACATAATAGTATGCCCATGGGAGGAAGTGAGCCACATAAATAAAGTTTGGTAAAATGATAAAATCAAAGACATCATAATTGTACGACCAATTGTGAAGAACAAGGGTTCAACAAAAATCATAATTTTTCAAAAGGAAAGAAGGGAGGAAGCAAAGAGGTTGTACGACATAGAGACAAACTTGCAAGAAGGCATATGGCATCAAGGAGGTACCAGTGGTCAAAGCTCGGCGGACGAAGGATACTTAGTGAAGCTCAACGTATGGCCCAGCAATTACCTCGTACGGCCTGAATCAACTTGGAGTGAAGGGGCTGTAGCAATTTTTTCCACCGTACGACATAATTTGGCAAGGCACATAGCACAATAGTCTCTCATCTTCCAACTCGTACGACCCTTCACAGATCTCTCATTCGTATGACCCTTCACAGATCTCCCATTTGTATGACATTCTTTGCCAGAAAGCGTACGGTGTTTCTTGCCAGAAGCCATACGTCATCAGAACTTGCCAGAAGCCGTACGTCATCAGTACTTGCTAGAAGCTGTATGCCATCAGTACTTGCTAGAAGCCGTACGACATCACTTGCCAGACGACGTGCAATTTTTTTTGCCAGAAGCCGTACGACTATCATTGCCAGAAGGCATACGAAAGTTTTTGCCAGAAGCCATACGACTGTCATTGCCAGAAGGCGTATGGAAGTTCCTGCCATAAGTGGTACGACATTACTTGCCAGGAGTAGTACAACATCCCTTGCCAAAAGAGGTACGACATTCATTGCCAAGGTGTTGCGTACGGATTGAACAGAGCGAATTGGTACGACTGGCAGGCGCCTTCCAAACCAGCAAGGTACGACAAGTTTTAAATATTCAGTCTCTTTACATAGTACGATAGTTGCCTTAGTCTAGTAGTTACAACAACGGTCAAGTGGAAGGAAATAAAGCTGATTGTAATTGTCGAGACAACACCAAAATGGACAAAGGGAAAAAAATTGTGCAGTACAAGCCGAAGGTGGCATTGGTAGCAAAGAAGAAGAAAATGGATATAAATAGGAATGCTATGACCTGGGAAAACTTAATTGGCAATGAGTGTAAGTAGTGGTGGAGAAGCATGACAGACGATCACACATTGAAGGATGCCTTGAAACATGCTCGTGTGGACAAGGTAGTGTTGGTACCTTTCTTCAATGCCCGTGAGTTTGAGCCTTGGCTAAAGGCTATAGTGGAAAATTATTGCTGACATTCACACAGATCAATCATAGATTACAGGGGTTGTCCAGTTACAGTTTCCTTCTGGGCATAGGATTTCGAGAGAGTATTTGGCATTCCAGCCATAGGTGCAGGAGTCAATAAGTCGGGAAAGATGACTCAACAACACAAGGAAATACTCATTAAACAAGTTCGCCGAAGCGACTTAACAACCGAGGAGAAGGAAACCATATGGAACACCGACAACTGAGGGCTTCGCAAGCATTACTTGGCGAATGTCAAGTGGAAGTGCCTACTGGATTTAGTAAAATGCCGATTGACAGCAACCAGTCGAGCATTAGACATTGCCATTTGGATGGTGGATTACATGGTAGGGTTGAGCGTTGGAAAAGTATACAATTGGGGATGGCTACTCTCGAAGCGTATGAGGGTATTCCTATCTCAGCCACACAAGGCATTTTATATGACACAACACGCAATCGCCTTGTTCCTGGATGCAATTCACATAGGTACCAGAGGGCAGGTGGGGTCGGTTGTAGCCTCAAACATCTGGATCCAGGGTTGCCAATAGTATTTTACTAGACGGTACTAGAGCTAAAACAAGTTGGCGAAGGCTCTATGGTAGGAAAGAAGAGGAAGAGCCTGTTGATGTGTGTTTTATGACAACACCAACATAGAATAAAATGTCCAACGGTCACTCTATTCTCTCTTGATCAAAGTGTCCCACATGCTAAGATTGCGTGAAAGTTCATGCGTTCAACTCCAAGGTTCCTTTTAGTGCGAATAGACTCAGTTGGTTGATGTGAATATGCTGGGTATTCCAAGGGGACTTACGTGAGTTGTTCATTCAGAAGAAAGGATTTTCAAATTTCGGGAGATTTGTCAATGAAGCTCGGGTTCTTAAACTAACTGGATAATGCTGAATGTAGAAGGGTATAAGGATTAGAGATGCTACCATCTACTCCTAAAGGGTGGAGGACGAGGATCGACTTAAACAATCTTCAAACCAGACCTTGCTTCGTCTCCCTTCGGACAACTCTAACAAAGTTGGTGCAATCTTCAAAGGATGAGTAAGATGTTCAAATTATGATTTAGCATACACACACCATCACAACGATGCAAGTGAACATACGAATCACAACCGAAGTTAAGTACTGATATTCCAGTTGACCACGCAGAGCGGACTTACCATCAGCAAGCCCGCTAGTGGTATGGATGAAAGAAGATATGCTCAAACCAAAGCGCCACACTCCACAATTAACAACTACTTGTATAAAGTAAAGTCTACTCTACTCTAATCTACTTGAATCAGAAAGATGAAAGGGCCTTGCTAGCTACTCATAACAAAAAAAGAAATCACCAAGCAATGAAACTCTTTATATTATGAAAAGTGTTCACAACAACCGTTTACAAAACTTTCAAAGGGAAAGTTTTCTTTTCTTTCCAAACTAAGCTATCTTCTAAGCTATCTTTCTATCTATTCTAACTTCTATCTTCTCTACTCTCAATCTAATCTCTACTTAGTTACAAATGAGGGGGGATGCCCCTTTTATAGTTGGCTCAGTCCAGTGGACGGCTCAGATTCAATTACAATAAAGGGCTCAGATCGAGCCACCTATGCCCTAATTAGGGTTTCTACCCTAAAAACTGCCACAGAGAGGAGTGGGGCAATGAATGCATAGAATATTCTCCACTCCTCTGCAGGAACCATTATCTGCAATTAATGCCCACTATCTTCCTCTAGAAGATTCTCATTTGGAAATGCGTTCCCACTGTTCTTCTTTGCCAATTCTGTTGTGTTAGGAGGAGAGCAAAAGAGTCTCTAAGATTGTCTCCGCAGATAATAAAATTTGAAAGGATTTGATGTTCAACCCTCCTGTTGCTTTGACTTTTGGACGCACTTCTTCCTTGTAACTTTCACATTTCTTTAGCCCACTGCCTTGGGCGCATTTGCCTCTTTTGCATCACGTTCTTAGTGTCCTTAGCCAAATCTTCACTGTCGTTTCTTTTTCCAAAGTTGTAACGTTGTCCGGCTTCATCACCTCAAGTCTTCATGCCTTGGCCTCAGCGTTCATCCTGCAAAACAGAAAGAGGAGCATCAAAACATTTTATAATCTAAATTCATTTTACTTACCTTATTCCCACGTTCTGACTTCCAAGGTCTACTTGATGTCTGATAAAATTCATCATTTTCTAGCAAACTTTTATCATAGGCCCATTGTGCTAGGGCACATGCCATCTTGTTGTTTTCATCCTCCCGCTTTAGCAATTTCATTCACTTGCCTTATCCACCTTCTTTTAGGAGCTTGGTGACTTAGATAAAATTCTACTTGCCTGAGCTTGAGTGCACTTGACCTCCTCTGCTTTCCTTTTCCATGCCTTAGAAAATTTATCCATCTGAGCTTTAGGAACTTTGTTGAACAGGTGCCAGGCCAAAATCCTTGTTGAAAAACACGACCAAGGCGTGGAAGAGTTTTAAACCATCTCCTAATGGAAAATGTTTAATACCTAGAAGAAAATTCCCCTCATAAATCATAATTTCCATGTGTATCCAGACGAAGGGGTAAGTTTAATTTTTATTATTTTTGAAAAAAATAATAAAAATTACTAAGGTTTATTCCATTTTTTGTTCTGGACATCTTCCACATCTGCAGTCTTCAATTTCTTGCCTTGTCGTTTTCTTGATTTTCCTGAAGAAATTCCCTTTTGTCTATGGGCGCATTTCCTAGGTGGAGGAGGAATCTCACACTTAGAATATTTTCAACATTTTGCTCATACCTTAGGTGCATTTTAGATAGGCTACTTTCATTTTGTGCCTTAGAATATTTTACTTGAATTCTTCATGGTGGGCGCATTCAACCTATGGAGGAGGAATTTCAACTGTGAGGGCGCATTTTCCCATGTCAACCTCCATCTTCAACCTTGGGCGCATTTGGGACCCCTTGCTTAGATTTTCAACACTTAGAAATATTTTTGAGTGGCTTTCACCTCAAGGGCGCATTCAAGGGGGTGGGCTTTCATTTCATACTTAGAAACTTTTTTATATCATTACCTTCCTTGAGGGCGCATTTACATGGGTGTGCTTCCATTTGAGTGCCTTAGAAACTTTCTAGCCTGCTATCTATGTTTGGGCACATTTCACCCCTAGCACTTATGCTTTCAATGCCTTAGACTTTTCATTGCTTCATGGGCGCATTTTGCATGCCAAGCTAACACGTTAGGGCGTCATTTGAAGGTGAAGTCTGATTTTATACTTAGAACATTTTGATCTCTGCAGCCTGTCTCCACATTCTATTTTTAGTAAGTCTCTGCTATTTTGACCTCCACAGCCCCGTCTGTCATGAAATTTTCACCATGTGACCTCCTTTGCTTGGTGAACTTGTTTTCGCCTGTCCTACATGCCAACTTGCTATTTATAGCCACCCACTATTTATAGTAAACCCTTGACTTTCTGACTTCCACTGCTCCGTTTGACTTGAATTTTTCACCACGTGGTCCTCATCGCTTGGTGAACCTGTTCACACCTACCCCTCATGCTGACCTGCTATTTATAGCCCTGCTCTGGAGGTGACTTACTATAAATAGTAAGTGCTCGGATTGCTCCCAAATTTCACTAGTAGATTGCTTGAAGGATGTTGATCGCAATGGGATACCTTCGTTTCTCAAAATTCTGGCTTTTTACCCCTCTTTTTAGGCATTGAAGTTGGAAACCCTAATTTGAATTGCATGTGCCTCAAACAGCCTTCGTTTGACTTGATTTATGTTGCATGTTGTTCTGTTCGCTGAATTGAAGTGTCGGGTGGCTGCCGGAGTGAACCCACTATTTATAGTAAGTGCCCGGAAAGTGGCCAATCTGATGTCGGATGAGTTTGCATGTCACAGTGCCCGTGGGATATCAAGAAACCCAGAAAAACCCAGAAAACTGGTCAACATGCGGGCACTTGGCTAAAAATAGCAAGTCCCTGAAAACTGCTCCATTCTGCTTGCATGTCATACCATTGCAAATCTCTCGGAAAACCCATAAGGAATATCCAGACATGCATTGAAAACTCTGCATGCAAACCCTAAAAATAGCCTCTGAAGGCTGTACCGTTTGAAAGTCACTATCTCGATTTGCATGTTATACCATCGCGAAGGTCTTGAAAAACCCAGATACATTCTCCAATCATGCCTTGGAAAATCATATGTTTAAACCTTGAAAATGGCTCCTGAAGCCTGAATTGCTAAAAATAGGACGCTGTCTGATTCTTCAAATTTTATGTGTAGGCACCCTGAAGTACCCTAAATGTGCTGAAGTAGTTAGAATCCCGAAATTTTGAGGAAAAAGACCTCAAATTAGGTACTTACTAAAAATAGTAAGTTGTTAGATTTCAGTAAGATTTTAGTGGGATCCTGTCTTGGACCCTCTGACTGCATGGCTGCACTCAGATGTCAATTTATCAACTTGATTTAATCTCAATCCAGCCTGAAGAACAAAACCCTAATTTCACATATTCACTTTAGACTCAGCCAAAATTTCAAATTAGGTCGAATATAGAAACATCCCCAGAAGAACAGAGAAATCAGAGAGAGAGAGAGACGCAAAACAAACACCAAAAGACTAGAAGCCGAAAGACCAAAATGGAGCAAAAATTAGGGGGTCCCCATCTGGCATGGGGTGATGTGTGAAAAGGTCACAACAGAGCCGAGAGGCATCGGTGGAAGAGGAAACATCGGCAAAAGAAGCATTTGCGCAGAGTGGGGAAGAAGGAGAAAGGGAGCACATTGAGTTGTCTTCCTCGACATTGGCTGCCAGTTCGCCAGAGGACGAAGAAGTGTCTGTGGCTGTAGGCGCGCAGACAGGGATGTAAGTAGAGGAAGCAGTGATACCACCCTTCCAGCTAACGGGATTCACTTTGCCAACACCGTCGGCTAGTCAGGGGAGTTTGCCAACTGTGACTTTCACCCTTTCGACGTCATCCATCCGTGTCAGATGGACATTGAGAGTGGCAGCTTCAGTACCTGGCACATTGCCAGGTTGGGCACCACTAGCGACCACACTACTAGAAATGACAGCCATATCATCGAGTTCGACAGCCTCATGCGATACAGTACCACTGCCAAGATTCACAGCTACATTGCCAGGATCGGCAACTTTAGTAGAGGCATCGCCAGGGTTAGTGAATTTAGGAGAGAGAATGCCAGAGCCTGTTGTAGGAGATGGAGTACCTTTAGGGGTCACCTTGCGAGGCTTGGCAGGAACATCACCAGTGGCCCTGATTGAGCCGCTAGAGGTACCAGGGACTTGGGGAACCATCACACCTTAGGAGCAAGTTCCTCTTGTGGCACTGCCAAGAGCGCCAGGAGTAGTTCAGATTGATGATTGGTTGGGATCAGTGGGCCTCACATTGGAGGTGGCCGGGACACCTGCCGGGAGCCCTCCCGAAGGGTTGGCTGGTGATACAGAGGTGGGAGGCTCAGCTCTTCAGACCCAACAGAGTGATACTACGAGGATGGCAGAGGAGGTGCAACAACAACCGCCAGTGGCCATAGAGGAGATGGACGTAGCTGGAGAGACAGCAACGGAGGTGCAGCAGCAAGAGGAGCAGATATTGGGGGAGACACCTGCGGCAGAGGAGGATGCACATGACGAGGAGGATTCTGACGAGTTTGGCGGGTCTAGAGGTTATGTGGTAGAAATATCACAACCGGATCTATCAGATCCTTTGGGGACAGTACAGAGATACGTGGAGGAGCTCCAACATATGGGCTGAGTAATGATGCAAGTGGGGCACATTTCGAAGGAACTTAAAATCAGCCGATCCCCACTAGAGGGCCAAGAGGTACAATGAATCCGAGGGTTCGTACAGATGGGGTGTGAGGCAGAGTTTGCTTGCATCTTCACTAGCCAAGGTTGGCTGGCAAGCGAGACCTCGACAATGCTCAGAGCATGGCGAGGTAAATCTCTGAGGTTGGTAGGAAGGGATGTTGGAGTCTTGGAGAGCCTCTACCACATTGAGTTAGCATTTCAGGATGTCTTCTATAATGTGAAGAGGCAAATGTTGTCAGCGGAGTTGGCAGTAGCAGGGAAGGTGGAGGCCTACAGGATGTTACAGAAGGTTAAAGATGAGTCGACAATAACCATGAAGAACTTGCAAACCCAGCTAGCAGAACAGATTCAGATAGCCGGCTCGCAGGGGAACCAGATAGCAGCCTTGGAGGCCAAGGTGATCAGTTTGGAAGGGGGGACTTGACAGAAGGAGGAGATTCGGTAGAGGGAGGAAGAGACTCGACAGAGAGAGCAGATGTGGGAAGAGAGAGTCAAGGAGTCGGAGGGACAGTTGGCGACTAGGAGCATGGAGGCAGACAAAGCCAAGAGTCAGCTGATGGAGGCAACGCACATGGTAAAAGCTGTTAGGGAGCGAGAGATTCTTGCCAATCGCCAGCTTCGCATACACACAGAGGAAGTAAAGCGATTGAAGGAACAACACTCTTCGACTGCCACCCCGACGTCATCAGCTCATCTAGGGATGTCCTCACTTCCCCCTTCCTCTCATTAGCTTTCTGTACAACATCATTCCCTATTGTTTTTTCTTGTCATGTCTTTTGTGGGGGGATGATGTAAGTCGTCAAATATATTTAGTGTAGTCGGCTAGTTGTTATATTTCAATAAAACTATAGTTGTATTGGGAATAATTAAAGGCATGTGCATTCGAGTAATTAAGTCCCGATTAGTTGTAGCGGGTTGTTATGGAATGTCACGACGGTTGGTTGTTCAACCACTGCCGAATGTTATATGTACTTAGTTCCGTAGTCGGGAGTGAGGTTATGATTCCATGGTTGATAGTATGGGAATACTTTGTGATTGTACATGGTTATAATTGTTGGAAATGAATATAAGCATCTCATGATTCAAGCATATTATGTTTTACACTCTGTTATTCTATTCCATGTTATGCATATAGTTCAATTTACTTCTGTTGTACGTAGTACGTTGACATATACTCAGTGAGGTAAACACATACAAGATACTACTGATAATTTATTGTTATATCGTGGATGTTTATTTTCTCTCTGAACTGCTGTTGTTTTGATTGAAGATGTAATTCTTTTATGATTATTTGGGACAAAAGAGAGTTGTAGCTCTATTTTGGGACTATGGATATGATCGTGGATCCAAATATGGATTTATATTAAAATGTAAGAAAGAGGATAAATAGGGTAGAAGAAAAAATAAGACAAAAGCAAAGGTAGAAGCTAACAAAGGAGCGGCAAAAGGAATTAAAAAAATTAGAGTATGAGTTGGAGTTATGGTGCATGTTGGAAACTTGGAGGAGTACGAGACATGCAATAATAAGAAGGCAAAATTAAAATAAATCTACAACAAAATTGTTGAAGAGTTGTGAGATGGTGAAAAAGAATGGCGAGGATAAGTACTCACCTTGTGAGCAAGAGTTATATTCAAAGATGAAAGCCATAGAGTTAAGAATTAGCCAAGGGATATAACTGTTAGAATAGAGAAAGATTAAATCCCTTGAAGAATTGGAAAAGTTATTAGTGGATCAAAGACCCTTAAAATTTAAATGTGATATTTCAAGAGTTACAAAGAAAAGAGATAGATGAATGTGATGAAGATAAAGAGGATAAGTGGGGTGAAGGTATTGGGTGTGTTACCTTGAAGAAGGGGAAGGTATTGAAGTTTACAATGCAAGAGGAGAAGAGTTTGAAAATTGCAATTAAAAGGATCGCAACCTATCACAATAAGAGGCCCAAAATGCTGTAGCAATGGAAGCAGTCCACGTAAGAGAGGAAGCTGCAATAGAGATTAAGATCTTTAGGAGACCTGTATGTGATGAAGTCCTATTTGTTTTAGAGAACACAACCAACCAGAAGCAGCTAGAGGAATGCCACAAGCTAGAATAATGTAAGCATCTAGAAGAGTGTCTAGAGAATCCCCTAATTAATGAAAAGAGAGAAGAAGTGGATCATCTCTTTCTTGGAAAAGAAATGAGTATGATTGAGGGAGACAAAGACATGTTCATTTGTGGAACAAAAGAGGACAATACAAGAAATCAACAAAGGCGGACAATTTAGAAAAGGAGTTGTCTTGTGAACAAAATCACACCAAGCTAGGAAATGATGGCCACTTCACAAAAGATGAATTGTTAAACATGCCTAAATGGCATAATGCAGAGAATGAGGAAACTCATATGAGAGTTTTTGTTTTTAATGGTTTATGTGTATGTGCAACTAAAGGAGGTATGAGTGATGGAAAGAGCCATGATGATTTTCAATGGAGAAGGACCCCTAAGCCTTCAAGGAGAATGGAAAAGAGAAGGAAGACAAGTTGGTTGAGGATGACTTATTGTCCAACAAGTAGATGGAAGCAGAGAAAAAACAATGTGATGATTTGAGAATTTCATGGAAGGGAATGTTGTGGCATGGTTCTCCAAGACAAAAGGATGGTTCTACTATCTATTGCAAACTTTGACTTGGATGTTTGATATGGTAGCATCCTGGCTTAAAAGCAATCCTGCATCACAAAAAAATGTAATAGTTAAGTTCTTAAGTTTCTTAGTGTTTTAAATTGCTGTAGTTTCTTTTCATATAAATTAGCTTTGAACTAGGAGGTTCAAAATTTTAAAAGAAGGTGAGAATATTGCACAGACGGTTGTCGTTGCACCAAAAGATCAACTTGTTAATGCCCGATACAATTGCTAGAGTTAATGAATCCACGAGAGGTGGTTAAGCCATGTCATGAACCCGAGTGCTGTGCTGCACAACACAAGGAGACCAAGGGTGCACACCTTGAAACAATCCCCCTCAACACAAGCGAGGGGTTCAAACTTGTGACCTAAGCTCTGATACCAATTGTTGCACAAACGGTTGCCATTGCACCAAAAGATCGACTGTAATGTCCCCTTCTCAGTAACCACTCAGGTGGATCATTTAGCCCTTCTTATTCCCGAGGGCTAAAGGTGTGTAAAGGGAATAGTATTAAATTAATTATTTATAAAGTTATCTAACTAAATTAAATCATAAAGGTAACTTTATTTTTAATTAGTTTAATTTGAGTGACTCAATTAAAAGGATAAAGGTTATAAAGTCACTTTATTAATATATCTTCAAAAAGTGACTTAAGTGAAAAATAAAATATTCTTCTAAAAGCTTGTTGAACACTCCTCTTGGAAGGTCACATCAAGGAATATTAAAATATTCTTCTAAAAGCTTGTTCAACACTCTTCTTGGGTCTTTCTAGAAGTTCAAGGAGTTCTTTAAAAGGGGAAAGAAGGAGCTCATTTCTGCTATGCTTGAAGTTATTTTCTCATTACATTGGAGAGCTTTTCTGAAAGTTTCGGCAATGCAACTATTTGCCCTAGCTGGAAATTGCCGAGGAATCCATCCAGGGTTTCTGCAGATACTTCATTGCAGATTTAATGGTCACCAAATTTGAGGAAGTTTTACTACTGCAAGATTGGAAATGAGAAACATGGCTTTATTTTTTATTTTCGTGGTTACTGTTCACTGACTTTTTAGCTGCTTCAAAGGGCCGATTTTAAGAGCTATATCAAACTTCTTGTGGGTGTGATACCTTGGGTAACCCTAGGCACAGCTTATCCAAGCACAAAAGACATGAAGAGCCTTGGTTTTGATGAATTTAAGGGCACAATGAGGGACGTGTTTATTCTTGAAGCTGAAGCGCCCCATTTCATACTAAAACACCTTTCCCTTTGCTGATGTTTTGTCTTGCTGAGGCCATACATGGTGTTTGATGGTTGTGTGAAGCCTTTTGGAGTTGTGCTGGGCATTTCTTGAATTCTGGGCAGCCCCTATCAAGCTTGTTTCAGGCTTCCAGGATCTCATTTCCAGGTCTGAAAATCTCCAAATCTGTCACTAATATCTTTGTATTTCAGTTTAGAAAACATACGTGGTTCCCCTTCAGTGTCAAGTAAAGTCCAGCTTGCCTCCCTATGCTCAGAACGTCATTTATTTCCAGGTTTGGGGTCTTATTATGTATTTCTGTAGCTTCTGTTAAAAATCAGAATATTGGGAGTGCTGTATAATTGCTGTTAGAATTCTTCTGAGTCTGAAATCTGTGTGTCAAGTCTGTAAATGTTACTCAGAAGGCTTAAAGAAAGAATCTGGGCATATTGTTTATATATTTCAGTCTTGTTGCACTTAGTAAATTGATATAATAAGCTGCTGTCATGGTACTACAGTTGTCCAACATCCAGTGAAGCATTGCTAGGAGAAATACATCATACCCTTAAGTCTTTCTGTTAAATCTGAGCTAGCTGTTCACTTATTTCAGTCATATGTAAACTCAGAAATTTGTATCAGGTCTGATGTCAAAGAATTTCAGTCATTCTGTGACCTGTGTTGATGTAAACTAGTATTATCTATGAGTGAAAGAATCAACATTTGGAATATATTCATGTGTTGCTTTGCACACTAATGAAATGCAATAACCAGTTTTATGTTCAGTTGGGTATGTGATCATATGTTGTAAACCATCATAACTTAACAGGACAAATGCTCAGAAATTTATGGTGCAAATTTAATGTATGTTTTCGTAATTGACAAATGAAATGTCACTTTAAGTTGGAAAAATTTATTGTTCAATTTGGCTAGGGACTTTACAGTGGTATTAGAGCTGGTTTCCTGCCAGCCTGTGAAATCAGAAAAAAAATCAGTGATCTCCAGCTGTGTGAAATGTTATGAATCCAGACGATGAAGCCTATATAACATACGGTAGAAGAAGAGCAAGAGAAGGGGGCTTTGATCCATTTGCTTCAGATTCTTCATCCGAAGAGGCCAAGATGGGTGAAAGGAGAGAAGAACAAAGAAGAGAAGAACCAAGTGGGGAAGCACTCCTCACTGCATTGCTCACAGAACAAAGGGCAACAAACCAAAGAATGAGACAGATGATTGAGTTAATGACGTGAACGTTGCTCAACAATAATAACAATCATAATGGAGGAAACAATGGTTAGGGAGACAATTCGGTTAATAACCAGACTCCGAACCGGCGGACTGTTCAGGCAATCTCAAGGTCTTTGATGCTAGTTTTCCCACCTAGGGTTGAGCCGTAGGAGGATAATGAACCCACTTTGATTGAATTGCAAGATAAACTCAAACAAGATTGGATTGATGCGGGACCGGGTTTTCAACACGACATCTCCCTCCAGGATTACATTGATTTAAGAATGAGACACAAACCCAACAAGGGTAATCGTGAGCACCACAATGATCTCAGAAGAAAGTAGGTAAATTGAGTTTGCCTTATTATGATGGATCAGGGAAGACATCAGCACAAGCTTGGGTCTAGAAAGTTGACACCTACTTCCAGTTAAATCCTATGCCCGAAGATGAAGCGATCAAATACGCTACCATATACTTAGATGGAATTGCTCATGAATGGTGGCATCACGGAATGGTCACAATGGGCCATGACCAAATCGCCTCCTATGCCGAATTCATTGAAAGATTAATTTAGAGGTTTGATGTTAAGGACCCTGCAGTCCATTTCAAGGAGTTAGCTCAATTAAAACAGTGGGGGTCATTGGATAATTATATTGCTGAATTCTAGAGACTGGCTGTTCTGATCATCGATATCTTAGAAAGAAGTTTGCTGCTTCTGTTCATGGACGGTTTGATGGTTCCCTTGAGAGTTTGGGTCAAAGCTCTTAATCCTACCTCATTACAGGAAGCGATCAAGAAAGCTAGGGACATGGACTCTAGCAATCAGAACAACACATTTTTGCCTTAAAGTTCGTCCTCTTAGAAAGACTAGGGCAAGAAACCCTTCTAGAAGGAATGGACTAAAAAGGACAAGCAAGTGGAAGAACACAAAGAGTTGAGAAGGAAACAGTTGTGCTATCACTGCAAGGAACATTGGGAGCCTGGTCATCGTTGTTTGGGTAAGGGTAAAGTCCACTTCATTAAGGTTGTATCAGACAATGAGGATGATGGTGAGATTAGGCAAGCACAGGACAGCAAGGATAGCAGTTCAGAGGAGGAGCAACCACAAGTGGATATTAAGAGTGGCGCCATCGCTACCATGTCGGGAACCCCCAGGTTTAATTCATTCAAGGTAAGGGGGGTTTTGCAGGGTCAGCGTATCAGATAGTGGGGCCACCCACAACTTCATTGATGTAGCCTTAGTGGCAAAGTGGGGACTTTGAGGGATTCAGTGTTATGGTTGCAGATGGGTTCAATATGACGTGTACTTAAAAGGTTCCTCAATTGTGTGTCACCTTGGGCAATTATATAGTCACAGATGATTTTTATGTGGTAGACTTGGGTGATACAAATGCCATCCTAGGTATCAAGTGGCTACATTCGCTGGGAAAATATTTGCAGAACTTTCAGACCATGGAACTTAAGTTCAAGACAACGGATGGAAAAAGGGTTGTGCTTAGGGGAATGGAAAATGGGGCACCAAAGGTAGTGACAATTAAGAGAATGGAGAGCATCGTCAGACACAACGACGTAGCATGGGCAGCGAAATGCCTGATCACTACTAAGGAGACTCTAGATGAGGACCAACAATATCCCATAGACATTTAGACACTGTTGGGTAAGCATGACAAGTGTTTGGAGAGATTCCCCCATGATGACCACCGGATAGAGGATTCGAGCACACCATTGAGTTGGAGGAGGGGGCCAAGCACGTCATCACCACCCCCTACCGTCAGCCTAAAAAGTTAAAGGATGAAATAGAAAAGGCAATCAAGGAATTGCTTGACATGGGATACATACGATCGAGTTCCAATCCCTTTGCTTCTTTCGTGGTCTTGGTGAAGAAGAAAGATGGGACAATGAGGATGTGCATAGACTATAGGGCTCTCAACAAAAAGACCATCAAGAATAGGTACCCGATACTGAGGATTGATGAGTTGCTGGATGAGCTACACGGTGCGGTGTATTTTTCTAAGATAGATCTTCGCTCAAGGTACCATCAGTTCAGGGTTAGAGAGTAGAATGTTCATAGGATGACCTTTAAGTGTCACTATGGGCACTATGAGTTCTTAGTCATGCTCTTTGGCGTGACTTACGCACCTGCAACATTTTAGTCTTGCATGAACCACATTTTCAACAAGCAATTGTGCAAATATCTCTTGGTATTCTTTGATGACTTGCTCATTTACAACAAAACTTGGGGTGATCATCTTAAGCAATTGGATGAGGTATTGAGTATTATGGAGGAGCAGTCTTTGTACGCCAAGGTCTCGAAGTGTGAATTACGCACCTGCAACATTTCAGTCTTGCATGAACCACATTTTCAACAATCAGTTGTGCAAATATCTCTTGGTATTCTTTGATGACTTGCTCATTTACAACAAAACTTGGGATGATCATCTTAAGCAATTGAATGAGGTATTGAGTATTATGGAGGAGTAGTCTTTGTAGGCCAAGGTCTCGAAGTGTGAATTTGGCCTAAGGAGATAATGTATTTGGGACATGTAATTAGTGCTCAGGGTGTATAGGTCCACTAGGAGAAGATCCAAGCAATACTGGACTAGCCATCGCCTAGGACACTTACAGAGTTGTGAGGGTTCTTTGGGCTGTGGAGTTACTATAGGCGTTTCGTCAGAGGGTTTTCTCAGTTGGGGGCACCTTTGACAGACCTTACAAAAAAGGAGCATTTAGTTGGTCCGAGGAGGCACAACGAGCTTTTGACAAGCTCAAGGAGGTAATGAGCACTTGCCCTGTGCTGACACTTCTAGATTTCACGCAACCATTTGTCCTCGAGTGTGATGCACCTGGAGAGGGCATAGGTGTGATATTAATGCAAAATAGGCACCCGATTGCTTTCGAGAGCCGCAAGTTGAGAGGACTTGAGAGACTTTACACCATCTATGATAAGGAGATGCTTGCCATAATGCATGCATTGGCGAAGTTCAGGCAGTATTTGGTTGGGAGTAACTTTGTGGTAAGGACCGGCCATGACAGTCTCAGGTATTTCTTGGAGCAGGACTTAAATGAGAGGTAGCAGAAGTGGGTTAGTAAAATACAGGCCTACGACTTTGACATTGAGTACATGAAGGGGAAAAAGAATGTTGTTGTAGATTCCCTTTCCTGAAAACTAACAGCTTGCTCACTCACGGAGATTTTTCGTAGATTGGAAATTTCATCTTTTGGTAGAGTTCTCCAAGAACAAGTTTGCATGTGAGGTGATGGATGGATAGGTAAAAGATGACCAATACAGAGTTGTGGACGATATCATTTTCTATAAGGGTAGGATCTATTTGGTGCCAGGATCAAAATTAAAGGAAAAGATTTTGCAAGCCTCACATGATACTCCCTTAGCAGGCCATCAGGGCTACTTCAAAACATATAGGCAGGTTAGAGAGAGGTTCTCTTGGAAAGGCCTCAAAGAGGATGTATTGAGATATGTCAGGGAATGTGTGATGTGCCAACAGAACAAGTTAGAGCATTCATATTAGGCGGGTCTGTTGCAGCCTTTACCCATTCTTGAGTAGAAGTGGGAAAGAATTTTCATGGATTTCATCACCGGTCTACCCAAGGTTCACAGTAGGGATTGCATATATGTGGTTGTGGGCCGTTTGACGAAATATGCTCACTTCTTTGCTATATCCTCAGAGTACAATGCGCCTCAGGTGGTCGAGTTATTTTTCAGAGAGGTATTTAGGTTTTACGGACTACCAAGATTTATAGTGAGTGACAGGGACAAAGGGTTTTGAGTGCTTTCTGGTAGGAGCTATTCAAATTGACAGGGACGGAGTTAACTCCGAGCATGAGCTATCACCCTCAGATAGATGGACAAATTGAAATAGTGAACAAGTGGATTGAGGGTTACCTGTGTAACTACATTTTAGGACAATATAGAGCGTGGGTGAAGTGGTTGCACCTGGGTGAACATTGTTATAACACCACTTACCACATGTCGATCGGGATGTCACCCTTTCGTGCACTGTATGGGTATGATGCACCCTCTTTCATGGACTTGGATTTTGGGGAGAACAAAGCTCCTAAGGCTAAGGACTTTTTCAGAAGAGTTAGGACATTATGAAGGCTCTCAAGGATAATTTGCAGATGGCTTAGAATGAGCAGAAGACATATGTAGACAGGCATAGGGTTGAGCATAGCTTTGAAGTCGGGGACTTGGTTTTCCTTCGTTAGCAACCCTACTGATAGTCTTCGTTGAAGAAGAGCAACACAGAGAAGCTCAAGCCTCGGTTTTATGGACCTTATAGGGTCATCAAACGTGTTGCGGAGGTAGCCTATCAGTTGGAACTGCCAGAGAACAGTAAGATTCATAATGTGTTGCATGTTTCGTGCCTCAAGAAGGCACTCGGATAGTAGGTTACTTTGTCTTTAGAGTTGCCTCCACTTGATGACGAGGGGCATTTGGTTCTGGTGCCAGAGGAGATAGTGGATACCAGGGAGAGGAGGCTGAGAAATAGAGTAGTTAATGAATTCTTGGTTAGATGGAGAGGCTTGCTAGTTGAGGATGCCACTTGGGAAGGAGAACAGATTTCGTAGCATCCCAATTTGCAATTGCTTGTGGGCAAGCAATTTCGGGAAGGGAGGACTATAATGTCTCCTCCTTAGTAACCACTCAGGCAGATCATTTAGCCCTTCTTATTCCCAAGGGTTAAAGGTGAGTTAAGGTAATAGTATTAAATTAATTATTTATAAAGTTATCTAACTAAATTAAATCATAAAGGTAACTTTATTTTTAATTAATTTAATCTAAGTTACTCAATTAAAATGATAAAGGTTATTAAGTCACTTTATTAATATATCTTCAAAAAGTGATTTAAGTGAAAAATAAAATATTCTTCTAAAAGCTTGTTGAACACTCTTCTTGGAAGGTCACTTCAAGTAATATTAAAATATTCTTCTAAAAGCTTGTTGAACACTTTTCTTGGAAGGTCACATCAAGGAATATTAAAATATTCTTCTAAAAGCTTGTTGAACACTCTTCTTGGGTCTTTCTAAAAGTTCAAAGAGTTCTTTAAAAGGGGAAAGAAGGAGCTCATTTCTGCTATGTTTGAAGTTATTTTCTCATTACATTGGAATGCTTTTTTGAAGCTTCTTGGGTCTATGGGTTTGAAAACCCTAGGGCACCAGTTTTGGCAGTGCAACTATCTGTCCTAGCTGGAAATTGCCGAGGAATCCATCCAAGGTTTCTGCAGGTACTTCATTGTAGATTTAATGGCCACCAAATTTGAGGAAGTTCTACTACTGCAAGATTGAGTTCGGAGCAAGATTGGAAATGAGAAACATGGCTTTATTTCTGATTTTCCTGGTTACTGTTCACTGACTTTTTAGCTGCTTCAAAGGGCCGATTTTAAGAGCTATATCAGACTTCTTGTGGGCGTGATACCTTGGGTAACCCTAGGCGCAGCTTATCCAAGCACATAAGACATGAAGAGCCTTGGTTTTGATGAATTTAGAGGGCACAATGAGGGACGTGTTTATTCTTGAAGCTGAAGCGTCCCATTTTAGACCAAAACGCCTTTCCCTTTGCTGATGTTTTGTCTTGCTGAGGCCATATGTGGTGTTTGATGGTCGTGTGAAGCCTTTTGGAGTTGTGCAGGGCGTTTCTTGAATTCTGGGCACTATTCAGCCCCTATCATGCTCGTTTCAGGCTTCCAGGATCTCATTTCCAGGTCTGAGAATCCCTAAATCTGTCACTAATATCTTTGTATTTTAGTTTAGAAACCATACGTGGTTCCTCTTCAGTGTCAAGTAAAGTCCAGCTTGCCTCCCTGTGCTCAGAACGCCATTTATTTCCAGGTTTGGGGGTCTTATTATGTATTTCTGTAGCTGCTGTAAAAAATCAGAATATTGGGAGTGCGGTGTAATTGCTGTTAGAATATTTCTGGGTCTGAAATCTGTGTGTCAAGTCTATAAATGTTACTCAGAAGACTTAAAGAAAGAATCTGGGCATATTGTTTATAATTTTATATATTTCAGTCTTGTTGCACTTAGTAAATTGATATAATAAGTTGCTGTCATGGTACTACAGTTGTCCAACATCCAGTGAAGCATTGCTAGGAGAAATACATCATACCCTTAAGTCTTTCTGTTAAATCTGAGTTAGCTGTTCACTTATTTCAGTCATATGTAAACTCAGAAATTTGTATCAGGTCTGATGTCAAAGAATTTCAGTCATTCTGTGACCTTTGTTGATGTAAACCAGTATTATCTATGAGTGAAAGTATCAGCATTTGGAATATATTCATGTGTTGCTTTGCACACTAATGAAATGCAATAACCAGTATTA
This sequence comes from Sequoiadendron giganteum, assembly GCA_007115665.2. Lineage (NCBI taxonomy): Eukaryota > Viridiplantae > Streptophyta > Pinopsida > Cupressales > Cupressaceae > Sequoiadendron > Sequoiadendron giganteum. The sequence continues at coordinate 109,681,908 of CM021104.1, read as the reverse complement.
TGTTCGGTTGGGTATTTGATCATATGTTGTAAACCATCATAACTTAACAGGACAAATGCTAGGAAATTTATGGTGCAAATTCAATGTATGTTTTCTTAATTGACAAATGAAATGTCACTTTAAGTTGGAAAAATTTATAATTCAATTTGGCGAGGGACTTTACATCGACCTGCTAATGCCCGATACAACCGCCAGAGTTAATGAATCTACGGGAGGTGGTTAAGCCATGTCACGAACCCGAGCGCTGCGCTGCACAACACAAGGAGACCAAGGGCGCACACCTTGCAACAGAGAATGATGCAGAGCATCTTCCATAAAAAGGCATTTATTCCCTCTGACAATTTGGTTCACTGCTTAGTAATTTTAGGAGTTTGTTATGCGAGGAATAGTGATTTTTTTCAACCACTCCAAATCAGTCCAGTTAACAGTGCATCTGTCACTCTTGGTTGTTAACGTGTTAGAACGGGTCAGAAAATTTAGGGAGGCAGTTGAAGACAACAGTTCATAGTTTTTAGTTGATATAGAAGTTTGGACTCATTGAGGCCCAAGGAGGCTGTAATTAGGAATGTATTGGTCTAGATAGAAGAATAGAAGGACTTTGAGCTTTGTAAATATTTTCTATGTTAATAGAACGTGTCTTCTTTTTTTTGCCTTTTGGTTTTAAGTTTTATCATCTGTGTTTCAGTATTCCTTGCTTATAACTTTATCTGTTTGTTGTTGCTTTTAAGAGGAACATGTACTCCTATGTTCAGCTGAGGCATTGCATCAGTCAAGATGTGATTTTCCATTTTTATGCTTTGTTGTGTTTGTATAGTTTAGTTCGGTGTGTTTAGCTGCAGGAGAACACTAGAACAGAGTAGTTTGAAGACCGTTACTTGCAGGTGCTTGAAGGTGTCTGCATCATGGACTCCCATGAACTTAAATATAAGAGCATAGTTCCAAATTATACGATACAATTAATCATAGCTTTTAGGTTCTCAATAAACTGAGATTTGGCACCACTGGTTTGCAATCATTCTTTTATCTTTTAGTGTTGTCCTGTTTATTGGCTATTTGATGTATTTCAGAGAGGTTTGTTGGAGTGTTTCAGCTGCACAGCTGAGAGAATATACTTAAAGTTCATAGATTCCCTGAACAGCTTGTTTGTATGGTAGCTGGTACCTCTCTTCTTCAACCTCTGAAGCACCTGCCTTGGATGAAATGACAGAGTTATTTGCGAAAGTCAGAAACGCTAGCAAATCCCTTTCCAAGTGTTCCTCTCTTAGCTCTTCTTTTATAGCAATATTAATGTTTTAAGTCAAAAATGAGAAAAAACTTCTCTATTATTCTCATAGTTTTAGTAGATGTAGAAATTCCACCCTTCATTTGCTTTAATTCTATTACACAGTAACACAAGTCAATAAGTTTGTGTGAGGTTTTAATGTTTGATATGAATTTGTATAAGCCCTTTTCATTCATTCACTTTTTGTTGTTATTAGTTTTTTTCTCAGCCTTTGGTGTTCCATATACAAGGCCTGACATTGATTTGCTTCCCTGGAATTTTGTAGAGCGATGAGATTGCAAGGTTATTTTAATTTTTGCCTCTCAGAGTAGACACCTTTTCCTCCATTTGCTTGCCTTGCATTCTTTCTGGTCATGAGAATGGATGGTTTTCTAGTATTGATTAGCATTTATGCAAGACCTAATTTACATTTACTTCCCAATTGTTCTCTTAACGATGAGATTTGAAGGCTTTAAAGTCTATAGTATTTGATCTGTCAGAAAAAAAATTAATTGATACAGAGCATGTGTAGACAAATTATAAATTATAAGGTTTCTAGATTTCTTGGTAAAGCAAATTAGATTTGTGCACAAGAATTTTCATCTTGAAATCTGTAAAATTTTCAACTTCTAGGCTTTTTGGTACATGATATGCACCGATTTTGAAAAGAGCTGGAAAATCACTTGCAGGCAAACAAGGAAACCCTGATTGATACCTTTGGAAGAAATGCACTGTTCAGCCAGAATAGCAATTCTGCAAAAGTTCAGGTTATTTCTCAAACCCCTGTTATTCTAAGTCCTCAATACCATCTCCTTGATTTTAATGTAGCTTATGGTAGAGATTAGCAATACAGACTCTAGGTGAACATGGAAAACTTCTATTCTACTTTATCATTAGACATATCTCTGCCATAGTCTTCTGGTAAACTATAATTGGGCTGCAATTAGAACTCTGGATGTGGGGGCATTATATTCATTAAATGCATTTGGTGTCTGGAATTGTCATCAGGTCTTATGAATTTGGATTTGAGACTGACTGAACTTTCTGATACTTTTATTCCATAGTGCTTATTTATTTATTATGTTCTGTGGGGATACGCCACTGGTGCTCCTGTCCCCTTGCCCAAAGTTTTTTTTCTATTCAAATCTCATTTCTAGCTTTCAATGGGTACTTGTAATCATCTCTTTTAGGCCTTCCTGTGTTTCTGTCACTTGCAAAAGAGACTGGGACTCAGTGGGACATAGTTTATTCATCATCCTGATAATTTATCTGTGAGCAATATATATGTCAAGAGCCTTTTAAAGTTCTGCCTTGGCTATAGTTTGTAATTATAAATATTGTAACTGGATATGTTGCCTCCTATATCAGCTGAGGCTGTTGAGTACAAAACTGTAAGATCTTGTAATGCTAGGTTAGAAAGTTTTCTATGACACTATTTAGTCTTTGCAGGGATTTAATCAGTATCCTTGTTGCTGTGATTATTATTTTGTTATTGTAGTTATAGAATCTACTATTCTGTACAGGTTTGAAATTCTTTTCATGTATCCCTTTCTCGGCTATGGTGTGGAGTAGCAAATGAAAATGCTAGTCTTCTGTATCAATTATAGTTGTTGATCATAAAATCGCTGTACCTCACCGTGCATATTTGACCCATCATATGCCAATATTCCTTATTTAATTGATTGGATAAAGCTCCCTGAAACTGGTGGAGTTGCTTTACAAGTTTTACTGGTGACTTATTGTATTTGCTAAAATTCTAGTTTTGAAAATGTGTTTTATTTATTGGACTGCCATTTGTATCTCATAGTGCTTTTGACTCATGCACTTCTCGTGCAGGTGTTATTTGGTACATATCGTATATTAAATTTCATGACCACCACTTTAGCAGAAACTCGTCTAGAGAAGGTACTATCTTCTGGTTTTAATAGGTCTTATTCATGTTGATGTTATTAGGAACATGCTTCATAAGTTATGTAGTAGTTAACCATTTAAGAATCTTGTTCAACTCTCAAAAGAAGCAAACAAATTGTTCCAACCTTTCAGATCCACTAGTGCTTTTTGAACAAGAGCTAGGTTTTAGTTAATCAAGGATTACAAGTTTTATATACAATGAATTTTAAAGAAACAAAATTAATTATCAAGGATATTGAGCATCGGGTTTATTTTTGCAGACAGAGAAGGAAGTTCTATGTGAGGAAAAAAAGCTGTCTGTGGTTTTTGTATTAGGTAAGCATTAAATTGTTCAATTCTGAAGTATATATATTTTATTTTGTTTTTCTTACAATATTTGCCTATATTATCTTAATCAGGTGAGGTTTAGCTTTGTAGGTAACTTCAGCATCCAAAGTGTATTTTTCTGCTCTTTTTTGTTAGTATGGTTTTCTTAGTTGAAAAACTTGTCACCCCTGACTTTTCATATGCTACTTGGATCTTCTTGTAAGTGACTTGTTACTAGTTTATGTCAGTGTGTTCACATTATCTTGTTTTTTGTTCATGTTTGACTAGGCTATTTAAGTTTACTTAGGTAGCATGAGTCCTAATTAGTGGTCCTTTATATGCCACAGTTAGTGACAGTTAGTCATGTGCACATTCCATGACATATATTGTGCAAATGATTGCCACATTTTAGACTCATGAATCCATGATAGATAAGGTACAGTTACTATCCTTTTATCATGCCATTTATTAGCTTCACTCTTGCTCTATATTAACAATGGCTTGTATGTATGTTGTAGAAGGTTGTTGATTAGCATAATATTATTTTGGTTGTTTTTCCTAGTGATCATTTGCTAGTTCATTTTTAGCTTGTGTTAAGAATTTTGTGGAAGGTTTGTTGGTTTAATGAAATTTGAGACATGAATATACTCTTATATTCCTACATGGTATCAAGACCAATGCATTTGAGTGAGTTTTCCTCGATTGGTGTCATGCTTTTTGTGTATTCTTTGTGATGGAGTCTCAGTTTTAAATCTGTGATATTAGAGCCATTGGAGAGCAGGAACCCAACATTTTTGGGTGGGTGTTAGAGCAAATCTAAACTCACCATTATTTCCAAAGTCAATTTAGCCTTTCATTTCATATGAAGCAGACATTCAGAGACCAATCTATCAAGGTTGCAAGTTTGCAGTTGTTTTGGTTGCAGAGAACTTTCTAGAGAAGGCTGTTGGAGAAAATTTGAGACCTGCATTGCATTTCAAGTGGCCCAAAACACATAGATCAACTGTCATTTCATCAAAATCAGACAACTCTACCAAAAACCCCATTTTTCCCTTTAATTTTGCCATATGTATTGCACACAGTTTGAGTAGAAAATCTAGAAAAAATGTAGTAGTATTAGTGGCTGTTTTCCAGTGACCAAGGAACTTTTTTGATGTCTGGTCACTCGTGAAATGTTCCAATAACCATTTTACAATAATTGATGATACTAGTCGATGGATTTTTCTAGTGACTAGTGATTGGCAGACATTTTTGGTGACTATTTTCTGCTCATTGATGAAGGTTGTCGGCAACTTGCATCATTTGTATAGACTTGCTATGTCAATAAAATAATTAGTTTGCACGGTCAACTATAGCGTCGTAAATTGTTTCCGCTTACAATTTCATGCTAGGTTTGGCACTCAGTTGGTGTGTGTGTTTAATTCTGTTTGTAATGTGCTTGTTTCATCACCTTTCAATTACAAGATTAATTGGTAAAAAAATGAATGATTTATTTACACGAAGCAAAGCTTCATAAATAGTTTACAAAATTACAAATTTAGCAAGTTTCTAAAAAGAAACTGTAGAGTAGATCGAAGGTGATCTTATCAACTATAATACAACATTATTGAGCATTAACAAATAATTATAAAATATTATTTTAATACCCTTCCTTAATGCTCAATCTGTCAACTACACCAAGATGCCCCCTGAATTTTACAAACTTATCTGGATCGAGCGACTTGGTGAGAATATCTGCTATTTGCTCCTCTATCGGAACATACAGCAATTGAACTAATTCGTCTTCAATAAGCTGCCGAATGAAGTGACAATGAGTTTCCACATGCTTGGTTCTTTCATGGAAGACTGGATTCTTGGCAAGTTTGAGAACTCCCTGATTATCACAAAGCAAGGGAGTCAGACCTACTTGAGATATTTGCATATCCACAAGCATTCGGCAAAGCCAAACTGCCTCACAAGCTGCCTTAACTGCTCCCTGATACTCTGTTTCTGTCGAGGAGAGAGCCACTGCCTACTGCTTCTTTCTAGTCCATGTGACTACACTAGATCCCAAACTGAACACATACCCAGATGTTGATTTTCTGTAATCAACTGAACTTGCCCAATCTGAATCTGTGAAACCACCGAGCTTAGGATTGTGTCTCCTAGTGTAAAGAAGCCCATAATCAGAAGTGCCCTTCACATAACACAGCACACACTTCGTTGCTACCCAATGATCAGCCTTGGGGGTTGTCATGAAGCGTGAAATGTAGCTCACTGCAAAATTGAGGTCAAGTCTAGTGGTAGTGAGATAGATGAGGTTGCCCACTAGTTGCCTAAGCAAGGATTCATCTACTACAGGTGAGTCTGATTTAGTTGACAAATTCAGCCCTTTTTCCATGGGTGTGGAGGCAAGTTTGCAATCTTACATTCAAAACTTATCCAGTAGACTTCAAGCATATTTGGATTGGGAGATGAAGATACTGCTCTGGGTCTGCCAATCCTCAACACCTAAATAGTAATGCAAAAGTCCCAATTCTGTCATGTCAAATGAGCTGCACAAATCCTGTTTGATCTCAGCAATCAAATGTGCCGAGCTACTAGTAATGATCAAGTCATCCACATAGACAACAAGAATAAGAATATCACTACCAGTATGTTTGACATATAGATTAGAGTTAGATGGACTCCTCTGAAAGCCATGATTTGTGAGGTATTTGTCAATCTTGACGTACCAAGCCCGAGGAGCTTGTTTTAGGCCATAGAGTGCTTTTATCAATCTGCACACTTTGTGTTCTTTATCGACGACCTTGACTCTTGGAGGCTGCGTCATGTAGACTTCTTCTTTCAACTCACCGTTGAGGAAAGCACTCTTAACGTCCATCTGATGGACTTTTTAACCAAACTGGGCTACTAAGGCAAGGACGAGCCGAATGGTACTCATCTTGGCTATAGGAGCAAAGGTCTCCTCATAGTTAATGCCTTCATTCTGTGAGAACCCACTAGCAACGAGACGAGCTTTGTACTTGTGAAGGGTTTTGTTAGCTTTGTACTTAACCTTATACACCCATTTGTAGCTAATGGGCTTCTTCCTTGGAGGAAGATCAAAAAGTACCCAAGCGTGATTTTTCTAAAGACTCTGGTATTCAACCTCCATAGCCTTTTCCCACTCAGGAATTCCTTTAGCCTCTAAATATGTCTGAGGCTCATAAACACTGTGAATGTTGGCCATGAGAGAAAAATTAACTGTATGTTGCTGTTTGCTCTTGTTTCTGGACGATCTACCCTCAATGAGCTCATCATCATGAAGATCACCAATAGTCTTAGCCCACCATTTAGGCCAGAGGGTAGAAGTGCCAACATCAAACGCAATAGGAGGAGCTGGAACTAGATCTGGAACAAGTTGATCAGGTGGAAGATCAATATCATCTGGAGGAAAATCAGGTTGAGCATCATCAAAGACAAAATCTTCGTCATCCCTCTCATTAGATGGACCTAACAGAAGACAGACACCCAAATCAAAAGCCTTCAAAGGATGATCCTCAAAATGCTGCACAGAGGAGGAAAGGAGAAAGGGTCCTCGATCTTCATCAAAGACAACATCCCGACTGAAGATGAGACGATCAGTGTCTACATCAATCAACCGGTACACCTTATGGTTGTCACTGTATCCTGTGAACATAAGCTTTTGACTCTTGGAATCCAACTTGGAGTGCTTGGCATCTGGAATTCATACATATGCTAAAGAGCCAAAGATTTTTAGATGAGTGATCTTAGGTTTTCGACAATACCAAGCTTCCTCAGGAGTCTTCCCCTTAACAGCTTGTGTAGGAGACCGATTAAGGAGATAGATTGCAGTGTAGACTGCTTCTGCTCAAAATTTATTTGGAACACTTCTGTGTTGTAACATGGAGCGAACCATCTCAACAATTGTACGATTGCGATGCTCTACAACACCGTTTTGCTGAGGAGTGTAGGGTGTGGTTAACTAGTGTTTGATGCCGTGCGTATCATAGAAGTTGGAGAAAGCAGTAGAACAAAATTCTCCCCCATTATCTGACATAAGAGTGATTATGCAACAACTAGACTCTTTTTCTACTAAGGCCTTAAACTTTTGAAATACAGTAAACACATCTGATTTCTGTTTAAGAAAGTACAGCCACATTTTACAACTGAAATCATCAACAAAAAGAAATAAATACCTGCAACCAATAACAAAAGGTGTATCCATTGGCCCACATACATCAGCGTGAACCAACTGCAGTACCTTAGAGGCTTGCCATGAGTCACCATCCGCGAACGGTGTGCTGTGTTGCTTCCCAGCCTGACAAGCTCCACAAACACCATGATGTTGAGTTTGGATCTCAGGTTAACTAGCTACAAGTCCCTCCCGAGCTAGTTGAGAGAGATAGTGCACATTTAAGTGCCCATACCGCTGATGCCAAAGATTGGTAATAGAAAAATTTCTGGCTGCCATGGCTAACTCTGGAGAATCACTTGTATCCACAAGTCTATATAGACCATGATCCTCAATACCAACAGCCACAGTGGTGCGAGTCTCCCAATCAACAATCGAATATTTGTGTGCACTGAATACCACATCCAACTGAGGAGAATGCCGCATGATTTGACTGGCAGAGAGAAGGTTGAGTTCCATGCCAGGAACGCAATATACATTGAGGAATATGAGATTCCTCCCACCAGACTGAATTTGTACAGTGCCTTTACCGACAACTGTATACTCTTCACATCCAAAAATAATTGAGTCAGTGAAAGGAGAGAAGTCTGTGAACCAATCACGTCAATGGGTGAAGTGTCGCGAAGCACTTGAATCAATGTACCAGGTAGAGGACTTCACATGATCTGCAGGTCTTTTAGCCATAAAAGTGTAAAACATAGATTCCTTCTGCTCAATGTGCTCGACAACATGTGCGTTCTGCTAAGACCCTCCCTGCTTCTTCTGTTCATAAGCCAAACGTTGACGATAATCCTTCATATGACCATATTTGTGGCAATAATTACACTGAATGTTCTTTTTCTTAGGGCTGCCCAGAGGTTGACTTGAGCCTTTCTGCTGCGAAGGCTGACCTTTCCCTTTGTTCTTAGGCTAAGACTTAGCTGCAAATGCTTGTTTTGTAGAGGACGATGAGGCACTACTACCAAACTATTGTTTCCAACGTTCCTATTGCAAGAGGATGGTACAAAGCTCCGAAAACTTGAGATCAACATTAGTGGATGTAATGTTGAGGGTTTCAACAAAGTGCTCATAAGACTTCGGTAGACTTTTCAAGGTGATTACTACCATGTCTTCTTCCTCCATTTTTTTGACCTTTCGCCTCCAATTGATCACAGATGTCTCGAATCTTTGTCAGATGCTCCTGCAAGGACATTCTCTCATCCATCATGATGGAGAACAATTGGTTTTTCAGAAAGAATGCACGACTCTTGTCAGAGGTCTCATGCAAGGTTTTCATGTGCTCCCAAATCTCGACAGCTGATTTGCCAGATGGTACCTGTGGAAGCTGATCATCAGTAATTGAAAGCTTAATGAGCATCACCGCTTCACGATTTTGCTCATCAAACTTTTCCTCGGTTTTATTTGCTGTTGTGGGACGAGTAACATTGCCTAGAACAATCTAATCAAGGCAACGATATTCAAAGATAGTCATCATTCGTTGCTTCTAGGTATTATAATTTCTGTCGTTGAATCGTTGAATGCCTTCCAACATAATGTTGGTCAAACTCGCCATCTTGCATGCTTTTAGAGGCACGAAAAACAAGGCAAACAAAAGAGGCAATAAAACAAATTGCATTGATCTGAGGCAGTTTTAGGCACAAAAATCAAGACAAATCCGTCGACACAAATTCCAAGGCACGAATTTCAAGACACCCAAATTCTTTTGTTGACTACCTAGAATTCTTCTCGAAAAACCCACAAAAAATCTGTTGTTAGAAAAAACTTTTGACTGTAAACAAAGGATTTATTTAAAACCCTAGCTGATTTTTTTCTTCACAAATCTGGAGAACAAAAGATGCCCAAAAAAAATGACAAAAGCCAGGAAGGTAGAGCTTAGGAAATTACGCCAAAACGGGACCAGAAGAGTACAAAGAATCGCAACCTCAAGCACTTCAGAAAATGTGGCTCAAGAACACAGAGAAGTCGCATAAAAAATTTATTAAAATCGCAATAGAGAAAGGAGGTTTTTATTTTGAAAGTGCGCCCAGAAACACGTCTCAAAATGTAGACAAAAAATGCGATTAGAGGAAAGATGAAAACGCGTCCAAGAAAGGGTTTAATCATGCGCCCAGACACTAGAGAAAAAACACATGATTCAAGAGGGAAATCTATCGATTTGAAACCCTTCACACGACCAAGATTCCAGAAGAAGTCGCGGGGCTGCCAGAAAAAAAACACGTTTTGAATCCAATGCAAAAAAGAGAGATCGTGATTTAAAAAAAAAGGATTTTCTTAAAATGCTGCAGGTCACAATTTTTTCTAGGAAAACGCCCATGAAATTCGAATTATAGCTTTTTCCTTCAGAAACAATGGCGCCCAAGTTTCTCAAGGTTCTGAAACCATATTAGGAGAGTAATTGGTAAAAAATTGAATGATTTATTTGCACGAAGCAAAGCTTCATAAATAGTTTACAAAATTACAAATTTAGCAAGTTTCTAAAAATAAATTGTAGAGAAGATCGAAGATGATCTTATCAACTATAATACAACATTATTGAGCATTAACAAATAATGATAAAATATTATTTTAATACTTTCTAGAAAATTTGGTTGGGTCCTTTATTACCGGGCCCTTCGAGAGCAAATTATGTCTGGACACTAGTGCGACGTGCTAGCATCCTAGCCATATGCGCCAAAAAGATTTGAATTCAAATTGTGGCCTTGTGGCATTAAGGGACACGACCTTGCTTGTTGGCCTCACCAAAAACGATTAGTCGAGGATGTGCTTAGTTTCCTATATAGACAACCTCTCTCTCCTCTCTTTCCTCTCTAGCAACTTCTAAGTCTTCTAAGGCCCTTCTAAGTTTACAAGTGCTATTCTACTGCAAAATTCTCATTAAGTGTTGTGGATGCTTATTCTTTTTTCACAACGAAGCTTTGCCCAAGTGTTGTTCGATGTTCTTTATTCATGATTATTGTTATTGTCATTATCATATGTACTAACACTTGTAGGATCTCAAGGAAGTCCCTTCCTCCTTGTGTGTGATTTGTGTGGCTACATCAATCCAACAAGTGTTTCAGATTTGAATGGTAAAATTTATCATTGTGTTGTTTATCATTATCATTGTTAGTTGTTTTGCCTTTGCTCATCGAAAGTATAACGCTCTAACTATCCTACCGCTAATATAAGGTTAACCAACCAACTAACTTCAATTTTCAGTTCAGCTGGAAAGAAACGTCTAACTGAATTAACGGAAAAGAAACATCCACTGATTTCCAATAACAGAAATGCAAACGAACATTAACTAACTTTTTAAAGCTTACAAATAAAATTACAATTGATCAATCTTTAAGCTAAGTAACCTTTTCAAATATTACAGGAGAGAGAATGGTTTCAAGAGTTTACAGATAAGAAGCTGAAGCATTTGATCTTGACATCGTCACCAAGGAAAAGGAGATATCATCAAGGGCTTTACCGCCCATCCGAAGACCTACTGGTCTCTCGTGTTCCTTCAACTGAAGGAATCCGTCCCTTCACGAGGGTAGTTAACAAGGATCACTTTATCATCATGCCTCTGAGCTTGGTGTCAAGAACCTATACCTCCTGATCGAACCTTACTAAGGGTACCTCCCAACTAGAAAGATCACTTTGATCAGTGGTATATCTGGTACTTGATAGCTGACAAATGTCGAATCTAGCATCGTACCTTAGCCAAGGATTTATTATTTAACAGGCACTCCTGTGCCGTCAGCACTCTCACCTCTCGCTCGACATGATTACATTTGTCTCAAGGTTTTAATTATAATGTCAGGTTAGATTTTCACTTCTTTTAAATATATTTATATTCCAAGTTTGATCTTGCAACAGGGGTCTTAAATCAGACATATTCTTTCAGATTGCAGAGAGGAGGAAAAGGTTATTGGGCTCAACCAAACACATTCCTCTCAAGGGATCATAAGCATAATTTTATTTGCAGGAGAACTTTAATTTTGTTATCCGCACAAGTTTTCTCAATTTAATTTCCTCAAAGAAACTCAAGGCAAGTCTTTCCTACAGGACAGTTTCGAGTTCCAGTAAGATTCAAGCTAAAGAAAATATGAAGAGGATAGTAAAATTGGCCCCTCTCAGGTTGACCAAGACAGGTTAAAGAAAAGATTAAATGGAGCATAAATTCAGAAAAAGTGCCAAAAAAACAAAGTATTACCTTGGAAAGAAAAGTAGTCTGCTTATGACTTCCAGACAAGAAAAAGAAGGCTTCGATTTAACTTGCATTCCTTTACAGTTCTTTTCTTCAATAGAATCGATGCCATATCATAATCAATCTGACTCGTGATTCAATAAGTCGAAAATACTAACAAGACCAATTCTTTTCGAAAAGAAATAAAATATAATATGCAACCGATTAATAATAAGGGACTCATACGTGCCTGATAAGAGGATTCAATTTGGAAACTTCAACTCAATTCTTTGAGGAACTCGAATGCAAGCCACCACTGAAGAATACGCAGTTCAAGTATGGTAAATCCGCCTCTCCAGAAAAGATAGTAATTTGTATACCAGATTATTCTTCACGGCTTAAGCAAGTAAGGTGAAATGTAGGCAAGATGACGCTAAGTAGAAAAGAAGAAACGAAAATACATAAATTGATTCGATACAGATGAACGCAAAACCAACAAGAATGCGAATGGAAAATGAATGGAATCAAAAGTTTGGATTAATGATTGTAAACAATGGCGACCAGCTGGAGATAAGACACCAAAAGAAGACGTCAATACCACGACAACATTCTCAGCAAAAGCCAAAAACCCCTTGTTAGAACTGTAAAATTTTGAATTTTTACAGTCTATTGCATTCATGAATATTCCATCTTTTAGTCCTTAAGCATAAAATCCCCTCTTTGCATTGAAATGCGTATTCCATGTCATATGACCCATTTTAATCTAGTTACCTCTTCTCATTCTATTAAAAAAACCATAATCGGCAAGACATGATAAAGGTCTCCTCGAGATATATTTTCACTAACATGTATTGGTTGCAGATAGTCGGCAGGACTTTTCCTTTTGTTTCAGCAACTAAGAAGATTCATATCGGCATATGTTGGGACATCGTCATAGTGTCCCAACGAACTCTGTCGGTCTTGCCGACTAGTAATGTGGCGGGGTCATTTTGGCCAAACTAATGGGTATCGGCATGAAGTCATAGCGACATCATTGTGTCTTGCCGATTGACTCGTAAGCAAAGTTTTCGGTAAGACTTATGTCTTCGGGGAAGGTCTTGGCGAGGTCACTCTTGTCTTGCCGAACTTAATACAAGGAGATTCAAGGAACTGCTGGAAAAAGTGTTGGGGTCTTGCCGATTCAGAAGATATGCCGATAGAGATATGTGTCGCCAAGAGAGGAATCTTTCGGCGTAAGCTTCACCGAAGTTCGAGTGTTATACCGACAAGTAATTCGGGGTGAGTCTCACCGAATGGGAGTAATCTGTAGAGATGTTTTCGGTAAGACATTTGGTATTGGTATGAGTCTTCCCAAAGATTTACTATCTTGCCGAGAGTGTAACTTCATTTGTAGATTTTTTTTTGGCGAAACAACCTGATGGACATGCCGAAGTGATAATTCATCGGTGAAAGGGGTAATTTTGTCTCAGGACTATAACTCGAGAGAAATGCATATCGATGTGACACAATAAGGTCTATATGATGTCTCCCCAACTCAGAATGTTACAACGACATAGAAAACATGAGCAACAGTCATCATTTCATGGAGCCCAGGTGTCGATAAGACTATATTTTGTCCTGGCGAAAGGTGTAATAGACGTTGAAAAGGGATTTCGCCCCAAGATTTGAAAATCTCTTATCGAAGGGACACTTGATGCGACAGTGCCAGTTTCAAATGGGTGTTCATTCGTGCTTCATTAATGGCGTGACGGGATATAACAGTAAAGATTAAATCAATTCTCTATTTCTGAATTGATTGCAGGTGAATTGGTGTGCTGAGCAGAGAATTTGGACATTTTCAGTCTGAAGAGCTCGAGCAGAAAACTGTAAGTGACTATTCCTTGGCTTCTACATTCTTGATTTTATAAAGCTTGAGAATGGAGTCCCCTGGTTTTGGAAAGGGTAAGGGTAGAAAGCTTGCTGTGACTTGTTTGTCAAAAGGAAAGAAGCAAAAGGTTGATACAGAGCAAGAGGATACAGCATTAGAGGAAGTGAGCGAGCAGATTGAGGAAATGATCAAGATGGAAACCATGATCAAGAATGCCGTTGAAGATGCGGATACTTTTAACTACCAAAACTATTTGGATTACCTTGCTACGACTCACTTATGGTTAACTAGAGCTTAAATTATCCCCTTTTCTTTGTTTTATACATTTGTTTTGTTTTCTCCTATTTCCAAAGGGATGCGTCCTTTCATATTCTCAATGTATAAATGTCCGCTTTAAAAGCAATGTAAAAGGAGCGAAGTTTTTTTTAGATAGAGGATAGAGAAGACACAGCAGAATACAATTTTGAAAATGGATGAGATTGGTAGCATATGTAAATCATGGAGATATCAATGAAAATTTAATATAATGGTGCGATGTTTCTGGTATCAGTTGTTTACGATATTTGTTGAAGGGTATTATTGAAGTTGTCTCCGTAATGGTGTTTCCTGGTTATTTGAATTAATGTAAACAAGTTTTTACATAGTTCATCGATGCACATTTGTTGTACTTGTATGATCAATTAATTGTCTCTTTCCAGTAAAGATTAAATTCTCTGAATTGGTCATAATAATTAGGGAATATCAATTGGATTATTAAGAAGAACTCAGTAATCACAATATTGCATGTTTATACAAGTTATAAACCAGATAAAATGCTGAACAACTTGAATGTCTACCAGAACAAATAAACTTGTTTTAGATTTTCTTGACTCTGTAAACCCTATAAGGCACTGGTCTTTTCGTTTTCATCCTTTAGTTTCACCCACAATCTTTTATCTGTCATTTTTGAGCATTTTAGGTTTTAGTTTTAAATATTATTGTGCTAGTTGTACCAAAATTGTTTTATTTTATCCATTTCAAATTGCCATCTTGGATAAATTAGGGCAATAAGAGAAATTCAAAGGTCAAGTCTGCTTAATTCAAAGTAGGTATACCCGCCTAGGTCTAGCAGCATCTAAAGAGTAGAAGGTTTAATTATTTCAAAGCCTTGTTCTGTTACCCTAAAACGTCGTGGAAGCTTGGCAACCTTTCATGGTTCAAACTTGCGTTTTTGAGAGCTAACACCTGTTGACGTGCCTTTTGTGACAGCGCCAGCACAGAATAAAGTTGCCCAACGGTCACTCTATTCTCTCTTGATCAAAGTGTCCCACATGCTAAGATTGCTTGAAAGTTCATGTGTTCGACTCCAAGGTTCCTTTTATCGCGAATAGACTCAGTTGGTTGATGTGTTTTGCTGGTTATTTCAAGGGGACTTACGTAGTTGTTCAATTCCGTGAAGCAATTAGGACATGAATGATTTGGCGATATTGTTCTGGTATCTAAACTGACTCGGAAAATGCAGAATTAAAAGGGGATAGGGATAGGGATTCTACAGATCTACTTCTAAAAGGGTGGAGGACGAAGATCGACTTAAACAATCTTCAAACCAAACTTCGCTTTGTCTTCTTTCGAACAACTCCGACAAAGTTGGTGCAATCTTCAAAGGATGAGAAAATGTTCAAATTATGACACAACACGTTCATACCGTCAACACGACGCATACAAACACATGAACCATAATCGAAGTTAAGTGCTGATACTCCAGTTGACCACGCAAGGCGAACTTACCATCAGCAAGTCCGCTAGTGGTATGGACGAGAAGACTTGCTCAAATCACAACGCCACACTCCACAGCTAACAACTACTTGCATGAAATAAAATCTATTTTACTCTATCTACCTTGAATTGGAAAGACGAACAAGCCTTGCTAGCTACTCACAATAGAAGATAGAACCACCAAACAATGATAAATCTTTATATTATGAGAGTGTTCACAACAACTTCTTACAAAGTCCTCAATGGGAAAACTTCCTTTCCTCCTCAATCTAAGCTAACTTCTAAGCTCTACTCTCTAACTTCTATCTCCAATACTCTCTAGCTCTGATCTATCTCTGATTCTAATTCTAATTATTACAAATGAGGGGGGATGCCCCTTTTATAATAAGTCCAATTCAGTGGACGGTTCAGATCAAATTACAATGAAGGGCTCAGATCGAGCCACCTATGCCCTGATTAGGGTTTCTGCCCTAAAAACCGCCACAGAGAGGAGTGGGCAATGAATGCACAGAATATTCTCCACTCCCCTGCAGGAATCATAATGAGCAATTAATGCCCACTACCATCATCAAGAAGATCCTCATCAAGCAGCGCGTTCCCACTGGCCTTCTCCCGGATAGCAAACTCGATCAACCGGGCCAATACTGCTTCAACCTCCTGTGTAGAGATCGGTGGAATATGGTTGAGCTGGAACTCCAAGACTGCTACCGTCTGTCCGTATCTGATGCAAGATTTCTTCCATGTCACTAAGGCGTCCTGGGTATGCTGAATTATACTAGAGAACGTGGAGACATTCTCAAAGTCATCCAGGACAAGTGACCTCGCAGCTGAGAAGAATGGAGGCAGTCTACTTTTCAAACCATCAGCAGTTATCTCCTCTGGGACCAACTTTCTAGCAAATATGGCTTCTAATGTATTGAGGACTCCCCCCAAGATGTTGCCCATTGCCTTCTTCACTTTAGCTGAATCTGCCCTTGCTGCGTCGTGAAATCCACGGCCTGTGACCACCGAGGAGTACCAACTGGTGAAATCGTACCTATCACCTCTCTGAATTACACCTCCATCCACTAAGGTTTCTAGAGGTACATGCATCAAAGCCCCCAAACGAAGTACAGTCTTCGTTTGATAGATGCGAGTATCACCCCAGGCCTGATCTACTATATCCATTCGTGCCAAAATATTTGAGGCCTGTCGATAAGCATCGGCAAGGTCCTCCATGAATTTTCCTGTCTCAGTATGAACACGGCTAACCCACTTGTCTGCCTCCGTTTCCATTTTCTTTAAATCCTCTAAGGCAACAATTGACTCATTCGGAAGCTCCGATGGACGTTCTACTGCCGGGTCTGCTGGTTCACCTGGACGTGCTAGATTCTGCATATATCCTATCAAGGTTTTGTGCTCCTTCTTCAATTTCTTATACTTCCCCTCCGTGCGGAGCAACTGATCCTTCAATGCCTGATAGGAGTTATCGAACTCCTCGATAACTTGGGCTCCCGTAGGACGACCCAACTCTACTGTGGTGATCACATAATTTTCAGGCCTCTCCTCGGTTCGATCACAATCTTCCCTCGGAATAGCCACCTGAAGCGTGCGAGAGCCTGACTCGTCAGTCGAGATCTTTGAAAACTTTCGGGCCCTTTTCTTCTCTGGTGGCGCACTGATCCTCCTAAGGAACTCCTCCATCTCAATGGCCGGATCCGTATCATCCTCGGGTTCTCTCCTCATTCTGTCGGAAAGCCAATCAGGCACTGTCTGCTGTGGATTACAAACAACAAGGGGCTGTTCTTATGTTGCCTCCATCTCGTGCACTTCCTCTCTTCTTGCACTGGTCTGCTCAGGCTCATCCTCCTCTATAATCTGGGTATCTCCCGACCCTTGGGTCCCTTGTTCTGTGTTTTCCTCTTCTTCCAAAGCCATGTCCAACATCTGCTGAAAATGGGTGTCGGCCATTGTTTCCTCTTCCTCCTCCTGTTGGCCGCCCCTGGATAAACTGACACTAGCCGATTCCTGGGCATTGGGCTGATCTACCTCCTCAAGTCCCCGCTCTTCTTCTAATCCTGCCCTCTGATCGGCAAATAATGAAACCACTCTTAAACTCGAAGATTGAGTTTGTGAGTGCACGGGTGATGCTTGTTCTATCCTCAACGGTATCGGCTGGGTTGGCACTTCCACTTGTGCCCTCGAGGTCTGAGCAATTTGTTTCCCTCTTTTTACCGATAACGGCCTTGGGTCACCCATCAAGTTGTAAGTAAGGGCGATCGACTTGCTCTTAAGTCTGCATACATGTCTGTCGACCCAAGTCCTAGTAAAAGTCATCACCGGGATAGAAAGAGTGTCCAAATCCATGATCTCTGGCTCGGACCAATCAGGTGGTGGGACAGGAGTATCCCTAACTGACCCATAGTCGGGTTGCATGACGTTGACATCCTCCTCCACCTGGTCGGGAACTGGAATAATCTCACATTCTCTAATCAACTTGAGAGGAAGTATGGAAAACATCCTTCTTCTTATCTCAGCCTCATCCACTGCATTTGCCCAGAAGTCCTCCAGATGAGCTCTGTGCCGGTATTCAACGTTCTGTACCATCCGGATGTTCCCGTAAGGATCGAAATCCTGCCTGCCTGTGTGATATGACAAATGATAAGATTGCATTTCGTCCTCGCCTCTCGGACTTTCGCACCTGCAGAGGACACACCTCAATGGAATTTCCATGGTGATAGAAATCAAATACCCTTCTTTTTCCTTTTCTGAATCTTATCGTGGGCAATCAATTGCCTAGATATCTCAAGCATTACTATGTGATCAGTGGGGTATCGCGGTAACCGATACGGATACGAAGTGAACCCCTGCAGCCTAATATATGTGAATTTCGGGAATTGGATGAGCCAATACCCATATTCCTCAATCAGTGTCTGTGCTTCTTTAGATATTCTCTGTTGCGTTCTCTGCTGAAGCGTCCTCGCGATGTGCATTGTGAATGCATCATTTGCCCGTTTATAGTTGGCAATGTTAGCCAAATGTAGCTGTGTGCAGGCTTCATGAATTTTGAATTGACCAGGGGCACAGCCGATTGGCTCTTTGTACGAAATCCCTCTGTACTTAGTCATTCTGGCCAACATGTAAATCACGTATGAGCTCATGTAGAAAGTCTTCGTCACCTTCAAGCTCCTGAATTGCTCATCGATGTGGTTGCTAATCATCCTGGCCCAATCGACACACTCTTTTCCTTCCAAGATGATCTCGATGAAGTAGAACATCCAAGGCTCGAAAATGTAAGCCTGTGCACTCCCATTCACCCGGCTGAGCATCATTATCAAATCACAGTATTCTTGTTTCACGTCCTCGGCAATTATCTGCTTTGGGAGCTTAGTGCGGGGTGGCCTCGGCTTTTGCATCCAAACTCTGTTAATGACTGCAGTGACTCTTTCGAAAGAGGAAGAGTACATCTTATCTGCCCTCTTGTTTGTTCTGTATAACATCTCCTCAGCAGTTGGAATCCCAAATGCTTCTCCGATGGCATCGGGTGTGAAGTTGGCGAGCAGTTTACCATCCGGAGAGACGATCGTCCTACGTTCTGGCTTGTAGTGATTGGCGCACTCCATAATTAGCTCCGGACACTGAATTGCTGGCGGAAAACTAGCAGCTGCGTAGATTCCACTCTTCATTATATTATGTGCCGTGACGGATGGTTGATGGCCCCCTAGCCCGAACATCCTCGATTTGAGTGCATTCAGATTAAATGAACCAAGGTTGGTGTCATTCAATCCTGCCAACTTTGAAACTATTGCTGACTTTGGGAGAAATGGCTTAGCGAGCCTCTTAATCATTGCCTGCCGGGATGAGCCAGCCTTGCCTGCTTCAGTGTTTGCAGCTCTGCCTGCGGCTCTGCTTGTTCCTGCAACATCCTTTGCGCCAGCCATCTGCAAAATAAAATAGAAGAATAAGCTAGGCTGCAGATTAATAAAATAAAACAATTCCCGAGATGGCTGCGAATACGGAGTTAGCTTTGAAAATAAAATTTCTCAGCATAAATTTCTAACTCCAAACCTCGTACTGTATAAAAATCTCTGAGTTTAGAGACAACTTTCAGCAACTGCACTTCTGACTGGTGAAGAAAAAACGCAGCAAGCTAATAACTTTCAGCAATGTAGCTAATTTCTCCAGCACAAATTGTTCGAACCTTGACTTCACTTTGTCAACTTCAGCAGTTAGAGGAATAAAGAGTTGCCAGCAATATGAAATTTCAACTTCCTCAACTTCTCAACGTTTAAACTTCGCAGCAACTCCACTTTCAGCTCTTTGAGAATTAAATTCTCCAGCAACTCCGGAAAATAACTTCAACCTTCAACTTCGAAGTTGCAGCAACACACTTTCAGCTTTTCGAAAGAAAGAGTCTCGGCAAATGAAAATTTCTCCAGCACTTCGCACTTTCAGCAACTCAACACTCCGAAATAAAATAAACTCTCACAGAATTTCTCTCCTCAACCACTTGGAAAATATTTCAATCTCTCAAGAACTTCTTCAGCAACTTCAACTTCGAAATAATGTGAGGAGAAATGAGAGAAGAGATTGTTTAAATAACTTTTCTCGGAGAATCCTGCTAAGTAGTGCTGGGGCTATTTTTAGCACCTTCATCAATTTCCCACTATCTTCGTTCGGAATCTTCTAATTCAAGCGCAGTAGTGGGCTAGTCGTCAGCCGGTCATTATGGCAGTCGCCATTAATAATGATTCCTTCTTCTTCAAATTTCGAATTTTCCTCTTAGTCTGCCAGTTAACTCTTGGCGATTTAAACAACTCGCGAGAAAAACAATCACTTGACTTGATTTAAAATTCCATTTTAAAATCTCGCAGTGTTTAAATAAATTCAACTTGAAAATTTTTGTGGGAGTTGTAAATATATTTCCAACTTTTTAAAATGTCTGTCATTTAAATCCTCGATTTCATAAAATTTGCCTTAGACATTTTAAATTCTCTCATTAAAACGTTCAACTCCGGGCGATTAAAAAATTGTTTGCGTGCTCGAAATAATTCGTCCTTTGAGATTTAACTTCTGTCAGGAAAATAATCTAGGCAAAACGAATTTCCTTCTGAAAATATTAAAATTTCCCTTAGGAAATTAATTTTCAAACTCTGCTAACTCATGGGTGCATTTTAAACGGGTTCATTTGATTTTCACTTGACCCATGGAAAATATTCGTCGATATCAAATTTTCCCCTTGAAAAAAGATTCGTTAACTTTCAACTGCCTTTGGAAAATTTTAAAACTCATCAAATCATCCTTCCTTGCCAAGGGCGTATTTTTCCCTAGTGAAGTGTTATCACTTAGAAAAAATTTTCTAACACTTTCTCTACCATAGGCGTATACATTTTGATGAAATATTTATTTCAAAAAAATTCCTTCACTTTACACCTCTGGCGCACTTTCATGTGTCTACTTTTATTTTGTTGCCTTAGGAAATTTTCTCCAGCAACCTTGGCGTATTTTACTCATGCAAGCCTTGATTTCTCACTTAGAAAATTCTCAAACAGTTAGAATATCCTTGGGCGCATATGGGGTCTTGAACTTTCATTTTCTTGACTTAGAAACTTTCTCCAAGTCCTAGCCACTTTATCTTGCCTTGGGCGCATTCTGACCTCTCTACTTTCATTTTATGCCTTAGAAAAATTTCGGCCATCTCCTCTTCATCATGGGCGCAAATGCTAGGCCAAGCTTTCATTTCATGCCTTAGAGGGCGCATTTCACCCTTGACACTTTCGTTTTATGCCTTAGAAATATTTCATAGCTTCAATCCTTGAGGCGGGCGCATTTTACTAGGTGAGCTTTTGTTTTTGCCTTAGAAACTTTTTTCAAGGCATCTCTCCTTCCTTGGGCGCAAATGAGACCCCATGCTTTCATTTTCCTAGGTGGGCGCATTTCAACATGTGAGCTTTCATTTTTGCCTTAGGCGTTTTTCAAGCCTCTGCCTTGAGGTGGGCGCATTTTACTAGGTGAGCTTTTGTTTTTTTGCCTTAGAAACTTTTTCAAGGCATCTCTTCTTCCTTGGGCGCAAATGAGACCCCATGCTTTCATTTTCCTAGGTGGGCGCATTTCAACATGTGAGCTTTCATTTTTGCCTTAGGCGTTTTTCAAGCCTCTACCTGTTCCTGCTCTTGCATTCTATTTTTAGCAAGTTGTGCTATTTTTAGCAAATCCCTTGATTTTCAACCTCTAACGCTCCGTTTTGCCTGAAAATTTCATCAGATGATATTCTCTGCCTTGTGAACCTGTTTTGTCAGTCCTCTGCCCTGACCTGCTATTTATAGCCACCTGCTATTTATAGTAAGTTTGACTTTCTGACTTTAGTAGCTCCGTTTTGCCCGAAAGTTGCAACGCTTGATCTTGATAGCTTGAGGGTTACTCGGACGCCAACCTCGGGTGCAGACCTGCTATTTATAGCCGTGCTCTGACTTACTAAAAATAGTAAGTTCTCCGACTTTGCTCAAATTTTGCCAGCAGGTACCTTGAAGTGTGCTGACATGGGTGGGGTACTTGTTTTCGGCTATTTTGGATTTTACCTATAAAAGTGGAAACCCTAATTTGATTTGCATGTATCCCGAGCGGTCTCCGTTTGACTTCGTTCCTTCTGCATGTCGTTCTGCTTGCTGGACTGGAGTGTTGGGCGGCTGCCGGAGTGTACCTGCTAAAAATAGAAACTGTCTGAAAAGTGACTCATCCACTGCCGGATGGTTTTGCATGTCATATTGCCTGCGGGATCTCAAAAACCCCAGAAAAACCCAGAAAACTGGTCTGCATGCATGTACTGGCTAAAAATAGTAAGTCCTCAAAACTCGATCTTCTCTGCTTGCAAGCCACACCGTTGCGAAGCTCTCGAAAAACCCATGAAGAAAAACCCGACATGCGTTGAAAAACACTGCATGCGAACCCTAAAAATAGCCTCTGAAGGCTGAACTCTGAAAGTGGTTGTCTCGGTTTGCATGTTACATCACTGCGAAGGTTTTGGAAAACCCAGAAGGATTCTCCAGACATGCATCTGAAAAGCCCATGTGGAAACCCTGAAAATGGCTCTTAAAGCCCAAAATGCCAAAAATAGTAAGTCGTCTGATCTGGCTCAAAATTTACGTGTAGACAGCTTGATGTCACTCGGATGCAGTGGAACTGACAGAATTCCAAAATCTCAATAAAATAGTCCCAAATTGAGTACTTACTAAAAATAGTAAGTTGCCAGAATACAGTGAAAATTTAGGGGGACTCTGCTGGAAGACTTCTGACTGCTGCGCTAAGCTTGGATTTCAATTTTATAACTCAGTTTGACCTTAAATAAGCCTGAAGGATGAAAACCCTAATTACATAGACTTAATCGATATTTCAACCTGGGTCAAACAACGGGACATCCCCGGAAGGACCAGAGACCAGAGAGAGAGCGAACCAAAGCCAAAAGACCAGACTGGAGCAAAATTTAGGGGGTCCCCATCTTGATGGGGTGATGTGTGAAAAAGGTCACAACAACACCCCCGACCCAGAGCGTACTCTCTTCTTTTCGCCAAAAAGAAAAATCAAGAATGCCGAATGGTGAATTTTCGATAGGAGACCAAAGTATTTTCCCCATCTCCCACGAAACTCCCTACCAAGAAGCTCTTCATTTGCCCACGATCTTGGGCGTTCCAAAATGAGGTGGCGTGAGAACGAGAATTCTATTTTTCCGCCAAAAACATCGATTCACAAGATTCAAAATAATTAATTTCCATTATATCCATTCAATGGTTTCCCCCATTCAAAAAGACGATACCAACTTATTCTTTATTATTAAATTAATATTTAACATCCTCTAGCCAAAATTACTTGCAATTATATTCCAAGATTGATTCGCTCAACTAGAGGATGGAATTGAATATTTTAATTATCAATTATAGAACAACCAATTGAAATCTCTTATAAGGTTGATTATTGATTTATATATAATTTTAAATTGACAATCTCCGATCCTCTGTTAACCACTACCTCTTCCTGATGACATCTCCTTTTCCCGTTGCGGCGTCGTCAGTCCTGAATCCACTGACAAGTAGAATGGTTAGATTGTTCACAACGACTATATATAAATATGCATTTAAATATAATCTCATGAACACATTCAATTTCACGTGAACAAGAAATTCACTTGCAAATAAAAAGATCGTTAACTTACAGTTACTATAAAGGAACTATCTATTCCATTCACAATTTCACATTCATATGAAATCAGTTACTTGCAACTAACTTTGCATCTGAAAATACATAACCAATTTCATAGTCTCAATGTAAGGGATGTAACAGAAAGCACACTCTCTCAATCATCATCATCATTGCTATTGTGGAGATGGGAACACCAACATGGGGTTTGACTAAGGAAAACCCTTATACATCACAACCCTTTTCCTCTTTTCATTTTGCAGGTATCTAGGTCGCTGTTGTGGAAGGAAGATTCGACATCTCAACTCATTTGGAGACTCCTAAAACCCTATCTCTTGTCCTTACTAGTTCATCATTGATAAATTAGGGTATCTTAATTATTTAGGCATATTCACACACTAATTTTTGATTTTCTCTATCGTAGGTTTGTAGATTGTATTGGATCCATATAGATTGGCAACCCTAATTTTTTGCACCTTACGAACTACAGTGCAATGTGTTGGCATTCGTGCGGCACATTGGAGTCCTTGACAGTCAACCCTAATTTTTTGTGCCAAGTTCCTCTCTCTGTTGTCTTTTTAGATCTGCTTTTTGTTTCTGTTCATTCGTTTTGTAGCATCTGCATTTTGTCAAATTTAGTCAATTTGGTCATAGTTAACCTAATTCATTGCATATCCCATCCATCTTTGCAATTACAACAAAGGAACCAAAACCCCAAACAACCTGCTTGGCTCTTCCTTGAGGACAACAACCAAGCACCACCTCTTGGTTGATTTTGTGTTCTAGTGTTTGGGTGGAAAGATTGACTTAGATTAAGTCATTTAGTCTAGATCCTCCTCTTCTCCTACCCAAAACATCAACATGCTATTGCCATCACTTGTCTTTGTCTTTTTTGCCCTTTAGGAGCAAATTGTCCAACTTTTGACTTGTTTATTTCTTTCGCAACTTCTTATAGCTGTTGGAAAGGTGATTGAGTGCTCTTCAGCGTGGTGCAACTTGTTCCATTTGAGTGGGTTTTGTAGTAGTTCTTTTTAGGACTTATGGGTAGCTAGTTTTTTGTCATTTGATGACTTTTAAAGCTCTCATTTTCTTGTATTGTTGTATTTTACCTTGTATTGCATTTTTGAAGAGGACTTGCTTAATATTTGTATCACCTCTATTTGGATTTATGTGAAAACTAGGAACTACAACTTTGGGTTTTTTTTCACACTTTAAGTGTCAAATACAATTCCAGGGGGTTGTAATGCATGATTTTGATGCCTCACGTCTCTTTTATCACATTTACATTCCTCTTCCTTGGCGCATTGTGTAATTTTGGTACTTTTTGTAACAGATGATTTGAAGCTTCCATCGTTAACTCCACATAATGATCGCACCTGGAAACCACAAATGCAAAGGCTATTGCAGACTAAGGGTTTATGGAGAATTACACAAGGTGTACAATCAAAACCTACTAAAGAGTTTGAAATATTCATTTAGATTAACAAACATGATAAGCATTGGGTCTTATTGCATGAATGTATCAAAGAGTTTAAAATTTCACATTCAAGATTGTGAGACACCACTTGCAACATTGGACAAATTGAAAAAAAGGTTTGGTGAATTTGGTGAATTCAAAGCATTTCATTTGGACGCAAACCTGACTTCCTTGAATCCGAGTGATTTCCATTGAGGACTACCTTGAATTTGAGGGACATCCATTGAGGACTATCTTGCCAAATTCAAGTCCATTTCAAATGTAATTTGAAGAATATGGGATGTACAGGGAAGACAAGTAGATAATTCTTTCTATCTTGTCCAAGTTGAAGGGTCCTTACCAAATTTTTGTGTCCACTTTCTACTCTACTAGGGATGCTTTAGGTACAAAGTTTCAAATGCCCACCTTTGAAATCTTTTGTGAGCGTCTAACCAAAGAGAAAACTAATCTTATCCAAAATGAAGCCATTTCTAGCTCCAAAAGCAACGCCTTAGTTGTTAATACATCTAAAAAGTGCAAGATCTCACTTAAGCCCAAGCCTAAAAGTAACAAGTTGCCATCCAACAAATCTTCCACCTTTAAACCCTTCTCTCCAAATCAGTCCAAGTAGAAGATAAATAAGACGTTCCTTTTGTAGCAAGAATGAAAACTCTTAGTTTGACTATTGGGAAAAAATAAAAGATCTAAAAGAAGCTATGAAATGGAACAAAATTTCTCTCTCAAAGCCTTCTTTCTTTAATTCCAAGAATAAAGGAAAAGACCTGTCTACTAATGCTTTCATTGTATCTTCTAGGGATGAGTGGGATTTGGATTCAGGTGCTACTCATCATAAGGCTTAGTCTTAGGAGCTTCTCACTTCTATTTTAGATTGCACCATTTCACAGCTTGTAGTGGGTAAGTCTTCACATGTATTGATGTCTTGGAATTGCACACAGTTGAGATGCATGATGGGTGCATCAATTATGTACTCTATGTTCCACAAATTTCTACCAACCTTCTTTGTATTGACTAGATTTTTATTTTGGTAAATGGAAGACCATGAAGTTTTCTCCACACAATATGGTGATCAAAGAGTCGTAGAATCCAAAGGTTATGATTGCTTATGGAGTAGCTCATCATGCTAGTCACTTGTATAAGTTTGATTCCACGAGTCTTCTTTAGCTTCAACACTTAGTGCACATGCTAATTCCTTAGCAAGTTGTAGCATGAGCATTTTGGGCGTCTTAGCTATGGCACCTATGGCAGTTGAGCACATAGAACATTGTGCTATTCTTTCCTAAGGTGTCTTGCATTAAGAGTGTTTGTTGTGGTTGTGTTCTTGGCAAACATCATTAAGACCCATTTCTGAAAGGCAAGGCTTGGTGAAACAAGGCTCCACTTGAGTTGGTGCATAGTGTCTCATGTCTTTTTTACCTCCATTTTTTGGGGCTAAGTATGCGCTCACATTCATTGATGACTTCTCACTACGCACATGGGCATAGTTTCTTATATACAAGTGCGAAGTTTTTGAGTATATTAAGAATTTCAATGTATTTATTGAGAAGTTGTTACTGCTTCCTATAAAGAAGCTTCACACAGACAATGAGGCTAGTATGTTAATCATGATTTTCGATTTTCTTATACTATGCATGAGATGGCTAATTGTTCCTAGTATAATTGTTCTACACACAAACAATGGGGCTAATTACATTTATGTACAATGGCATAGTAGAGAGGAACAATTATACTTTGATGAGATGGCTAATTACATAAAAGGGCCCAAGTACATACACCACAATTTTGGGGTGGCACATGACACCTAAGGAAGCTTGGTCACACCAAGCTTGATGTTTCTTCTTTTTGGGTTTTTGATAGTGAAGCCTAGGCATTTATTCTTGATGAAAAATGTAGAGCTATGGAGAAGAAGAGTCGACCACTCATTTTTTTTGGTTGTGAAAATATAAAAGCTTATCACTTATTTGACCCTAGCAAGAGCATGAAGTCTTGTATTGGTGTGATGTTGAGGTTGATGAGCAATACACAAGTATTGATCCTTCATCTCCAACTTCTTCAGCTCTTTATACCCTTTCCATTATTTCTCATCACAATGATGATTATCTCTTGGACCAACACCTTTTGGTTTACAACCATCGCCACATTGGGTTCGTATTGCATGTGAAGAGGCCAATGGTTGGGAAGTTGATCCCTCAAACATTTTCTGTACTCATTCTTATATAGCTGGAGTAAGTCTTCTTTGTAATGCACATTTAGATGATCCACATAGCTTTCATGGTGTGGTAGGAATACCGAAGTGGGATGATGCCATGGCAGAGTAGTATTTTTCATTGATGAAGAATTATACTTGGATCTTGTGCCTATGTTGAAAGGAAAAAAGTTAGTTCATTGTAAGTGGGTTTACCAAACCAATGATAAACCAAGTATGCGGTTGATGGTTCAATTGATAAGTTTAAGGCTCATTTTTGACCAAGGTTTTCTCTCATATAGAGGGCATTGACTACTTTGAGATCTTTGCATCTATAGCAAAGATGGAATTTATCTGCCTTGTGTTATCACTTGTGTCCCAAGGATGCAAAATGCACTAGATAGGTGTGAAGAGTTCTTTCATCATGGTGATCCTCATGAAGAAATATATAAGGAGCAACCCTTCACTTGTTCATAGGCTTAGATGTTCTCTCTATGGACTCAAGTAAGCCCCTTGATCTTGGTGTAAGAAGATGGACAACTTCCTATTTTCATTTGGTTTCACACATTGCCATTTAGATCCCAAAATCTCTACCAAGGTTTATGATTTAATCATCATAGGGAATTTACCCTCTCTAGTTCAAGATGTCAAATCATGTTTGGAGTGGTTTGAGATGATTGATTTGGGACTTATACCCTACTATCTTGGCCATTAGGTCATTCAATCTAAGGATGGGATCTCCATTTCATAGTAGAAGTATGCCCTTGACTTGCTTCATCAATTTTGTATGTTTGATTGCAAGCCTTTGAGTCCATTTTAGTCAAGAGTTACCTTGCCCACTAGTTGTATTATGCTGCCAATTTTGTAACAACCCCTCAAAAGTGGCTAGAATTTTTTTTCTTTATTTTAAACAAATGTTACATTCATATGCAAACCATTGAAGTAATATCAATAAAGAATCACCATGATGAATATAAAATTCAATCCATTAAGTACAATAAGTACATCTAAATATAATCAATATACAATGGGTCAGGTACTCCAATCCTCCAATGTAACATACAATGATTACATTAGGCCATCGGCCAATTGCCACATGCATGAGTGGTCTTGGTATAAAGTACAATAAACAACATAAATGTCTTCAATTAGAATTTGCAATTTGATCCCTCCAAGCTTCTGTTTCCGATTGGGAAAGGCATTGAACTCGCCATTAGAGGAGATCCCTTTCCTCCTCAACCATCAATCAAGGAAAAGAATCATCCATCTGATGACTCAATAGTGTGGTTCACTTACAACACTAATGATTATCTTGATTAATTCATTCTTTTAACATACACATACATACATACAAAACCATAGATCAAACTGCTTAACCACATCAAAACAAATTAACAACACATACTCATAACACCATACACATGCCAAACAATCATTCCAAACCTAACAAGATCACACAACACTTCTCAACATGTCATTTTGAACGTCAAATTCACATGTGAATGCAAATACCCACAGTAAGGCATAATATGGTAAATAAGATCATTACAAAACTACATCACAAAGCAACACTCCAATTGCACCCATCCTAAAGTCCTATACTGCACTAAGATGTCAACTCCATACAGTAGTGTACCACTATACCAAAACCTTGCATGAGTAAGAAAGCTTGACCATAGCAAGACATAGAGCATACTACCTATTGGAGATCTCTTAGCTCTAAGGATTGAAGGGGAATAATAAATGTGTAACACACATCTTGTGAAAACCCCTACCTAGCAAGAGCACTAGAGCCTATGTGTTGTATCAACGATCTAGAGAGATAATTTGAATTTGAGTTAGTTGAAGGCCCTAAGCTAGTCAAGTATGCCATTGCCAAGTTGAAGGGGCATGCTATCTTATGGTGTGATTACGAGCAAAAAGGTTGGGTTAAGAAGATGCTGGAAATCTCTAAGTGAAATAGGATGGTAACAAAGTTAAAGAGTAAGTTTTTGCATTGAACTACAAGTTGGAGTTGTTCTAGAAGTTTCAAAACTTGTGGCAAAGAGAACTATCTATGAAGGAATATACGAAGATGATGTATAGGAGGTATCACAATATGTGAATGGCCTATAGATCACAATCTAGGATAAGATTTGTTTCTTTCCGATTCATTTAGTGGAGGATGCCATTTAACTCATGCTAAGAATAGAAGAAAAGTTATCTTGCAAGTAGCAATGGGTGCAAGGTAGGGGAAGATTGGAAAGTGTGAGTAAAACAAGAAGTAGGGGTTTGTGCAAAAGGATATTGTAGAGTCCAACAGTAATGCAAAAGGCTCCAATGAAGAGTAGACTTAGAAGAAAAAGAAAGGCAAAGGCAAGGGAGGGCACAAAAAAGGTTTAAGTGGAACTTGCTATAGATGTAGAGAAGCAGGCCATAGGGAATTTGAGTGTCTAGATGTCACATATGAACAAGGACATGTTGACAAGAGAGGGCACATTGCACAAGGTGATGATGAGTCGGGTAGTGAAGTAGAAAGCCTAATCCTAGAAGGTGGAGAGAGCTGGATGTTGCTGAAAGTATTACTTAAGCTTGTGAAGGAAGACAAAGCACTATGGTTGAGGATAAGTCTTTTCCATACCAAGTGTAAATCTAGAGAAAAGTGTTGTAAGGTGATTGCAGATGGAGGAAGAAATGATAACTTAGTGTCCATATAAATGATGGACCTTGAAATTGATATTGCACCCTAATCTTTACTACATTTCATGGCTGCAAAAGGGTTAGAAATTGACTATGAAGAAACAATGTTTGGTTGCTTTCCACATTGGAGGAAAGTTTAATGAAGTATGGTGTGATGTGATTCCTATGGATGCTTGTCATGCATTGTTAGGTAGACCATGGCAAATATGGTGTGTGTGTCATCCATAATAAAAGGAAAACACTTTCACCGTCACTAAAGGTGAAAAGAAATTTGAGTTGCAGCCATTGAAGGTTGAGAAAGTTGTAGACAATAAGATAATGTATTTGATTGCTAAAGAGTTTCTCAAGAAGATTGAAAACTTGTATGAATGTTATGTGTTGTTTGTTAAGCTTGCACCAATGGAAGAAAGTAAGCCATGTAGCTTCAAGGAGCTAGAAGTGGAAGCATTGCTAAAGGAAGTTGAAGATATTATAGATGGTGGAACACTTGAAGGATTGTTGTCAATGTGCAATGTTTCACATTGTATGGATCTAACCTAGGATTGAGTTTACCAAATAAACCACCATATAGGATGAGTCCTAATATGAGTGTTGCATTGAAAAGACAAGTTGAAGAATTGTTGAAGAGAGGTTTGATTAGATTATGATCCCTTGCATTTTACCTATAGTAGTTTTTCCAAAGGAGGAGAATGGAGGATGTGTACCTATTCCCATGCTATAAACAAGATAGTCATCAAGTATAGATTTCCATTGGTATACGTGGATGATCCAATGGATTGTTTGAGTAGAGCATGCTAATTTTCCAAAATTAATCTCAAGAGTGGTTATCATCAAATTAAAATCCATGAAAGGGCTAAGTGGAAGACATATTTTAGAACTAGGGATGGATACTATGAGTGGTTGGTCATGCCATTTAGGTTGACTAATGTGCCAAGCACCTTTATGAGATTGATAAATGAAGTCCAAAACACATACTTGGGTAAGTTTGTTGCTGTTTATTTGGATGACATTTTAGAGTTTAGCAAGACAAAGGAGGAACATCTTGTACACCTACAAGTTTTTGCATAGCTGAAGTGCAAATCTAAAGAAAGTTTCATGTAGAAGGAGCTTGGGATTTGTGATATCTCAAGATGGATTGAAAGTTTTGAGCAATTGTTGATTGATGTTGTTATCACAAAGTGCAATAGAGGTTAGTAGTTTACATGGTTTGGTGAGTTTTTACAAGAAGCTATTAAAAAAAATTATTGGGATATGTGCACCTTTGACACACTACATGTGGAAAGAAGGTTTTGAGTGGCAATTGTTTTAGAAAAGAGATTTGAACTCTTGAAGAAAAAAATTGCAGAAGAGGCCATTGTTTGCACTTCTAGACTTCGAATATTTTTTTCAAGCTGATTGTGATGCCAGTGATGAAGCCTTTGGTGTTGTTTTGAGTCAATAAGGTTTTCCCATTGCTTATTTTAGTGAAAAATCGAATGGAGCTAAGCAGAAGTATTCAATTTCTGATCAAGAGTTTTATGCTATCATTCAATCTTTTGCATAAATGGAGGCAATATTTGTTGCCAAAGGAATTTGTATCATATATTGATCATCAAGCATCAAGATTCATTAATATCCAAAAAAAATTGAACCAAAGACACATCAAGTGATGAAACACACTTATACTGAGAGGGGGGTTGAATCGGTATAAGTTAAAACTTTTCTCTTTCATAACTTAATCAAGCATAGCACTATTACTTCAAGCCCTAATTACCATAGCAATATCATTCATGCAAGATGTAGCAAATAAGGACGTGCACATGAGACACAATCTTTACGTGGAAACCCTTATGAGAGAAAACCACATTAAAATCTTTCTAGTATAGAAACTTCTTGCAAAATTCGTAAGCTCCAACCCACAGGGGACACCAATCCCCTCCATTGAGCACCGACTTAGCAAGAGACTCCAATCTCTTCAACATGAGGCTCCAACCTCATGATCTCCCAAATAGGAGGTTCCAACGTACACAAGAATGATATGAATGATTTTGACTTGCCACTCCTCAGATCTGCCCTAATGCCTTCTTACAAATCTGCAATATAGTCTTCACAATGTCTGCAATAAAGTCTTCTCAAAATTGGCAATAATGTCTTCACGAATTTGGCAATAATGTTCTATTCAAATCTGCAATAAAGTCTTCATAAGATCTGCTCAATAAATTGCCATGATCTCACTTATGTCACTTACTCTCCTCTCACAAATTTGCTTCTATAAATCTGCTCAAATATACCTTGTAGATTTTCTTGAATAACCTTCTATTTCTGCTCTTCATACAAAGATATTTCTTGAAAAATTGATCGATTTCCTTTTCCCTTTTTGCTTCTATTTATAACTCCAAGATGTCTCTTCACCCTGTTGATGTTATTGAGCAGCTTCGGTCTGCACTTCCCAAGAAGAAAAGAATAAATTAAATGTATAGCCTCTAGGCTATTTAATTTATATCATACATTATACTTGCTAAGGGCCGACCCTTATAGCTCGCCTATCCTTCTCTCACCTTGAGCCGACTCCAAGATATATTAATTGTTTATCATTTATTATGTTTTCCAAGAAAGGCCGACCTAAATGAAGAGGCACCTTGTGTTGTATAAATACAAGGTCAGTTTGTCATTGTTAAACATTCATCTCAAGCAAGTTCGCATCTTATATTCAAGAGCAAAATTCTCACTTTAGAAGAGCAGGTCCGATTTCAAGGAAGAACATATTCATTTGTATCTTGTGTATCTAGAAGAGGTGCGACCTCATTGCATTCATTATTGGCCATTGCTGGACCTGAGTTGTAAGCAGACTTCTGCCATTGTTCTATATTATAGAAGAGATTCATTGCTGGGTTTTTCTCCCTCAAGAGGAGGGTTTTCCCAGGGTATCTTTGTGTGTTCATTGTCTTATGTGTTGCAATTCTTTTAAGTGCTTTCATTATTCAATCTGATCTAAGAAACACTAACACACCCAAGGGAGGCATCTCTCCAAGGAGGGGAGGGGAGGGGCGGAGGGTTGGCCATGCGGCAATAAATTTTATTTATTTTAATTTTTCATTTGCCCAAAGTTGGGCGCACTCTTCTAGGGTGGTCGTCCCTCTTTGGGAGCCCCAAAAAAATGATAAAAAATAATTTAAGATTTAATTAAATTTTCCAATATGGGGCGAAAATAATGAGGGGGTTGTCCCATTTTTTTAAATTTTATTTTGCAATAAAAACTCCTCCAAAGGATTCGGTCCATGTAGAAGATATACCATTATTTTTGCAAAAATTGTCTGACCCATCAATAAGCCCTTTGACATCAATGACAACATTTTTCAACAATCTCCCCTTTTGTCATTGATGGCAACCCTAGAAAGGAATAATCTTGAAATGCACCAGGATCATACTTTTGTTACATTGGTGGTTGCCATTGCACCAAAAGATCGACCTGCCAATGCCTGATACAAGCTCCAAATTTATGTAAGATCCTATAATGTCCCCTTCCAGTTGACATCTCTCAGAGCTTATGATTAGCCTATTATGCGACCCTCGTAGGCTAATAGGATGGATAGAGGGTCTTGATGGAGCTTAGCTTGGCTTCTGTTGTCAGAGTTTTACCAGTTGGCTTTTGTTCGGGGTCTTTTGGACACCTTTTTGCCTGAATTGTTATTTTTAGCAGTATTGGTCATTTAGCGGAGCACCCCTGCTATTTTTAGCAGTATGGTTTGGTCATGTGCAGAATCACTCACTTATTCACCTGCTTTAGACGGTTCGTGAATCGAATATATTTCGAGGGAGATATTAATATTTTAATTGTTAAATTAAATATTAATTATCGAAACTTATATTATAAAGTTATAATATTAATTAATATTATAACTTAAGTGATTGTCTCAAGGGGTTGACCATCATTGAAGGGGGCCACTTTTAATTATAATTTATAATTAAAAGTGAGATTGAAACTATTGAAAAATTAAAAAGAAAAGTTCGAATTTATTTAAATGATGCCTAATTGAGAAAATTCGAACTTTTGACGGATATAAGGGTTTTCAATGGGATTTGAGCTCATCATGATTGAAATTGAATTTTGCTAAGTCTTTCTTCTGAGAACAGAGCCAAGGGTTCCAGTTTTCAACTTGCATTGGAGAACGTGCCATCTTCAGTGTGTGCAGTTCAGAGGCTGTGAAATATCAGCTGATTTATTGCCAGTCAGAGAGATAGCCTCATTCAGAGGTTGTCACAGAGTTCACAGTTGTTGCATCATTCAGGGTTTTGATCCGGAGTTCATCTGGGAAGAGTTCTTTATACTAGGTGTCCACTTTGCAAGCTAGAGACACATCTTCCAAAGGCCATACTTTTATTCATTGCTGCTGTCATAGCCGTACCTTCCTACAGCAGGGCCGTACCATCATTAAAAGGCCGTACTTCTTCTTCAAGGAAAAACGCCTTCTCTTTCTGTTCTGTAACTTCACCAAATGGGGCGCAGATACTTCAGGGTTCATTTGCCATCATCTGTCAGGGGGAGAAAGTGACCTTATTGGGAGCCGTGCCATTTTCTTCATCATTCTGGTGGCTGCAATCAGCAAAACCAGGTTTTTAAATATTGTTGCTTTTTAGTTGCATGTTATCAGATCTTGTTTGTAGTCAGTATAAAAGATCAATGAATGTACTGGCATCAATAAATCAATCATTTTCTAGCATTTGTAGACTTGTGGTATTTTATTGAAATTTATTAGCATTTCCCTTTCAAAATCGCATTTTACCTTTATGCACAAAAACATCAAAAAAACCAAAAATGTCCGAAAACAAATCAAAACAAGCAGTTTTAGAGAAAGTGAGAACAGGGGTTTCTACAGATCCACAGGAGGCGGTTAAGCCATGTCACAAACCCAAGCACCGTGTTGGACAAGGAAGACCAAGGGACACACCATCTTGCAACAATCCCCCCCCTAGCGCAAGCGAGGGGTTTGAACCTGTGACATCAGCTCTGATACCAATTTTTACATTGGAGGTTGCTGTTGCACCAAAAGATCGACTTGTCAATGCTCGATACAACCGCCAAATTTATGTAAGATCCACAGGAGGCTGTTAAGCCATGTCACAAACCCAAGTGCTGTGCTGGACAAGGAAGACCAAGGGACACACCATCTTGCAACAACTTCTCCCCTTGAATGATATGCTCCCCTTGACACTACTCCTCCCCCTTTGACATCAATGTCAAAGTTTTTCCGGAGCTGAAAGATAAGGCAACGAATGGTTCCCCTTGAACATGTGCTTCTTTTGAAGCATTTAATGACTGGATGATAATGATTTCACTCCCAATTTCTCCCTTGGGTACTCAAAAGTCTCTTTTGGTAGTGGCTTTGTGAAAATATCCGCAATCTGTTTCGTTGTCGCAACATATTTCAACTTCACTTGCTGATCAACCACTTGCTCTCTTAGAAATTGATATTTGATCGGGATGTGCTTCGTTCTGGAATGCATCAATGGGTTCTTTGATATATTAATCACACTTGTATTGTCACAAAGGATGGATATGGGGTGCTCATACTCAACTTTGATGTCTTTCAAGGTTTGCTTCATCCAAAGGACTTGAGTGTAACAAGAAGCTGCTACAATATATTCCACCTTTGTTGTGGACAAAGAGATCGACTCTTGTTTCTTACTTAACCATGATACAAGATTGGGGCCAAGAAAGAATGCTCCTTCACTTGTGCTTTTTTTGTCATCAATACTATCAGCCCAATTTGCATCCATGTATGCTATAAGGGTGAAATATTCACCTCTTGGGTACCACAACCAAAAATCCATAGTGCCCTTTAAGTACTTGAATATCCTCTTCATTGCTTGCACATGTGTTTCCTTTGGTGCTTCCTGAAATCGTGCCACCAAACCAATTGCTTGCATGATGTCAGGTCTTGTTACCATCAAATATAGCAGGCTTCCAATCATGGACCTATATAGAGTTTGATTTGCGTCTGGAAATTCATCATCCTTGCTTAATTTGCATTTTGTGACCATGGGAGGACTCACTGGATTGTAGTCCTCCATCCTAAACTTCAACATTTCTTTAGTATACTTGGTTTGTGAAATGAATATTCCCTTATTTGATTGGGAAATTTGCAACTTGAGAAAGAAAGACAACTGAGCAAGCATGGACATTTCAAACTCCTTTTGCAAACTCTTGGCACATCTTATCATTGCTACCTCCAAAAATAATGTCATCCACATAAAATACAATGATCAATTGATGATCACCTTCAGTTTTGAGGTATAGATTGCTATTGGCAATACCCTTTTTAAAACCTTGTTGTTGTAGATACTTGTCCAACCTTGAGTACCAAGTCCTGGGGGCTTGTTACAACCAATAAAGTGCCTTCTTTAGTTTACATACATAGTCCTCATTCTCTAATAGAAGAAACCCTTTTGGCTGTTCAATGTACACTTCTTCCTCCAAGTTTCCATTAAGAAAGGTTGACTTGACATCTATTTGATAGACTTTGAAATTTTTGAAATAGGAAAATGCTGAAAGAAACCCTCTCAATTTTTTCTTGATTTTCAATGACAAATACAATGTAATCAGGCACCCGTTAAGGTTAGCTTCAAACCAAAACAATGCGGAATAGTAACTCTAACCAAGAATGTGCTCAAGAATGTGCTCTAAGACTCAATGAGGGAGGAGGGGCGGGCATATGGTCAGAGGATCCCTAGGCTCTAATTAATCAATAACTGAAATGATTACAATTGAAAGAGAAGGATTAAACTCAACACCAAGAATGTGCACACAAGATCCTTTAGAAGGCGAGGTGCTAACATATGGCGGAGTGCTAATTACAACACTGAAAGAACTTAGGCGGATAACCAGCCATGAGAGAATTTCCACTCTTCCACTAAAACAGTGGGGGAAAGAAATTACAAATAAACAATTCATCCGTTGCGGCAAACATCCACTCAAGAGTGGGGATTCACCACTTGACAGTGGGTACAAAAAAGCTTAAACAATTCGTTTCTCCACATTGGCAGTATACCATCCAGGGGTGCTTAATGTGTTCGCAATAGAAATCACAAGTAATTGCAATAATAACATTGGTTGGATTAGTACCACTAATTCTCAACCTTACAATTGAAATAAGTTGCAAATTACGAGTGTTACAACAATAGAATGAATGCAAATATAAAAAGGATGAATATAGCAATGTTTAGAACTCCCAAGGACTGTAATTGAAGCCAAAATCTGATCTTAATGAAGTCTGAAAACAATAACCAGCAAACTGAAACTGTGAACCAGCAAACTGGAAATCAATGAAATGCTCATAACTTCATGAATTTACCTCCGAATGAACTGAAACAAAGTGCAAAGGTCTTCTAGGAGGATGGCACCCAAGATCAGATCACGAAACTGCATCCAAACAACCTTATTTATTTGGCATGAATTCCAATGCCAAGCAAGAATGTACGGCCTGGCTGAAAAGGCGATTTGGCTCTTAAAATTCAGAATCTTCGAAATAAAATCTCATCTTCTATGAGAAGGGTCGCCCAAGGTAAACAAATAGGAATCTTCAATGCCCATAACACAATTAAATTTATTCAAAAAGCTGCTCGCAAAAATCAACTTCAGCTGTATAAACACCAACAACATACAAACTGAAAATATCACTAAAATTCTTCAATTTTGAAGCTGAATCTGCTAGTCTGGATGAGAAGCAACAATAAGGCCAACTAGGTGTTATCTTTCAAACACGAAATTGGATTGAAACTAGGAGGTAAGCATCCTTCGAAGTAAAAACCAAGATGTCATTTTGATAGCATAACATTAGCATAAGTTCATGGATGATAAGAGCTGGAGCAAAACTTCTCTTTTATAGAAAAAGAGGTGACTTTTCAAATTCCCAAAACTCCTCCAAGAATGGGACGCCAAAAGTTCCCTTTTTGAAATATTTTAAAATTCATAAATATTAAATCCCTCTTAGAATGGCGTCCACTTCAAGGCATAAATGAACTTTATTAAATGTTTAATATTTCCTTTATGAAGGCGTCCCCCTTCATGGCCACCTTTTAAACACAACTTAAAGTTAATGAGCTAGGCCAAAGGGTCAACTTGAAATTAAAACATTATTGCCTTGAAATATATTATTTCACCAAAATGCTTTTAAAAAGCCAAAAATCAAACCCAAGGAACTGCTCCAACTGAAGATGTCTTACTGAAGTGTTGACAACTGTTCACTGCCAATAATAGAATTTACTAAAAATAGTAAATTCCGAGAAATACCAAAAAAACTCCAAACAATGGAAATCCTAATTTGCACTTCTGACCAGCCTACGAATTTCTGGAAATAGGCTATAAGTCACAGAAGAGCATATGGCCAAAATGGGGATAGTACAAATGCTAAGAACATCCTTATAGCCTCCATATGAGCAATAGGAGCAAAGGTTTCTTCGAAATCTATTCCTTCAACTTGAGTGTATCCTTTGCATACTAATCTTGCATTGTTCCTCACAACTTGGCCATCTTCATTCAACTTGTTCCTGAATACTCGTTTTGTGCCAATCACATTTTTATCTTTAGGTCTTGGGACAAGTTCCCAAGTTTCATTCTTCTCAATTTGATCTAATTCTTCTTCCATGGCTTTTATCTAGTGCTTGTCTTCACTTGCTTCTGTAAAGTTCTTTGGTTCCATTTTAGAGAGCAAGCATAAGTTTGCATGTTTAGATGAACTATCTAATCTCCTCGTTTGAATCTTCATATCTTTGTCACCAATGATCAAATTTTCTGGATGATTCTTTTGAACAGATTTGGATGGAGTCTTGGCTGGTGCTCTAGATGGTGTTTTTGGATTTCCTTGTTCAGCCTCACCATTTTCATCTTCTCCCTCTACTTTTTTAATGCTATCTTCTTGATGATCAACTTCTTGTATTGTTTCTTTTTGATGTTGTTCTTCATCAACTCTCACATTTGCAGTTTCAACAATTTTGTGTAATCTTTTATTATAACATCTATAGGCTTTGCTTCTAGTGGAATATCCAAGGAAGATGCTTTCATCACACCTTGAATCAAATTTTCCCAAATCTTCGTCATCTCACCTGGTATAGCATTTGCTTCCGAACACTTTAAAATATTTCACTGATGTAGGCATTCCCTTCCAAAGTTCATAGGGTGTTTTGTTATTGTGTACCCTAATTTGTGCTCGGTTTAGAACATGGACTGCCATATGCACCGCTTCTTCTAGAAAGTGTCAACAAGCTTTGATTCATTCGACATTGCTCTTGCCATACCTTGGACTGTCATATTCTTCCTTTCAACAACTCCATTTTTCTATGGAGTTCTTTCAGTTGAAATTGTCTTTTTATTCCATGTCATTCACAAAAATCTTCAAACTCATTTGAGGCAAATTCTCCTCTATTCGATCTAAGGCACTTGATTTTGAACTTGGTTTCATTCCTACTAGAGGTTTAAATATCTTAAAATTTTCAAGAGCTTTTGATTTTTCTTTTAGGAAGGTAATCCAAGCCATCCTAGAAAAATCATCTATTAATAACATAAAATAGCTCACCTTGCAAGCTTTTTCTCCTTGTTGGACCATATAAGTCAGTATGAATGAGTTCCAAAGGTTTTGACGTAGAGAACTTCTTTGACTTGAAACTCGATCTTGTTTTCTTTTCACATTGGCATTGTTTACAGATTGTGTTGAATGGCTTCGCTATTCTCAACATGTCCCTTACAACTTGCTTATGGCTAATCTTCACTAGGTTGTCGAAATTTAGATGTCCCATCCTATGCTCCACGAAGTTTCGAGGATGGGGACGATAGGGGACGACGGATGTGTTTTTGATACGGGGGTACTTTTGGGCCATTTTTTAGGGGATGACAAGGGACGGCTGATAAAAAATAAGGGAAATTTTAAAAAATATAGAGAAATACCAAATTATTAATTAACATTGATAAAGAATTCATCATAGGCATTGTAGAAGCTCAATACATAGCATTAGACTTGAGTTGAGATTTGAAGATTTGAATTTCACATGAGAATCAACAACAAATTAAGTTTAACAAAATTCAATGCTTTCATTATAAATGGAACATACATATTATATAAGCATTAAGATTCAAGAATCTTATAATTATAACAAAAATGCCCAAAGGCTCCAAGTCCAAGTTTCAACTATGAAATGACATAAACATAAAACTAAGAAAATATATGGCTGTCTGTAATTAGTAGATGGTAGGTCTAAATCAGCATTGCCATCAGAGCTCGAGTCTGAGTCACTATCAGTGCCAATAGAATAACCAATCAAGCTTAACTGCTGATTTCCTTTTCTAATCTGCAACTTGATGATGGCTCTCATCCTCTAGAGGAGTCAAGTTTTTAGGCAGAGACTGCCTTTTTGGGGCAACGAGCCCCATGCTTCGTGCCTTTTTCATCGCGTCATGCAGAGTAGGTGGGTCAAATGCCTTGATCCAACCTCATGATGGCTCAAGAAATCCCTCACTAAACAAAATAACCAATTTCCTCTCTAAAATTCTAGTCACCATCACCAAAAATCTCTGAGATGAAGTTCAAGGTGAATGGTATAAAGTATGTATTGAGGGGAATAGCTGAGGGGAGTTTATGTGCCATGGTGGTGGAGGAGCGTGAGCAAATCCATGAGTATGATTCTATTCGTTGCTCCAAAGGTTCAAAGGAAGGTAATTCAGATCAACAAGGGGTTAATGTGCAGTTTGTTAATAATCCTCTATTTGAGAATGATGCTGGTCTGGTTTATGACAATCCACTCTTTGAGTTGGATGACGATCTCCCTCTTGATCCTAGTGTGGAGTTGAGCGATGATCACAGAGTTTGGGATCCTTCTTGTGCATTACGATTTTGGACAAGGCTTACAAATGAATTCCATAGCGTGTACATTGTGCGGAGTGCATACAGTTTTACCTTCGACCCACTTGTACACAATTTGACTTCGATGCACAAAGCTCACGCACATGTTCTTGACAATTGGTATGAGGTTTCCCCTTGTGCAGATGAGGAAAGCAAACCCTGCTTGTATCCAAAGTTGCTTTTTCATGATGATCATACTTTTGAGACACATGATACAGGGGTTGACTTTGGTCAACATGTTTTTATCAGTTGTGCTGATATTAGTGCTGCAAGAGTTATTTGGAGACAATAAGGAAAAACCACAGTTCTTCCCTTAGGACCCAGGTGTTGATGTGTTCTACTTCTATCTTCAATTGAGATTGCTTGGGGTCAAACAATTTCGGGGAGGGCGGACTGTAATGTCCCCTTTTTAGCTAGCATTAGTGTTTGACAGATTAGCCTATCATTGGGTCCTTGTAAGCTAATGATGGTTATTAGAGGGCCTTGTGAGGGAGTTATCTGGTTCTCAGATGGTAGTTTATAGTGTTTTCTTCTCCAACTCTTGGGCGTATTTAGAGGTGATCTTCTTTTAAGTGTTTTGGGCTCCGTTTATGTATACTTACTATTTTTAAAGTCACTTAGATGTTGGGGTCCAGTCTTTCCATTTATAGTAAGGCACCCTGGTGAGCAGAGGAATCAGTGGGCTACCTTCTGGGGTTGACTGAATCAATAGATGTTGTTTATTGATGGAGTTATGATATTTTAATTATTAAACAAAGTGATACTTTAATAATAATTAATTATAAAAGTAAATATCATTTAATGACTTTATTTGACTTTATATTAAGGCTTATTTAATAACATTGAGTCAAATCATTACAGTCATTAAGTTGGGAGCCCACTTGAGTTATATCATAAAGCAAAAAAATCAAATATATATAATATTATATTTAATGACAAAAGTGCCTTGGGAAATCGTGCCACTTTGGAGAAGTATAAAAAGCTTTTGAAAAGCATTCATTCATTCATTATTCAACACTTATGAAAATTTGATGCTTTGGATGAGAAGAGGGGAAACAAGGGTTTCTTGCTGCAGATTGATCTTGGAGAACGATTTTCTCTTAGATTCAAGCATTCTACAGGTGTGAAATAACACCCAAGGTTTGCTTATCAGGTGGCTTTATGTTAGAGGTCACAATTGCGCTTAATGGAGTTGATTTTCAGTATTATGTAATGTCCCCTTTTTTGCATTAGCTTGATTTTACCTTAATCTCCTCTATCAAATTACAAGTATGTGCAAGTCGAGTAAAATGATGTCTATCTTGTTTGCTGTTTCTGATTTTTCTGAGTAAAACTTAAGCTGATCAACTCCCTATAATGGCTACTCTGGGATATGTTATTTTCTTTTTAGATATATTTCAAATTTGTAAATCTTCATATTCCCTTCCATGATCTTCATTGACATATCTTCGTATATTTCTTACATTCTCTATCCTTCCACACTTCACGATTGATATTTTTATATATATTAATTGGGGTGGGATATTTCAGTGGTATCAGAGCGGTTTTCCTACCATATATTTTTCGGATATTTCTTACTCTAAAGCTATGATACCATGTAGGAGCTGAGATATAGCTCATAGAACATGTTAGAGTCACTCAAGGACTCAAGCCTCTAGGATCATTTGCAAAAGCCAACAATAACCTTCCACTAGAAAAAAGCAAGAACATGAAATTGCAACAATGGATGCAAGATGTGGCCAATATGCAATACTCAAGATTGCAATGATATATTGGACTTAACAATTGAATTGAGATTTGATACAATGCACATATGAAGCCTTGCTTATATAGGCAAGGGTGATGATTTACCTACATTAAATGACCGTGTCATAATTAAATGACATGAGTCAATATTAAATAACTTAGGATACAAGCATTAAATAAAAGCCAACTAGATAAGATAAGTGACAACTAATGCTTAACTAAAAAGATTCCCCCTTAATTAATGCTAACTAGAAAGATACCCTCCTAGGACCTAAGTGGACTTAACAATGTAAATAGGACCTAGAGAAGACTAGATAGAAAAAACACCTATTTGCACCAAGACAACCTTTTCTCCAAGTCCACGGATAGTATTAATGATTTCACCCACACGCAACAAGTAGGGGGCAATATCCTCTTCATCCTTCATCTTCAAACTCTCAAATTGTCTCCTGTGAGTTTGAAGCTTGGTGTTTTTCACCTTGGCATCTCCTTTGTATATGTTTTTCTGCTTATCTTGCATATCTTTAGCAGATTTGTAATGCATGACCCTTACAAACTCCGATTTGGCTAATCCACACAAAATTGCATTCTTTGCTTTGACATTGTTCTCACTTGCTTTCTTTTCAACTTGTTCCGTTATTGGGGCTGTATGGGGAGTATAACCAACTTCAACGGATCTCCAATTATCATACCCAAGCGCATTCAAATAAGTCTCCATCCTTATGCTCCAAAAGGCATAATTCGATCCATCAAATAGTGGTGCCCTATGTGAGGAAAATCCAAATCCTTCCACCATTTGTGCTTCCAAGACTACCTTCAAGTGGTTAGGCTAACTCCGAATCCGAAGGAACCTGCTTTGATACCAATTGATGAAATGCACACTTATACTGAGAGGGGGGTGAATCAATATAAGTTAAAACTTTGCTCTTTCTTAACTTAATCAAGCATAACAACATTACTTCAAGCCCTAATTACCATAGCAATATCTTTCATGCAAGATGTAGCAAATAAGGACATGCACATGAGACACAATTTTTACATGGAAACCCTTACGAGAGAAAACCACGGCAAAATCTTGCTAGTGTAGAAACTTCTTACAAAATTCATAGGCTCCAACCCACAAGAGACTCCAATCCCCTCCACGGAGCACCAACTCAGCAAGAGACTCCAATCTCTTCAACATGAGGCTCCAACCTCATGATCTCCCAAATAGGAGGCTCCAATCTCCACAAGAATGATATGAATAATTTTGACTTGCCACTCTTCAGATCTGCCCTAATGCCTTCTCACAAATCTGCAATATAGTCTTCACAATGTTGGCAATAATGTCTTTACGAATTTGGCAATAATGTTCTCTTCAAATCTGCAATAAAGTTTTCATAAGATCTGCTCAATAAATTACCATGATCTCACTTATGTCACTTGCTCTCCTCTCACAA
The DNA here is from genome assembly GCA_007115665.2 of Sequoiadendron giganteum. Taxonomy (NCBI): domain Eukaryota; kingdom Viridiplantae; phylum Streptophyta; class Pinopsida; order Cupressales; family Cupressaceae; genus Sequoiadendron; species Sequoiadendron giganteum. Next base: position 109,637,912 of record CM021104.1, on the reverse strand, counting down.
ATTTGTTGCTATAAATCTGCTCAAATATACCTTGTAGATTTGCTTGAATAACCTTTTATTTCTGCTCTTCATAAAAAGATATTTCTTGAAAAATTGATTGATTTCCTTCTCCTTTTCTGCTTCTATTTATACCTCCAAGATGTCTCTTCACCCAAGGGAGGTGTCTCTCCAAGGGAGGGTCGGCCATGCGGCAATAAATTTTATTTATTTTAATTTTTCATTTGCCCAAAGTCGGGTGCACGCTTCTAGGGGGGTCATCCCTTTTTGGGAGGCCCCCAAAAAATGATAAAAATTAATTTAATAGTTAATTAAAATTTTGCAATATGGGGCGGCAATAATGAGGGGGTCGCCCATTTTTTTAAGTTTTATTTTGCAATAAAAACTCCTCCAAAGGATTCGGCCCATGTAGAAGATACACTATTATTTTTGAAAAAATCGTCCAACCCATCAATAAGCCCTTTGACGTCAATGACAACATTTTTCAACATCAAGTGGTTACAATATTGGCAAGGTTACTTGTTTATTCTCAAACAAAGGCCAGTATAATAAAAGTTGCAGATGCTTTGAGTAGAAGGCAAGCATTGTTGTCTAACATGACAACCGAATTGGTTGAAATGGAGGTGATGAAAGATTTGCATGTGGTAGGTCTAGATTTTGTAGATGCATAGAGAAATTTCATGGAACCTTGGGTTTGAGGTAAAAGTTCATTTGAGAATTGTTTTGTTGAGGCAAGATATCTTTGTAGAAGGAAATAGTTATGTATACCATAGAGTTCAATGAGGGAGAATCTCATCAAGGAAGTAATAGTGGAGGACTTGGAGGACTCTTTGGTGGAGATAAAACTTTGGCTATGTTTGAGGAGAGGTATTACTAGCCATATTTGCACTGAGATAGCAAAAGGTTTGTTGAAAGATGCTGAACCTGTCAAGTTGTGAAAGCCATTGCCCAAAATATAGGATTTTACAAGCCATTGCCAATACCAGAGAGAACTCAGGAAGAACTTTCTATGGATTTTGTCCTTGAACTGCCATGAAATTAGAGAGATAATCATTCTATCTTTGTAGTTGTAGATAGATTTCAAAAATGACACTCTTCATTCCTTGTCAAAAGTCGAATGATGTATCGAGAATTGCAGATTTTTTCTTCAAAGTAAAGTTACCAGAGTTGTCATTGAGTATCACTTCAAATAGAGAGATTAAGTTTTAAATTCATTTTTGGCATACATTATGGAAAAAGTTGGGTACATAGTTGAATTGCAGTTTTGCATACCATTCACAAATAGATGGTCAAACTGAGTTTGTCAACAAGAGTCTTGGTAATCTCTTAAGAAGCTTGGTGGGAGACAAATCAACATAGTGGGACTCCGTATTGGCACAAGCTAAATTTGTGTTTAATAGCTAAATAAATAGGTCTACAAGTATGTAATATCCCACCTTCGTTGAGATATTTACTTCACAGAAGTTTTGTAGTTTTTTTGAAATATTTACCAGATAATGCATAAAATTGCAGAACAAGAAATGCTGAAAGAAAATATATCAAATGATCAACTTTGATTAATTATTGCGTGAATTTACAATAAGATCATACTCAGATAACTTCTGATCAGCAAGTGATTAATCTTCAAAACCCTTCTGCGAAACCTTTGAGAATTCCTCCAATGAAGCTCAAACGTGACCACTGGTTGTCTCCACCTGTATATGCAACCTTTAGATGGTCTCAAACCCTCAGGAAGCAGAATCATGAAGCAGCTACGCTCTCCAAGACCCAAGAATGCGAAAAACCCTCGTTTTCCATTCTTCAAGCAAAAGCTCTCAAATGCACAAGTGTCGAATGAATCAAGAATGAATTTATCTGCTTTTCAAAACCTTTTTATACTTACTCCAAATGGGTCGATTTCTCCAAGAGGCCCTTTTAATCATTTAAAATCATTAATAATTACTTTTGATGTGACTTTATATTATTTTATTACTTGGGCACCCAACACATCATAAATGCACTTTAATAATTGACTTTATAACGCTCCCTTATAATAAAGTCAACATGAAACATTATAATACGCACTTTATAATTAATTATTAATAAAGTATTACTTTATTAATAATTAAAATGTCATAACTCCAAAAGTACTCATTATTTCTCGATTCTGTCAAAACCAGGTGGTCAACCACAAAAACCACTACTCATCCACATGCCTTCCCAAAATAGAAAGGTTGGCCATTGGCACCCGACTGACTTACTATAAATAGTAAGTGCCTCAAAACGGAACCAAAAACCACTGAATAGCTTAGTCTCAAAATATACCAACAATTCAGAGAGGTAAACACTATCAACTGCCACCTAAAGAGCTCATTAATGCCCTAGTGGACCCTCTAATCATTGAACACTAGTCTACAAGGGTCAACTGATAGGCTAATTCTTTGAACTCTGATGCTCACAAAAATGGGGACATTACAAAGTAAGACACCATTCAAGGTTGTTTATGGGGCATCCCCAAAAGGTGTTATAGATTTAATCAAGATTTTAGATGATAGATGCTTTAACATAGACATAGAAGATTTTACACAACACATGAAGGAAGTGCATGCACAAGTGAAGAATTGGTTGGAGATGAGTGGCACCGAGTATAAAGCTAGTGCAGATGAACATAGAAGAGAGAAGACTCACCCAAAAGGGGTGTTAGTCATGGCATACTTAAAAGAAAGTAAAGGTTTCCTAGAGGAACTTATAATAAGATGAAATCCAAGAAGATTGGTCCTAGTAGAATTTTGTGCAGATTTTTTGAAAATTCTTATGAAATTGAGTTGCTGCAAGGTTTGTTCTTTGATTGAGTTGTTGGAAGGATTGTTATTTAAAATTGAGCTGCTGTTATCTCCCTTATGAAATTTAGTTGCTGGAAGATTTGTTATCTCCCTTATGAAATTGATTTGCTAGAAGGTTTGTTATCTCCCCAATATTCATTGTTGCTGATTTATATGCTTATCATGAAGCTAAATACATTGTTGATAGCACACTGTTACCTCAAGAGCTTGATAGGAAGCAACAAGTGTCTAAGAAGTAGCGAGAATCAATTGTGCAGGTTATGGGTCTACATATAAGCAAGAAAATTAGGAAGGAGTACAAAGAATATCTAGTTAGATGGAAAGGAAAGAGACCAGAGGACATAGGGATTCTTGAAGTAGGTTGACTTGGGTGGCTGAAGCAATCTTCCTATTTTAAATTTTGAGCACTCAACTCAAAATTCTATTACTTGGGATATCTGATGCAAGGGCATCTTAAGGGTTGAGCAATCTTTCATCACTCAACTTTGTTAATGGTAGGTTTTCATTTGAAGGTTTTAATTGTTAACATAGGTGTTTTATTCTTGCTGTAGATTCCTTTTCTGCCTACAGTTTGCTGACTATGTATGCCAAGTTATAGATAATTTTTTTCCTATGCTATACCACATACTAATCAAAAAGTCTCCAAATTGTAATCAAAGCATTGTATTGGGACTTTGAACCTGTCCATGCATCAATGATTGTATTTGGTTTCCTTATTGTAAGTCTTGTCCTTATGCCGAAAGGGAGCTAATTTAGACTAAATGCCAATTCATTTGAATCATGCACCAATTGTAAGGCCATATAATTAAGTATTGGTCCTAGGAAGGTTCATAGTAGAAGCCACAACAGGTCTCAATTCTTATATTTAACGGCACCTATGTTAGAAGAGGTCATATTGAAACCATTAAAGGAATGTGTCCAATCTTAAAGAAGGATAATCACTGTAGTTTGGAATCACTTAATTTTGGGCCCTTGGGTACTACCACATGCATAAATGCATTGTACTGCATTTTGGTTAGTCTTGCCTCAGTACATCAAAGGCTCCCTGTAAGAAGTTGATAATTCATTTGAAAGAACACTGAGGCAGAGGAAATCAAGAAAAAAACAGCATTGAGGATCGCTTGAACCATTGTAATTTGCCATACATGAAGATTCTGTAACCATGATCATTGGAATATTAAATGAAATATGTTTGTCTGTCATCTGGTGTTCTTGTTATTGAATTCTTGTTGAAGACTTTCATTATTGTTGTGTACTGTTACATTTAATTTGTAATTTCAGTATTTGTACTGCATGGATTAATTGTCTTTCACTAGACCTTCTATCCTTGACTGCATCATTTGGTTTTTGTGTATGTTTGTGTTAGCCTGGCTCCACCCCTTCCTAGTTGGACAGCAGTTCCAGCTTGTTATTTGGGGGCTAAGTAGGAAGAATGAACCCTATGAGAAATTTTAAAAATGATATAATATTATACTCATAGTCATGGTCATGATTGTGATAGTTGTTGGGCTTTGAGTGCCTTGCAAGGGTGAAAAGAGCCATGAGTTACTTTGAATGCCCTACAAGGTTGAAAAGAGTTGTGGTAATTTAAGTGCTTGAAGAGGGTGAAAGAACCCATATGAAATTTATAATAGACATGCATGCAAACAATCTATGAATGATATCTACAACAGTTATATATGACAACAAATGATAGATGACATGCTTGCAAGCAAGGTTATGACAGAAAGTTTGAGTAAGGCATGAACTGGAAGAAAACTCTGATTGCCCTTGAAAATGGGTGAAAGGAGTGGTGGTGAAAACTCTTTCCTAGCCCCACCCTGAAATGAAATCCTGAATAAAAAGGCTTTGTGGTGCAATTTGAAAATGTATAAATCTGGTGTATATATGCTTCCTGTCTTCAGCTTGTGACTGTTATGGTATGGTTTTCTTGTGTATGTATTTTGTGATATTACCTTGGCATATGCTTATCCTCTTGGCCCAGGGCATGTTTAAAACATCGAGTCATATTATGGTGTTTGATGATGCCATATTGGTTGGGTTGTGAGCACTCATCTGGCTTGTGACTTGTTTGTGCACATGAAGACCTTAGCTTGGTAATAGTGATTCCTTGCCAGCTGAAAGGAAATACTTGTGTAGTCTAATTGTATTACCTTATGTTTTCTTTGTTGGTACTCTCTATGAGAAAGATTAAATATGATCTAGTCATGTATGGTGGCACCTTTGGTAGTCATATAGCAACTGCAGAACACTACAGTAGTGGCTGCAGTAGCCACAAGAAGTGCCATGTGAAAATAGAAGCATTATAATATATCTTGTATTGGTAGTTTTCAGCTATAGCCTATGGGAGCCAATTGCATGCGACTCTTGTACATCATTTCTTGTGGAAAATGTATGCCTTGGATTCCCTATGTAAATGTTTTGAAAAGAGGAAATCTGATCTTGCACTCATGAGATATTTAATGTTTACTTTGTTGGTACTCTATGAGAAAGATTAAATATAATCTAGTCATGTATGGTGGCACCTTTGTAGTCCTATAGCAGCTGCAGAACACTACAGTAGTGGCTGCAGTAGCTGCAAGAAGTGCCATATGAAAGTAGAAGCATTGTATCTTGTATTGGTAGTTTTCAGCTATAGTCTATAGGAGCCAATTGCATGTGACTATTGTACATCATTTCTCGTGGAAAATGTATGCCTTGGATTCCCTAAGTAGATGTTTTGAAAAGAGGATATCTGATCTTGCACTTTGATATATTTTATGTTTACTTTGTTGGTACTCTCTATGAGAAAGATTAAATATAATCTAGTCATGTATGGTGGCACCTTTGGTAGTCTTATAGCAGCTGCAGAACACTACAGTAGTGGCTGCAGTAGCTGCAAGAAATGCCATGTGAAAGTAGAAGCATTGTAATATATCTTTTATTGGTAGTTTTCAGCTATAACCTATAGGAGCCAATTGCATGCGACTATTGTACATCATTTCTTGTGGAAAATGTATGCCTTGGATTCCCTAAGTAGATGTTTTGAAAAGAGGAAATCTAATCTTGCACTTATGAGATATGCTGAACATACACTTGAGAATTATGTTGTTTCAGCAGCATGTGTCTTGTGTGTTATGATGAAAACAGTGCTGTGCGTTTGCCGCAGTTGGCTGAATTCTATGTTGGAAATTTGCAGCACTTTGTGAGGTGGGACAACTGTGTTTGTAAGTTGAAAAGTCTGCTGAAAAGTTAGGATAAAATTTATAAATGTAGGCTGCCAATTATGGGATGACAAGTCCATTATAATTCTTGTGATATAGTGAATAAAGCAAAGAGGATATTATTTTCAAGAGTGGTTTTGATAGATTTAATTGAACTGTTATATGAAAGAACACATGATGGAGTAAGGCTGTATGTATTTCTGTGATTCATATGTCTGAAGGTCTATGATAAATAATCCTAGATCACTAGATAAGAGAAACATTCCTTAGTTGCTGATGGAGGACTATCCATCTCCGTCAGCAGTTAAATTTTTTTTGTCTTGCAGCTGTCCCACAGCTGTTCTGCAGCATTGCTGATGCAAAGTTGTCCTGCAGCAAAGTGGTTAGAACTTCCATCGCAGCCAGCGGAAGTTGCAGGAAGTGCTATGATTGTGAAAACACCGTAGAAGGCTGTAGGATGACTTGAGAGACTTTTCAAGCTCTTCTTATGAATACCTTAAATTAATTATTGCATGATGAGATAATTCCACTATGAAGAATTTATGGAATACTGTGAAAAGAATATCATAAATCTTGCTTCATAATGATTGTTCAGTGGTGCTCAGTCAGGGCGTTACATAATTTCTATTTTAATTTTTAGTTTTTTTCAAGGTTACCCCAAGTTTCCGGGACGGGGACGGCAGGGGACGGCGGGACGAGTCCCCAAGTTTCCGATTTTTGAGGCCAAAATTAGGGACGGCAGGGGACGGCTATATAAAAATATAGGGAAATCTTAAATATTCATATGATAACATGGATAAGGCATGCATAATACACATTATAGAACACTAACATATAACATTTGTGTCCAACATTATGCCAATACTCAATATGCATTCAAAATTAACATACACGAATCATGAAACAACCTCCAAGTTATAATTTATAAACTTATATCAAAATGCCCAAAGGCTACATTGCTGCCATATAGTTTTCAAGTTTGCTATGAAAATCAAAATACAATGTCAGTAATGAATACAGAATAAACAAAGTCAAAGAGCACTGCTGCCCCTAATCATCCCTCATAACCGCATCAAAATCAGAGTCATCCTCTGAGTCACTGCCACTGTGATGCTCCTCCTCAACCAACGGAACCCCAACCAAACCCTCAACTGTCTCCTCCTCATCTACCTGGGCCACATCCTCGGGATCAATATCCCACCGTAGAGCTGGAGTCTGTCGATACTCTGGAGTCTGCCGATCCTGAAGCCGAAGAGCACTATGAACGGCCACTAGCTTCTCCGCTCGTCTAGAGGTAAGTCTATTCCTCTTGAGGGAGTGGATAAAGCTATACGTGGACCAATTCCTCTCTGCAGCAGAGGAACTAGCAACCTGTGCAAGAAGGCGAGTAGCAAGTGTCTTCAACTGCGGTGTATCCCTCCCATGATAGGTCCACCATCCAATAGGGTTTGATTGAGCTAATATAGCTCTATCCAACCTCGCTTGTGGTTTACTCAAGTTTGGGCCCGAAAGATTTGCAAAGTCTAGGAATTGTGACCGAACTAGTGAAGCCTGCTCTGCTGGATAAATCTTTTCAATGGCCCGTGTGAACCCATCTAAAACCTCACTATCATCACATGGAGGCACCCTACCAGGCCTTGGTGCATACCATTTTGGATTTAGAGCAAAGGCAGCCATGTGAAGTGGGGTGTTCATTATATTCCACCTTCGAGTCACAATGGGCCCAATGTGTTGCTCATATAAATCCAAAGTGGGGTCCTTTGTCGAAATAACTTGCTTGATCTTCCCAAGCATACTGTCAAATGTCTCATAAATCTCTCCAAGACTAGGAGAGTCTGTATCAGCATATCTGATGACATCTACAATAGGGGAGATGAAGGAGCAAATATATCTGCAAAATGCAAACAAAAAGTTCAAAATAATTAGTTGACAAGTTAATTGACATGTTAGAAACTTCAAAAATTGGAACATTGGACAATAAAATTAAAATATTAAAATCAGAAATTTAATATGAAAATCAGCCATCTAATGTCTTACCTCACATTGGCCCACCAATCGTCATCGAGGATCTTTTGTTTGACATTCTTTCCGTCCGTGGAACTTGCATTAGGCCATCTAGCCCACTCTGCATTGACCATCATTGCTTGTAGAGGCTCATACACCTCTACCATCCTCTCTAACAAGATGAAGTATGTGGCATATCTACATTCAATGTTCATTCATTGATTCATTAAAAATTAAAATTTAAAACAAAATCAGATTATGAATACAAATTGAAAGTGAAACAAAATGAAGTGAGTGGCATACCTTGTCTCAACAGGTTTGAGAAATTCCTTCTTTGAAAATGTTCTGAAGAGAGCAAGTGAGGTGTGGTGATTGCAAATAAACATTTGAATATCTCTAGCTTCTGCCACTATTTTCTTCACCCAATCCAGCTTCCCTATGTCTTTCAATGCATTGTTCAATGCATGAACACAACATGGGGTCCAAAATATGTGCCTGTACTGACCCTCCACCATCAACCCAGCCGATTTGCACATACGTGCAGAATCGGTGATCACTTGCACCACATTTGCAGCCCCAACCTCCTCTATAGCATCTCTCAAAATGAAAAACTGAAATTCTGCATCCTTACGTTTCCCCGAACAATCTATGGCTCTAAGAAAATAAGAATCAGCAGGGCATGTGACTATGACATTGATGAGTGGCCGACGTCTACAATCAGTCCACCCATCCATCACTATAGAGCACCCCGTCCTCATCCACGTTTGCCTCATGTCCTCCATTAACACATTAACTTTGGAGTACTCTTTGTCTAGGAGGGTGGTGCGTAGCTTATGATCTCCAGGGGGTATGAATGAAGGACCAACTGTGGTTAATTCTCTCACCATTTGTTTAAAATAAGAGGAACGGGCCACATGAAATGGAATGGCATGTGCAAAAAAGAATTTGGCAATGGCGGATTCAGTACTCTCTCGTGCTTGGTTATTAAACAGGGACTCAACTGAGGTTGCCTTTTCACTACCACTACCACTCACCTTCCTCTTTGCTCTTAAGAGAACTCCACTACTACCAACCGTGGAAGGACTAGGAGTAGGCATGAATGATTGTGCACTTGGGAAAGAAGGAGACCCACCTTGAACCCCACCATCACACTCTATTTGAATTTGTTGGCATTCTAAAAATAGGGCATCTGTCAATGAAGGACACATTCTAACTCCATGGCCCACCTCACCCAAAAAATGAGACCTAATTCTTGTGTAGCTGCCCCTAAAGTCTTTTTCACAAATATGGCAAAACCAAACCCTACTCCCCCCTGAATTTTTTTGTCTTTCACCCACGGGTGTAACATATCGAAGGAATGGTTTTTTTGGGTTTAATGGGTGTCTTGCATAGTCTTCCATAGTTTTGGTATTGGTTGATGAAGGATGGCATTGGATTGGGGTTCTTTCACTTCTTTGCTCTCTAGTTCTACTACCACCCCCACCACTTTGCCTTCTAATTTGCATTTCAACTTCACTATCACTTCCATTCTCACTGCTGCTCATGTTTTTTGTTTTTAGAATGCAAGTTTAAACTGAAAATGCAAAAAAATAAAAAAATCAGACAATGTATGCTTCATATTTTGCAAAAAAATGAAAAAAAAAAAAATAGAGAAAGAAAATGCATACCTCTTTAGTGGATTTGCACTCCCTTCAACACTATTTCAACCTCCTCTTCTCCTTCAAGCTGCTGCTCCTTCTCCTTCAATGGCTGCAACTTCTTTTGCTCTCAAACCCTTGGCTGCTCAAACAAACAAAATGCACATAATGAGGTTAGAGAGGCCCTTTTCCTTTCTTAAGAGAGTCAAAATAAATGGGGCCCACACATGCCACATATGCTTGGCCGAAATTTTTAAAAATTGTGATTTTTTTTTCAAGTTATAAGTGTCTAAAGCGCGGGGGATGGCCGGCCGTCCCCTGGGCGGTTGAGGGACGGCTCAGCCGTCCCCTGGCCATCCCCGGGGACGGTCAGCCGTCCCTCTTCTAGTCAACGCCGTCCCCCCGTCCTCGGCACGTTTCCTGAGTTTTTTGAAAAAAGAGGGATGGTCCCCTGCCGTCCCCCGGTACCCGGTACGTCCCGGAAACGGGTACGGGGCATTTTGGGGGGGGGACGCGTCCCCGGGTTTCCCTGGTTTTTTTGTATTTTTAAAAATTGTTGTACTTTCCCACACATCTCCCTGTCTTATTAAGGTTTGAAAATTGCCATATCCACACTGGATAGTGTATCTGTATCGGTACTTGTATCAATATCCATCCAACTTACATTGTTAGTAAGAAAAGAAGCTTTGTCTAAAAAACTGTTCAATAAAGAAACAGCCAGTTTATCTGCTTACTAACATCCTTACATTAAGAAGGAAGCCTACTTTTTTCTACAGTTTAGTTGTGTGTATTATGTATTGCCTCCTGCTGCCGGATGGTCTTCAAATTTTCCTCTAGTAGATCCTCTTTGTTTTTTTCAATATCATGTTAAAACATTTCTGCATAATATTTTTTCTTATATTTGCACTAAAAAATAAGCACATGCACACATACACACACACATGTGGGTGTATTAATGCGAAGTAGAATGATAGTTTTTCCAAAAAATTCTTTGGATCTATATTTTTATCCTTGTAACTCAAGATTTTCTCGATCATTGGCTATAAAAAGATCAAATATTTTAACTTCAAAATAAATAAAATGCAACAACCTTTTTATTTTATGAAGAAAATAAATTGCAGAGCTAGAATTAAATGCACAAAAAAACAGAACAGTTAGCTAGAAAAGAAAAATCAACATCAATGGAGAACATGTGCAATAAGGAATTAAATTGGATGATTTATTGTATTAAGTTTTGGCTGCGGTCTGACAATGTAATGTACTATAATCATAGGTCCGCAGATCTAATTCTAGTGGATAATGTATAGCTTTTGTTCAAAGTTACGTTTTATAGTGGGTTTAAAATATTGAAGAGTTTAGTTGATGTTTTCTGTCTCAACTCTCATGCATCGAGTACAAGATATCTGAAGACAACCTAGTAACATTGGGACAGGACATGCCTGATATGAAACAAAACTGGATGATTTGTTGTTGTAGTTTTTTCTGCATTATAACCACGTAATGCACTCTAATTGTGGATCTCTAAATCAAGTCTTGTATAAATTATGTGTTCAAAGTTGACCAAACTTTATTAAATAAAAGCTTCAAAATCTAGTATTTGATGTTTTTGTCTGCTTTTGTCTTCAGGTGGTCCAGGCAGTGGAAAAGGTACTCAGTGTGCAAAGATTGTTGAAAAATATGGTTTTACACATCTGAGTGCTGGAGATCTGTTGCGTGCTGAGATTAACTCCAGCTCTGAAAACGGGTATACAGCTGGTTCTCCCTATTCATGTTTGACTATGCCTTTAGGTATAAACTATATGCCAATTTGAATGCCTCTCTTTGTACTTATTTGTTGCTTGGATGTGTCATATGAGGATCTTCTGTGCTATTTGTGTTATTCAGAACAATGATTCAAAATGTGATAAAGGAAGGAAAGATTGTTCCCTCAGAAGTGACAGTTAATCTCTTAGAAAGGGCAATGCGGGAAAGTGGGAATCATAAATTTTTGATTGATGGCTTTCCTCGAAATGAAGAAAACCGTACAGTATTTGAACAAGTTGTGAGTGCATTTTAGCTCTAACTTACTTTTGAAGGATTGCATTCTGTGAATCCAATTACAAATTGTACACAGATTTATAGCTTTTTGATATTGCTTTATAAGACACATTTAAAATGCACATATGGAAAAAATAAAGGTAAATTTTTAGGTCACGTCTAATTGGGACACCAATATGGTGTGCAAGGCACCCCTTGTGGAACCCTACTTTTGATTTACCTTAAATATTGTTCAATGAGGTGTACAATAATATTGCTCTCCAAATTCAAACATTGAGTAGATCCAAATTATAGAAGGCGAGGAGCATGCCAAGAATCGGGGCTTGAACTTGAATCACCATCAGAAAAAAATTCTTTGACTTACTGCGAAACAATGAGCCAATGTACACATACCGAGAGCTTGAACTTAAAAATTGTTGTCACAAATTTGAGAACTGCTCCATGAAACCCCTGAACTGTGCCCTAGTGGACAAAATTGAGCTGCATGTTGATTACTGGGAGAAATGGAATCATTCTCACAATAGTTGCTCCTCCATGGCATGGTTTACAATGTACATAGCCAAAAACAATAATCATGATTCACAATAACATTGCAAGAAATTGTTGGTGTAATTATATACTTGCAACCTATATTAAGTTTATTTAGGTAAGTTAATTTGTTTACTTAGGTAAATTAGTAAATAAGAGCAGATGTCAACTCCCTTGATTGAGGGGATTCTTTGCCTCCTCTACCTCATTTATCTCCTTGATTAAAAGTAGTTAGCTGCCACCTCTCCCTCAACAAGATGAGTTTACTTGATACTTTTGCTTGTATGTGTTGAGAAGTGGTTAACTCAACCTCCTTTGGGGCACTTGTCACCTTGATTTTTGGATCCTATAGTCTATATATTGTCATCCATTTCTTTTGTTTTACACATTTTGGACCTTGAATACAAATATCTGAATGTTGTTATTCTCATCTTTGCATTTGAATTAGTGTCATCTTGCTGTTTTTGATTCTAGGGAGATTTAAGTTCTTTATTAAATTTACAATGGTATAAAAGCCTTGACCTAGGTTTGATTACCTTGAGTTACATCGGAGAGGGGGTGTTGGACTAATTGCCATACCTTGGGGAATTGATCTTGTGGACTAACTACCACCTTGGGAACCTAGGACTACACGCCCATTTAAGGTGAAGAAGCTAGGTTTGGAAGTTACAGCAGTACCTATTCATGTAATTATATAACTGTACCTTATATTAATTTTGTTAGGTAATTTAGTTTATTTACTGAGGTAAATTAGGAAATAAGAGCACATGTCAGCTCCTTTGGTTGATGGGGTTCTTTGCCACCTCTACCTAATTCATCTCCTTGATTGTTGGTAGTTAGGTGCCACCTGTTCCTCATCAAGACCAGTTCACTTTACACCTCTGCTCTTACATGTTGAGTCATTCCACAAATCACTAGGGGTAACTCAACCTCTTCTAGGAATCTAGACACTTCCCTTGTGCATCCTAGAGTCCATATGTTGTATTCCATTTCTTTTGTTTTAAAACATCTTGGACCTTGAATACAGGTATTGGAATGCTGTTATTTTCATCTTATTTGCATTTGAATTAGTGTTATCTTGCTGTTTCTTTTCCTAGGGAGATTTAGTCATTACTAATTCTTTATAATATCTAACAAAAGCCTGCTGTCATAGGTTGGGTACTTGTATTTTATACTTTGGCCACAAATTCATATGCTAGTCTGCATGTTCTAAGATTCTCTTTGTTGGTCCTCTCAGATTTATCTTATGCCAAGTTTTATATGTAGCAATTTCATTAGCATGAGCATCAATTCCTTGATGGCATTTTGATGTATATCAGTGTTGTTTAGTAAATGCCCATAACAAAAATGCTTTTCATATTACAAGTTCTTGGTTGATTGAACATCAGTCATTAGGCAATCTCCTTTTCATTGGTATGGTTTCACTTGTCATTGGAAGTCTGCAACATTTTTGCTTTCTAACTCCTTTTCAACTTAACTGAAATACAAAGCAACATAAATATTTGTCTATGAATAAAATGCGAAGAATATATGCCACGGTTTTGGTGTCACAGAAAACAAAAATATACGGTCAAATTTTCAAAGTTGAATGATCGGTCAATATTTTAATGTCAAACTTTCATTGTGGAATCCTCGTATACAATTTTTATTAAATTTAATTTTTAGTGATCAACATTCAAAATGGCATAAGTGGTCTTTAATAACCAATGAACTATACTTTTTTCTTTGAAGAGAGGGCAATTTCAAATCCTGCTGGGGTAGGGCAAGTATACCTGGAAACACAGTTAGGTGTGTCCGACCCACATGGTGAGACTATGAGGTAGTCCCATATGGCATATACTATAAGCCAACTATAAGCTAGGTTGCTTGGCATTGTGGACTATAAAGTATAAAAGGATCTTTTTTTTCCTTTACATTTTGAACTTAAAACTGGAAGCTGCTTAAACTTGTTACATCTGAGGAGGTATGGTGTTTTTTGTCAATGTTAAGTAAGGAAATATTTTGCAGACAGGAATCGAACCGGAATTCATTCTTTTCTTCGATTGTCCCATGGAAGAGATGGAGTGCCGTGTCCTTAACCGAAATCAGGTTAGCACATTATGCAAGCCTTTTCCTTGTTCTATTATTTTGGTCATTGCTAAAATAAACAAAAAAGCTATATGTAATTATTTCATCTTAACGTTGTTTTCTAGGGTCGAGTTGATGACAATATAGAGACAATAAAAAAGCGCTTTAAAGTCTTTGTGGAATCAACTCTGCCTATAGTTGATTACTACGAGTCAAAGGCAAAGGTGCATAAGGTGAGAGTCTACTCGATTCTTTTACTTTAAGCAGTATAGTCTGTAGTCTTTTTTAGGAGATGATATTCTTATGACTTCACAAATGATATTGGCATGACCCTATATAACTTTCGATGGCTGTAATAGGATAACCCTTTCTCTTCATTCCTATCATATAATTTCCTAAGATAATTAAATTGATAATCATGAGTACAATATGGGTTCTATCTTCCTCTGTATTTTTGTTGGTTTCCCAGACTGAACTCTCTTGGCTGTTGTGAATTCTCTAAAAAGATTCTTTTGTGTTGTAAATTTAAGTGGCTTTATTGGATGTCATGATAGTGAAGGGGGCTCAAGTATACTGCTTGTGCCAAACAAACACGAGGGACAATTTTATGGATATTAAAAGCTTTTTCAGTTTGCCTTCTTTTCTTCAATTTTTTCTAATCTGTGTCTAATCTGTTTTTTAACACATGCAGATTGATGCAACAGGGACAAAGGAAGATATTTTTGAGGGAATTAAAGTGCTTTTTGAGCCTTCTGTCCAAGTATGTTAATTGACATTTTGATTTTCACCTTTTGGAATTTTTGGGTTTTCATGATGCTCTTGCTATATTAAATGTATGGAAACACATAACAATTTTGTTCTTTCATGCCCGCTTCCTGATATATATATAGGGGGTTCAGGAGATAAATGCTTTGTTCTGCCAATTTTTTAAATTCTGACACTGATTTGTTAACAGGAAAAGCATAAAGAGAATGACGTGAGAATTGATTAGACTCCAGTGTCATAGCATTAGTGATGAAAAGGTAAAGATAGTGTTTTATGAAATGAAACATCCATTGTCTTTTTCCCAAATTAGTACTTATGTCTGCTGAAATCCAACTGAAAATCTTATGAAGCTTTTACCCTATTGGGGTGGGGTCCTATGGATGGGGCCTTCTAAAAAATTCAGTGGTTGCTGCTGAGAGTTTTTAGGAATAGTATAAAGTGGATGATCCCACGAATTTTGTAGTGCAGCTTAAGCTCCAAAATTTATGGAAGCTGGTGGTCTCATGAAATTTAGTTAATGCTTAAAACTTTAGCTGGGTTTTGTTGGGAAGCTGACAATCCCATGATACTTTAAAATTGCAATGATACATTCACCTTATAAATATATTTGATTTCACTAAAAAACAAATTGTATACATCATTTGAGAAAGAGCAGCGAATTGAAAAGCATTGTCTAGTATTAGGAAAATCCCACAATAATCGATCTTGTGTGCTAAATATTTAGTTTCTCCTTGATATTCTTCTGTTTTCCTTTCATTGCAAATCAAGACCTTGTCAAATGTATCTTGTTACCTATTATTATTTAACTAAAAAAAAATATTGGTTTGAAGTCTTCCAATTCAAAAGAAAACATGAATTTGAGGTCTTCTAGTTCTTGCATAAAAGAAAAGTGAAGATCAGAGCTATCAAGGCTATGCATATAGCTTTGAATTTTCCATTATAAGTTCAGATTTTCTAACCATCACAAAATTGTTAAAGAAATGGCATTCCCAATTGCATTAAAATAGAAGTTAAAAAAAGTGACAATAATCAATCACTACCAAAAGCCCAACCTTAAAAAGGGTACTAACTTATTCAAGAATCGGAATCCATTGGAACAAAAACATTACTCCCAACATAGTAGGTGGCTGCTATTATATATTTGATTTAGTTGGCCCATTAAAAACTTATTTTCATAAAAAGGTGAGCATCTTCCATTGGTTTCAACAAGAGGGATTCTCTATCTTCTATACAGGTAGGAGTCAAATTTCAATAAAACTCGTAAAGCTTCAATCAAGTTGAGCTTTAATTAAAATTAATGCCTAACATGCCAAAATGTTCATTAAGGATCCTTCACCCCTATAGCAAATACAAGCTTACAAATGATTGCAACTTGAATAAATTGTGTCAAAAAACACAATTCTTCAAAGATTCAAAGCATAATGTACAAATTGCATAAAAATTAATGTTTGTTGTAAATAAATGTTGCTAAAATCCCAATATTCATATATGAACCAAAATGTAGTAAAAACAATATAAAGATTTTCAAGATTAAAAACATCATTTGAGATCTATCACATCCCTTTAAATTCGATTAAACTTTTTCTTTTTATAGCTCTACATGTTTGCATTTGTAGTGATAAAAAATGTATCTTTTTACATTTTCTCACTTGTTTGGGCCCTCCTAGTTAATTATGCCTTAATTTAGTGTTGTAAAGTGTACTCCTTTACACTTCCACACTTATTGAGGCTCCTATAATTAATTGAGTTTAATTTTTGCTTAATTGTCCCCTTAATGCATTTACCAAGCCTATTTAATTTTATTTTTCGAAGAGGAAACCCGACATTCATTAATGCCTTAACATAACACTTTATATTGAGCATAGTGTGTCCTAGGTTTAGGGACCCGAGACCCATTCACCCAATGGGTCCTCCCTTGGTTTTATGACCTAAATTTAAATTATGTTTTTGGCGGTATTTTAACATGTTCAAATATGTGATTCAATGTCGACTTGTGATATTTGAATTTCGAAAAATTGAAGATACATACCTTAAATATAAAGTTATTTCAGTATGTTTCACCTAGCAATTTGAAGTGAGCATTCCTATAGCAAAATTGATGACCAAGAACACTTTCAAAGACATTCAAGAGAAGATTTATCAGAGTTTTATTGCAGCATTCAAGATCCAATTATGTCAAAGTCTTCTTGCATCATGCATGTTTTTGGAGCTACCATTGTGATGTAGGTTTCATGATCCAATCAAACATTCAAAACATTATTTCAAGCAAGATTCTAAGTGCCAAGATCCACATCCATTGAAGCCATTTCATGCAAGTTGCAGACTTCTATTCCAAGGTTTATTCAAGGGTTTGTTGAGTGGTAACATAGCATTGTTTATTCTTCATTCCCTCTTTCATGTTTCATTTCAAGGTTTGATTACCGAAACGGGGTTTGACCAAGGCAAACCCCCATTCACCAAAATCAAACAATTTTTCTCTTTTATATTGTGTTTGTAGATCTAGGTGGAAGAAAGCTTGAAGATCTTTTGAAGAGCAAAATTGAAGAAATTGTTAAAGTTGCAAAAGTTGTTAAAAGTTGTCTTCTCATAGAAACTCGTCTACAAAATTTATTTTCGACTTTTCGACACTGAAACCTGGAGAATTCAGAAGTGCAGAGATAGGACCAGAGGCTCTTGAAAGTAGCAGAAAAACCCTAACAAAGGACCCATTCGCCCCTATGCGAATGAGTCCTAGATCAGCTTCAGAAGCTGACTTTTGGTGAAAGGTACATTCGAATCCACCCTTCTCTGATTTGCAATTTGATTGTAGGTTTTGTTAGCATTGAGTTTTGTAATTGTAATAAATTCTTTTCACAAATAAGATCCAAAAATCTAAGAATAAACTAAGGTCTGAAATTTTGTGTAAGAAAATTCTAAGTCAAAATACGATTTCCAGATTTCTTCTCTAAATGTCGAATGTACTGATTGCAGAACATTAATTGATTTCAATGTTTGCATATCAATGGGGGAGCCACCATAAGTATGATGGAGACTCGCCTCTAAGAGGCACGTCTCAAGAGAGGACGTGTCTCCACAAGTGAAGACTCGTCCGCTCAAGGGACGTGTCTCTTTGAGCGCACGGGTCCCTTCACTATCAATGACAAATGGTTAGTGTCTTAACACACACAAAACCAAAGTGGCGGATATGTATAGAATTTTGATTTTATTAAAATACAAAATTTCGACATCATTTAATATATCAAATTTTATCTATGCTCATAAATTCGATTTCACTTATTTTCCTAATTTGATTATTCTGAAGAATAGCCTAGATCTTATCTGACCGAAGCTACCATTCATCAACACTCCCTCTTAGCTAGGGAAGATATTTCAAATCAAATAAGTGAAGATATCACCTTCACACGTGATATCGAATACATGGTATGCTTTTCTCAATATTGTCAAGTCACATGACATTCTTCATACACATCTTCATTATGGTATGTGCACTGACATCAAGTCACATGATGTCTACCATAATTCATGGCATATCCACGGATATAAATATCCACCATGATTATCTCTTAAGGATCACAATGATCTTCAGATATCAAGTCCCATGATATCCATCAAGGTGTCCAAGAGATACTATCATGACATGTCCACAGATATCAAGTCACATGATATCTATCATGATAGTTTATCATTGTAGAGTCGTCACTTTACAATGTCAAATACAAGTGTTCATTATTAGAAAGATTGTCACCTTTCGATAATGTACACAGGGGGAGTAGGCCCATAAAGTCATGGAGTCACACACATGACAAAAGAGTTTACACATTAAACATCTTTATATATTAGTACAATTTATAAACAATTTGTATTTCAAACATAAATAACAAATTACATTTCAACCATACCAAGTTTCTTCCTGAAGTGCTCTACCTTGATCTGGGAGAGAGGCTTGGTGAGAATGTCTACAGTTTGATCATTTGTACTAATATACTCCAACTAGATCACTTTACTTTCCACCATATCTCTTACGTAATGATAGGGGATCTCAATGTGCTTAAATCTATCATGAAAGACACGATTCACAAAGAGTTTTATGCAACTCTGATTATCACAATGAATAATTGCAGGATTCAAGGGCTCACCAAAGAGTCCCACAAGCAATTTATGAAGCCACACTGCTTCTCTTGCTCCCATTGAGGCTGCAATGTATTCAGCTTCCGTTGAGCTTTGTGCAATTGAAGATTGTTTTTTGCAAATCCAGGAGATCATAGCCGATCCTAAACTGAAACAACATCCTAATGTGCTTTTCCGATCGGTTACACTTCCAACCCAATCTGAATCAGAGTACCCATGTAGATCTAGTTGATCATTCTTGTAAAGAAGACCATATCCAATAGTGCCTTGAAGATATCTCAAAATATGTTTCACATCCATTAAGTGAATTTCCTTTGGTTCACACATGAACTAGCTAAGAACATTTACTACATAGCAAATATCAGGTCTAGTGTTAACCAGATACATCAAGGATCCAATCATCTGTCTGTAAAGGGTTGGATATGCACATTTGGATTCTGCTGCTGCTTCTTTCAATTTGTGAAGGTTGGTTTCCATAGGTGTAGACATCGGTCTACAGTCCAACATTTCAAATCTTTTCAGAATGTCAATAGTATAATTCCCTTGATTTAGTATGATGCCTTCTGATTTCTGCCATACTTCCAAACCGAGGAAGTAGTGTAGAATACCCAAGTCTTTCATGTCAAATTCAGAAATTAGATCCTGTTTCCCTTGAGCAATGAGGTGATCTTCTCCTGTTATCAGTAGGCCATCAACATATAAAATAATTATAAGCATATCACCTTTGATTACCTTGAAGTAGAGATTGGAGTCAGCATCATTTTTGGAAAATCCTAATCCCAAAAGATAGCTGTCGATTCTTTCATACCGTACCCTGGGAGCTTGTTTAAGTCCATAGAGAGCTTTCTTCAACCTGCACACATGTGAGTTAGATTTATGTATCACAAAACCTTCAGGTTGTTCTAGATAGACTTCCTCTTCAATGGTTCCATTCAAGAAGGCAGTTTTCACATCCATTTGATGGATCTTCCAGCCTTTAGCTGCTGCAATGGCTAATATTGCTCTCACTGATGTGTAACGAGCAACAGGTGCAAATGTTTCTTCATAATCAATACCTTCCTTTTGAGAAAAACTTCTAGCCACAAAACGTGCTTTATGTTTTTCTATACTGCCATCAACAACATGCTTGATTTTGAAGAGCCATTTAGAAGAGACAACATATTTCTCTTTTGGTCTAGGTACTATGTCCCATACATCATTCTTTAGGATGGACTGATATTGCTCCATCATTGCATCTTTCCAAGCTTGATGTGTGAAGGCTTCTGTAACACTGGCAGGTTCAAAGTTTATGATGTTCATTAAAGCAACATAGCTAGAGCACCGTTTGGGTCTTTTACTCTCCCTGAACGTTCTTTTAGGTGCTGCATGATGCTCTGCTTCTTTGATCATCTTCCTGGCCCAAAGTGGTCTCTTTCTGCCGATGTCATTTGTATCCTCATTTGAAGTGGTAGGAAGTCCATGTGGCATTTCCTCAGGATGCTCCCTTTGAATTTCAGGAGCAGGTTCCATTTCAGGTACTCTAGGGGAATAGGTTTCTGTCTCACTAGAACTTCTTGCCCTCTTGAATGCAATGTCTTCTTCAAAGATGACATCTGTACTCAACTCAATTTGTTTCTGCCTGGGAATGAATATTCTATATGCTTTGGAGGTTTCACTATAACCCACAAATACTCCCTTCTTTCCAAAAGGTTCTAGTTTGAATCTCTTCTCTTTGGGTACATGAATATAGACAGGACAGCCAAAAATCCTAAAATGCCTAATGTCAGGTTTTATGCCGGTAAAGGCTTCTTCAGGAGTTTTGTTATCAAGATGAGAATGAGGACATCTATTTTGGATATAGACAGTAGTCTTAGAGGCTTCTGCCCAGAAAGACATTTCAATGTTTTGGTCCAGCAACATTGCCTTAGCAACTTCTACAATGGTTCTATTTGTTCTCTCAACAACCCCATTCTGTTGAGGGTTGTAGGCAACTATGAACTCCCTCTTAATTCCAGCACTCATGCATAATTCTTTAAAAATCTCAGAGGTATATTCTTTCCCATTGTCTATCCTTAAGGTTTTTATTTTCTTTCCGGAGAAGTTTTCAGTGAGGGCTTTAAACTCTTTAAATCTTTTGAGGATTTCTATTGACTCTTTACACTTAAGGAAATAGATCCAGGTTTTCCTAGAGAAGTCATCTACAAATATGACATAGTATAGAAATCTTGTTTTAGAAGGTACAAACATGGGTCCACAAAGATCAGAGTGAACCAGTTCTAACACATTAAGGGTTTTACTCAGGCTATTCTGAAAGGATCCCTTAGTATTCTTTCCTAGGGCACAACCTTTACAAGTTCCCTCATGAGATGGTTTTAGCTTGGGTAAGCCTGTAACAAGTTTTTCCATAGAAGGTAGGGCACGGAAATGGAGGTGTCCTAATCTTCTATGCCACATTTGATTTGTATCAACAATGTCAAGGGTAAGGGCTTGTTTAACCTCAGTGCATAGTTTGTAAAGGTACCCTTGTCTTATGCCTATGGTATGGGCTTTCTTGATAGTTGAGTTCTTAGGCCATACTAGAAATTTACCATCCATAAATGTAACTCTGTAACCATTGTCTTCAAGGGCAGAGATGGATATAATATTTCTCTTTATTCCAGGTACAAATAAGACTCCAGTGAGTTGCAGAGAAATCCCAGATTTCAACTTGATGGAACACGTTCCAACCCATTTTACAGGGTATGCAGAATTATCCCCGATGGTTACTTCTTCATCAGACTTTTCAGTCATGGAGTCCAGGTGTTCTCTGAACCTTGTGATGTGTCTGGATGAACCACTATCAATTACCCAATTTTGAGTGTTGTTAGATACTTGACTAGAAAGGGCTGTATAGAACACAAATTTCTCAGATTCATGATCTGGTTTTGACCTTTCTACTTTGGCAAAGGATGCTTCTTGTTTAGTTCTATCAGGGCACTTCATTGCATAGTGACCATACTGATCGCATCTAAAGCATTGTACTTGAGAGATATCTTTCTTCTTATAAGATTCCTTTCCATTGGAATTTCTTTTTCTTTTAAAGGATCTCTCTTGTAGGAGTTTTTCTTACTCCTCTTATTAGATGTTGTGTGGAGAACATGAATGTCTTCATCTGTGTGTTTCTATTTATTCTCTTTTGTGGAAAGTCTTGTTTCTTTTTGAAGGCAGTCAGTTCTTAGCCTATCAAACTTAGGGAGTTTAGATCTCGCACTTACTCCTTGAACAAATGACTCCCATGAGTTTGGTAGGCCTCCTAGTGCAATTAGGGTTAACTCTTTGTTGACAATCTGATATCCAATTGTGGATAATTGATCCCCAAGTTCAATAATCCTCATGAAGTATGCATTAGTGGACTCTCCTTTGTTTATTTGAGCATTGTTGATTTGCCTTTTTAATGCTAGAGTCTTGCAGGTGTTGTTGATCTCATAAGTACTCTCAAGAGATTGTACATATGGTATGCAATTTCATGTTTTGCTAGGATGGGCACTATGTGATCCCTAACTGCATCTACTAGGATTTTCATGGCTTTTTCATTGTTTTCAATCCATTGAGTTTTGTCAGGTTCAGCCTCGGGTTCTTTCTTATTTTCTCTCACAAGTGAGTCTAGCTTATTCTCTTTAAGGATCATCATGATTCTAAATTTCCATGATGTGAAATTGTTTGGTCCTACAAGACGATCTTCAAATCTGATCACACTTGACATTATGAAGAATGTGATGTGAATTCAATTTTGAAAAATACGAATTTTTCTAGAGCAAACAAATTTTAGATTTGATTTGGATTCACACAACGTGGCTCTGATACCATGTAAATGTAATCAAATCTTTTCACAAATAGGATCCAAAAATCAAAGAATAAACTAAGGTCTGAAATTCTGTGTAAGAAGATTCTAAGTCAAAATACGATTTCTAGATTTCTTCTCTAAATGCCGAATGTACTGATTGCAGAACATTAATTGATTTCAATTGTTGCATATCAATGGGGGAGCCACCATAAGTATGATGGAGACCCGCCTCTAAGAGACACGTCTCAAGAGAGGACGTGTCTCCACAAGTGAAGACCCGTCTGCTCAAGGGACGTGTCTCTTTGAGCAAACGGGTCCCTTCACTATCAATGACAAATGGTTAGTGTCTTAACACACACAAAACCAAAGTGGCGGATATGTATAGAATTCCGATTTTATTAAAATACAAAATTTCGACATCATTTAATATATCGAATTTTATCTATGCTCATAAATTCGATTTCACTTATTTTCCTAATTTGATTATTCTGAAGAATAGCCTAGATCTTATCTGACCGAAGCTACCATTCATCAACAAGTTCAAAATTATTTGTTTCAAGTGTTAGATTGCATTTTGGTGTTAGTTTACTATTTTTAGTTTTTCTCCCCAAAGTGTTGTTTGACCTTGACCCTCGTCTTTTAGTCATAATAAAATCTGCAGATTCACACCTTGAGTTGACTCACTTAAGGGTTGTAAGCCAATTCTTTGTGTGGATTCTCATTTCCCAATGGAATAGAAGGAAGATAGGTTTATCATACCCCCATTTTAACATCTATAACATCACCTATTTTCTTTCTTTTCAACATTATTTACATTACCATTTATAAAAGTCATTAATGCTTCTCAAGCAAGTGTTGCAATTGGATCAACTAATTAATTGGTTGGCATATTTGTTTCATTCTCAACAAAAACATCTTTATTTTGAAGAAAGTCAAACATCATATTATGCAATATACAATAGGAAAAATGGTTTTTGGAAGTACTTCCAAATTTGGATTCCACATTTTTGAATCCAAAATTTGCCACATTTTCTTTTGCCTTTCAAATGCATGCTCTACTACAATATGTGTTGATAACAACTTAAAATTGAATTCACTCTAACTAGTTGCTAGACATCTAGTGAAAGGTGTAATTAGCCATGTCAACAATGGATATCTGCCATCACTGGAATAATGTACTCATATTTAATGAGCTAATTGATACTAGATGGCCATTTAATCTATGTCCACCTTGATGAAACATACACTTATATTGAGAGGGGTGTGGGTTGGGGGTAGGGGGTGAATCACTATAGGTCAAACTTTTCTTTTTCACAACCTAATCAATCACAACATTATTACTTCAAAATGTAATCATCTGTGGCAATAGCATACATGCAAGATCTATCAATTAAGAACACAAAAACACAAATTTATGTGGAAACCCTTACGAGAGAAAACCATAGAAAAATATTGCTTGTATGAAAAATTATTATAAATTTCGTAGGCTCTAACCCATTGGAGACACCAATCCCCACCACTGAGTACCAACCCAACAAGAGACATCAATCTCTTCTAATGAGAGGCACCAACCTCCCGATCTCAATTAGGAGGCTCAAACCTCCAAATGAATAATGTGATAATTTTATTTGCAACTTCCTCTTAGATCTATCCTAAAATTCCTTTATAAATCTGCTCACGACTTCATCAAAATCAGCCTTAATAGCTGCTCACAAATTTGCAATACATCTACTCATAAATCTGCAATATAGTCTTCAATATTTATGCTCGTAGAATCACCATGATCTTGCTTTTTATTTCTCCTCTTCTCATAAAATTGATGCTAAAAACCTCTTCTAAATATGCTCAAAGATTTTTTTATTTCTTCTTTTCATATGAGAATGATATTCAAAATTGGTTATCTTTACTTCTCTCTCAAACCTATATTTATATTTTCCCAAACAACTCTTCACCCAAGGGTGGCAACCCTTCCAAGAGGGGTTGGCCAAAGCAACATTAAATGAATTTTATTTTATTTAAAACTCCTTTCAAATGTAGGCACCAAAACAAGGAGGGGTCAACGCATTTGACAATTAATTTATTTGCAATTTAAACACCCACAAATGGGGCAGCTCTATCAGGGGGTTATCCCAAATTTTCTAATTTTATTTTGCATTTTTAAACTCCTCCAAAGGGTGCTAGACATGGGTCAACCCATGTAGAAAATAAACCATCTTTTTTACAAATTAATTTTCTCCTCCTTGCCCAACGACATCTTGATAGTTGTCCCATAAATTTGGCAAAATCTAACTTCTAATAATTTAGCCACTGACTTGCCTTTTGACATCAATGACAATAATCCAACACACCTTCACATATTCTATAAAAATTTGAATTTTGTAGAAGTCTATAATCATTTATAGAACCAAGCCACCTTGTAAAAACGTCTATGAAATGCATATTGCTATCAACAATTGCTTGTAATGCCTTTCACCTCAAACAACAATTTGGAAAACCTTGTTTGAGGTGAAAGCCTTCTTTTAGATACTTAAGTGCCATTTGGTTAGTAGGCCATTGGATGTGACTTTGAAATTGAATATGAAAGAAATTAATGAACTTATTTACAACTCTTATCACATTGACTTTCCACAAACAAATAGTTCACTAATGTTAAGCATTGTCATTCCAAATGACAATTGTAAAATTGCAATGACAATCTATTTCTTAATTGGAAGGATCCTACTTTTTATAGATGTAGCAAATGAATATGGTATTTCACCTTGCCTTAGGTCATTATTCAAAATTTCACAATATTTTCAAATAATGCATATGCTAACTACAAAATGTTGTAGAAACGTTCATAATCACATTTACCCTGAAAAATGTAGAGTTTCCACCAATATAAAGAGTGTAGTTTGGCATACCACTCACCTTGAATCCTTCCTTCTCACTAAGAAATAGATAAATTAGCATTGATAATGTCACTTTTCAGCTTAGAAGTGATTGCATGAACTACTATATCCATGCCATCTAATTCTATGTTTGACACTTGTTTTGTTTTAGATAAATTTATTCTATGTTGCTTAAATTTGTTTTGAATATTGTTTGAATTTTGAAGATCACTCCAAATTGTAATATGCCAATTGAATAAGTTTGATGCAATGACAAAAATAAA
Organism: Sequoiadendron giganteum; assembly: GCA_007115665.2. Classification (NCBI taxonomy): domain Eukaryota; kingdom Viridiplantae; phylum Streptophyta; class Pinopsida; order Cupressales; family Cupressaceae; genus Sequoiadendron; species Sequoiadendron giganteum. The sequence goes on along the minus strand of CM021104.1, from coordinate 109,611,768 downwards.
TTTCATTTTTTTGGTTAAATTAAAATTGATTGTGTAATACTAGATGGTGTTACCATCTAGAAATAATAAGTGTATCTCCTTCGTGCAAAACCACACAGTGCAAAAGAGTCATTGAGTATAATTTAGGTGAATCAATGACAAGGACCATTCATAGTTACAAAATAACTATACATAGGTTAAATCTTCAAATCTTGCATTTCAAATAACCTTCACTCAATTTCCCTACACCTTCTTTGAGATATTTATTAATTGTTAATTTTAATTATAAAAAAAAAGTCAGTTGTTATAGAGTATAATTACTAGTGTACAAAGGACATGTATTAGTTGTACACAAACATGTACTTGAATTATTTGTGTTCTAAAAGAATATATCATTTGGTACAAATGAAGTGTAGTATTGGGCAAATACAACTTTTAATTTATTATTCAAAAGACCACATAGTCAAAATATTCAGATACTAAAGCTTTTGAAATTAATTAGTTGTGCATTTGGATCACAAATTTTATTGTTAACGATAGTATAGAGTAAATCTTCAAACTCTACCACTAATGCCATAATTTGCATTTTGTTACACAAAAGAATGCTTCTAAGAAGCCTTAACAAGTAATCTAAATAAGCTAAAAATTGAGATAAAATGATGCAAGTGATAAGCCACATGTTGAGCTTGGGAGTAAAGAAAGAAAGATACGTATATTTTAAATTTAAGAGAAGTATATTGGTAGTGTATTACAATGCGGTAGTTTTTTGGGTTCAACTATGTGGATTGTTTAGGTTCTAATATCAACCCATTATTAGGGAAAACTATTTTCCCTTGTGATGAATTCATTAGCAGGTCTCTCAACCCACTATCAAGGAAAACTTTGAAGCTAGACATTTTCTTGATGAAGCAATTTAATTGCTCTAAATATCTACTTTATAGGAGAGTGAAAAAGTCTAGCTAAAATACATTACAACTTTGATTATCTTGTTACAAAAGTGTTTAGGTTGAGTGTAGGGAAAGATGTTATAGATAGCATGTAAAAACAAACCACCTAAGAATATAGTGCATCTTTGCTCACTTGTAATCTCATAAGAAGAATTGCATTTGGAGAAGTGTTTGGGTTGAGTGTATAGAGGGATGTTATGGATAACATGTGAAAAACACTACCTAAGAATATAGTGCATCTTTGCTCACTTGTAATCTTGTAAGAAGAATTACATTTGGAGAATTGTTTGGCCTAAGTGCAGAGAAATAGGTTATGGACAACATGTAAAAGAAATAGATAAAAATACAATACATCTTTGCCCATATGCAATATCATAAGAATAATTGCATTTCAAGAATTGTTTGGGTTAATTGTAGGGAAAGATGTTATGGACATCATGTAAAAAAACTACCCAAAAATATAGTGCATTTTTGCTCACTTGTAATCTCATAAGAAGAATTGCATTTGGAGAAGTGTATGGGTTGAGTGTAGGGAAATATGTTATGGACAACATGTATAAAAAACTACCTCAAAATATAGTGCGTCTTTGCTCACTTGTAATCTCATAAGAAGAATTGCATTTGGGCTAAGTGGAAGGAAATATTTTATGGACATGTAAAAAGAACTATCTAAAAATATAGTGCCTCTTAGCTCACATGCAATCTCATAAGAAGAATAGAATTTGGAGAATTATTTGGGCTGAGTGTAGGAAAAAATGTTGTGTAACATGTAAAAAAAACTACCTAAAAATATAGTGCATCTTCGCTCACTTGTAATTTCATAAGAATAATTTATTGGTTGAAAATCTAATATCTTCAAGACAAAATTCTAAGAATTACATTTTGATAATGATTTGGGTTAATTGAAGAAATATTTATGTTATTCAAGAGAATAAAAGGGCCAAAAAATAGAATCAATTATTAGACCATCTTCTACCCATATCAAAAGTATTTATTGGGTTAACAATTTAAAATACATCTCTAACACAAATTCTACAAATTGCATTTGGAGAATGGTCTAGATTGAGTGGAAGTAGAGATGCTATCCTTAAAGGTTATGGATCTTAAGAGAGAGAGATTAATAAAAATTAGCATTGAACTATTTGTATAAAAATATATCTTATATTATATCAAGGTACTCAACATTCAATTTCTTTTTCCCAAAATGTCATAATTACTAACAACTTAACATTCAATCTTAGTTAATTTCACTTTGCATTCTACTAAAACCAAATACATATTTGATAGGAAGAAAGAAAAATAAATGTAAATTTGTTGAGAAAATAAACGAATTGAACTATCCAAAAATTTATGAGCAAATGAGTGATTTTGAGCCACAATCCCAAGACGAGTAAATAAACATACACAATATCAATGCACATTTCTATATTTATCAAAGTTATATTTATAATTTGTTTGAGATTTCTTATATAAAACAAACCCTTTTTTTAACAAAGACGACCATCAAAAATTAAAAATTCTCATTGTAATGAATTTAGAATGCAAATTGTTTTTCACATAATTATTTAAATGTCATAAAAAAATTAACTTAACTAAGTACAAACATTGAGAATAATCATTTTCCTTTGAAAACGAATTTGATATTTTCAAATTTGCTTGACCAATAGAATTTAAGGTTGCTCTTCCAATTTAATCAAAATTTCATCATTCAATTCTTTCTTATTGAATTACCTTTAAATTAGAGCATACTCTTTTTCATGGTGTTTCATACGACCCTTTTCAATAACCTACAATGTAGAAATAACCAAATTATTTTCAAGAATAGTCTCTTTCATGCAAGTTGTTGGAATGTTGGTTTCCACTTTTTATTTGTGTAACCTTTTCTATTTCATTCTCAATGTTTAGTGGGATTTGACATGTTACATTTATTTTTCCAAATTCATCCACTTGAGCATTTTCATTTGGAGAAGAAAATTTGTCACTAAATGCATAATTGTTGTTTGAAGTATCAATAGTTATATATTAATAGCATCAGTGGTTCTACCATTATCAAAATTGACCTCCATTGCATCCATAAGTTCATTTGAAAAGTTAGGTGGAAGTCTTTTTCAACTCTGTCTACTTTTCATATTTCAATAGCGATCATGGACAAATGGAATATTGATTCACAATCTCTTATTCTTTTATAATCTGGAAAATCATGTTCCCATTGATCCTGACATTGATTTGTTGTTTGAAATACACAATGATGAGAATAATAGTCTTACACAATTTTCCACTTTTCCACAAATGTTGCAATTTTCTTCATTACCCCACCATTGGACAGTGTTTTTTCTCATTGCATTTTGCTTCAATAAGGATTATAATGTTTGTAATGCTCCAATGTGTCCTTCCTTTCTGTGTAGGAGGAACCAAAAGTGGTTTATCTTGTCAATTTGATTGTTTGGGTGATAAATGATTGTCAGTTGCAAAAAAAATTAGTATAATGTTCAAATGGAGTAGAGGTGAGTACTTTTTCATTTTCCCTTTTTATACTTGGAGGAAAATCATAGATGAGATACAATTCATATGAGGAGTTCGCTCTGCAATTAGGATGGCAACCATGTTGTCTGTCCAACCATGTTGTCTGTCCTTGGTTTATGAGAACTGCCAGGTGGGGGAGGCCCTATCCTCCTCCACATAGGTTTGCCACATGTCTCTTCATACTCTTGCCTTTGCATTGGTTTAATTTTTTCATTTTCTACTTGGCTTTGGTTATTAACTTCACATGTGTAGATAGTCGTTTCTTCCACTTGTGTTGTGTACCATTTGGGGGCTTGGCTCTCAGGGCCATTTATGGATAAGGGTACGGACCACCCCGCCCAACAAGTAAATTTTGATGGGTTGTACTCTCAGGACAAAACGTTCAAAGAAGTAGTTGCGGGTAGCAAAGTGGTTATTTTGGATAGTGCCATTTTTTTTGTTGCAAACGAGCAAGACGAGGTGGGTGACAATGGAGGAGGAGAAGGTAAGCCTTTTAGCACCCTCGGCTTTGCTAAACTCGTTCCTAACTCTGAGATGAAAACGGTTATAAAATTTGTAAAATCTAGGCTTAAAGATGTAGCCATTTTCTTTGCTATTGTAGATATTAGGAAAACTCCAGCTAGGAAATATATGGATGCTTGGTGTTCAAATGTTTGGCTTTCTAAATTTGGTATTCAAACTAGTTATTTTAGAATGCTCCAGAGAGGGCTTTTTGTTGTTTTCTTTAAAAATCATGAAATACAGGGCAAGGCACTTGCTAAATCTTACTAGAATGTTGGTGAGTGTGTCCTTTGTGTATTGGCCTAGTCTCCCTTGGCGAATACATAAGAAGTCCTTGCCCTCTCATGCCCAAGATGGGTAGTGGTTAAAAATGTGCCACCTGATTTTTGGAAATTAGTTTTGGCCTTGCTTGCCCCATTTGGAAGTGTAATTCAAATGGACGAAGCCAAAGCTTCCCTCCCACGCTTGGATGCCAGAGCCTCGATGTCCTTGAATCTGGGGGTCGAGTTTCCACCTGGAATCCTCATTAAGGATGAAGAAAGGCTTATCAGTTGCCCTATGGAAGTTTTGGGCAGTATAAATGCCTGCTACTTGTGTCGTACAAAAGGGAATATTAGGGAAAAATGTCCCTTGATTAAGAAAAATAATGGAAAAAGCTCTGACAACCCCAAAAGTGGTCGGGTGGCTAACCACGAGTCGGACCTTGACTTGGATCAAGCCAATGCGAAGGAAATTTTAAACCTTAATAGCGGCTCTGCATCCTCAGTCTTACCTGATCTTGGTGACAAACCTTGGACCCTTGACCACAATGTTGGTGTTGATCCTCCTGTACCCCTTAACCCTAGCCCTTCCTCTGGGGAAATACACACCAGAAATGTGTTTAACACTCTGGTTGTTGAGGAGGGTGAGTGCAGTGAAATCGTTGTCGACTTTGCTCCCACCAATGGCCTTATTCCCTCACTTAGCCCAAATAGTGCCCAAATTGAAAATTTTGAATGTGCAACAAATTACCATGCATACCCTAAGAAAGAGAATTGATTAAAATCACATGTCAGGAGACCCCTCTAACAAGAAAACCTCTAATCAAACTCATGTGATGCAAATTAAAAAAATAGATGGTAAAATAAGACTTGAAAAAATCGATGTGGTAGACACCCCAATTGGCGATGTTGACTTGGTTGGGTTCCTTGGAGATATGGGCCAACTTAGCTCCCCCTCCCCAACTGCAGCGATAATACACTAGTTATATGCATCGCAGATGGTGGAGCTCTCTAGGCAGAATCATTGGTAGAGAATGGGCCAATGGTTCCCCAGTCCCCTCCGGAATCCAACCAATTGGGCACCGACAACCTTGGATGCCAATCAGAACCTAGTAATATCCATGATCCTAAAACAATCTTCACCCAAGAAGACAATTTTTATCATATCCAGATGGATCCTAACCAACTTGACTCTAATATGGATGTTAAAAATGAACCCCCGACTCTTAATTTGGAATCTAAACTTATGCCAATAGCCACTCCCCATGCAACCTATGAATCAACTGATGATACTGGGGGAGAGGTTGAGGAGAATATCATTAAGGGTAAAACACAAAAGAGTCATAAGACAAGGAAGGGGCTAAGAAGGCCGAGGAAATATGGCAATCTAGTCTCTGGCAACTCGAACCCGCAACTAGTAAAATATAAAAGGAAAAATACCAATATGATAATTCAATCTCCACTCACAAAATTCATGAGGTAGAGGATAGGTGGCCCAAATGCTTTGAGCACTTCAAGAGTAGCCAAGATGACACCCTCATGAAAAGTGAGTATGAATCTTAACTCGATTTCTTGGAATGCTCGGGGCTTGGAATCGCAGAACAAGAAATATATTGTCAAAAGATTTCTAAATCTTGAGCCTAAGGACATTGTCCTCTTGCAAGAAACCAAGGTAATTTGATTCACCCTAGAAGTCAATCTCAATTTTTTTTGGAAAGTCTCATGTAAGTTCCCCACAAAACATGAAAGGGGAAGAGGAGGGACAACCATCCTCATCTCTAATAGATGGAAATAGTTTATAACCAGACATGGCATCTCCCTTTGCAATAGAGTGGTTTGGGTTATATTGGAAAAAGATGGGGTGTATGAGAGTCAAATCAATTTATGACCTAATGATTATAGGGAAAGGACACAACTATGGAAATGGATGGCCTCCCAGCTACCCGAAGTCCATTGGGTGCTTGGGGCGGCTTCAATATGGTGGATCATTTAGAGGACAAATGGGGAGGTGTGGACATGACTTGGAAGGGAGCTGAGAGGCACTTTTGGTAGAGTGAAAAATAAATTAAGTTTAGAAAACCCCTTGGAAAAAGGAAAAAAAACTGTAAAGGGGTGTGGTTTACTTGGTGAAATACACAAGGAAGAAGCAAGATCTATTGCTGGCTTGATCGGTTCTATGCAAACAAGAATGATCTAAATTTCACTCTACACAAGTCTGGGCAAAAGTCCAGTGTGTACCCCTATACACTCGTGGATCACCACCCCATCAAAGCCAAAGTGTCCACCATCCAGAACAAATCCAATGAGGCCCGTAAGAGCCCTAAATTCATCCTCAATGCCCAGCTCCTACAAGATGAAGATTGTAGGGATGGCATAGCCTCCATCATAGAGATCAATAATTGGCTATTAAAAGATGAAAGTGCCATTGCAAGATGGGAGAAAAATGTGGAAGCATGGAAGAAGTTGTTGCAAACCATTGGGAAGAAAAGGGCCAAGGACTCACAAAGAACTGAAAATGAGATTCAAGAAAGAGTGGTTGAGGCTGAAGCAAGAATCCACGCAGACCCAACCAACGTTGGACTTAGTGAAGTCCTTGCACAAACTAAGAATTACATCAAGAGTCTACAAGTGAATAAAACTAAAGGTCTCAAAATCAGAGCCAAACTCAACTGGCTGAGCCATGGGGACAAGGGCTCCAAATTCTTCTTCAACTACATCAAAGAAAAAAGTTGTAAAGATGAGATTGGGAAAATCTGTGAGGAGGGGAAGATACTGTCCACCTAGGAAGAGATTGTGAACCAATTCCAAGCCTTTTACCAAAATTTGTTCACCTTGAAAGGAAACCAAGAGAATAATAAGGTAGCCAAAGAATATGTAAAAGGTCTCATTCCCAAAAAAAATGATCAAGAAAATTCCTTAAAACTAGCTGTTGGTATAACCAAAGATGAAATCCTAAGAGCCATTTGTTCTATGTAGAATGATAAATCTCTTGGGTGGGATGGGATCCCAATGGGATTCTACAAAACCTTTAGTGAATGGATAAGTGAAGATTTGCTCTAGGTCTATCAAGAGGCTGTGGAAAATGGCTCATTGGGCAAAAGCATATACAAAGGCATCATAAAGTTGCTTCCTAAAGGAGGAGACAAGACTCTAGTAAAGAACTGGAGACCCATAACTCTCCTTAATGTCTCTTATAAAATATTGGAAAAATTCCTTGCATTAAGATTGGTGGATATCCTCCCTAAATTCATAAATAATACTCAGACTAGATTCATAAAAGGGAGATACATCCTGGAGAACTTGATTAGAAGTTGGGAGGCCATGAAATGGTCCAAGCAATCTAATCAGAACTTTGCCATGTTGTTGTTAGATTTTGAAAAGGTATATGATAGAGTTGAGTGGCCCTTTCTAAGGTCAATGTTGGAAGCATTCAGTTTTCTAGATGAGTATTGTAAGGCAGTTGCGACCTTGCTCAAAGATGTGGTAGCCCCCCTTGGTCATTCTATTAGACAAGGGTGTCCCCTTGCTCCCATCCTCTTTGTGATAGCCTCTAATGCCCTTCATTATATGTTAAGGGATCAATCGCATTCCTTGAAGGTCAAGGGGATCACGCTCCTAGATCACAATGAACTTGTCAACATTCAATTTGCGGATGACACAACCATATTTATTGAGTTGGAGGAGAGGAATTTGGAAATTCTTATGGAAAAATTGGACCTATTATGTCAAGCATCGAGCAAAAATCTTCGTGGCCAAGTCCAATCTTCTTGGCTGGTTAGAATCTCCCCCTAATTGGCTCTGGAATTTTGATTTTCAATGGCTTGTTCCTAACAAGTTGGTAAGATATCTTGGGATTCCCTTTGCTATCAGTCCCAACCTAAAGGAATTGTGGTTGTGGATAAGTGAGAAAGTTGTGAAAAATTGGAAAGCTAGAATAGATAGTACCTCTCCCTTGTAGGGAGGCTCCAAATCTGCAAAAAAATCCTCTCATCATATAGCATCTATTTTTCTTTAGTATGGTTCTTTAGTAGTTATCAGGTGAATGAGATCTAGAAAAAGGATTAGGGCTTTTTTGTGGTCTGATGGAAAAGGAAAGAAAAAAGACACATGGTTAAGTGGGAATGGTGTTGTATGGATAAAATGGATGGGGGTCTTGGCCTCAAGGACCTAAGAATACAAGGAACTACACTTGCTGTTAAATGGATTGCTAAAGCCATGGTAGTCGAGGAGCCATGGAAGGTTCTGATAAGGAATAGCATACTCCAAGCCACTCCTAAGTAGGCAAAATCATGGAAAAAGCTACCCATGTGTGATATTTTCTTGAACAAGCACCCCATGTCCCCAACTGGATCACTCGTCTTTAAAAGCACGTGGAAGGCTTGGGAGTTAGTAAAGCATAAATTTAGATTCAAAAGCTGTAACATTCATATTAATAATAGCCCGAAGTGCCAGTCCTATTGCTCCCTTTTGTGGAACCTTGAGCATAACAACAAACCTCTTGAAAAAGTGGAGCCAGGATGGCATCCAAACCTTCCATAACATTCTTGAAAAATGGGCATTTAAAGTCCTTGGACAAGTTTCATGATTTTAATCTGGATATCTCCAATGCTAGGACTTATAATATAATTGTTGATGCTTGTAAAAATGCCTTCTTTCCTTTGAATTCTATTGAAAATTATGATATTGATGTTGATTTGATCTAGAATGATGGTACTTTGTTAACTGAAATTAAAGCTATAGACATCTAAATTTAACCACTTATATTTGGCCAAATTTACCCTTTTCATCTAAATATCCTTTTATCCACATTAATTAAGTAATATTAACATTATTTAATCAATATTTCTAAAGTCTGCTAAATCGTTAAGGTATTTAGTTAAATAATTAAATACCTTACCCTTTTATCCCTTTCTTCCAAGGAATTAAATAAATAACCCACTTATTTAATTCTTTTTATGTCCCATCCGCACTTAATCCTAATTCATCTCCTAATCCCATCATTAGGGATGTGACACATCCCTAATCCATGATTAGGATATGTCACATCCTCCAAATTTTGCAAGTTGGCTCCTAATCACCATAAGCCACCTAACTCTCTTCTAATACTTCATCATTAGTCTAATCACTTACCTTTTCTAGCATGACCTTAAGTCAACCTTACATGGTACTTACCTTATTAGGTTTGATCTCTTCCCCATGTGAATTAAAAATTCACACTTATTCCCCCCATGCATTTGTCTGTTCCTTTCACGTGTGCTATGTTTTGAAATTTTGTAGGTTCAAGAATACAGAGGCAACTTCGCCCAGAAAGAGGCGACCCCGCCCACGAACAGGCGACCCCACCCAAAACCCTATTTTTTTTTGCTTTTTGTTTTTTGTGTTTCTAACTGTTTTTGCAGGTTCTGGATTGAACATGCGACCCCACCCAAAAAGGGGTGACCCCGCCCACGAACAGGCGACCCCGCCCACAAAGGGGCAACCCCGAGCAAAATACTGATTTTCATTTTTTTTGTGTTTCTGTGTTTCTAACGGTTTTTGCAAGTTCTAGACTGAACAAACGACCGCGCCCAAAACCCTATTTTTTCTATTTTTTGTTTTTCTATTATTCTGACTTTTATGTAGATTTTGGACAAATAGGCGACCCTGCCCAAAACATAGAGGTGGCCACGCCTGAAACAAAAGAAAAATAGGTAAATAAGTAGTAAGTTTGTCATTCCAAAATTTTGTTTATGTCTATTTTTCATTTATTTTTGACCTACTAATAGTTGTTTGTTGGTGAGTGTGTTTCATTACTAATGTTTGTGTAGCTCGATTGTCGAAGACATACAAAATGAAACTACTAACGAATTTGTTGCAGGTGGAGATTTTTTTTTTCCTTCTTATTTTCATTTCTAGGAACATAGACTTAATTAGGAAGGGTCAATAAACTTGTTTGTCGTGTTTGTATAAGTGGGCTATTAACATATCTAATCCCGTTGCGTCATTTGGTGATCCTGGGTGAAGAGAAATCATAGTCCACTTAAGTCCTTTTTACCCATTTTTATTTTCTTAGCAGGACCTGCTTGGCGATTTCATCACCCTAAGGGACGATCCCAACCACGTGTTATCGATGAGGTATATAAAGGGGGGAGGCGAAAGATATACCTCAATCTAGTCACGTCGTGTTGTCGAAGCTAGGGTGATCCCCAGACAAGACGTGAGGAGTTAGTCTGAGTTCCCAGTACCTCACTGGCTGCTCCCGACTCACGCCTGTAGACGGGCTGGTGTTCATGGTTGTGCCCCACGTACCATGTGTATATCAGGGATGCCCTTAGATGCCTTGTTCAGCCTAGAAAGAGGATTGTGTTGACCATACCCTTAACACTAAAACTAGACTTGTGTTGTTTGAACTGTCTTCTTGTGAAAAACCAATGATTGCCAGTCAGTTTCAACCTTTTTCTTCTCGTTTTTGTCTTTTTCCATAACTTTTTTTGACTAAGTTAGATTCAAAACAACACACAGAGGTGACCCCACCTTGAAACGGGTGACCTTGCCCTCAGAGAGGTGACCCCACCCTTCTTGTTTCAACCATTTTTCACCCAGACCAAGTCAAAATTCACCCTTTTTCTGAAATAGGCGGCCTTGCCCTCCAAGAGGCAGCCCCGCCCTCAAACAGGCAACCTTTTCCTCAAAAGGGCGACCCCGCCCTTCCTGTTTCAACAATTGTTTATCCTATTAAAATCAAAATTTTAGCAATTTTTCCTATTTGGGCGACCTTGCCCCTTGTTTGGGTGACCCTGCCCAAGTTTGGGCCACTCTGCCCTAAAAGGGGTGGCCTTGCCCTAAAAGGGGTGACCCTGCCCTCTGAACAGTCATTTCAAGCCTTCGTTCGCTAACCGTTACCCCATTTTGGATGCTCGTTTTCTAGTTTCGAGTGTCATTCTGTCATTTTGGCTAGTCATTTAACCATTCCGACCATCCATTCATCTATTTCAGATATCCATTTGCCTGTTCTGAGTATCGTTCCCTGATTTCGACCACCCATTCACCTATTCTAGGAAGTTGTTCACCCGTTTCGGGAACCCCTTTTCCCGTTCCGAGTGTCGTTCCCCCGTCTTGTACATCCATTTACTCATTTCAAGTGATTGTTCACCCGTTCCGTAAACCTGTTTGCCCGTTTTGGAAGTCTGTTCACCCCATTTATCAATATCATTTGACTATTTTTTGAACTTAGTCGAATCCGAAAGTTGTTTAGGCGACCCTACCCAAGTTTTGGTGACCCTACCCTAGTTTGGGCAACCTTGCCCTCAAAGGGGTGGCCCTACCCTCAAAGAGGCGACCTTGCCCTTCTGTCTCAATTGTTTGCCACTTTGTTCAAGTCAAATTTATTCAATTTTCCAAGAACAGGTGACCCTGCCCAAGGATAGGCAACCCTACCCAAAGACAAGCGACCCTATCCTTGAACGTGCATCCCAACCCCCAGAACATGCATCCTTGCCTTCTCTTCTTCATCCGGGGCCGCGTTCAGGTCTGTTTTGGTGTCCGTTCATCTGCTTTCTACCTTGTTCATCACATCCAGAGATTCAATCCTTCATACCACAATTAGCCCACATCTTCTTCAGTCCAAAATCATCATCCAATCATTCCTCTTTATCCTAACCATCCCCCAACCATCCAATTTAAAAAAATAAATTTAGGAATTTATTTACCCCAACTTGTCGAGGTCATAACTTTCTACTTGGTGCTTAGAATTCAAAACTGTTTACATCGTTAGAAAGGTCTCCTAGAGTACTAATTCAGTCCCTTAAATAGTGCACCTTTGACAACCCAATTTTAGGAAAAAATGCAAGTTTCAACCCCAAATTCTGCTCCAAAGACCTTCGAAAACGCGATTTACTACAATAGAAAAAACCAGAAAATTTTGAAAATTTTAAGTTTTGATTTTTCTCAATCCTGTCACCCCTGGACTATTCTAGACCATAATATAAACTTTAATCTAGTCCTAATCTAGGCTCCAATCCAATTCTAATATGAGCTTTAATCCCATCATCCTAATTTGAACTTCAATCTAATCTGAATCCGAGCTTTAATGCAATCCCCATATGAGCTTAACCTGAATCCTAACTTGAGCTTTAGTCCACCTATATATTCTTCCATCTTCTTCCAATCCATCCTATTTATCTTTTCATCATCTATTATGTCCTTCTAGTCATTTATTCCCATCTTCTCGATTTGTATCCCTTTCATCTGATGTCATGAATCATTATCTTCCTCTTGCGTGACCAATAATAGTAGTCAAGGGGAATCCTAACTACGTTGATGACGATAACGAAAGTCTTGTTGATCAAGAAGAGTGTAATATAGATCCCCTTGATGCTATTATTGCTAGCAATTTTTCTCCAATCGCCACCCAAAATCCAATCATTCCTCCAAACTATCCTCCCATGTCTTCATCTACACCTAATAATAGTCCTTACTCTACCCTTGACAAGGGATATCTAGTATCCTCACCATCTACATATTCATCATGTCCTCCCTCTCCACCTCTATCTTATCCAACATCCACATCTTCTTATAGTATTCCACCATCCTCATACTCCTATCCTTATCATCATCAAAAATCCCAATATCTCTACCTTAATCCCCTATCCCAATCTTCCCATCCTAATCCAACACCCACACCTTCCTATCATAATCTACCATCTCAATATTCCTCTTATCCTAATCTACCATCTCAATCTTCTTATCCTAATCCTCCACCCACATCCTCTTGTGCAAATCCATCACCCATATCCTCTTATCCTAATCCACCATCTCAATCTTCCTATCCTGATATTTCACCCATATCCTCTTATGCCAATCCACCGTCCATGTCATCCTATGGCTATCCACCGTCCATTTCCTCCTATGCTAATCCACCACCTCAATCTTCCCATCCTAATCCAACATCCATACCTTCCTATCATAATCCACCATCCCAATATTCCTACTATAATCAACCATCCCGATCTCCCCAACCTAATCCAACATCCACATCCTCCCATGTCACTTCCCCCTCCATTGCATTATATCTTAATCCTTCATCCAATTCATCAAACCATAATCCTCCATCCAATCCTAATCCACCAATCTCTAGTCTTAATCCTCCATCATACCTTAATCCTCCATCCAATCCTAACCCGCCAGTCTCTAATCCTAATCCTCCATCTCCTCTTGGTCCTCCATCCAACCCTAATCCCCTAGTCTCTAATCCTAATCCTCCATCTCCTCTTAGTCCTACATCCAATTCCACCCCCTCATCTAATCCTAATCTGCTAGTCCCTAATCCTAGTTTTCCATCCATTCCCATCACCCCACCTAAACCTACAATGCCCAAAGATCTCCTTCCAAATGTTGTCCAAGGACTCATGATAGAAGAGACATCCCAAAATCCACATCTTGATGATGTGAAACAATGCCTCCCACTCTATCATGTACATTCACTAGTGATGAGGCCCTCCTCCATCCTACACTTATCACTCCCATTACCATTCCTAACACTGTCCAAATGGTTGAGCCCGTCAAACCCATCGAATCCATTGAATCCCCATATTCTATTGCTAGATCCAACCAATCCATTGGAGACATCCAATCCACTCCTCCTAGTCCTATTATTATCAAAATTCAATCCCATGACCTTCATGAATCCTCCATCCTTCCATCTCCACCACTTGAGGAGCCCCTCCAACACTCCTCCCTTGTCATGCCTCCCACACAAGATGAGCCATGCCAAGAGCTTGATCCAAAGAATACCAACATATACCCTCCTACCAATCAAGATCATGCCACCCTTTCCATCCCATCTCAAGATCACACTAGCTCATTTGCTCCATCCCCTAATTCCCTTTGCACTCAAGATCCAATCACTCCATCTCGTGGGCCCTTATCACCTGTTGTCACAAATCTAGATCCTATCATACCACCTAATCCTGACCCCTTATTACTTCCTCCTCCTGATCAAGATGCTTCTATTCCATCATCTCCATCTCCTGATCCTTCATTGCCACCTAGCTCTGCCACCTTGGCACCACTTTTATATCACCTTGATAACATTACCATCCTCCATGGTGGTCATCTTGCAGAAGAAAAACATAGTATATGCACCACCTTTTCTCCTCCACCTGCTAATGGACTCACATCATGCTTCCAAAATAATAAGCATCCCACCATAGATCACATGCTAAAGAACATGAACTATTAAGGAAAAGGTTTAGGCCTTCATGACCAAGGTACTTTAGAACCCATCCAGGTCAAATAACATCCAGGAACACAAGGTCTTGGATATATCTCCCAAGGATCACAATCCAAAAATGTTGGTACAACCTCCATGCATCCTAAAGGAATGAGAGGCACTTCCCACCATTCCACCAAATCATTTGTCGCCATCCCCCCTCCTCTGTCATATTACCTCAAAACAACCGTCCATATCCCTCCTTCATATTTTAAATCCATTTTGGGTCCTTATATCACTCCACCAAACTTCACACATCCTCCATATACATAGTCTATTTTGGGTCCTTATATCCCAAAGTCACCCCTCCATCCTATCCTATTTATCCTCTCATCCATCCATCACCTATCCTTAGCACGCATCACAAGAATCCTAAATCCATAATCCCTTATCAGGATCAACAAAGGAACCCCTCCATTCATGTTATCTCGCATCCTCCATCCACACACCATTGTCCAAAACCCACCTCTATCACTCCATCCACATCTTCTCCACATCATCCATTGCCTCCTACCCATCCCATTGCTTCTACAAGCACTTAGGATGCCAAAGTAAAAATGCATAAATCCAAACATCCACATGAATCTAAAGCTCCTCATGTCCCCTTCAAAAGACATGTTGATGAAAAGAAAAAATCAAATCCGAAAGCCCAATCAATCCCAAAGGCCACAAAGGCCTACCAAAGCAAAAAATCAAAACCATGTGGATTCCCAAGAAAAAAGAGGCCATGCCTTCAAATGAGAAATCCCTAAAGACATCCAAAGTTTCTAATCCCAAATCTAATCATTTGCATCTTCCATCTCCTAAATTAGTTTTGGGTCCTTATGTCCCAATATTCACTATCCCAACGCCTCCATTATCGCCACATTCTCCATCCATCAACCCTCCTATCATTTCACATCCACTACATGTGTCAATGTTGGTCCTGAACACCTTCCCCTATCACACATCCACTCCATTATTCCATCCATACACTTTACAACATCCCATCCATTACCCACATATCTACCCCATCCAATCCCTTTGATCCATCCCCTTGCATAATCCATCCATTCTAATGAGGTTGTACAAACATTTCATCGTCGCTTCAAACCTGGGCTCTTATTCCCTCATATGAAAATTGATTCTTAAGTCCTTTATTCATCCCCTTTATCACACATCTTCCAAATTCACATATCCATATCCCTATCTTTATCCATCTTCACCCATATCCTAGTCCAAAAAGTCAGAAAAATCCAAAAAAATAAAAAAGAGAAAAAAAAAACAAAAAAAAAATAGTAAAGAGAAAATAATTCGTCCAATGGTGAAAACTTGGCAAACAAGTGCCTTGGATAAGTACCATGATGAAAACCTAGAAAACATGCATCATGCCTAAATCCACCATCCAGTCTACTTCCACAATTGGGGGCAACTTACACCTACACATTCCTTTCCTCCATATCCTACATCTGCCTATCTATCCTATCCCATTTGTATCTAGTCCCTCCATATTCCTTGTGATCTTGACCTAGATCGAGACAACCATATATACATGCTTTGGACACCTTTTGGCATATATTCCCCTCATCCATACCCTATCATCTACTTTTTTGATCCATACATCCTATCCACATCCATCCACCCTCCTTATCCATACATCTTCCTTGCATCCATTTACCTTCCTCATCCATCCAATCATGCCACCATCCATCTCCCTTCCTTATCTATATCTCTTGTCCATGTCCATCTCACTCCCTTATCCACCCATATTGCTATCCCTCTTGCCTCATCACGCATGACACATTTAGAGTGGGGAAATCTCCTTATTTGTGATAGATTCCTTGGAGACATTGTCCATCCATCCCTCCAAGTAATCCTTTCCATCTACCCATCCTTCCCATCCTTATCTCCCCATCCCTTTATCCATCCAGTAATCCCTTCCATCTACCAAATCCTTATCTTCCTATACTGTCATCCACTAGTCCTTTTCCATCCTTCCAAATCCTTATCCCTCTATTCTACCTATCCTAGCATCCTTTCTATCTCCCTATATTTATCAATCCAACCACTTACCTCTATCTTTCCTTCCATCTCATAATCCCTTATCATTGGTATCTAGCTATAGGCTACCCTCATGTAATCCAATTCCATTCTCTCACTTTCATCACCCCTATCTATTTCCTACATCTTCTTCATATCCTATCATTTTTTCGTCTCCCATCTATCCATTGTCTCATCCTCCCACTTCATCTTTTGATGATTTGGATAACTATCTCATCCCTGAGCTTCACATATCCACATCTTATGCATATCAACCATCCTATATGCATGGCCTATCTTGGCTCATCATATCAGCTCCATTATTGTATCTCCTTATCATGGTCATCTCATCATCCTTTATATGTTGTCTTTCACTGGCCTTGTGTCAAACTATGTTGCCCCTGCGCTTTCACGTAGGCAAGGTAGATCATTTGATCCACCCTCGGGGCTTTGCTTCTTGTCTAGTCTGTCTTTGGCCTTGTGTCGAACTACGTTTCCCCTGTGCTTTCACGTAGGCAAGGTCGATCATTTGATCCACTCCCAGGGATTTGTTTCTTGTCTAGTCTGTATTTGGCCTTGTTTTGAACTACGTTGCCCTACGCTTTCACATAGGCAAGGTTGATCATTTGATCCACTCCCAGGGCTGCTTTTTGTCTGTCTTGTCATCTTCCATCATCTATCTTTGGCCTTGTGTTGAACTACGTTGCCCCTACGCTTTCATGTAGGAAAGGTCGATCATTTGATCCACCCCCGGGGCTCTGATTCTTGTCTAGTCTATCTTTGGTCTTATGTCGAACTATGTGGCCCCAGGGCATTTGTTCGTCCAATCTACACCATCCATCAAGGTATCAATTTTCCTCTTTCCTCTTTTCTCCATGGCCTTTTATCAAACTATGAGGGCTCTGTGCTTTCATGTAGGCAAGGATGATCTTTGATCAACCCCCGAACCCCTAGGTATTTAGGGTGTGTCAGTCTTGTGTCCCCTAGGTCTTTAGGGTGTGTCAGTCTTGTGTCATCGTTCCACTACCTTGTCATCTGTTCATCTTATCGTTTCATCAAGTACGCCCCTATCCTAGTTGGTATCCACAAACAAAGGTCACTCGTATCATGAGGTTCAATCAGTTTCAAATATCCCACATCATGTCGATCATTTAGTTTAGTATCCATCTTTGCTCTCAATAGGATGTATTCTTCCTAACAAACCTCATCAACCCCAGCCATCCTCTTGATTCTATGGCAAAGGACGTTTTGAAATTGATTGAAATCTTTTGCTACTTTTGGCTTCTATTTATCCTTTGAGATCCCTATTATACCTCGTTAGGGTCGCCATGATCCATTATATCATGGTGTGCTTTGACTGGTAAACATAAGGGTGTATCTTGATCTTTTGTCTGCTTTTGTCTTCTTGGTTGTCCCACAGAGTACCCACCAAGATCCTTGTGGTCTTGTGTTATGTTGGGGCATCCTTTGTGCTTGTGGTTATCCTAATACCTCGCCTGACCAAAGTCATCATGAATTTGGGGTGTTGGGATAGTCTTCTTGTATGTTGTGTTGTGTATGTATTAGGCACTAATCTACCTTGGTTTCACATACCATGGTACCTGGTGTCTTATCCTATAGCAAAAATTAATGCTCCAAAAATGACAAATTGCATTAGGATTGCATTTCATTTTCTCTTCCATTGCATTGCATCTTTCCCCCCAACCTCTTCATTCATTTTAACCATCTCACATCTCCATCCAATCTTAATTCATTCATTCTAGCAAAAATCATCTAATCACATCCTTGGTCTTGTTCCCAACCTTGCTACAAGCCTTGATCCAATCATCATCATCATCATCCTCATCATCATCGAGATGTATCCTTCCCTATCTTTTGTGTTGTTTGGGATGTATCCTTCCTTTATCAACAACACTCATCATCAGAATGTATCCTTCCCTATATTTTGTGTTGTTTGGGCTGTATCCTTCCCTTATCAACAATACTCTCATCAAGATGTATCCTTCCCTATCCTTGTGTTGTTTTGGGATGTATCGTTCCCTCATCAACAACACTCCATCCATCATCAGTCCATCTTGACTTGTAGCTTGATTGGGGAAACATCATATTTATCCTTGAATCCATTTGTGCTCCTCCTCTTCTCTTCCCTTCATCTCTCTAATCCCCTCTTATCCATCCTTTTGCATCATCTTCCCCATCTACCCTCGCATCATCTCATCCATTTCGAGAGCACACCTGTGTTCTCTTGAACCCGCATGTCCTCTCGAGGGGGCATCCTCAATCTCTAATCCTAATATTTACTCCCATCATCTTTCCTCCTAGTCACTCCTTGAATGACTGGGGCATATTTCTTAATCTAACCATCTTCTTCTAGGTGTTATGTTTTAATTTTCTTTGAAATGATGCTATTTCGTAACACCATCTCAAAGAGGGGCAAAATGTAGACATTCAAATTTGACCATTCTCATATGGTCAAAATCCTATCACTTATTCGTCTAATTCGTCTATATTAATTAAATGACATATCTAATTAATATTGTTATGTTCTCTAAGGTTTCTAAAAGTATTTAATTGAATACTTTATCCTTTACCATTTCCTCTCTAAATCAAATAAATGTATCAATTTATTTAATTTAGTCAATTATCCCCTTCAATTTTAAATTCATTCTTTCTCTCTCCTTGTCCTATCTTCCATAACCTTTTCACTAATCTGGATTAATCTAATTAATCCTTCATTGGGATGTGCATATCCTTAATCAGGATTAATGTCACATCCTCCATATTTAGCCACTTGCCTCTAATTCTCATTAATTTGTCTAATCACCTGTTTGTACAATCTTAATCCTAATCACTTACCTTTTCTGACATGTCCTTAAGTCAACCTTTCATGGTACTTACCTTATTTGGTTTGACCTCTTCCCCATGTGAATTAAAAATTCACACTTATTCCCCCCATGCATTTGTCTTCCCCATGACCTCTCAAAGGTCACATCAAGTACATGGGACAAGGACCTCCTTTTGAAGGACTTTGTCTTATCCATGGGTTTATTTCAAGCTTGTGAATTTTAAATTCTTTTATTCCTCCAATGCCCTCTCCAATTCCCATGGTGACAAGAGTGGACTTTCTAAAAGTCCTCATTTGTCACTTTCAGCCACACTTGGGGACAAGGAATCCCTTTTTAAGAAAATCCTCTTCAATCCAAAGGTACTTGCAAGTACCTTGGGACCACATGAAATTTTCCATGTCACCCTGTACTTCTTCCATCTCATCCTCCACATGGCAAGATGTGAGGGCTTGTGAGTCCTCAACTCACCACAACCGTTGATCTTGTCCATGGTGGATCAAGCTCAACCGTCCATTTTTTTTTAAAGGGAGGGCCTTGGCCTCAAGTTAAAGAGGTTAGAATTTGGAGATTTAGCATACACGCTATTATTGCCTTCAAGCCATTCTAGCCATTATTGCATAACTATTATTGCAACATTTGCATTCAAAGACATTTTGCATTCCCACCTACCATCTTCCATCATTCAACCACCTCCATCATTGCAAGCTTTCCATCAAGGAACACACATCAAGAGTATCATTAAGGGCCAACCATTCCATCAAGCTAAACAAGCAAAGGTATAATCATTCTTGTTTTATTGTCGTTTTGTTTAGTTTCAACTAGGCCTAATTTTTGAGGTGTTGTGTTTCCTTGTTATTGTATTATTTTGTTTTGCATTTTAGACTAAGGATTTTCATTGCACACAAAAGCTAAGAATTTCTATAAGGATTTAATGAAATATGTTTCAATTAGAGAAAATGTAATTGCTTGTTGGGGTCTGAATGTTGATGATTCTAAATGGAAAAATGTCATTTATTCTATTTGGCAGAATGTGAAAGAACCTAAAAATACGTGTTTTAGATAGAAATTATTGTTATAGAAAATTCCATTCAAACTTAATCATACTGATGTGGACATTTGCAACATATGTATGACCCTTGAGACACTTTTACACATATTTTTTGATTGTTTCTATGCCAAAGAGGTTTGGAATATCTTTTGTAATAACATGTCAATATGGAATGAAAATGGAAAGATCATTTGGTATGATGTGTTATTTAATTCAAGAAAGGTTAAAAAAAGAATATCATTTTTTTGGGACTGTCTTACTAGTGAGATTTTATGGTTCATCTGGAAGGCTAGGAATGAGGAGAAGTTTCAAGGGAGTAGCACAGGGCTTATTGAGTCTAACAAATGACTCACATTCCTCTCTATTATTTTGTAGGTTACAGTGACCATGGAAATCTCGATGGCCAAGTTCATGAGGGTAATAATTGATGGTGTAGTGATTGCGAACAAATCATAGGTCAAGTATGGACACACGTGGCACCATAAATATAATGATTCAGAGACCTTCCTTAGGGCATTGAGGGAATTCCAAAGAGTTTTCAATGAAGCAGTTGTTAGGAATGAGGGAGCTGGAAATAGGCCAAGAGAGATCTACAGTATGGTGCAGGTTTTAGAGAATATCTCTATGGTGTAGCCTGATACTCAGAAGGTCGAGTGTGCTGATTCTGAAGTGAATAGTAACAATGACAAGAATTAAGCTCTCCCATGGAAAGTACACCCTTTTTGGTTATATAATATAATGATTGAACTGGTGTACCCTGTACTCTTTTGTCATATAGACTGCTACACAAATCTCTGCTTGGGCTCTTATCTGGTCTTTTTTTGTAGTGGTATGACACTTTTTGAATATGCTAACAAAACTGACAATATACATGTTATAATTGATCTAGCCACAGTCCTATACATCCATTTTTGGCTATGCAAAAAGAGTTGACAGTGTATAATCTGTTGTAAAGTGAGCTAGAATGCTCATCCTATAAACTATAAATCATTAAATTATTATCAATACAAAAAAAATCATAGATGATTGTTTCATTGATATTTTGTGTAATCATCTAAGGAATATATCTTCATCTTATATGTCATTTTTTGAAAGCATTATAGTAAACCTCCTAAAACCACACTTTGTAGGAATTGTGTGATACAAATTCCTGTCCATGATAATGCCAACAAAAATATGTTGTTTCATGTTGCAATAACATATACATTCAAAAGTTATTATGTTTACTAAAAATATTGTGTTGATAGACATATGTAGTGCAAATAAACTAAATACTAAGAACAATATCATGTATATAAAAATTCACAGTATCTTATTAGTAAGACTATGTATTCAATCCATTATATTTTGCATTGTAATTTTGAGAGTGCTCTTTTGCTTGAAAATATAGAACTATGTATATAGGCTCTACCTATTGTGTCTTTCTATGTGTCTTATGGTTGTTACAATGACTTATTAGGCAGTTGTAAAATCCCATTTTATGTAATCTAACATATGCTATATTATTTAATTGAATTTTATGCAATATAAAAACCAGTTTTAGTTACCTATGCTTTGAAATAAAAATTGTCATCAATGCATTATGTTGCAATGAAGAGTTTGAGTATGGCTTAGCTTGAAGAAATATCCTTGTTTGAGTGAGAAATTGAGATTGATCCATAATACATATTGTTTTCATAATGAATTGTGATTGGTCCATATTATTTTGTATTGTTATTTTGGGGTGCTCTTTTGCTTGAAAATATAGAACTATGTATATAGGTTCTACCTATTATTTCTTTCTATGTGTCTTATGGTTGTTACAATGACTTCTTAGGCCCTTGTGAAATCCCACTTTATGTAATCTAATATATTCTATGTTGTTTAATTGAATTTTATGCAATATAAAAACCAATTTTAGTTACCTATGCTTTAATAACAAGGTTACCATGAATGCATTCTATTGTAATGAAGAATCTGAGTATGGCTTAGCTTGAAGAAATATCCTTGTTTTAGTGAGAAATTGAGATTGATCCATAATACATATTATTTTCATAATGAACTATGATTGGTCTATATTATTTTATAAGAAAATTAACATATACTATGTTTTAGAAATGCCCAAAGCATATGTTTAATAAATCTTAAAATGCATGCTCAAACTGAATGTTATATGTAGTTTTAAATAGCCATATTTTCTCACATCTTGAATCTATAACCTACTATGTGGAGAAGGCATATCAAAAGGGAGTTTTCATCTTCAATATTTTTAATGTGGGGAAGGCATATAATAGGCCATTTTCTTATACTATTTATTACTTTAACTCACATACTATTTTTCACCCATGCCTTGCACTACTTCACATGTGTGGAACTTCAAAGTTTTAGTTAGAGATATTTCATGCTCAATACAAATTATTTGACCTGGTATATACATTCATTATCAATAAGATTTTACTAATAAATAAATGTTTAATGTGGGTATTGCTAGAGTAATAAGTTATTATGCTTAATTAATTATATCATATTGGTTAATTAATTAAGTCACTTATTCCTTTAGTTGCTTAAGCTAAACTTAGGCACATTAATAATTATTTATTAATTATTAAGTGTGCACACTAGGGTTTCATTTAGGGTTTCCCTTTTAGGGTTTCTTGATCTCCTTCATAAGGATTGATCTCTTTGTAATAATTTGAGATTCTAATAATGCATTTTTACTTTGAGGTTTACAAAACTTCTTGTTTGTTCTGAATGTCTTTTGCATGTGACAGGTATTCATTTGCATGCCGGTGATCTTGATTTCTTACATGGTATCAGAGCTCCAGACCTGCAGCTGCCTGTTCGTGATTTGAAGATATGGCCTCTTAGTGAGTTTCAAGTGCAAGGGTTTCCACAAGCATCTTTTTTGCAAGATCTAGGGGTAGCCAATTTTTCGGGAGACTATGGGCTCAAACAGACATCACCATCGCATTCACAGCGTCCCAAAATCCTAGAAATGCCTGTCAAATTATAGATTTTGGAGTAGTTGGTTTCAGAGGCAAAAAATTTTTGCCAGGGAGGTCGTACGGCATCCCCAGCATGCACTCTAAGGCGAAAAAAAAAAAATGAAATGAAAAATGCATGGTTTCTTGCAAATTTTATGCGTTGCTAGCATAAATGAAGGGCGCTGCCATCGCGCCACCCGACGACCACCAGGAGCGGCAACCTTGGGCGGCGCCGCCCCTCCACCATCACCAGTTCGCTAGTTCCCGTGGGCCCTGTATGCTCAGCTGCAGTCCTATGGGGGACAGGGCGCTATGCGCCCAGCCCCCGGCCGCCTCCTACAGAAACCCCTTGGTCATATCAGTGACCAAGGGCTCTGCGCCCAATTGTTGGACGACCAACCCCCCTGCCATGCACCCCAGTCACATGGATGACCAGGGGCCGTTTTTTGCGGTGACGACCAGATGGCCGTCAATTTTTTTCCCATGAAGTGCTGACGTCAGCATGATGTCATCGGCCGTACGGCCTCTTTGCCCCTCCTAGCCCTAATTTGTCTAAAAAGAGCAGTTTTTTTTTTGTTTTTGGCATAACTTTGGCATACAATATCGAAATTGGGCAAACAAGATATCACCGGAAAGCTGGTTCTGAACACTTTCCTGTGGTGTAGTTTATTTTATAGTATTTTCCTATTTTACTGAATTTATTGCTGTTTGAAGTCAGATGTTTATTTTATGCTTTCGAGCTCATAACTTTTTGCCACCATCTCCAATTTTCGCTATCTTTGCGGCATTAGAAAGGTATTGAGGAGCTCTATGTTGTTGTCCATGCACTTTTTTCTGTATCTGTCCTAGGTTTATCATTATTCTAGATTTGGCCCAATGGGTGCTTTGGAGATTACTTGGATATTTTAGCAATTGGGAGAGTGCACCTTGCATCTTTGCACTTCGTTTTCAGTAATACATCATTCAATAATTGACTATTGCTTCATAGATTCCAGGGTTGTTCCCGTTTGGAGTTTTCGAGTGTTCCGAGGCATCAGGTATGCTGTTGCTTTTATCATGATTTCTTGAGTCAATTAGTGACTCTCATCCGGTTTCAGTAGTAGACATAAGTATTTTTCCTTGCTTGCCAGATTTCGGTTCCAGTGTTACTCTATAGTGTTCTTCCAGTGCTTCTTTGCAGTATGTCATATCATTGTAGGGGGGTTTTGTCCCACTGGGTTTTCTCTTCTACCTCTTTCTTACATTTTTAAATGGGTACCTAATCAGGCCTAGTTGTCAGGACCCATCTTTTCTTGCATGCATCTTCTTCTAGTGTTTTAGCTTCTTCCTAAGTTCATCTTAAGGGGGGGTGTTAGAGTAATAAGTTATTATTCTTAATTAATTATATCATACTAGTTAATTAATTAAGTCACTTATTCCTTTAGTTGCTTAAGCTAAACTTAGGCACATTAATAATTATTTATTAATTATTAAGTGTGCACACTAGGGTTTCATTTAGGGTTTCCCTTTTAGGGTTTCTTGATCTCCTTCATAAGGATTGATCTCTTTGTAATAATTTGATATTCTAATAATGCAGTTTATACTTTGAGGTTTACAGAACTTCTTGTTTGTTCTGAATGTCTTTTGCATGTGACAGGTATCCATTTGCATGTAGGTGATCTTGGTTTCTAATAGGTATGACCCATGAATTGATCCTAATACATGAATTTCCCTCCTCAAAGTTTCTAATATAGGTTGCATAGAGTTGGACTTGCATTTATTGTATAGATAAGTATCCACAATATCTAGAATTTGTGTGAGGGGGTTGAGGTTTCATCATGTTGGTGTGCAAAGATATACTACCTTTCATTGAATTGTTCCCTCTATATGTGAAAGAAGGTAATTAGATTGGGCACTTCCCATGTAAGGGCTAACATTTTAAATTGATGACATCTTAAAGGTAAAGGGCCATAGAAATGTAATTGAGGTAGTGCAATTTTTTGATAGAGAACGTTAATTTCTACATGAACAAAACCAACAACAAAGTTAGCTTGGATGATACTAGAGAACCAACTATTTGAAATATATTTGTTGAAGCATTACATTTTTTAGTTTTTTGCATGTATATTCCTTCACTATAATACCATATTACCAAATCTTATAAAACCCTTTGGACTCTTTAAAATTGATGTTGAGATCCTTAGATTCATATCAATTTTTTTTCTAGTAGATTACTCCTTAACAATGAAAAATGTGCCCAATCCAATCTATTCTATGATGTGGTTCCCATTTGCAGTTGTACCTAGTAACAAACCCTCATAAAATATCAAACATATATGTCTCATATTTTTCTTTTTTCTTTTAATTCCTAGATTTATTAATTCTTCAATTAAAAAAAACTTTCAAAGTGTGATTGCATCCAACTCTTTGTGTTAAGTATACACAAATACAATGTAGAAAACTACACAAATACACTACATCAGCCTACAAGGCACTCTAGGTATTGTATTTTAGTAGAAGTTGTTACTAGCAATACTAAACAAAAATACAATATGACAAACTACAAAGCACTTTACCTAGCAGTTTTTTTTCGATGCTAGAGGGTCTAGGCATCAACTAAACTAAATATCATAATCAATGAGGGAAATACATAATTATTGTACAAATTTCCAAGCAATTCCACAACTTGCATTGAAATGGAAGCTTTGGAACAACACATCAAGGGTCATCATGCCCATAAAGTGTTCGACCACATGAAATAACAATAAATTATCTCATAGAACACAATTATTGTAGTGTATATGGGTATTGTTACAAAGAAATTGGATTATTTCTTTGTATGCAACAAACATCTCTTCAATCTAATTAGTTTAGATTTGCTAGAAATTTCATGGTAGTTTGGTGCTCTATCTAGCACAAATCTATGTAGCAAGTGGATGCCAAGATAAGAAAGTGGATTGTGAACTAATTATCAAAGAAATTTGGCTTCATGAAACAGAATGAATGCAAGGCATGTACAAAATGGGTTTGTTAAAATAAAATATTAAATTTCAAGTTTAAATGTCATTGATAGGTGTAAATTTAGATTCCCTCATTTCATTTTTAATAGTTTCCTTGTTTCTAATTTGTATACTTTTTTGGTAGTCTATAGATCCTACTTTTGTGTGTATTTAAAAATTCTATTTCTATGTGAGGAATTGAATAAAGTTAAAGAAACCATGTTTTTAGGTTTAAATCTAAGTTGTTCAATGCATCAATAAAGTTATTCAATAGTATATAAATAAAAAATAAAAAAATAAAAATAATATATAGAAGATAATTTTTTAATAAATCCATAAAATCAATTTTAAAATTAAGATACGTAGAGGACAATTTATAACACTTGTCACTGTTGCTACTATTCTTTGGTTTGGCGGGTTCAATTGATTGATTTGTAAATAAAGAGATTAAAATAGATAAATAAACATCATTTTTCCTTGATTTTTTCCTTGTTTATTTGGTGAGAATCAAAAACTTTACATGATTGACAAGTGTTAGAAAAAATCCTAAGCTAGTGGGGCTCTTTTATTCAAGGAAAGATTCTAATTAATCCTATAGCATATTTATTTTTTTATTCATGAGATCCCTTCCTCCTTGAAAATAGATCTTGAAGTGCCCCCAATGGGACCACAACCTTAGTATTTTTTTTTGCTAAAATCTAACTGAAAATATTATGAAGGAAACATTGAAACAATGTAGTTGAATTTTTATCCTAGACAATAATTTTTGAAAGAATTAACTAAAACTACCAAAATTTGTAGTTAGTCATGCACATCTTAGTACTTTTGTCACATTTATGAGATATAAAATACATTTGGTGTAGTTGGTGTTGTAAGAAAATCCACATCACATATGATACCAATTTATTTTTAACTTAAATGAAAACAAATATATATTAAAAAACAACTAATTAAAAAGTAGGTATACCTATCTTAAAAGGGCTCATGACACACCAATTCTTGAGAATCCAGAAAATCCAGATGGATTAAAAATAAACAATCAACAAGTTCTCTTGAAGATTGTATATGTACTTAAAGTATGAAAATATTTTTTTTCTTATGTTGAGAAGAATGGACCAATAAGAAAAATATTTAAAAATAGTAATACTTTGTTAACCATGGTGAAATAAAGAGGAAAAAGACTAGAAAAATATGCACACTAGCAAGAAACACAACATTTGGAATCACAAATACTAAGAGTTTTTGTAAGTAGTAATCACACAATCATTGAAGTGATTGCTCTTATCCCAAATAGGGAAATCTTGGTTATTTCTAGTATCAACCTTAATGCCATTCCAATTAGAAGTTGATTTAACCAAAAAATAATCAACCTAATTTCCTTACCTTCTAGTATGGTTCCACTTAACAATATTTAAACCATGAATTAGGATTTTTATGTCTTTCTTACATTTATTTAGTTTCAATTTCTTGAAGTGAGATAATTTTTTTTGAAATGATCAACCAATATTTTAGAGATAGATTCTATAATAATAAAGGTAAAATTCCCTTACTTAACATGTAAAGGAGCTCGGTGAATAGCCATAACCTCCAAAAAATAATTAGAACCAACACTAAGAATACTTGCAAACCAAAACTTAACTTTTCCATTATGATCATGACATACACCTCCCATTTCTAGAATTGTCTTTTGAAGCACCAAAATTTAGTTTAACCAAGCCTAGAGGAAGGCATTCCCATTGTGTAAGTTGGTAATCCTAAGGGTTGTTATCAGAAGAAGAAAAAGAGGGAGAAACTAAAGGAATACCAAGTCTAATTAAAACTCTAAATTCCCACCAAGAACTCAATTGATTATATTGAATTCAAATTTGACAAGTTTCTTTTAAATGCCATTATTCTACCACAATATTGACTTATATACCTCATTGTACCATTAAAAATGCTCTCATTTTTCTTCTACCAAATTCTCCTACTTGAATACACCATAATTTAATTTAGATGTGTCCTTACTTGAATTTAAATTCCCTCCATATCTACATGAAACAAAAATGTGTTGATCACCATAAAGAGTAGGGACACACTTGAAAGTGATTGCATGATGTCAAAGAGAGTGTAATGTCTAATAGATTGGCCAAGATTTGATATCTTCATGGAATCATCGATCTCCTTGTCACCATCCTCATCCACCTTCTTCATCACCCCCCATAACCTTACCATCCAAATCCATAACTTTCAATTCATAGCTCCCTCAAAATATATTCTATAAATTTCCTATATGTTAAATTTTCCTACATTGAGGACAAGCTTTACCTCTTCATTTGGCTCTTTCCTTAACTTATTTTTACCCTTTCCACCTTTGTTCCCCTTTTGTAATTTGAATTCTGATGGCCTAGGTGAAGCAAATAATTTCTTCATGATATGCACAACCCTTTGTAGACAGTTGGGATAGCATATCTACTATAAAATTTTAATAAATCCATGCATTTTCTACACATACTTATGCCAACCCATTTCTATTTTGAGCATATAATTTAATATCACTTCAATTCAAAAAACACACAACCATATCTCAATATTAAATGAATTATAAATATTCTCATCCTTTAACTATCCTTCCACTCTATTTGTACACATGTGATATCATAGCTTTCTCAGCATTAAAAAATCCACTTTGTCCCATTATTATGAAGGAATCAAGATTGTAAATTCATAACTAACACGGATTTGGTCTCACCTAGAAATTGATTGCTCCATATTTTAACTCCATCTCTTTTTCTCCCTTAAATTAATTCCTTGATTGACTACAAAATTTACTAAGATTTTCCCACTTCTCTTGATATGGTTGAAGATCTTAAACCTTCTTATCCACTCCATTATATAGGAAATTATATTCTTCAACCTTCAAGCCTTGAATCCTATTCCCTTCATAAAATTTATAACAATATTTGAATCCACTTCTAACCAAAACTCTCTCCATCTAAAATCTGCAATTGTCTTAATTCCAAATAATAGAGCTCCAGCCTTAGCCATACTAGTTGTATCTTGACCAACATCCATAATTTTTATACAAACCAATTGTTCTAGAGAATTTCTAAATATAAAACCACCATCAACTCAACCAAGGTTTCCTTTGGTTTCTTCATCAAAGTTCAACTTTTATCCAACTTGTTGGGTGAAAATAGTGTAATCAACTTTTCAACAAATTACGCCATCTAGACTTCAGCCACAACTATGTGAGATATAATCTCTCCTCTTAGAAAGGGGAGGCACCCTTCTTACTGCTAATTAGAAGCTATAGTAAACTTAAAGGAATACTTACAAAATGTACACTGTACTCATGAAATGGGGGGGGGGGGTGTGTTACATTCATACTTCTCTCTTTTTTCAGAGAAGATGTTTACAATGCTTCACTATGAAAAGCTTTAGATTTGATAACTTAAACTTAATCAACAACAGTAATACTGATATTTCTATCTTGTCAAATAACAGTGTATAAATACCAGGTATGATTTATAATAACTAAAAGAAAAAGGAAAAGGAAAAGCTCATGAAGGCACAAAGTCGTTTCGTAGCCTTTTCAATGTTGAATCCTGTGGAAGTATCATTCGTTGTATTAGAAGCACAAAGTATTCTTAGATACAACGATTCCTCGAACGACATGAATGATTACAAGTACAAAGTCTTGTAGATCCTTCAACAAAAACCTTCAAACATAAACAAATCCAAACGATAAATGCAACACAAAGTTTACATAAACCACTTGAAGCCCTTTCAATCTCATACACTAGTCATTACTGATATAATCAACACACAAGACAATCGATTCCAACACAAAGTATGGTATGCAATCCTCTTCTTTATTGATTAGATCTATATTCACAATATAGAACACAAAGTCTCAATGCTTGTTTCAAAGGAGCAACACTTCGTTGCAAAATATCAAAAGGTAACTATTACAAAAGAAATCCCTCTTATTTATAGAAAAGAGGGAAGAGAAAAATTAGGGAATCAGATGAGTAAAAATAGGAAACCCTAATCTAATTGAGTGTAATTTATTTCTACGTAATCGCACCTCATATTTTCGGTGCAATTACATTTTACAAAAAGACATCTAAGATGTCAAAAACTATTTACAATGTGCAAAGTAGGGAACACCAAAACTGGCAAACACTAGAGACAAAAAGAAGACTATTGTTCTCTGCACTGGCCGCAAAAATCTTCATATTTATTTGTCGTCTCCTGTAGGAAAGTTTCATCTAGCCGACTGTATAATCCACCAGAGTGTGTATTTTGGTAATCATCTTCTTAGCAGACGAGGAAACCTTTTTACACCTTTGAAGATGAGCCTTGAAACAATCAAGTGAAAGCCGCAGATCACACACAATGTGCATGGTGTTCTTGGAAAAACCTTTATCATCCACCAGCTTCTTGAAGGCCTCTTTATACACTTGAATAATCTCGTTGAGAGGAAGAAAGGTGTGCTCATCATGAAGGAGATCACCTGGCAACTCTTCCATCCCATTTACTAGAAGAACCCGGTAACTTTCAACATCTTCCTATACTTGGTGAATGTCATCAGTCAAAAAATTTAATACCTGGATTTTATTTTTGAGCGATTCTTTCACCTCCACATATTTCTCCTTGTTAGGTATTACTCCATTCTTTACCAATTTTCTGATCTTAGATTCTTTCATTTTCAGCCATGATGATAAGGCCCTTTCCATCTCATGTAGCTCTTTCACAAGTGATCCTTCCTCTTTATTAAGCTCAGTTTGTAGCTGGGCTATTTGTATTTTCTTCTCACTTGCGGTGGTGATGACTTGTGTCCCATGATCTATGATTTCTTCAATGAACTCATTCAAGACTTTACCCTTGGCTGCAAGCTTCTCCGCCTTTTGTACAGTTGGTTCTTCGACATTCTCCAAGGTCATAGATTGGGCATCACCCATTGAAGATACCGCTATGTTTCTCAAGATGTTCGCATAGCGTTCAACCTTCTCCTTGTATAGATTCTTAGCTTGCTCCATCTTGTCAAGCCTTCTTGCAAGGGCATCCAATAATTCTTGGGCATCTGCTTTTTCACTTTCATTGGTTACCTTCCCAAGTTGTATTCTTTGTATAGTATAATCTTCCATACTTCTATCACCCTCTGGTTGTGAAGGAAAACCTACCTCAACAAACTTCTGGCCAGCTTTATCAACATGGAGTCTTGACAACACCTTAGCCTTTTTCTTTTCCTTGATCTTGGGGGCAGGTATTTCTTCCAAGTCCAGCTCATCGAGGGAGATCATCTGCTTCTTGCGCTTAGGAACTTGCGACACCAACCAAGGAGGGAGGGAAGAAGTATATACATCTCCTATTACCGCTAATTCTTGAGTTGTAGGAGCTCCTTGAGGAACAACTAAGATAGTGACTATAGGCGTTGTTGTTTTCATTATGGGCCCAGTTGTTTGCACGCCAAGATGACTCTATAAAAATTCATTCATGAATCTATTAAATTCAGCCTCCGAAGAAATGTCAAAAGATGGAGATGAAAAACTGGGGAGAGAAACTGGCGAACTAGAGAGAACATTGATATTTTTTGTTCAATCAATTGTAGGAGAAACCAACACAGTTGATACTACTAGTGGGTAAGAAACACCTTCTACTCTTGTAACTATGGTAGGAAGAGGAGAAGAAGGAATGGGAGGAACAGGAGATTTAGGAATTGAAGGAGTGTGAGGAGGTGAAGATACTGGGATCTCTTCGGTTTCATTCTAAGGAGGGGACAAAATCTGCTCATCCTCTTGGTATTCCTCAACCTCTTCTTGAGATTGCTCTTCTTCTTCATTTGATTTAGTTTCTCTAGAGTCTTCATCATCTGATTCTTCGGATTCAAACTTTGTATCTCCTCCTTCCTCATCTAAAGATAATTCCTCAGAAACAAGCTCCTTCTCTTTTGCACGAGATGTGGTAGCCCTTTTTTCTTGTATTTCAGAGGTCTATGGAGTATTTTTCCCCACAGTGAACTTGATCCTTGGCCCTTTTCGAGATGAAGAGGGAATCACGGCTTGTTTGTCTTTGGCACGAGATTCTGGCCGTGGACTGGGTTTCTCTTTGGGAAGCTCACCTTCAAAATCTATCTTGAAGGCTTTCATCTGATGGCCATGCTTGTGAAGCCATTCTGCTGTGTTGTGTAGGATAGGGGCTAGCCTTTCCCTCATGTAAGTACATTCTTTTTTGGACCATTGTACTGGAGGCAAAGGCTTCCCGGTGATATTATCCTCATCATAAGCAGAACTGAGGATGTCTCCTAGATCTGTGAAATCTTCAGGCAAATCAGCTATATGGAGGGCCTTGATTTGTTCAACTATTAACCTACATAAATCCATTTTACGTACATCCTCCTCATCTCTAAATTCTGCCCATATGTCTTTGAAATGGTAAACATGGCTGTGACCTTTCTTGAGTTTCTTCTTTACATCTCTGAAGTCAAATTCATGCATGTACCTATAGGTCTTGATAGTCATTATGTGCATCTCTGCTGAAACATTCTTTCCCTTCTGCACACTTTTGATCATGTATCTGGCAATGGTTAATGGAAACTTAAAACTTGGCTTATGATTCCTTTTTTGTTCTTTGTGCACTGAAATTGATTGCCTGCACAACTCCACAAGGATCCATTTGTCTGATGGGTACCTGGGAAGCATATAAGGACATCCCATGAAACAACCCACCCTTATGTAAGTAAAGGTCATAAATTGTAGAAAAACACATCCCACCTTGCTGACCATCTTGTAAGCTTCGTTTGATATTCTATTCTTCTCCAGAGTTGGATAAAAAATGAACAACAAAGGAGCGAAGAAAGCATCTGTAACTCTCCTGAAGGGATGGAAGCTTTCCCTCAAGTTCAATTAGTAATAGTAATCATAGATAGGGGTGGAATGCCTATTACCTTTGGTAGATAAACCTGGAAGCTGCCTCATTACTGATGCTACGTACACCAAGAAAGAAGTCATATAAAATTTCAAGGTGGTGGGTACCTTGATCAGCTGCTCATGGATTTCATCACTGATCTGTGTTCCCCAATCAATGTGTACTTTCCTCCTTCAGATGATCTGGATGTATTCATACATCCAATCTTGAAAATGATAGGATTCAGGCAAGCCCTTGACTCTACTTAACAAGGTAATCATATCTCTCACATCCTCTTTGAAGTCACTCCTGGGAAGTCCCTTAGGCCACCTAGACACGGCATGTCGGGGAGTCTTCAACCACTATGATTTAATCAATTTTTTGGCCTTGAATGAATCATTGTCAAATATTTCTTGGGCCCTCTAGATTGTGATGGGAGTGTATTGTTCCATTTGTGGAACTTTGAAGACTATATCAAAAAATTCGCCGTCAAGTCTCATTACAACCTGACCTGCAAAATCTCTCATAGTTCTGTCTTCTTGGATATAGTGAGCAACCACTTGAAGCACAATGGCCTTCAGATTTTCATCCCATGGCCTATGTTGGATCCTTCTTACGGAATCTGCTAGATCTTGATGACCGATCTAGGTATTTTTGATTTCATCCACGTTGGACAATACCACAGTCGGAGGGAAAACACCCTAGTATTTATACTCCATCTTACCCTTTGCTTTAGGAGATGGTGGTGGCATTTCAGTTGACATTTAGGGGAGCAGAGACTGATGTATTTCTATCTCCGAGGATCTTTTGATGGAACTTTTGAAATTAACTACAAGAATGGTGGATTCAATGATTGTCAGGAAATACATGTCATATGGGGAAATGTGAAATGAACATGGCAATATGGAGTTACTGTGTTTTGGCTGTATGACACAAAAAAAGAGGTGTGAAAATAAGCATGGAGGCGAAAATGAAGAGAAAACACATTTCAAAGTGTTTAGAGAAAAGATGCAGATTTTGGTGCTCGGGCAGTGAAAATCACCGCTCAAGCACCAAAGTGATATTTTTGGTTTGGTGTCGAGGCGGTGAAAATCATTGCTCAAGCACCGAAGTGAGACTTGGAGTTCGGGGCTTGGCAATGCTAGTGTCAAGGCGATGAAAATCACTGCTCGAGCACCGACATGTCAAGGTTGTTTAGGTGAAACGACAGTGATTTTCACTGCCTAGACACTTGGGTATTTTTGTGAGTGGGTGTCATGGTGGTGAAAATCACCGCCAAGACACCAGTGTGTGACTTAGCAGTTTTGTGCGACGTTGGTGAAAAACCTCACCTGTACACCAAGAGTTAAACAAAACGGTGATGTGCATGAGGGTAGAAGAAACCTTCTAATGAAATTTTCCAAGTTTGGAAAGGGAAAACAACATGATCTGTTTTTAGAAGAAACAAACCGATATGAGGGGAGAAGCAAAGAGAAATGAAAAGACGTGAGGATAGAAAGGAAAAGACTAAGCAACAGGAACTATGAAAGAACAACGCCTAAGATCGATGAGAAATGGAAAGCTTTCAAATTTTAAATAAAGAAAACTAACAGACAGAAAGGAAAGCGAAAATGAAGAACATACCTCAATGGTGGCGATAGCTATGGCAAAGATCACTGTGAAAACCGTGCGCTTGGAGGTAGAAACCAAGGTTCGATCTCAAGGGAAGCAACTTGTGATAACACAAGAGCAAAGTGTGGAGAGGAGTCTATTAACAAATATGCGAAAATAACTCATGTTTGAGTTAATGACCTAAAACATAACTTAAATCGCACACATTGAACGCGGCAGACAAACCTAACTTAACTAACAAATAGGTACTTGGGCGGTGAAAATGACCGCTCGAGCACCGACATGTCAATAAAGGTTTAGGTGCAACGGCGGTGATTTTCACCGCCCGAGCACCAAGAGTTAAAACTCTACTTAGACTAGGTGCAATGGTGGTGAAAATCACTGCCTGAGCACCAAAAACAGTTAAGAGTGAAAAAGGTGCAACAGTGGTGATTTTCATTGCCCGAGCACAAAAAACTAGAAAAAATGACTAACTCCTGGGTTTGAAAGGAGTCAAACTTTAAACTCAAAACTCGAGCCCATCGTCACCTACCCAGACTAGGTAAGATTAAAAACCTTGTAAAACAAGTTTGTCTTGTTTTACGTGCTTGAAACACACGGTCCTAGGAAACATACTAGTTTCGTAGGGGGGTTATCCGTGAATTGAGCACTACTAGATTCTGTGATAACACAACCTAGTTTAGGGGGATGCCACTTAACATCCTTTGGGATTAATTGATTATAATCAAATACTGCCTTTATGCAACCAATGCAATCTTAGTTAGGCTTCCACCTACCCGATCTCCTTCAGGAATAAATTTCTCCACTATAAGGAACAACTCTCTTGTAGCTTCATAATAAGAGAAACCACTTGATCTCATATGCATTCTATCATTCTTAACTTATATTTAAAAATACTTCTATTTCTCTCTAACCAAAGGTTCTAAAAATAAATTAAAATTAAAACTTCCCACACTAATTGGATCTTAGGTATTTTAATGTTTTGATAATGTCCAACATGCTAGATAGTGAATTGAATTTGGAGTTCCACTTATCCATATCCCAAGACCAAATATTCACAAAAAAAGGTGCATGTAAAGAATATACACACATTTATTTTATCTTCTAGCTAGCACATTACACAATGAGAATGACTGACTACACCATAAATCCTCAATCTATTCCAAGTTAGTACTTGAACATAAAATTGCCCACATAAGAAAATATTTTCCTTTGTAAATCCATGACTCAGCCAAATATTGTTACTTGGGAAGGAGACTATTTAGTAATTTGAACTTGAAAGAGACATATATGCCAATCATACAACCACCTATCTAGAAAGATAGTGAACCCTTACTAATTGATCCTCCTTACTTGATTTTAAGGGGAATTTACCAAAAATACCCTTAACATTTTTCAACAAATTTTCTAATTTGGGAATGCCAATAGGAAGTGTTTCCAATATTTAAGCTTATTTCCCTTCTTTATTTAATCATAATCATGTTCCCCCACCTCTCTCATTAATTATTAGCTAGTGGGACAAATTCCTCCAACTCCCTAATGATTTATTCATAATCCAAGTTGAACCCTAGAATAAAGTGCATTTTCCATTCCCATCCTTCCATCTAAGATCCTTGGTAACAATCTATCTAAAACAAGTTAAAAATTCCATATGCTAGACTCTACAAGAATGGCAATTTAGGATAAGACCCTCATGTACTCATTGTTATCTATATATTTAGCACATAAACCTCTACTCCTAAGATTTTCCTCTTAATATGCATTCTCCAAATTTGTTTCATTTTGAGGATCTCACTCACCTTGCAATCTCTAAACCATACCCTATTCTTCTTATCTCTACAATATATTCCTATCAAATTAACATAAACTTCTTATCACTTGTCCCCCTCAAAAACAAATTTCATCGAATATTAGAGATGGATTTTGTAATCTTTCTAGGTTAGCCCACAATACTGTGTCCCATTTTTGGACAAAGTAGGACATTGAAATCAACATTTTTCATCAAGTTTTCACTTTATGAAACCCATAGCAACTAAACCATTAATAGTTTGGAGATGATGTGAACTAGTGATTTGTGAGGATTTGTGTGTAGATTCCAAATATATATATATATATATATATATATATATATATATATATATACATTAAAAATAAATTATGTTTTCTTTACATAACTTATTTTTATAGTAAGCAATATTTTAAAAAAGTGGCATTTATGTCATCACACATAACGTTTTTATGGAAAAGATAAAATTATAATTTTTAAAATATAGATTTGTAATATCAAATATCTAGTGCATGGTTTTTAAAAATAAAAATGTTGCATATATTTTTAAATTAATTTTTGAAGCTAGATTAATTATAATTTGGACTTAGGTGTATGTCGTCACACATAAATTGTTTTGTATGTATTGATTTTTTAATTTTTTAATTTTCTGAAACAGGAACATCAATAACTAGTGCACACATATTTTTTAGAATTTTTTTCTCTATTTTTCTATTTTTTGTGTGTGTGAAACAAATACCTCAATTTTTGGTGAAAAAATTACATTCACAAGAAATAAAATTAAATATAATAATAAAATTAAAAATATTCAAAATTATACTTTTTGGAAAGATTATAATAAGGGTTATGTAACACCCCACCATGAAACCATAGTTGACGATTCACTGAAACACCTAAAAACAGTGTAATTTTTTTTTAAGTGTAAACATATTAAAGATTACAAATAAAACAATAACTCATATTCTAACCTAAGTCCTCTAAGGTCTATGACTACGCTACTAGAATCCCATTAATCATTTAACGAGAAATATAATTCATTACATTAAACATATTCATCTAACAATATGAATTACAGTGATTCTAATTCATTTAAAAGATCAACTAGTATAAATAATTCATATCATGTCATCTATAAGGAAATATAATAGACCATTTAATTAACTGGCATATGCAATAATCATTCACATTTACATTGCCCATTGCAAGAGAGAGTATAAAAAGAACAACAACATATCTAAACATACATAAAGTTAAACTATGCCATCTAAATCAGAACAAGGTTGTGATCCGACATCCTGAACCGCATTCAAGTATCTTGATGCACTAAGGAGTTCCTCAAGATAAGATATCCTTAGAAGTGATTTCTCAAGATACCTAAACCCTGGGAAGTCACTCCTCAAGATATCAAATCTTGAGTACTTCTCGATCCAAACGATGCCCTCAAGGTTCAATGGCTACATTACTCATCAAAATCAAAACATATAACTCCAAAACATAATATCATAAGCCACATCATTAATCATAACAAGTCATCAATAGATATAATTCAAATCAATTTCATTAACTTTATCAATTACAAGAGAAAGCTCCACAATAAGTTACAATGTTACATCATTACATCGTGAATGACAATGTCTCCTTGATCACATGTGAGGAGAGTATATCAGAAGTATAATACATGATACAAGAGATTCATAGCACAATAAAAGTACATGAAATGTAATCCACATGAACTAGGATAAGTGTAGAAGTCTTCATATCTAGGAGTAGTCACCACGAACATGAACAAAATGAGGGAACTCAATGGAGTACAAGGCACATTCCACCTGACCATATGGAACCCTAAGGTCCACCCCCATGCTAGGAGATAGCATTAAGGTCCCACCATAATAGTAAAGAGACAAAAGATGACACAAGGCTAACATGACTCCAAAGCACAAGTACAGTATAACATCACATGAAATCCACATCACTTCCAGGGGCACACAAACATCAAAGGGAGACAAAGGCCAAGGAATACTAGGTTGCCATAGGAGTGCCATCACATAGTTTGCTATGGGTTACCCTGACAGATCTTCCTAGGCCTTGACCCCCATCCTGGGTTACCCTAGTAGCCTCTATTGATCTTCGGCCCCCATACAACCCTATGCGGAATAAACATACCTCTCGTGAGGACGAGGAAGTTGACCTTTCCATTCTAGGCCTTCTCAACTCATCTCAAGCCTAAACAAGCACTTGAGTCATGAGTGAGGCATTCATTTATCTCGATTAGTGTGGTACTACCCAATCCTCCTAATTCATTTTAGGTTATCACTTAATTAAAAAACTCCCACATGGGTTACCTCGGTGCCACTTTGTGCGCTGACCCCCATTGAGAGCCACTCCCCTACAAGCAACTAGGAGACACCATGAAATCAAAAGAAAAAATCCAACTTGCACAATCAAAAGATCTCATAAACATACACCACAAGGCGAGGCATAACCCTTCCTGCACACGAGTTCCAACCACATTGGTGAATATACAGTGCAAGGATAATGGCCAACATATACTCATTTAATACAAAACAATCATCTCGAAGGATTACCAAATAATTCCATCAAGAAACCATTTCCCCCAACCTTTGGAAGACTCCTAATATTCCCTTTACTAGAGGACTTATACATAGGTACAAAACTCACAATCCACTCCCCAAATCAACAATCATTCACTTTGGTTCACATAAAAAAATCAAAAACAATAATAGAAAAGTAGGATCTAGAGTGAGTTACAAAAATTCCATATCATGTTGTTGAATATTCATTCACATTAGTCAACTTGGACCAATAACAGAATCATGGAAGACATAATGATTTTATAATCTGACCAATTCTAGTTTCAAGCTATTCATCATAAACTACAACTAATCTAATGCCATATTATGATTCTACATTTATTTAATTATAGGTACATCAATTCTTTTAACCAACATTATCAATAAAACAATAGTACTCTCATTTAAAATACACACTTATAGATAGAGTCTATGTATAAATATCTATATATATATATATGTATATGTATGTATGTATGTGTGTTGGTATATTATTAATTAAGGTTTTGATGTAAACACTAGATACATAATTTTTACTTCACAAACATTGTTATATATTTATATATATGAATGTATATATCTATACATATATATATACATTTATATATATCTATTTATATTTAAAGATGTCATCACA
Organism: Sequoiadendron giganteum; assembly: GCA_007115665.2. Classification (NCBI taxonomy): domain Eukaryota; kingdom Viridiplantae; phylum Streptophyta; class Pinopsida; order Cupressales; family Cupressaceae; genus Sequoiadendron; species Sequoiadendron giganteum. The sequence continues at coordinate 109,571,939 of CM021104.1, read as the reverse complement.
AATAATTTCCATGTTATATGTTCACTAACATTTCACGGTTCAAGAAGCGTATTGCACACAAAATGTATATAACAACTTATACTTAATAATATATATATATATATAATAAATTCCACATTTGAATATCAATGTATATAAAAAAATACAGTCGAATCTCATATTAAAGTGCAGATCAAAGTTTATGGCCATTGTTTTACACAGCCATGGCATGGGAAGAGGTCGTTGGCCTTCCCATGGGGACACTGCCTATGGAAGGTAGCGACCTCTCTACAGGCTGCGACCTGTGGAGGGTGTTGCCTCCACAACACAACCTTCCCTAATGGGAGGCACAGTTGGGGAGAGGCTTTAAAGCCTTTCTCAAGACTTCGAAGAACTCCATGCTAGGATTTAGACCAGCGTTTCACCTAATTCAAATTAAATTTCAAATTAAAGTAGGGTACATATATATATATATATATATAGAGAGAGAGAGAGAGAGAGAGAGAGAATAAGAAATTACATAAAAGAGAGTGTAATTATTATTATTGCAGGTGAAGTGCTTTGTTTAATGCAGACGAATTGGGAAAAATGCTGGACAGACAACAAGATAAAAAAATATTCCCAAAAGAAATAAGGTTCCAAAAGTTGTATGGTATTTAAAGAATAAACACATTCAAAAATTTACCAGAATGGTTTTGTTTTCAGCAATGCTACTATTCCATTTCTATTTGCTACAAGATTAAAATTAAGTTTAGCAAGAACCTGGTTCCTCTCACTTTCCAAAGTGATGAATTGATGTAGAGCTCACACTCCCAACTTGCTACTGCAATCCAGCTTCAACACCTTCTGATTTCCACAACACTACAAACCCCCAAGAAAATATTTCAAGAACCAGAGAAATATTCACGATACAGAAAAAAAAACTATATTTCCAGAATAACAAAAAACCCCTTTTTTTGCAACTTAATTAATTTATTAACCACACTCTTCCGTTAGTTGTTGCATGCAACTCTTTTAATTTTATTATTTTATTTTATAATTTTCACTATTGTTTTCCACCACACCTCAATAGTTTAATTAATTAAAATATCTTTATTTCATTACACACTATAATTTCACTTGTAGATATTTATTTATTAGTTTAATCCTTCATTTAAATTTTATTTGTCTAATATCATAATTTAATATATTTATTTTAATGTTTCCTTATCACTTCATAATTTTAATTTATTTAGTTCAAATAAAATATTAATATCATTGTATTTTATCAAAACCATAATTATAGAAAAGCTTTTACTTTTTAATTATTACAATACCTTTTAATTTCAATAATCCTTATATTGACATAATAATCAAACAAAAGCACTAATCATGAACAAAACTCAAATGGACATACTATCAAGCCATACCAAACCGCAAGAAAAACAAAAGGAAAAATGACAATAACATCGACAAAACAACTCAAACTGACCACATAACAGGGGACAGTAAATGGACACTCATCCTCATCAAGGATGATGGATCAATATAGGGGAGCCTGATGCTATCTCCCAATCAACTATCTCCATTGGGTATAAGAAATTCTCAAACCTGGGAATCTAGGTGGAGTCGATGTCTGGTACCTGCAACCTACAAAAAACCATATGGTCGAACATGTACATAAACAAACAATCAAACACATCGTGAAGGAAAAATTGCAATGTCGTAGGGCACTCACAAGCGAGAGATGCAACACAGTTCCCCTTCACCAACATACATGGACACACAATAATCAAATACTAATAACATGATAAGAATATACATCCAATAATCACATAATACTCATAGCAACAATAACTCATTTTATCAATTAAACTAATCTTCTAAGCATGGTATAAGCATAATCATCAGTGATAAAAAAATATCAACTAACATCATAGTAATGAGTCCAAAATTGAGGATTGTATCATAATGTTCAAATGTATCAAGTAACTATCATAAATATAAAGCAAATTGAGGGGCACTACATCCTCCCCCTAGAACAAGGCTTACTCCTAGAAGCCTGCAAATAGATATGGATAAAATCTCTCATCCTTGATGCATCCTCCCATGTAGTAGAAGTCTCGTCATTAGGGTCCCACTGGACCCTCACCTGTTCAATGTCTTGACCCCTGAGGGTGCGTCATCTATGTTGAATGACGCCTAAGGGCTCCAAAGCCAGCAGCCCATCCTTTACCTGCAAGGCATTCCAATCAAGATCGTGAGATATATCTGGATAATAGGGTCTGAGAACTGAGACGTGAAAAACATCATGAATGTGCAATAGACTAAGTGGAAAAGCAAGATGGTATGCTATAGGCCCAATAATCTCCAACACCTCAAAAGGCCCAACAAAGAATGGTGTGAGCTTAGAGCCTTTTCTGTAACGGATCAGACTCTTTCGCAGATGCAACCACAAGAATAATCGATCACCAACTGAGAACTAACGATCAACCCTATGAGCATCTACATATTTCTTATGCCTGCCCTAGGTTGCCACCAAATGCTCTCTAATGTGAAACACTTGCTTCTCAATCTCCTGAAGCATCTCTGGACCAAGAAGAACTCTATCCTCCAAATGATCCCAACTCAATGGGGTTCGACAAGGATGACCATACAACACCTGGAAAGGATGCATGCTAATAGAGTTGTGATAACTATTATTGTATGAAAACTCCACTAAATATAGGTAATCCTCCTAACATGACTGTTGATCCATAATGTACATTTGAAGCATATCCTTGAGGATCTGATTGACTCTCTTAGTCTACCTATCAGTCTCTGGATGATAAGTTGAATTGAAGTTCAATTGAGTCCCCAATGCATGCTACAGGGACATCTAAAGAGATGAAGTAAACACTGGATCTCTATATGAGATAATCCTGCAAGGAATACCATGCGAACTGACAATGTCCTCCATGAAAATTATAGCTAACAATGAAGCATTGTATGAGGATCGGATAGGAGAGAAATGTGCCACCTTCATCAACCTATCCATAGTGACCATAATGGCATCATGTCGATGAGAAGAAATAGGTAAACCAACAATAAATTCCAGTGATATGATGTCCCATTTCCACTCGGGGACCAGATCGGGTTGCAAAATACCTGAAGGATGCTGATGTTTTTCCTTTACTCTGACATCCAAACATCTAGACAAAAAATCAAAAATATCCCTCTTCATTTCGGCCCAAAAGTATAGTTGTCAAAGGTCTATGTGCATCTTTTTGACACCTGGATGAGTTGAATAGGGTGCCCGATGTTCCTTTGACATGATCAAAGTACAAAGATCTCTTGAGGAAGGAACATAAATATGACTTAAGTGCCTCAAAAGGCCATCTGGCTCGAGGGAATATCCTATAAAGTTTCCCTCTAAAACTCTTCCTGATTCCACCTCAATCCTCACCTCTTGATACCAACTATCTGTAGGAAGTGTGGTAAGGATATGACTCCTCAAGCCCACTCCAAGAGTCACTGCCAAAAGCTCGTGTCTCTATTGACTAAGAAAATCCTTCACCACATTCTCCTTTCCTTGAATATACTCCACCTGAAACTCATACTCACACAAGAATTCCATCCATCGTCTATGCCTCGTATTCAGATTAGGTTGCGTGAAAATATACTGCAAACTAGGGTGATCACTGTGCAACTCAAACCGATGCCCCAAAGGAAAGTGCCTCCATCTAGTCAAAGCATGAACCACAACTGCTAACTCTAGATCATGCATAGGATATTTCAGTTTGTAATCCTTGAGTTTGCAAGACTCATAGGTAATCACATGACCATCTTGCATCAACACAACTCCCAAACCCTCCAAGGATACATTTGTACAAACCACAAAATCCCTAGTAGGATCAAGAACTGCCAAGATAGGTGCACTGGTCAACCCCTCCTTAAAAAATTCTGAAAGCTTCCTAGCATTGCTCTGACCATATAAAATTATTCCCATTCCTTTGAAGAGAAGTGATGGGGTGGGCTATCCTCGAGAAATCCTATACAAATCGCTAGTAATAACCTTCCAAACTGATGAAACTGTGAACCTCAACAACATTAATGGGCGTAGTACAATCAATGATAGCTTGGATCTTTGAAGGATCCATGACAATGCCCTCACCAGAGATAATATGACCCAAATACTTCACCTCTGTCTGGAAGAACTCACATTTTTCCATATTTTCATACAATAGGTTCTCCCTCAGACACTGTAACACATGATGAAAATGCTCCTCATGCTCTTCGACAGTCCTCAAATAGATCAAAATGTCATCTAGAAATACAGAAAACAAACCTATAAAGGTAAGTACGAAACACACCATTCATCAAACTCATGAATACAAACAACGTATTCGTCAACCCAAATGACATAAAAATGAATTCGTAATGTCCATATCGAGTGCAAAATACGGTCTTATGGATGTCTGCATCAAAGATGCGCAACTGATGATACCTTGACTTAAGATCAATCTTTGAGAATACCCTAGCACCCTTGATGTAATCAAATAGATCATTGATCCTCGATAATTTCCTCACCATCACCTTATTCAACTATCGATAATCAATACACAATCGAAGGGATCCGTCCTTCTTCACAAAAATCACTAGTGCTCCTCAAGAAGAGACACTAGGATGAATAAACCTCTTTTTCAACAACTCCTTAAGCTACAATCACAGCTCCTCAAGCTCCTGAATGGTTATCCGATATGGGTTTCGTGAAATAGGATTAGCTCTAGGTACAAGAGCTATCTTAAAGTCAATGTCACGCTTAGGTGGCATCCTTGGAATCTCGCTAGGAAAGACATCTGCATACTGCTGAAGAATATGATGACTATCAAGAGATACCTCTCGAATCTCCCCTAACTCCAAATCATTAAATGAAACTGCAAACAACTAACATCCCTGATGCAAACATCTCCTCAACTACATAGAAAATATCATGTGCAAAGAAATAGGCCTCTGAACTCTAACAACCTCAACCTCACTGCCAGAATCATCTACACACTACATAGACTTACAATGACAACCTATGACTGCTCTGTGAGATTCTAACCAATCCATTCCCAATACATGATAAGACCCAAAGGGAATGATACGAAGGTCTAATGTGGTGCAAAGAGATCTAATCCTCAAACCACAACCATAAACAAGAGACTCAATTGCGACCTTAGCACCAGAGGCCAATTTGACTTGCCACCTATTGTCCTGCTCCACATCATGCTACTACAGAAGGATAAATAAAAGAATTTGAAGCACCTAAATCAAAGAGAATAGAGACTCTACTACCCTGTAACACACCTATAGTCTTAACCACTAAACCCTGATGCTCGTCCTGGCGGTTATCAAATGCTGCAAAGACTCTATGTGATTTTCCTGCATCCCCTATCATTGACTCTGATGCGGTTGACCTCTGACTAAACCTAGATGTGCCCTTCTGAGGACACTGTCTAGCAATATAACCCTTTTGACCACGAGAGAAGTACCCTGTACCTCTACCACCTAGAGGTGCACCAGACTGCTGAAAACTACCCCTACTAACTATAGACTGTGAGCTCTGAGCTGACAAATCGGAATGATAACGCTTGTTTCACCTCCAATTCCTATCTTTCCCAAATTGAAACATATCACCTTGTCGAGATTGAGAGTTCTTATGTTTTGATTGAGAGTGTTTCTACTATTGTTGACCACCTTTAGAGGGTGCCTGGTGGCTCCTAGAGGGGCCTGTTGTCTAAGTTTGGCCACCTCAAGAGCTGAAACCTGCTGGAGGTGCACTACCAATTTGCACTCCTATATGACCACCTAGAGCCATTGCCAAATTATCCTCAACTATTTGAGCCTTCTCTACAACTATCTCCATGGTTTTTGGCTCAAACACACGAACACATCCACTGATATGGGCATTCAAGTCCCTAATAAAGTGTTGTACTAGCATGTACTCATCATCACCTATGCTAGCATACTGCTTAAGCTCATAAAATATCCACTCATACTGCTCAACTGACATCACCATATGCCTCAACTTATGGAACTCATCCGCACGATGTTGTCGCCAATGATCAAACAAAAACCAAGCTCTGAATCTATATTCAAATGGAGCTTATGTTCCTCCAAATGCCACCACGTGGAGCCAAAACCTTAGAGATGCATGATAACACATCTAGCCTTGGTGTTGCTACCATATGGATGCATAGAAAAACACCTATTTAGATCAATTAACCATGTTTTAGCCTCCAAACCACTACCAGTCCCATCAAAAATAGGAGGATGAGCTCTTAAAAGATCTCTCACATGTCCAGCTAAAACTGCCTCCTTCTCTGCAGTGACCTCGTTTCTCCTGGGAGACCTCTCCCTCTCTCTAATCAGAAACTGTTCACCCTCCTATATCAGACCAAGATAGGAAATAACCTCCTAAAGAAGGTGACACAATGGTGTTCCCTCTAATCCCAGCCAACCCAGATTCTAAACTCCACCTCCCTAATTATTCTAGGAACTTTGTTGTTCCTCACGATCAGACTCATGAGAACTCTGAGGAGGGAAGTCATGGAGATTAGCCCCACAACCACCACCATGACCTCTACCACATCCCCGACCTCTAGGCATGATCCTACATAGACACCACTAAGGAAAAATTCAAGGTGTTAGACGAGGTCAACAAGGGAAAACATGAACTTCAAAATTCTATACAACTAAAACAATTTAATGGGCTCTTATATAACCCAAAGTACCCAGTGTTAGAACTTGGGCTCTGATACCATGTGTAACGCCCTACCACAAAACGCTAGAGGACAATTCACTAAAACACCTAAAAACAATGTATTTTTTTTTGAACTGTAAACATATTAAAAATTACAAATAAAACAATAACTCATATTCTAACCCAAGTCCTCTAAGGTCCGTGACTACACTACTAGAATCCCATAAATCATTTAACCAAAAAAATAATTCATTATATTAAACATATTCATCTAACAATATGAATTACAGTGAATCTAATTCATTTAATAGATCAACTAGTATAAATCATTCATATCATGTCATCTATAAGGCAATATAATAGGCCATTTAATTAACTGAAATATGCAATAATCATCATCATTTACATTTCCCATTGCAAGAGAGAGTATAACAAGAATGACAACATATCTAAACATACATAAAGTTAAACTATGCCATCTAAATCAGAACAAGGTTGTGATCAGCCATCTCGAACCACATTCAGGTATCTTGACGTACTTAGAAGTTCCTCAAAATAATATATCCTTAGAAGTGACTTCTCAAGATACCTAAACCCTGGGAAGTCACTCCTCAAGATATCAAATCTTGAGTACTTCTCGATCCAAACGATGCCCTCAAGGTTCAATAGCTATAGTACTCATCAGAATCAAAACATATAACTCTAAAATATAATCTCAAAAGCCACATCAATAATCATAACAAGTCATCAATAGATACCATTCAAATCAATTTCATTAACTTTATCAATTACAAGAGAAAGTTCCACAATAAGTTACAATGTTATGTCATTACATCGTGAACAACAATGTCTCCTTGATCACATGTGAGGAGAGTATATCAAAAGTATAATACATGATACAATAGATTCATAGCATAATACAAGTACATGAAATGCAATCCACATGAACTAGGACAAGTGCAAAAGTCTTCATATCTAGGAGTAGTCACCACGAACATGAACAAAATGAGGGAACCCAATTGAGTACAAGGAAAATTCCACCTAACCATGTGGAACCCTAAGGCCCACCCCCCATTCTAGGGGATAGCATTAAGGTCCCACCACAATAGTCAAGAGACAAAAGATAACACAAGGCTAACATGAATCCAAAGCACAAGTACAATACAACATCACATGACATACAAACCACTTCCAGAGGCACACAAACATCCAAGGGAGACAAGAGGCCAAGGAATACTAGGTTGTTGTAGGAGTGTCATCACATAGTTTTCTATGGGTTACCTTGACAGATCTTCCTAGGCCCCAACCCCCATCCCTGGTTACCCTAGTAGCCTCTACCGATCTCTAACCCCCATACAACCATATGCGGAATCAACATACCTCTCATGAGGATTAGGCAGCTGACCTTGCCATTCCAGGCCTTCTCAACTCATCTCAAGCCTAAACGAGCACTTGAGTCATGTGTGAGGCATTCACTTATCTTGATTAGTGTGGTACTACCCAATCCTCCTAATTCATTTTAGGTTATCACTTAATTACAAAACTCCCACATGGGTTACCCTGGCGCCACTCCCCTACAAGCAACTAGGAGACCCCATAAAATCAAAATAATAATTCCAACTTTCACAATCACAAGATCTCATAAACATACACCACAAGGTGAGGCATAACCCTTCCCACACACGAGTTCCAACCGCATTGGTGAATGTATAGTGCAAGGCTAATGGCCAACATATACTCATTTAATACAAAACAATCATCTCGAAGGATTACCAAAGAATTCCATCAAGAAAACATTTCCCCATAGCCTCTGGAAGACTCCTAATATTCCCTTTATAAGAGGACTTATACATAGGTACACAACCCACAATCCACTCCCCAAATCAACAATCATTCACTTTGGTTCACATAAATAATTCAAAACAATAATAGAAAAGTAGGATCTATTGTGAGTTACAAAACTTCGATATCATGTTATAATTGAATATTCATTCACATTAGTCAACTTGGACCAACAAAAAAATCATGGAAGACATAATGATTTTAAAATTTGACCAATTCCAGATTCAAGCTATTCATCATAAACTACAACTAATCTAATGCCATATTTTGATTCTACATTTATTTAATTATAGATACATGAATTATTTTAACCAACATTATCAATTAAACAACAATACTCTCATTTAAAATACACAATTATACATTGAGTATATATATATACATTGAAAATTGACCACTTACATTTGGCCAATTTACCCCTAATTCAACCAATGTTATATCCTCTATATTAATTAAATAATAACCTATTATTTAATTAATATTCATTATCCCTTATCCTTTTATCCTAATTTATTTCATTTATCATCTTTAAATCCTAGTCTAAAGTAAATAGCTACCTTCAATTATTTACTTCCTTTAATCTTGATTAATTTGCATAATCCCAGATTAAGGATGTGCACATTCCTAATCCATGATTGGGGAGGTGTCACATCCTCCACAATATGAAAATGGATCATTAATCCTCATTACCCACCTAATCATTTTCCTAAACCCTTACTTGCATAGCCTAATCATTGATTAGCTATCCTAACTTACCCCTTGGTCAACTCTTCCCATCCCCCAAGGAATTTTTAGTTCCTTTTTGTCTTCCCAAGGTCCTTTGGTCAACTCTTGATCTCAACCATTGATCCTCTCCCAAGAATCAATCTTGGCCATTCACTCATCTCCCCTCTTGCTAATGACTAAAAAACTTAGTCATTTTTCATTCTCATACATTCTAACCACATTCAACCATGTGTAACGACAACCAACCACATTTAGAACCACATGCATCCAATCCTTTTACTTACACACACTACCATCTTGCATCCATAGCCAAATCTATCATCCTTGCATCGAAATCAAGCAAAAACAAGTCGTTATGCTATCCAAATCGACATAGAGCATAGATATCAAGCCATCAAAAGGGGCAAACAACTCCATCAAACTCAAACAAGGTAAAATTGATTTTATTTTCGTGTTCTTGTTTGAGTTTCATCTTTAGCCCAATCTTGAGTGTTTTGTTTTGTTTTTAACTTCTTGTTTGAGTTTATTTCTTGCATTTTTAGATGGGGTAAAAGAATTGCACACAATATATATTTATATATATGTATGTGTGCTGGTATATCATTAATTAAGGTTCTGATTTAAATACTAGATACACATTTTTTACTTCACAGACATTGTTATATATTTATATATGAATGTATATATCTATATATATCTATATTTATATATATACACATCTATATATATATATTTATATTTAAAGATATCATCACAAACAATTTCCATGTTATATGTTCACTAACAGTTTGTTGTTCAAGAAGTGTATTGCACACATAATGCATTTAACAACTTATACAAAATTATATCTATATAATAAATTGCACATTCGAATATCAATGTATATAAAAAAAATAGTCAAATCTCATATTAAAGCGTAGGTCAAAGTTTATGGCCATTATTTTACACAACTGTGGCATGGGAAGAGGCTGTTGGCTTTCCCATGGGGACATTTCCTGTGGAAGGCAGCAACCTCTCCACAGGCCACAGCCTGTGGAGGGCGTTGCCTCCACAACACAACCTTCCCTAATGGGAGGCACGACTAGGGAGAAGGCTTTAAAGCCTTTCTCAGGACTTCGAAGAACTCCATGCTGGGATTTAGACCAACATTTCACCTAATTTGAATTGAATTTCAAATTAAAGTAGGATAAATATATATGTATATGTATATATATACAAATGTATATATATATATATATATTATATATATGCTATAGAGAGAATAAGCAATTACATAAAAGAGAGTGTAATTATTATTATTGTAGGTGAAGTGCTTTATTTAATACAGAAAAATTGGGAAAAAATGCTCGAAAAACAACAAGATAAAAAATATTCCCAAAATAAACAAGGTTCCAAAATTTGTATGGTATTTACAACATAAACACATTCAAAAATTTACCAGAATGGTTTTGTTTCTAGTAGAACTATTATTCCATTTCTATTTGCTACAAGATTAAAATTAATTTTAGCAAGAACCTGGTTCCTCCCGCTTGCCAAAGTGATGAATTGATGCAGATCTCACACTCCCAGCTTGCTACTGCAATCCAACTTCAACACCTTCTGATTTCCACAACACTACAAACCCCCAATTCCAAAGCTTCCAAAAAACCCCAAAGAAAAGATTTCAAGAACCAAAGAAATATTCATGAAAGAGAACAAAAATTAGTTTTTCCATAATAATAAAAAGCCCCTTTTCTTTTTCAACTTAATTAATTTATTAACCACACTCTTCCGTAAGTTGTTGTATGCAACTCTTTTAATTTTATTATTTTATTTTATAATTTTCACTATTGTTTTCCACCACACCTCAATAGTTTAATTAATTAAAATATCTTTATTTAATTACACACTATAATTTTACTTGTAAATATTTATTTATTTTAGGGACTGACACAACTTTCAACCCCAAATTCCACTCCGAAGACCTCTGAAAATGTGATTTACTACAACATAGAAAAAAAAAATCTAAATTTTTTGTTTTTTCGGTTTGTCTCAATCCTGTCACTCTTGGATTATTCTAGACCATAATATGAGCTTCAATCTAGTCCTAATTTGAGCTTACATCCAATCCTGATATGAGCTTAAATCAAATCCCAATATGAGCTTAATATACATCCCAATATGAGCTTTAGTCTCTCCACATCCAAGATCTTCTGATATCGAAACAAATCTTAAGATCTCTTCTTACAAATTCTTCTAGTCCATTCTATTTATCTTGTTGTCATCTATTCCCATATTTTCAATCTAAATCAATTCAATTCAACGTCATCAATCCTTATCCTCCTCCCACACAACCAATAATAGTAGTCAAGGGAAATCTCAGTTATGTCAACGATGATAACAAAAGTCTTGTTAATCAAGATGAGTACAGAATAGATCCCCTTGATGCTATTATTGCTAGAAATATTTTTCCAACCTTCTTCCAAAATCCAATCACTCCTTTGAGCTATCCTATCACACCTTCATCCACACCTAGTAACAATCCTTATGTTTCCTTTGACGAGGGATATCCAGTATCTTCCCCATCCACATATTCATCATATCCTTCATCTAAATATCTCTCTTATTCCACATCCACATCTTCCCAACTTAATCCACCATCCCAATATCCCTATTTTAATCCACCATCCCAATCTTCTCACCTTAATCCACCATCCCAATCTTCCCAACCTAATCTAGCATCCACATATTCCTATCTTAATTCACCATCCACATCCTCCTATATCACTCCACCCTCCATTCCATTATATTTTAATCCTCCCTCCAATCCACCCTACCTTAATCCTCCATCTAATCTTGATCCACACACCAATCCTAATCCTCTACCTCCTCTTAGTCCTACATCCAATACCATCCACTCATCTAATCCTAATCCACCAATCCCTAATTCTAGTCCTATACCCATCCATAATCTATCATCCATTCCCGTCACCCCACCTAAACCTGCAATCCCTAAAGACCAAATTCCTGATGTCATCCAAGGAATCATGACAAAGAATACATCCCTAGATCCACATCTTGATGTTGTGGAACCATGCCATCCCACTCTATCATGTATAGTCATTATTGATGAGTCTTTTCTCCATCCCACACATATCACCCCTATTATCTCTCTAAAACCATCCAAACCATTGAACCCATCAAACTTGTCAAATACATTGCATCCCCATCTTCTACTCCTAGATCCACCAAATACATTGAAGACACCTAAATCTAATAGGCTCCCCCTAGTCTTGGTATCATCAAGATCCAATCCCATGACCTTCATGAATCCTCCATCTTCCCATCTCCTCCAATTGAGGAGTCCCTCCAACACTCCTTCCTCATCATGTCACCCACAAAAGATGAGCCATGCCAATAGCTTGATCCAAAGAATACCAACATATCCCCTCCTCCACATCAAGATCCTACCATCCTATCTACCCAATCTAAAGACCATAGTCCCTCATCCACACCATCCCATGATTCCCTTGTCACTCAAGATCCAATCACTCCATCTCATGGGCCCTTATCACCCACTGCCACAAATCCATATCCTATCATACCACCTAATCCCTCTCCTAATCCCGTATCACTCATCCCTCCCGATTAGGATGCTACTATCCTTCATCGCCACCTAACCCTACCATCTCGACACCAATTTTATATCATCTTGGTACCCTTACACTCATCCATGGTGGTTTTCTTACAAAAGAAAAAAAAGCATATACACCACCTATCCTCCACCTAATAATAGACTTGTAACATGATTTTGAAAGAGCAAGCATCCTACCATAGATCAAATTCTCAAGATCATGAACTATGAAGGAAAAGGTTTAGGCCTTCATGAGCAAGTATTTTAGAGCCCATCTAGGTCAAAGAAAATCCAGGTGCACAAGGTCTTGGATATATATCTCAAGACTCACAATCCAAAATTTTTGGTACAACCTCCATACATCCTCAACAATCCTCTTCTAAAATAATAAGAGGCACTTCCCATCGCTCCACCAAACCATTTTTCACCATCCCCCCTCCTCCATCATATCACCTCAAAACAACCATCCATATTCCTCCTTCGTCCTCCGGGTCCATTTTGGGTCCTTATGTCCCTTCATCCACAATCACTCATCCTTCATCTACTGCATCTATTTTGGGTCCTTATGTCCCTCCATCCACCATCACACATCATCCATATACAAAGTCTATTTTGGGCCGTTATATTCCAATCACCTCCTCCATCTTATCCTCTTCATCATCTCATCCATCCATCGCCTATCCCTAGCACACCTCATAAAAATCCTAAATTCATAATCCTTAATCAGGATCAACAAAGGAACTCCTCCATACATGCTATCTCACACCCTCCACCCACACACCATCATCAAAATCCTATCTCTATCACTCCATCCATGTCTCCTCCACATCATCCATCTCCTCATACTCGTCCCATTGCTATTAAAAGCACTTTGGATGTCAAAGAAAAAATGCATAAATCTAAACATCCACATGAATATAAAGCTCCTCATGTCCCCTTAAAAAGAAATGTTGAAGAAAAGAAAAATACAATCCAAAATCCAAATCAATCCCAAAGGCTACAAAGGCCCACTAAAGCAAAAATAAAAACCATGTGGATCCCAAAGAAAAAAGATGCAATGCCTTCAAATGAAAAATCTATAATGTCCAAAGTGGCTAATCCAAAAGCTAATGATTCACATCATCCATATCCTAAATATATTTTGGGTCCTTATGTCCCAAAATCCACTATCCCAATGCCTCCACTATCCCCACACTCTCCATCCATTCATCCTCCTATCCTTTCACATCCACCACCATATGTGCCAATGTTGGTCTTGAACACATTCCCCCATCATATATCCACCCCATCATTCCATCCATACACTTTCCAACACCCCACCCATTATCCAACATATCCCCCCCATAAAATCCATTTCATCCATTCCCTTGCATAATCCATCCATTCTAATAAGGTTCTACCAACATCCAATAGTCGCTTCAAACATGGGATCTTATTACCTCGTATGGAACTTGATGCTTGAGTCCTTCATCCATCCCCTTTATCACATATCTTCAAAATCAATTTATCCACATACCTCTCCTTATCCACCTCCATCCACATCCTATCCAAAAAACCCAAAAAAACTAAAAAAATCAAAAAAATCCAAAAAAAAAAACAAAAATGTCAAAAACAAAATCCAAAAAAAAGAGTAGAGAAAAAATTGTCTAATGGTGAAAACTTGGCAAACATGCACCTTGGATAAGTACCATGATGGAAACCTTGAAAACAAACATCATGTGTAAATCTCCCATCCAGTTTCCTTCCACACTTGGGGGCAACTTCCATCTATGCATCCCCTTCATCCATCTCCTTCATCCCACCTATACACCTATCCTACCCATCATATCCCATTTATCTCCAATCCCTCCATCCTCTTGATGATCTTGATAAAGACAAGGGCACCTATCTATACATGCTTTGGACACCTCTTGGTATACATCCCCCTTGTCCATTCACTACCATATTCTTTATCCTCCCCCATCCCCTTTCCTTATCCATGCATCCTATGCACACCCATCTCCATTCCTTATCGACCCATCCTTCTATCTTCCATCACTCTTGCCTCATTACACATGACATCTCTAGAGTGGGATATTTAGTTTTTTGTGACATAGTCCTTGGAAACAACATTCATCCATCCAAGAAATCCCTTCTAGCTCTCCATCCTCCTTCTATTAATACTTCCCATCCCTCCATTCACTGATCCCTTTTCATCTTCCCATCCATCCATCCATCCAGTAATCCCTTCCATCTTCCAAATCCTTATCTTCCTATCCCCCCATCCACTAGTCCTTTTCCATCTTTTCATTCTTTTCTCCCCATCCATTTATCCATCCAATACTCCATTCCATCTTTCCAAATCCTTATCCCTCTATCCATCCATCCTAGCATCTTTCTATCTCCCCATATTTATCAATCCATCCATTTATCTCTATTTTCCTTCCATCTCATAATCCCTTGTCATTGGTATCTAGCTATAGGCTACCCTCCATGCAACCTAATGCCATTCATCTCACTATCATCACTCCTATCTATTTCTCACATCTTTCTAATTTCCTCTCATTTTTCATCACTCATCTATCCATTGCGTCATCCTCCCAATCCATCTTTTGATGATTTGGATAACTATCCCAGCTTTAAGCTTCACCTAATTCACATCCAATATATCAATCATCCTATCCACAAGGTCTATCTTGTATCATCATATCAACTCCATTGTTGTATCTACTTATCATGGTCACCTCATCATCCCATATCCATTATCTAGCTTTGGCCTTTAGTCTAACTACGTTGCCCCTACGCTTTCACGTAGGCAAGGCTAAATCATTTGATCAACCCTCAGGGAATTTTTCCATCTAGTATTTGTCCTCCATCATGGTCTCCATTATTTTCTTTCTGCTTTTATCCATGTTTAGTTGTCTATCTTTTATCAAACTACGAGGGCTCTGCACTTTCACCTAGGTAAGGCTGATCTTTGATCAACCCCCGAGCCCCTAGGTCTTTAGGGTGTGTCGGTTTTGTGTCCTATTGTATTTTTGTGTCATCAAGTATGCCCCTATCCTAGCTGGTACTTAAAAATAAAGGTCACTAGTATCATGAGGTCCAATCGGTTTTAGATATCTTGCGTCATTTCAATCACCTAGTTTAGTTGTCCATCTTTGGTCTTAATAGGATGTATCCTTCCTAATCAGACCACATCAATCCCATCCACCCTTTTGATCCTATGGCAAAGGACATCTGAAATTTGATTGTGATCTTTTGTTGCTTTTGGAATTTTTTTTATCTTTTGAGCTTCCTATTATACTTTGTTAGGGTCTCCATGATCCTTCATATCATGGTGTGCTTTGACAAGTAGACATAGGGGCATATCTTGATATTTTGTCTGTTTTTGTCTTCCTGGTTGTCCTGCATAGTACCCACCAATATCACCGTGGTCTTGTGTTATGTTGGGACATCCTTTATGTTTGTGGTTTTCCAACATTGGCCTTACCAAAGTCCCTATGACTTTGGGATGTTTGACTAACCTTTTGTTTGTTGTGTCAATCCTATGCATGTGATATGATGTGACCTTGGTTCCTCATACCCTGGTGCATAGTATCTCATGCTATATCAAAATAAGTGCTCATTACATGGCAACATAACACATCATAATTAACTTGCTTGATTTGGTTACTATCTATTCATCTCCCCATCTCCCGTCCTCTCATCTATCTAAACCCTCACCCCATCCATTCATCCTTCATCACTCTCTCTCATCTATCCATCCTATCTATTTTTATCACTCCATTATCTTCATCTTCATCATATCATCATCTTTTCAATCTGCTTAGGACAATATAGATTTTTTATTCTAATAATCTTTTCATCCATCCTCCTCATCATATCATCATCTCTTCAATCTTCTTAGGATAATATAGATTTGTAATTCTAACCATCTTTTCTTCCATTATTTTCATTCATTTCAACAATCTCACATCGTAATCCATTCAATCTAGCACAAATCATCTAATCACATCCTTGCTCTTGTTCCTAGTATTGCTACAAGCCTTGATCCTCTCATCATCATCATCATCATCATCATCATTATCGGGATGTATCCTTCCCTATCCTTTTTTGTTGTTTTGGGATGTATCCTTCCCTCGTCAACAACACTCTCATCATCATTGAGAAGTATCCTTCCCTATCCTTTTGTTATTTCAGGACATATCATTCCCTCATCAACAACACTCCATCCATCATCAATCCATCTTGGCTTGTAGCTTGATCGGGGCAACATCATATTTTTCCTTGAATCCATTTATGCTTTCTATTATCTCTTCATCTTCCCGTTCTCTCTTCTATCTATCATCTCCTATCATCTTCCCCATCTACCCTTTCATCAAATTGTCCATTTCAAGAGCACACCTATGTTCTCTTGAACCTGCATGTCCTCTCGAGAGGGCATCCTCAATACCTAATATTCATCTTCACTTCCATCATCTTTCTTCCTAGCCACTTCTTTGAATGATTGGGGCATCTTTCACAATCTAACCATTTTCTTCTAGGTGCTATGTTTTAATCTTTGAAATGATGCTACTTTGTAACACCATCTCAAAGAGGGGAAAAATATAGACACTAACAATTGACCACTTGCGTTTGGCCAATTTACCCCTAATTAAACCAATGTTATATCCTTTATATTAATTAAATACTACCCTATTATTTAATTAATATTCATTATCCCTTATCCCTTCATCCTAATTTATTTCTTCTATCATCTTTAAATCCTAGTCTAAAGTAAATAATTACCTTTAATTATTTACTCCCATCCCTTATCCCTTTCCATCTAAAGAATTAAATAAACAATCTATTTATTTAATTCCCCTCATGTCACATCCTCCATAAAATTCCTCTAATTTTGATTAATTTGCATTATCCTAGATTAAGGATGTGCATATTCCTAATCCTTGATTAGGGAGGTGTCACATCCTCCATAATATGTAAGTGGATCATTAATTCTCATTACCCACCTAATAATTTGCCTAATCACTTACTTGCACAACCTAATAATTGATTAGCTATCCTAACCTACCCCTTGGTCAACACTTCCCATCCCCCAAGGAATTTTTAATTCCTTTTTGTCTTCCCAAGGTCCTTTTGAGGAATTTTTAATTCCTCTCTCATCCCCCAAGGAATATTAAATTCCTTTTCTCCTTCTTAAGGAATATTTAATTCCTTTTATCATTCCCATGCACATTAAAACAAAAAATTTAATTACTTTGGTCAACTCTTGATCTCAACCATTGATCCTCTCCCAAGAATCAATCTTGGCCATTCTTTCATCTCCCCTCTTCCTAATGACTATAAGACTGTTGTTTTTCATTCTCGTACATTCTAACTGCATTCAACCATATGCAACCACAACCAACCACATTCTGAACCACATGCATCCAAGCCTTTTACTTACACACACTACCATCTTGCATCCATAGCCAAATCCATCATCCTTGCATCCAAATCAAGAAAAAACAAGCCGTTATGATGTCCAAATCAACATAGAGCACACGTATCAAGCTATCAAAAGGGGAAAACAAATCCATCAAGCTCAAAAAAGGTAAAATTGATTTTATTTTTGTGTTCTTGTTTGAGTTTCATCTTTAGCCCGATCTTGAGTGTTTTCTTTTGTTTGTATCTTTTTGTTTGAGTTTATTTCTTGCATTTTTAGATGGGGTAAAAGCACTACACACGATATATATTTATATATATGTATGTGTGTTGGTATATTGTTAATTAAGGTTCTGATTTAAATACTAGATACAGATTTTTTACTTCACAGACATTGTTATATATTTTTATATATGAATGTATATATCTATGTATATATATTATATATACATATCAATATATATCTATTAATATTTAAAGATATCATCACAAACAATTTCCATGTTATATGTTCACTAACAGTTCATTGTTCAAGAAGCGTATTGCACACAAAATGCATTTAACAACTTATACAAAACTATACATATATAATAAATTGCACGTTCGAATATCAATGTATATAAAAAAATATAGTCGAATCTCATATTAAAGCGTAGGTCAAAGTTTATGGCCATTGTTTTACACAACCATGGCATGGGAAGAGGCCGTTGGCCTTCCCATGGGGATGCTTCCTGTGGAAGGCAATGACCTCTCCATAGGCTGCAATCTGTGGAGGGCGCTACCTCCACAACACAACCTTCCCTAATGGGAGGCACAATTGGGGGGAAGGCTTTAAAGGCTTTCTTAGGACTTCCAAGAACTCCATGTTGGGATTAAGACCAACGTTTCACCTAATTCGAATTGAATTTCAAATTAAAGCAGGGTATATATATATATAGATATATAGATATATAGATATATATATATATATATGTTATAAAGAGAATAAGCAATTACATAAAAGAGAGTGTAATTATTATTATTGTAGGTGAAGTGCTTTATTTAATGTAGAGGAATTGGGAAAAATGTTGGAAAAAAACAAGATAAACAAGTATTTCCAAAAGAAATAAGGTTCCAAAAGCTGTATGGTATTTACAACATAAATACATTCAAAAATTTACCAGAATGGTTTTGTTTCCAGTAGAACTATTATTCCATTTCTATTTGCTACAAGATTAAAATTAAGTTTAGCAAGAACCTAGTTCCTCCTGCTTACCAAAGTGATGAATTGATGCAAAGCTCACACTCCCAGCTTGCTATTGCAATCCAGCTTCAACACCTTCTAATTTCCACAACACTGCAAACCCCCAATTCCAAAGCTTCCAAAAAGCCCCAAGAAAAGATTTCAAGAACCAGAGAAATATTCACGGTACGGAAAACAAAAATTAGTTTTTCCAGAATAACAAAAAGCCCCTTTTGTAACTTAATTAATTTATTAACAACACTCTTATGTTATTTTTTGCATGCAACTCTTAATTTTATTATTTTATTTTATAATTTTCACTATTGTTTTCCACCACACCTCAATAGTGTTGGTGATGAGGCTGTATTTGCACATATTCCGATATGATGCAGTACGATACCACACCCCACTCATGTTACGACATAGTGATGGTGATGATGTTGTGTTACATGATGCCATGTGCTTAGACACGTGGAGGCACATTATGATACTGTCTTTGTTAGCCTACTTGTGCGATGAGCGTTATGGGGCCTCAAACACTTGTAGAGGGATCCTCATGGCTACTTTGACCATGTTGGTCGAGTAGCACATGGTCAAAGTAGCATATGGGTAGATCCTAGCCACGTATACCTCTGGCTTCAACGAGTTCCTGCGTGTGTCTTCTCCATGAGGTATTGTGGGTGGAGTGCGTTTTGCACGTGCCTATTTTCGTGGACCCTCAGACACACTACCACGTGGCATATGACCGGTACATGCCTGCTTTGGTTGGCGTATGACTAGGTAGAGAGACGACATTTTGTTAGTTGTGGATACACTCTAGATCATGTGGATGGCATGCTCATTCCACACCACATGAGTGCTATTATCATTCTAGCTGGACGTTGTTTCCTCTTTCCTCGTTGGTGGCTAATATCTAGTCACATAGTGATGTACAGTGCAATTTTAAAGATTGTGAATTTTCTTTTGGTTATTGATGATTTTTTTCAGTTGATTGTGAGGGCTAACACTTTGTTATATTTGATTGTGAAGGTTTAGCCACAACTTGTGATATGATTTCCTTATAACCCTAGTGGTTATATATTTGATTCAGTGTTGAAATTATGCGTATTATTGCCTTATTGTTGAAATTGAACTTTAAATTTCTCTTTTTTATGAACTTGGTGGCTAAGCTAGTTCTCTTTGTTGTTTTCAATGTTGGCTATGTGTCGTATTGTGATTCCTCTCCAAGGACGTATGAGGCAGACTTGGTGAGTGTGTACGAGGAAGTAGACGCATGAAACGTTGCGGATGGGGGTATGTGAGGCTGTTATACAACTAGGATCCATTACTCACCTATGTGTGATGACTATCTCTTGGAGGCTAATCAACTTGTACAACAAGAGATAGGTCATTGCAGTCTCGTTTGGATGGTCTCACTTTATGTATGACCTAACACCATCAAGTCAGTGATTTGGTGTTGATTTGTATGAGATGGTTATTTGCTTATGGTCCATGGATTCTTCTATCATGGATTGGTATGCTACTTTCCGGTGTCCAGATGGACCCTTGTGTAGCCTTGTGATGATTCCTGGTGATGTGCATTGGTGCATATGTGTATTATGTATGTTAATCCATGGTTATGTGTTTTTGGAGACTTGGTTGGTGGTTGCTTCACCATGTTGTTTGGATGGATTGACAGTGTACTTGGTTGGGTTGTATATGGCATGGGTTGTTGTTATTTTTATGTTGAGGTATGGAGTGGTTTAGTTTTGGAACCATTGATTATGTGTGATTATATGGAGTTTGCACTAGGGGTTTTTGCAGGCTTCCAGGAGTAAGCTTGACCCTAGGGGGGGGAGAATATAATACCCCTCTGTTTTTCTCTTTTGATCGAACTATGTTATGCCCCTTTATGTTGTGTTTTCTGTTAGTACTTTGTCTATGGTATTCGGTTACTATTTAATCGCTAGCTATAAAGCGGTGTGAATGTTATATTTTGATGTGATGGTATTTTATTCTGATGTTATCATTATGGCATGCTCTGGATTAACTAAGTGGATATTTGAATTAATGTTGTTTTATGCTTGATTTGATTATTGATGATTAGATTCGTCAATTTTGTAACAATGTATTGGTGAAGGGGATGGAATTGCACCACTCTCTTGTGAGCGCCCTATGACTCTGTGACTTCCTCTTCACGGTGTATTTTAATTATGATATATATATGCATATGGATATACTCCTTGTTCGCAGGTTGAAAATTACATGAAATCGACTCCACCTGGTCCATAGGTTTGAGCGTGTCCATTGCCCAACGACATTCGATTGGGAGATAGTAGCTAGGTTTTCCATGTCAAGTCATCACACTGGTCATAGTGTGTCATCGGTCTTAGTCTGGTCCAGTTGTTTTAATATTGTTCAGTATACCTTGATTTTATTTATATTGCAAGTTAGAAAAAGGTAAATAAATGGCTTTATGTATTTAAGTTGATGATTAAATTAATCTAGTTATAATGTGAGAAATGTTATTTAATTTAATTAATAAAATAGTTTAATCTTGGATTAGATTAATTTTATTGATTAATTAAATTAATTGTGTTGAATTGAATTAAGTTACTTGTTAGAATTGATAGATCATTTAATTGAAAAATGTTTTAATTTACATTTTTTGAAAAATTTCAATGCAAAAATTAAATTATGTGATATTTTATGTTTTTTGTTTTCAAAAATTTATGAGGGTGGTTGAATAGATATATTTTATTTTTTTCTATTATTGGGATTTTTGGATGAAGTTTTGGGGGAAAAGGGATTTTTCTGGTGGTGGGTTTTGGATTGGAATTGTGGAGAAGCTTTATTGAGTTGCTGGGAAGGAGCTGGGATCTCTAAAGGAATCATTGCACCATTTTGAATCTTCTCAAACTTTTGGAAACCAGGTTCATGTTATGAAATTGATTTGATTTTAAAAAAAGTTCATATATTTGGATATGTTGTTTGCAACATCATTGTTTGGAAAACTCAAAATGATTTTGATGAAGAAATTCATGTTAAATCTTGGGTCAAATTCTTAAACCTCTGTTTCCATTGGGTTTTTCTCAATAAAAATTGTGTTCTTGGCTGTAAATATTTTTTTTTTGAAATTAGTTGCTCTTCTAGATCTATGGTTTTGAATAAAATTGAATATATATATACACATACATATGTTCATATATTTTATTATATTTCATTGGGTGAGTGGTTGTTTAAAAATATATATATATTTATGCCCTGTCATAGTTTGCGGATTTCAAAATTTCGTAGGGATTTATAAGGATTTTTTTTTATAAAAAAAACAAACAATACAATAAATAAACAAATATATATATATATATATAAAGAGGGTTGTGGGGAGGTCAATGGGGGCTCACCCCACTGCACCCCCCTTGGGAGGTGTTGTGGGGGAGCCGCGCCCAGCGCACACCCCACACTGTCGCTGCCGCCACCACCGGATGGGACGGTTGTGTTTAAACACAACCACGACCATTAAAGGGTGCGACTTTGTTTAAACACAGTCGGCCCCCCCTTTGGGGTTCGGTTGTGCAAAGCACCACCGCCACCCAACGTGGGGTTGGTTGTGCTGAGCCAGCTGCCTCAATCCTAATGTGCAGCGCACTTCTCGAGACACGCATGTGGCCCAAGAAAAAACCTGTGCCCTTATCTTCTTATGTTTGACTTTTTAAAATAAAATAATATATATGTTTATAATATTTAATATTATAATTAATAAAATATTAAAATATTAATGTATATATATATAATAAAATATATATATTAGTATTTTATATTATATTCATATAATATATATATATATATATATATATTGATTTGATTTAAATGTAATTGAGAAAATATTAAATCAATATGTAATAGTTGATGTAATGGATTTATTTTAAAATAATTTATTTGGAAAGAATAGTAATTTGATTTTCAAAAATTGTGTTTAATAAATGGATTAATTGAATTTTTTTTTATTGAGTTATTTTTGAAAGGAAGAAATAGATTATTTGAAAGTGGTATGTTTTAGATCGAGTAAATATTTATTTTATTAATATTTAGAGCAATTAAGGAATTAAACATATGGTTTAAATTTCATCCTTGTCTCAAAGAGACATTATTAAATTAATTTGTATTGAGGCAATATAATACTAAATTTTATTAAGGAAAATGGATTTAATATATCCAAAAGTAGTTTATTTCCTCACAGTTGCTTTATGTGATTATTTTCCTCTGTGTTAATGTTTGGGGAAATGGGTTAATTGTGTCTTTAATATGTAAGTCTTCCAGAGGACCTTAGAGGATGGGGGTTGTCGTTTTGTGATGTCCACCGTTTGTTAATTCCCATGGGTAGTGCATGAGATCATGTCAATGATTTACCCAATTATCACAAATGGGGGATTTGTGCCTCCTTGGATTAGGAGTGGATTATTGATTTGTGACTCCTCGTAAGGAGTGGCTTTGTTATGGTTGTTACCTCTAGTGTTTGGAGAGGGTTATGACTTATGTTTCCTCCTAGTGTTGGAGTGATTATTTTATCTAGTTTGTATGCACTTTGGCACCCTTGGTGATTGGTTTTGTTTGGTATGTTTTCAAGTAGAAGAGTGGCTTCTGTTAGGCACCAGAGCCCAAAGAGGTAAACTAGATAACCTTCAGAGGTGGTTTACTCAAGTGATAACTAAAACAATGTACTTAGAAGATTAGGTAGTATTTCACACTAATCAAGATAATTTCGCCTCACTCATAGACACAAGTGCTCGTGTAGACTTGGGATGAGTGGGAAGGCTTGGAATGGCAAGGTCATCTATCTTGTCTTTACGAAAGGTATTTGATTCCGCATGAGTGAGTATGGGGGTCAGGATTCAGTTGAGGCCACCAGGATAACCCATAATGGGGGTCAGAGCCTATGAAGATTCTCAAAGGATATCCCATGACGAGCTGTGTGATGACACTCTATCTAGGACAACAGTTTGTATTTGATTTTGTGTGTATGGTTTTCTTAACATGCTCGATTTGTTTTATATCTGGAAGCAATGTGACCATGTTAGAGTTGTACTTGTGTTGTACATGTGAATGGTTGTTTCAGTGTGGTTCATTTATGCACTAGCCTATGTCTAGAGGTAGTTGGTCTTGGCTAGGAATCCATGTTACTATCTCCTAGCATGGGGGGTGGGCCTTCAGGTACCACTTGGTTGGGTGGAATGTGCACCTTACTCCGCTGGGCTTTCTCTTGTTCGTGTTGAAGAGATTTCCAATTGGAGAGCTCATGGTATCCTGTTTCATTTCATGCTTTATTCATTTCATTTTATCTTGTAATTTATTACCCCTCATTTTTTATCAACGTGGAAGATGTAATTTGTAATCATGCTTATTGGATTTACCTCATTCGGGGAATGAGAGATGTAATCTTGTTGTTAAATTATTGTATGTGAAATCATATTGTATCTCTTATTGTTTGATGTAACTTATCATGTATGGAATTTATGTGTTCTTAATATCTTAAGTAGATAAATGTTATGGATTCATTTATGTTGTTTGTGGGTTAATAAGTAATCTCAGTCTCATAACCTTAGAGGTTGTTGGCAATGGGTAGTGAACTCGCATATTAATTGTACTTAATTGTAACTTCCTCTAGGGATTCGTGGTGGGGCGTTACACCACAACATTCAAATCAACTTCAACCTTCTATTATAAAAATATCACCAACCACTTGTTTGTTCCACCTTTTGGCTTTAGTCTTGGCATGACTCATTTTTTTTTAAATAAAATGTTACACACATTTTGTAAACTCCACCTTCCACATATTTTCAAGAAACTTCTCAAAATTAGGATGTCCAAACAACATAAATTCCATCTTAAATGATATTCTTATAGGATTGGGATCCTAGAGGATTTCTAACCAAATTGCCTAATGGTCAAAGCTCACATAAGGGATAACTTTAAAGGAAAATGTATTGTGTTTTGAAGATAATTTGAGAAAATAAAGAACCTATCCAACCTATCTTGAATTATGGCTTCCCCTATCCATTTATTGTTCCATGTAAACCATCCTTAGGATGGTTTTACACCAATCAAATTTTTGTTGGTCTAGAAAGAGGTAAAGGCTCTTGCATTGGATCTAGCATTGGATCTAGGTTGCATATTTTCATCCTATTTTTTTCTAGAGAAAGAGTTGCATCAAAATCACTAGTAAGAATCCATTTTAACTCCCTATAAACACTCCAAAAATGACTTATATTATCCCACAACATGATTCTTTTAGCCTTAGTTGAAGTCCTATAAATATTTTTCAACACAAACTTGTAGTTCTTCCTCATGATAATGATCCTCACATAAACAAAATTTAGAGTAGAGAATAGAATAATTCCATGAATATTCATTTCATCCTGTAAAATAGCCATCTCCCACCTAACATTCCTAACACTTAACCAAGCAATCTTTATTGAGGTAATTTAATCCCTTGAACTTCCAAGTTAGGAGCCTCATTGTTGGTTGGTGGTAAAGCCTCATCATTTCCACTCCAACAATAATTGAGATACTTCTAAGAGCCCTAAGCAATATCTAGCTTAGTGTTATCTAGAGGCTTTCTTGCTATGGTCTTCCTACCTTTACTTATTTTTTTCACCTATATTTTCTTTTGGAATAGCCAAGTTCTAAGAATAGATACTCTTTCTATAGCTATTTTGAAAAATTACATGTTTATCATCTATTCCTACCACACCCTCTAATCTATTCATAACTTCCCAATCTCTCTCCTCAATAACTTCCTCTAGTGAGGGATTCATTATATAAAACTATTGGTCCCTCTCCTTGGTCCCCTTCAACTCCTCTTTTCCTATCAAGGGGTTCAATTCCTCTTGAAGATTTGTTAGAAAAATGTGACTGGACACTTCATCAATTGTACCCTTTACCTTGAATTTTCTATCTCCACCTCCTACTCCACATTATTCTCTTTCACCCTCTATACCAATTTAAACCTCAATGATAACTTAAGCTTCCCTTGCTTGTTAGCATTGAAATTATTAGCCTTATGCCCAACATTTATATAATTATACCATTTAAATGATGAGAATTCATAATCCAAATCTTGAATCCAAGACTCTAAAGAGAAAAAAAATCTAATTATGTATTTTATGGGTTGGGATAAACCCAATAAAACATATATCGATGTAGAGGACACTAATTCTTTTTTTTATTTTATTAAAGCTAAACAAGAGAGATATGTGCCTATAGAATCATTAATCTTCCACAAGATATATTCAAACCATATCTCTAAGAGAATTTGGAAAAATATTATCCACATAGGAACTTGTTTTAAGGATTCTTTATGGGGATTAAAATTTAGAGACAACTCACTCATATAAAAGTCCACATTGCCCATGAACCAATAATTGCCCCTAAAAATATTTTTCTTGTCCTTCAATTGAAATATGGTCTAAAAATATCCTTCTAGAAGAAGCCTTATATTTGTCCTTGAGTAGTCAAACCACTTCTACGGGTCATCCATAACTTATTTCATTCTCTCAAAGTCCAAATGCAAGTATATATTTCATGATAATAAATGTCCTTTTTAGATTATCCATAACTAGAATAATAAGATAATCAAAATATTTATGTTTGTATTTTCATCAGAAACCCTAAAATATATATTCAATAATGAAGCCTTATAAATAATGCTATCTTTATTTTGCATTTACTATTCCTTTAAAAAATCCTTCATTCCTTCTAGTAGTTATAATTAAATAAATTGCATAGGAGAGGAATAGAATATAAATTATTCTACAAATAATTGACAATAATTGAGAATAAAAATCCACTTTGAGGGGGAAAATATCTAATTCGCCTACAATGAGAACATACTCAAAATGATGATAATAACTAGCAACTAGATCCTATATATATACTTGATTATGCTATGATTTCCACCTAGACCAACTTAGATACTTAACTAGGATGGTCTAAATACCTATATATGATTATAAGAATGATTATGTAACTCATTTAAGATTCAGGGTAGTTGTAAGACTTTCAATCATACCCCAACACACATTATAGGGTTAGGAGCATAGCATTTCCCCCATATTTACAAAAGCATTATCCTTAACGCTAATTAATTATGAATGCTTCTCCATAAAATCTTCATCTTCGTGAGTGGCAACTTTAAACAACAAATATTTTTATTTAATGAGGTACTTTGGGATTGTCCTTGTTCTTAGCTTCTTCATGTATGTTTGGAAGATTAAATTTATCTCAAAGATTTTTTTCTCAATACATCAAGCTCAAGTATAACTATCTGTATTAGAATTTTGTATTGATCCACTTGCCTCTTCATTATGTTTTTTTCCTTTGCCTTGTTATCTTTGAGACTAGAATATATCTCTTAGTGGTGAATTTTTTCTTCCATTTCTAGATAATATTTGGGTGTGCCTTTAAGAAAGATTTGAAGGGTGCTAGATGGTACCCGAGCATTGATTGAATTGCATGACTAGAATCCCCTTGAGGAGATAACACTTTTTGAATTTATCCAAGTAGTGACAATGCATGAAAATATATTTTATATTCTTGTCCTTTTTCCTCCTCCTCCTCCTCCTCCTCCTCCCCCTCTTCTTCTTCTTCAACATCATATTTATCTTCATCATCATCATCTTCTTCAAATTCTTCAACTACTACTTCTTCTTCTTATTCTTCTTGAATATCATTCATTTGTAGAAAGTTTTGAGATCTCATATGAGTTCTATATATGCAATTAATGGAGTGCTAATCTATCTTGAGATATGATTCAAATCCATTAGAATCATGTTCCTTATAATAACCATCTTTCTCTCAATTTATATTATGTGATTATACTCTCTCAGAGTTCATAATAATAAGGGAATCCATTTTCCTTGATAATATAATCATCTTCTTTTTCATTGATGAAATTTATTCCTTAACCTTGGCGATTTCATCATTAGAAGTAATATCCTCAATCTCTACATCATCCTTATCAAGATATTTTCTAGGTATGACACCATTCTTTTTGCCTCTTGTTGCAAGCCTTTTCATGATAAAAAATAATGATTTGGTAATAACAAAAAAAAATCCAAATAATCTAAACCTTTTACTATAAGTTACTAGGGCCATAATCTCCCTTCCAAAAAAAATATTCAACAAATTAGCCAATTTATAGTTTTGTGAGAGAATTTGGTGAAAAATATAATTTCATAATAAAAAATTGTTTCTACTTCAAATGACCTCAAATGTGTAATGTATACTAATACATATATTCTTAATAAACCCTCTAAATATAAAAAATGTTTGTTTTTAGCTTAGGGAGCAACTTAGGTGAAGACCCTAATGTAACACTAACTTTGCAATAAATCTTAGAATTCTGCTATAATTTTCTTCAAATTTGTATTGTAGAATAATAAGTATGATATTGAAAAACCTTTTAATATTAATATATTTTTCCTCAAATTACAGATTTTTTTTTCCAAAATGACCTCTAAAATTGAAAAAATTACCTTATTATGTGCCTTCATGGTGCCAAGATCATGATTTGATACCACTTGTAATGAAATAACTTACATAATAAAAGAAGATCATATAAACTATGCTACTCATGCTTGATAATAATATTCCACTTCAAGGGAGAAACCTACAAATTTAATTCAAGGGAGATACCTCCAATAATATTCAATAAGAACACAATACTCAACATGATGATAATAACTAGCCACTAGCTCCTATATATATACCTAATTATGTGATGGTTTCCAACCAAGACAATTTAGATACTTAAATATAATCCCTAGGATGACCTAAATACCTATATATGATTATAATAATGATTATGTAACTCATTTAAGATTTAAGGTAGTCACAAACCAACTATTCATAATCTAATACACCTTATAGAGTTAGGGGCATAACAATAGTCTCTTAAGATTTTTGGTTGGGGAGTTTAACTCTATCTATAGTATTTCCCCTTCCACCAAATGTTTGTACCCTCTATTTTTAATATTTTTTGCCTTCCCACTTTTGTGCATTGACATTGCTTATTTTTGGCGTGAACTCCATTTTTCTTAACTCTTAATTATATTTTATTAAAATTATTAATTTATTATTTTTATATATTACATTATATTCAAATATTGTATACATTTTTATATAATAAAATTTAAGGTAAAAATCTTAAAATCTTTTCAAAGTTAAATTAGAAAAAAATGAAGTTAGAGAAGAATTTAAGAG
Organism: Sequoiadendron giganteum; assembly: GCA_007115665.2. Lineage (NCBI taxonomy): Eukaryota > Viridiplantae > Streptophyta > Pinopsida > Cupressales > Cupressaceae > Sequoiadendron > Sequoiadendron giganteum. Next base: position 109,542,206 of record CM021104.1, on the reverse strand, counting down.
TGTTGATGATGGTTAGTTTAGGACAATGTGCATATTCTTCTTGCACGCCAATAGATTTGAAAAAAAAAATAGTTCAATATTTTTCAAGTGCTTTTTTAAATCCTTAAAAAGATCTACAACAACACAAACCATTATAATAGAGACTCCATAATCATCAAAATCTTCATCTTGAAATGAAATACAAAATATTAAATACAACAGAAACTTTAAACCCTAAAATATCCCAAACTTTCTTTGCAATTAACTCAAAGCATTCTACATCAGATAATGCTAGTACATAATTGCATTTTGAGTGAAAAACTTGAAAGAAAGTTGAATAAAAAAAAGTGATTGAACCAACTTCTAAAACTAGAAGACAATACATTTATTTGGTGTGATTTGTTCATATTATTAAATAAAAATACCATATCCATCCTTCAAAATCTAGGAGAAAAACTGTTGTAACATTAATGAAATGATGCAAAATAAAAAAATCATGATCTATAATTTAATGAAGGATGAAACACCCATATTTATCAAAATATAGTGCACATAAATGTGAAAAGACAAACCAACCTCTTTGTTGATTATCAATGAATAATAATTTAAAAAAAAACTAAAGTAAAAAGCCTAAAACCTCCATTGAAATTCTAAACAATCACCATCACTATTCATCGATACTATAAAACTTACAAATTATTCCAATAATACAATCTTGTAAAATAGCACAATTCTAAACAATCACCATCACTATTCATCCATCTATAATATAAAACTTACAAGTTATTCCAATAATAAAATCTTGTAAAATAGCACATTTAATTATAAATTATTTTTTAATTATATTAATAAAACTTAAGCTTAAAGAATGATAGTGTATTCTTCTCATTTCTCTTTAGATATAAGGAAAATGTGAAAGTGTAGGTTTTAAAGAGAAAAAGTAAATCATACAAAATAAAAAAAATTATGGCAAGTTTTTTTAAGGTTTATTATTTAATATATTTTATGATTTAGTTTATGTAATTAAGTAATTTATATATTTAAGTACTTTGTATTATAAGAGATGAAAAAAAAATTTATAGATTTTAGGAGGTATTTTATATGTAAATATAGTTTAATGAATTTTAATAGTAGTAATATTAGCAACACTTAAAAATCAGTTCAACAATTATTATTTTTTATTAAAGGTTAAATAGATTTTAAAGGGATCATAAATCTTTTATAAAGATACACTGCTAAGATAAAATTAAAGTAAACTAGAAGCCAACCATCAACAAAACAACATAAAATCAAATGATAGACAAAAGAAACAAATAGCCTACTGTAAGTTTTTGAGAATATTGGTTGCTTCTAAGTCTCACTTGTACATACGATTGTGAAGATCAACAACCTCCATCATCTCTTTCTTCTAAACATTGAAGGGCTTCTTGGAGTGACTACAAGTATGAGTACTCAAAACCATTGTAACAAATTGAGATCCATGTTTTCCTTTAACCATATCATCATTAGCAGTTTCAGAATCCTTCAATAGCCCTACCAAATCCTCATCCTTCAAGTTTTGTACCTTCTCATTTAGGATGTGAAGCCCCTCAACATTGTTTTGAAGAGCATTCTGACTAACCTACACCACCTTTTTAAGGTTTTGATGGACTTTCTGAATTTTGTCCTCTACCCTACCACCTTTATATGGGTCTCATAGCCATTCTTCATCAGGCTTACATCTTTTGCCATCTCTTTAAGGATTGCAAGCATTTTGTTGTTCTCGGTCTTATTTATGGACATATATTCACTTTCATCCTTCTTATCAACTTTTTTTATGTAGAGACCTCACCTTCACATTAATTTGATTTATTTCCATGAAAAACCACTTAAACATTTTAAAATAGTTCACTGCACCCTCCTTAGCCATCCCTAGAACATTGTAAATCAACTCCCTATTGCAATTAAAAACATTCATTGTTAATGTTGTTGACAATTTATAATATATGAGTCATAACCAATGAAACGTTGAGCCTCAATATAATCAATTTTGATACAACTAGACTTTAGATAACCATAATGGTGATTTAAACCCTTGAAAAATTTACGAGAATATGATAACAATTTTTTTGTGTGTTTCATAAATTTAGGGATCACGAAATAGTAACCTACAAGAATTACAACAAATTAACCTAGACTTTTCCTAAGGATCATAAGTAATTATCCATCGATATGTAAAATCATCCCAATACTTTTTCCTTTATTCAACTTAGAATTTATTAGGCACAAAATGACATCCATGATGGTCTGTTGTAGTTGGTATTTACATCCACCTCACTTCTACTTTGTATTATCTACCAAAATTTTATAGCTTAAATAAACATGTTGACATTGTAAGAGCTCAAAAAATCCCAGGAGTACCCATTGGACCTAGAAAAAGGTGTACGCAACCCCTACCTAGTTTTATTCTCACTCCTTTACATACACACCCCTTTCTTCAATGAATTCCACCAATTCATCCACATTAATATTTATATCCATGTAATGATCTACCTCAATCTTATCAATCTAAAAACTAAATACCAACATATAATCTATACAACAATTTGACTCGATATGATTTTAAGAACTATATGTACTAATTTTATATGCATACATCCTTAAGAATTGAAAACCCTAAAAATCTCTATTGAAATAAAATTCCCTTTAAACCAAGCATATTCACAATGATTAAATGTAATATATCTTTTGGTCAGTTAAAGTTCTAATGAGATGACAAATGATCATTCAAATTTTTTTTTAGAAAATAAACCTATTAATATCAGACTCAAAATTGATATTGACTTGGATTAGTTTTTATCTCTTATTTATTATTTTTATAGATGTAAAAATTCTTCATCAATGGGATTTTCCCATCTTTCGTGGATGGTCTTTATTTTCACTTCAATTAAGTTTATAGTTTACTTTTATATGTTGGCCAATACAATTTTTATCTTATTTGCATAAATTCTATTATGATTTTATGTTTGTAAATTTTTACCAATCATGAATTGTTAGGCACTTGATTACACTATTGGTCAATAATAATTCTCCCATGTTTTTGGATTTGACAAGTATTAACAAAATATTCATCTATCATAATATTTTCAATTATGATGAATATTTCCAAATGTATCTATAATTTTTTAGATTTTTTTAATTTAAAAAATATATATATATTTTATATTAGATATGGTTGATAAAAATTTGCATGATGCAACGATCCTCTATAGAGGGTGCTGGTTACAGTTTGATCAACGAAATTTTTGCTTTTTACATTTGCATTTTATCTATATGATGTGCAAAAAAATTATGATGTTTACATCTAGTTTTGTAATTTCATTTTTTGCATAAGGTTGATTGAAATTAGCATTTGAGAATCTATTGTATTTAAGAGGCTTTTATATGTGGTATTAAATGTCTTGATTGGTTATGTTTGTGCTTGCTTTTCCTCCCTGCTCATCTTCTACATCTTGTACATGCAAGTTAGAAATAAATTCTTCAACAAGGTCTTATGCTAGTTCATCCTCTAGTGGTAAGTAATGAGTAAGAGGGTTTTGGATATGCTCATCTATTTCCTCCCCACTCGGTGGTTCACTTTGATAGTCTCTATCCTGGTTGGCCACTTCATTGACTTCCTTCTATAGCTCATCAAGATCCCTACAAAATATTTTAGATTCTTCAATGTTTAGGTGGTGCGCCTGGCCGCATCTTACCTCCTCCTTATTCATGGTCATCGTCCCTTCTCTTATGAGTCACAAGAACTTGACCAAATGAATCTCTATGTGCACTGAAACCTACATAGCAACATTAAGAAAGGTGAGTTTTCATCAAAATTAGTAATTTCCCTCTTAGTCCCCTTGAATTTATTTTCATTTCTTGCTTTCCATTTATGCCACATTATCTCATTGGTTAGCCAAAACCATAATAATTTCCAATCCTTATTGATTTTTAGATCAAGAAAAATCACTTTTTCCACTAAATTCTACCATTTTATCCCAAACATTTAAATTGTGAAAAAATAGCCTCCATATTTCCTGAGCATAGAAACAATAAAAAAGGATATGTTTAACTGATTCTGGAACCCTACAAATGCTACAAATTTCAACATCAATGGAGTTAAGCTTAATTGATTTTTTTGCAAAAGAACCATCCATCTAAAGCAAGCTTTTTTAGGCTCCATGGAATTATGCCAACCCACAGAAATATTTCTTTACCATTCCTTACTATCTAGGGTTAGCCCCCAACAAGCATTCACATGGTCAAGTACATCATTAATTTTTATAAGATCATTATAGATAGATTTTGCTTTCACATTTACAGCATTAGAACCATCACACTAAAAAATATCATTAGCAAGGTCAAACCTCTTATCTACATCTACTGACAAGACTATACCACTACAAGCCTCCTGAAGCATAGATAAGGTTCTAAGGTTGGTGTCAAGAAGGATGAAATTAGCACACAAGGTATTCCAAGTCTTGATGCTCTCATTGGAAAGAATGCCCCCAAAGGTTCTAATGCCTTTGAGGCTCTAATTTTTTTCCGAACACCCTTGAAGTAGGGCAAGGGTTTTATTATTGTGCTTAAGGCTCCACCTGATGGAGTTGAAAGGTTAGCACATATGGTTGTTTTTTAGATTTATGCTACAATTTTTTAACTGGGCATTATTATGCTTTGTTAACTCCCAAGCCCTCCAGATGCTCCTAAGAACTAGGGACCCTACCAGAAACATGGGGTGCTTGCTAAGGAGGATATCACTTAGGGGGAGTTGTTTCCAAGATCTAGCCTACTTAGGGACTTCCCTCTAGATGTTACTTCTTACAAGGATCTTCCAAGGTTCATTGCCATTCAGGGATTTTAATATCCACTTGGCAACCAAAGCGATGCCTTGAGTTATTAGATATTTCAAGCCAATACCCCATAGAGCTTTTCAAGGCAACATGAATCCCATTTCACTAAGTTCATTTTCCTTCTACCCTTCCTATCAGACCATAGAAATTCTCTTATTCTCTTTTGTATTTCATTGATTTGGTAACTATAGAAGAACCATACTAAGGAGAAATAAACATTATAGGAAGACAATTTTTTTTGGCATACTTGTATTCTTCCTGCTAATGAGAGGAAATTTTTGTTCCAACTCCCAAGTTTCTTATCAATTTTTGTTCTCACCCAATTCCACATCTCTTTGAGATCTGGGCTGACTGCAAATGAGATCCCCAAGTATCTGACTAGTTTTTTGGGGCCTCCCCATTGGAAGCCAAATCTGTTCAGCCAATCGGGGGATTCTCTTTCCACCCTAGGAATGTAGATTTATCCCCAGACAATTTTTCCCCTAAGGCTTGGCAATATAATTCAAATTTTTGCATTAAGGATTCCAAATTACTTTGTTCCATTTCAACAAAAAGGAAGTATCATCTGCAAACTGTACATTCAATAGCTCACTATGATCAAGAAGTCTGATCCCTCTAATTTTTGGAGAAAAATAATTGTCATTTAGTAGATAGAAAAGAGCATAGAAGGCAATTATGAAGAGTGTGGGTGCTAAGGGGCGGACTTGCCGAATCAACCTTTCCAATTTAATTACCTCTGAAAGTTTTCCATTGACATCAACTTGTGGCAAGGCATCCTTCAAAGGGGTATTCACCATATTATTGAAAATTTCAAGGAATCCAAAGGCTTGGAGAATAGTTCTAAGGAAGTTCCATTCCACCTAATCGTATGCTTTTTTGAAGTCAAGTAGAATCATTGCCGAATTTTGATTGGATTTTTTGGCCCATTCTAGAGCCTCCTAGCTTGTGATTAGATTTTCCAAAATATAGCATCCTTTTATGAAACCTATTTGAGTGTTGGTTATAAGATTTGGCAGGATATTGACCAACCTTAAGGCAACAACCTTTGCCAGGATTTTATAGGAAACATTTAATAAGATAATCAGTCTCTAGTTTTTGACTAGAGAATTGTCTCCTTTTGGAATCAGTTTGATGATTCCTCTGTTTATCTCCTTCCCCAGGGTTCCCTTGTCCAGAGCCTCTTTATAGACTAGAAATAAATCTTCACATATCCACTCCTCAAAAGTTTTGTAAAATTCAACTGACAACCCGTCACATCTTGGAGATTTATCATTGCTCATAGAGAATACTGCACTTCTAATCTCATCTTTTGTTATCTCTACATCTAACTTAGTCAGATCCATCTCTTCAATCATTTTTGAAATGATAATTTTATGAGGGCTCTTGCCCTTGAGTTAGCCTCCCCCCCATCTTTCGATGAGAGGTCTTTGTAGAAAGCTTGGAATTGTCCCAATATTTCCTCCTGAGAGGAAATAATTTGAGAGACATCCCATATTTTCCCAACCCATTCCTTTAAATTCTTTTCCCTTGGGTATTTGAAGAAAAACTTGGGCCCTTTGTCCCCACACTTGAGCCAATTCAGTTTGACCCTTGTTTTTTTCCCTTGCATTTTATGATTCTACAACTTCCTTAATTTGTTCTTGGCTAGGATCAACTCATCACAAAGTATGAAATCACTTGAATTTTCTCGCAACCTTGATTATGCCTCAAAATCATAGTCTTGGAGAGTGTTCTTCTCTTTCCTTCTATCTAGGGCCCTCTTTTTGCCAATTGTTTGGAAGAGTTTCCTCCACCCCTTCACATTCTTATTCCACCTTTCAATGCAAGAGCATTTCTTCAACATCCACTTGTTTATGTTGAAGTGAGCAACCAAGATCTTCAATCTGTAACACCAAATTACCTCCACAAAAGATAGAGAGAAGCAACAATGGAAGATGTTATTACATCAAACAAGAATTGTAATATGATACAATGATCAATATGGTATGCAATACAATATAATGCAATGTTGTGCTATGCAAAATATGCAAGAGATGCCTTGCTTATAAAGGCAAGGATGAGATAGGATAAGACAAGATCATGACAACTATCTTAATCCTATCACATGAGATAACTAGCTCATAACTACCTAGGATGATGTGAAGTCTAGATAAGAAAACTAAGACTTCTAGAAAGAATCTTTTATCTTAAGTAAACTTAACATGTGAACTAACACCCCCCCTTAAGTGCAACTTTGGGAGGAACAAACCGATGCAAAAGATGGGTCCCGACAACAAGGCCTGATGAGGTACTCATGTACAAAACAAAAAAATATCTCCCAAATGGAGAAAAGGAGAAAAAACTCGCGAGAGAAAACTCCTCTCCAAAAGAGAGAAATACAAGAACATGAAGAAAATCACTAAAGCATGAAGAAGCTATAAACAACTATTGAAAGATGACTGTTATAGTGCTGAAATTGAAGAACCTCCTCTAAAAAAGGGTGATCAGGATCAAGAAGACAACAATCTGCATGAGTGCCCCCAACAACACTACTTGAATAATGATTAGATGGAAAACAAAGGTAATACATCTATCAATCGAAGATACATATGGCACATCAATCTACATGAGTGACCCCAACGACACTACTCAACCAATGTAACTTAAAAATAAAGGTGACAATAGTCTAAAGAACACTGATCAACTAAGGATGGAAGGTTGTCTTCACAAAATAGGAATGCAAGAGTATCTATATGGTAAATGCTCCATCTCACCATAATGCATGGGTAAAAAGTCATTGCATCCGCCTAGTACATAGGAACAAATACTAGATACATAATTCACTCCAAATCAAAACCAAGGAAGCATTAGCATGAATAGTATAATACCCCCCCATAATGTTGACTTGGGAGAGGTCTGACAGATCCATTGAAAATATATGTTTCACCATGTAGTGCATGAAGGAGAAGAAACAACATCTGAAAGTGCTCAAGAAAGTACCTGCAATTGAAAAAGGGTGTGCAAAAAAAAAACACACATGCATGAGGCAAGAATCACCTGGATTTGTTGTTGTCTTGGAGGGACACTCACTGGACAAAAGGTGTGATGGGAAATAACAAGGCTTTACACAACCCCCCCATGGAACTTTATAACATAGTGTGAGTACAAAATATGGCACAACTTTATATGCAAAATCCCCAAAATACATGTACAATAATGTAGCACTTTATCTCAGTGCATTTACATATAATAAAGTGCTTACAAATGATGCTCAAAATGCCCACAAAGGAAAAAATACAGGAAATACATATAAAGTAGCCCAAATGAAGCTATAGCATGTGAACAAAAAGTTTCCAAGTGCCAAAATATCCAAGTAATTAACCAGGGTGTTAAACACAAAAATATGAATTAATTATACCTAGGGCCAAATATGGATAATGTGCATGAGTAAATCTGAAGAGCTCGGAGAGATCTTTCCAATATCGCAAGAATCACAAAAAAATGGAGGAACAAAGCACAAGTTGTGAGCTCGGGAGTGAAAACTGCATATTTGATTTCAATAGGCAATAAATGCAACCAAACAATTTTTTTTTTGAAAATCACCTGTACCACTGAAAAGTTGAGCTTGCCAGATTTCTAGCGATATTTTGTTTCAAAACTTTTGCCACCTGGGGTGAAAGTTATTAAAAAAAAAAAAAACCCTATAAGAGGGACTTTCAACGCTAACTAGGGTAAAAAATCAAACACTAAATTGGTGCAAAATTTGGGCCCTTGGTTGACCCATATGACCCTCTCGCTAAATAAATGTTAAAAAAAAATTGTTTGTCTGTCGCCACCATGGGTGGTGGGTGAGGGGAGCAGGGGTGGTGCCCCGGTGGCGGCTCCCACGCATCACTCGAGGACCACCCTACCTCAATATATGTCAACCTTACAAATCTTTTGGTGGATATAAAAAAATAAAACAAAGTTTTGACAAAAAAAACTTGATAAAGCCAAAAACTACGGTCGACTATTTACAAAGAAACAAAGTTCATATTAAACAAAGCTTTTATATAAATAAACCCCTGCTGATTTAAAGATCTGCATACCACTTGACAGTAGAAAATGTTGAATATATTGTGATGACAGAGAGGTACGATGCAAACCTGATACACCAACAAAGACTAGGATTTGATAGTCACTGAATCTGACATAGGCAAGGAGTAGTGAGGACGCTGGCGGGAGAATGGAGTATGGTAGACAAAAATACTGAACAATTAGCAACAAATGAATGCTGATTTACTGACTGAGATCAGATCGAGCGAAAAAAACACTTACTTTGGTTGGACCACCCGCCAAATAGGGATACGACGAAGTACACAAAGATAAAATGGTTGATGCCTAATCAAAGTCTCAGTCGATTAAACCCTGCGAGAATTGAATGAATGGTACACTGAGTTTATGCCGATGGGGGTACTCAAACTGACGATAGGAAAAGATACGACTGGCCAGTACCCATCACCAGATCTGATTCATACCCTGCAAATAATTAAACGGGTCGATGGTAGATCTTACAAATCGACGCAGGAGGATGGCAAAAACTACGTCGTCGAAGAGGGTTGACCGATGAGCCAGGAATATACTCTGCTAAAAAATAAATGCCACGGATAAAATTGCAGACAGAGGACTTTGATTGGGGATGACGGAATTTAATGCTGATCAACTACACAATGAAGAATGAGCACCAACGGTAGAATGAAGTCGACGAAATTGCCAGAATTAAGTGTTGGAGATAAATTTCGATGAATTGTATACCGTCGGTGAAAGGATTTAGGAGGGTCGAGAAGTATTGTTGTCGACCCATATGGCCCTACAATAATAAATGCCTCTACAAAGTTTCTTTAGAACCCTGATGTGATAGGTACGATCCGCAATTGAAGTGATGATGACCAGATTTGATGCAGAGAAGGTACAAGGTATATGTCGAACAAAATATGCCACCCAGAATAATAAAATTTTGAAAATAATAAGGAAAAAATATTATTTTTGCAATAATTTATTCTGCGAAAATAATAATATCAACATGGGGCCGTATGGCCTACTTAGGGAATTTTTTTTTTGTCTCAGTTTCTAACTATCAATGTCGAAAATCGGTGATTTGCTAGTCGATCTTCAGGTTTTCAGGCCTCCCAGACGCGATGGCATGGTCTGTTTTGACCCAGACTACTTTGAAATATCAGCTACCTCCTGGGTCTGAGCTTCAAACCCTTGTTTTCCAATGTTGCAAATGGTGACCAAATTGAGTGAAATGAAAGCCAAATCTGACTTTCTCGAGCCTCCTAAATGCAAAAAGTGTTGCAATCACTATATCTCACCAAAATACATGCATGCAATATATGATTAAAAACAATCTTTGCAAACCCTTTCTGATTCTCAAGATTGTATTGAAATGCAAGAGAAGAGCATACAAGAAATTTTCAAGATCAAAAACTCAAATCACAATATAAAGCTTGATGGTGGAAACTCTCTAATGAAAAAGGAAGGGGCTTGCAAGATTCAAAGATTTGATACCATGTTGAAGTGAGAAATCAAGATCTTCAATCTGGAACACCAAATAACCTCCACAAGAGATAGAGAGAAGCAACAATGGAAGATGCTATACCACCAAACAAGAATTACAATATGATACAATGATCAATATGGTATGCAATACAATACAATGCAATATTGTGCTATGCAAAATATGTAAGAGATGTCTTGCTTATAAAGGCAAGGATGAGAGATAGGATTATATAAGATCATGACAAGTGTCTTAATCCTATCACATGAGACAATTAACTCATAACTACCTAGGATGATGTGAAGTCTAGATAAGAAAACTATGACTTGTCAAGGTAAGATAACTAAGAATTTTAGAAATAATTTTTTATCCTAAGTAAACTTAACATGTGAACTAAGTCCACTAGGTCCCTAGTAAAGGAATTAACTAGGTACAAGACTTATTCACACCAACAGTTTATCTCTCTGAGAGATGCAATGGCATCTTGACAGTCGGTGTCACTTAGAAGACAAGTGTTGAGAATAAATCCATCCTTTTTCCAAGCTATTTTAGGCCCTCCATTAGAAGTTATTAAGTTAGCCTTAATCAGATGGTGGTTCGATAAGGTGTAAGGGTTTACCTAAACCATGACACCATCACTATTTGGCTTGAAGGAAAATTAGTTTGTATTAGCATAGAGCTTATCCAGCCTACAATAGATCTTGTCGTTCCCTTTTTGAGCATTGCACCAGGTGAACTAGATTCCTTTAGACTCTTTCTCGTTTCCTTCTAGAGGATCTAACAATATGAGCTTGTTCTTGTTCCTCAACCAAAAATGCTTCTCACTACCTTTCTAGGAAATATCTACCCCTCCCCACTTATCCTCTAGCTATTCAACCATGTTGAATGCCCCCCCGACAATCCATGGGACCCCATGTAGGTTGGTCATCCATTGTCATAGCCAAATTCTTTCCCTATAATCATTGGAGGCATAAATTGAGCAAACTCCGAAGACCATTCTTTCTCTATCAAATGTAACACACACCAACCTATTGCAGGGGAGGATTCATGCCCTATAACCCAATGAGCCCATTGGTTATACACTATAATGGTTTCCCCCCCTCACCCTTTCTCATGAGAGGTGCTGAAGAATTTTGATTCACTCCAAGAGAATTTCAAGTTTGTTTTAGGGGTGAAGTCTTTTTCCTTTTCCAGATTAAGAAACCTTCTTAGAATGTACTTTCTGTTGGGAGATTCCAACCCCTGACATTCCAAGAAATGTAGTTAATCTTCATTTTCAATTAACGTGGGGGATTCATCTTGCTTTCTTTTGAATTGTTCAAAACACTTGGGGAGCTTTTCTTCCACTTCCAGTTTTTTTGCCATTGGGGATTGGATCATTGTACTTGTTTTCCTCCTTTTGTTTTTGGAAATTTAAAGTTTTTTTCTCCCAAGAGGAGCGATGTTGTATTTTCTTGGCCTATTAGGGTCATTGCTTTCTTTGTTTTGGGATCATAATCTCCTTCCCCATAGTGGTATCCCCCTTCTCACTACAGCCCCTGGTTTCTACAGGGTCTCCTCTATTAGGAATTTTTTGGTTCTTTGCATGATTTTTGGATTCTTTTTTAGGTTTAGATTCCTCTCGGACCTTATCAGGTTTAGTCTTTTTATTATTGGTATTTCCTTGGTTCTTGGAATCAGGAGCCACAATTATTCCAGGGTGCTGAGTTTTTGTCCCACCCTCATCAAGGGGTGAAGTTTAGACTACCAATTTGCTTGGGGGCAATAGGGGATGTCTCCTCAATCTGGTTTTGTACAACACTAAAGCTTGGCAAGGAAGGACTATCAGTAGCCAAATTCACCCACAAAATGGTCGAGGGAGAGTTTGTTACCGGTCCATCAAAAAAAATTTCACAAACACTAGAACCTTGCGAGGAGTCCTCGACACTCGTAGCCAAATCGCCACCCTTAACTTGGTCCCTCCCGCAGGAAGGATTTCCAATTTGGAAAGGGTCGGATGGCCTATTAAACCAAAACTCAACGGTCTTAGAAGAATCTTTATTACCAGATCTATTAGCAAGATTTCCTTGAATTCTTTGTATTATTATTTTAATTGCTAGTTGTTGCGCATTTAGTTTCTCAACCAACAAGGGGTTTTTGGAAATTTCCTGTTCGATCTCATGGTGTTTCATGGTCTTGTTACTTCTGGTGGCAGGTGTGCGGGAGCCCTAATCTACCTGAGCCTCTCCTTGCCCATCCTGCATAAGGATATCGAAGGAGTTTTTTAACAAAATATCCAGTTGTAGGGGATTCAAAGCCATTGTTTGTTGCTTAGTAGCTACCTCAACGGTATGAGGAGTATGTTTCAGACTGGGGCGGGGATCCCCCCGACTAGGTTTTCTTTCCCTTTCAAAGTTCTCTACAAGGTGAGATCCCCATGACTATCACCAGGGTTACCAAATCCTATCGGATTGCCATATGTCTTTTTGTCCAACGATTCACTGGGTGTGGTGGGGTTAGATTTTTTTGATAATAGGACAATTTTTTCTAATGTGCCCTTCTTTATGACACAAAAAACAAGCGTTAATCCCCTTGAGCATTTCCAAAGGGCAACTAACTTGGCCATCTTCTTCCCTAATGATGATATTATCAGGTATTTCGATGCCAAGGCTCAAAGAGACTAAAGCACGAGCATCAAGGTGGGAAGGGTGTATTTGGCCTCATTAATCCTTATGAAAGTCCCTATCAAAGTTTGGATTTGAAGAATCAACTGTCAGAATTCTTGAGGCAGGTTTTTCACTACTACCCACCTTGGGTAAGACAACACAATGATGTCTTCGACAATGGCCATCGAAGACCAAGTTAGGGCAAATAATGTGCATCCACCCACATTCTAGTAGGGTTTCTTAATTAGTTTTTCTTGCATGGAATGATTTTCCAAGAAAATGATGAACAATCCACACAGTATCATGTGGCAGAACTTGAAATGAATCCAAAAAAATTTCCCCCAAACTCTGGCGAGCCAGGAGTCTAGGAACTTCCTAGCCAAAATTTTCCCAACGTCTAGGGCCACAAAAAATATCGCAGTACTTTTTAGCCTAGATCTTTCATTTTTAATTATAGTCTTTAATTTGTTGTTAGGAGAAATATATAAATCTTTGGAGCAGTCGGAGGGAGACTTACTGATCGATTCTCCATCGGTCTCACTCAAGTCATCCACTAGAAACTTGGCCTTGATAGGAAATGCTTCCCCGCTCTCCGCTAGGGCATCCTTGAATGAATTTTTCACATAGATAAGAGAGATGTTATCCCCTTTACTTGAATCCTCATTAGGGTTGGAGGGGGTTGGAACCGTACCCCCCTCCATTAATGGAGGGAGGGCTCAAAGCCAATAGATAAATTAACACAAGAAATAAAATGCACACTACAAGAAGGCTTATGTGGCACATGGAAAAATATAAAAGAAAAAAATTCAACGAGGAGAGGAAATGCACGTTCAGGGAAAACCTGGGTGGGGGGCACATAGCTACCCCACAATGTTTGACATGCCACCAACCAACCCTAGCATTCCTTGATTGTAGAGCCAATTCCCTGTATTGAGTAAGCACCCCCCTCAAGCAAATATATTTCTAAAATATATATTTTTATTCATGTATCTACACAAAATATTTAAAGATATTTTTTAAAATCCTAATTATTATAGTGAAATATCTCAATCCTTAGGATTCAATCTTCATATCTTTTCTCCAAACTTTAGGCTTTTTAAGGATGCCATTTGTGAATATTTTTAGCCATGAATCTTTTTTTTAATTATGTTGATAAACGTAACTATCGATGTCTTTACAATAACAGCACGACATACAGGTGGTCAGCAACTCCGTGAAAAAAACAAAAATCTACTTTATATTTTCATGTGCAATAATTTTTTATTGATTTTTTCAATTATTTAAAAAGTGGAAAGTATCAAAAAAAAATTAATTTCATTGTTTAATTACAATATTTTTTGTTTTTTTCCATCTAATAAGTCATATAATGATTTTTTACATATTTTAAGTTTGCTAATCGAAAAAATAAATGACTTGATATCTTTTGACGTATTTTATATAGATTATCTTGAAGATGTATATACTAGTATTGAATCAAAGAAGTGACCAGAATGCTGAAATATGACTATTAAATGTCCAAGACAACCAAACAATGGTAAGAGAAAGACACAAATCATTTCATAAAATGATAAATTTCTTGATTTTGATCAAAATTATTTGCAATCTAAAACTAGATACTTGCTCTTTGATTAGTTGGAGCTTATACATGGCATTCGTGTTCTTTTTGCACAAAACCTAGAGTCGTGAAAAAAGAGAAGCCACATGAAGAAAGATGTCAGAGTAAAGCCATGTAGAATAACAGTTGCTAGAAAACACTACATTACATCTGATTTTCTAAATGTGCTTTAAAATGACTTGTCTAATAGAATCAACAATCACATTATTATGCATACCAAACCCATAAAAAGCATCTTTCTAGTTTAATTCATTACCAAAAATGACTCAAAATTTCACAAAAACAATAGTCCAATGCTTCTTAATAAAGGTGCAATCCCCAAAAAATATGTTTCATGTTTTTAATGCAAGGATAGAGAGGAAAAGTAGTTGGTTGAGCGAAAATACATTTCAATCTCTCCCCAATAGATAGCTTGCACTGTAAGATTTTTCAAGCCAATACTTGAGTATCGAAATCTATTTTTGATTTCCATATTTATGCACTCATTTTTGTCCAAAATTTGAAGCTAAATCTACACTTCCATTTAAAGTTTAGATGAAGTGTAGGAGACTAGCAAAGTAAAATCTACATGTAAACTTCCTTTAAAGATTTTTTTAAAAAAAAGACTAAGGAAACCATTTCCAATCCTTTAAAAAACTATAATCCCTGAGAGTATAAAGTTTCATAGAAAACTCATTAGAGATTAATGACTACACAAAAATTAGAACTAGGCATGGATCTTCAAGTCTCAACTTCAACAATTTGCATTAGTCTCAAGCATATCAAGCATGCTTCTCACATGAAAATGAACACACTTTTTTAACAAAAATGGAATGATATATGTGCAGTACAAAATTCTCATGATGGTGTTTTCTTTTACTTTCTTCTAGTTCAATTAAGTTCTTTTGAGCCTAATATCAATGATTACTAAACCTTTAATATTGTAAGGGAATATAGTTCCTAAATT
This sequence comes from Sequoiadendron giganteum, assembly GCA_007115665.2. Taxonomy (NCBI): domain Eukaryota; kingdom Viridiplantae; phylum Streptophyta; class Pinopsida; order Cupressales; family Cupressaceae; genus Sequoiadendron; species Sequoiadendron giganteum. The sequence continues at coordinate 109,526,632 of CM021104.1, read as the reverse complement.
ATATAAATATACGTTAATTAAATAAAATTTAATATTAATTACATAATTGATTTGTATTTAATAAGGATTTGGGTCAATAAATTTAAATATGATTTTTAGAAACTAAATGTAATAGATAGAGTATTTATATTTGAAAATAATGATAAAGAATTAATATTTATGCTATATAAAATTTAGTTGATAAGATATAAAAAATAAATGCTCATAATTTTATTAATATATAATGTTTTGTGCAATCTCATAAATATTTGTGGGTTGAATATGAGTCCCTTAAGATAGAATCTAAGTGTCCCAAGAATGATTCAATGTGTAGGAATAAACTACAACTACGAGGAATAATCTTATAGAAAACTACAAGAAATATTTCTTCACCTTTCACCTTTACCATGTTTGAGTTTGTTAAGGTTGTGTTTACAAACACCTTAGGGGAGATTTTTGGTTTGCTAGGGTCAAGACCTCCTATTTTAACCCCTTAAACAAACCAACATTCTCAAGCATGTAAATGGCCTATATGATTATGACATGTATATTCTATTTTTTTACTTTAGAAAAATGAAGTGTGTGCTAATGATTTTTCTTTGTCTTATATGGATGTATTACTTAATGAATTCCTTTAAATACCAATATATAACAACAATTCACAATAATTATTAGGAAAGGGTGAGAGTCTAGAGATTTTAATTTTAATTTTTTGGCATCAATCTCAACAATCAAGATCAATCCTAACAAACATGAGATTGAATTAGGATATAAAATCACTAGTTTTGATGTGATGAACGAATGTGGACATCATTATGGTAGAATCACAATTGTAATAGCTCTTATCACCCATGGCACACATCATTATGGTAGAATCACAAGTGTAATGGCTCTTATCACCCATGCAGCCTAAAAAAACTCTTTCCATCCCCATTCTCATTCATTCTTTATTTTTCTCACTTGCTCTTCATCTCTTGCTCTATTCTTCTACTACATCTCTTCTTCTACAGTGAAGCTCTACCATATTATCATCTTGTCAACAACCAAGCCTCTCTTGCAAGCATCTGATGTCTCATCTATCAAGCCAAGAGGGAGCCATTGACTGTTGGTAACACTCTCTTGTTGCTTTGTCTTGTCTACTTTCAAATACATACTTGTCTTGTCTATTTTATTCTTGATAGGGGTTCTCCTCCATAAAAGGGTTTGTTTCTAGCACATGTCTCATTTATTTCATTTTATGTTTCATCTATTTTTTATCTATCTAGTTGTCCATGGAGGTGGAAACGACAAAATGGGGGTTTGGTCGAGGCAAGCCCCAACACTTTTCCTTGTCCTTTTTGTGTGCAAGTTTTCAGATTCAAAGAGTTGGGTACTTGCATATTTCAAATCTTTAGCTCCTAGTTTGGCAAGGATGACAGTACAGGGTTGTGGATGGTGAAAATCTACAAATGGTTAGAAAACCTTCAACACACACACCCGTATTAGTATGGTTAGCATTCTAAACAAAACAAATAATCAACATCTTCATAGAATAATCCAACATTCATGATAAGTGACATAGAAAACTAATTTAGTTGAAAACAAGAAAACATATTAGATACCTATTCTATGATGGATTGGTGCTCCTTGAATGTGTGAAAGAGCCCTTTCCCAATCCTTGCTAAAACAAATAAAATGATAGACAATGAGATGCTCTTGAACTCAAGTTGCCTATAATAAGGATGCTCTAAAATGTAGATGATGAAATGAGAGAAAATGCATTGCATTTATAGGAGAAATTGAGAGAGGAGAGGCCAAGATTGAGCAATGTGGGACTAAAACCCAACAAATGAGAGAGAGCCACTTGTTACAATGGGATTGGCCCATGCTTGTGCAAGTTTTGGCTAATGTGCCCATTTCAAATTTGAAAATGGCAATAAATAAATATGGTTGAGGGTTTTGGGGGGAATTGTGTTTGGCCAAAAAAGTCAAACATGAGAGTTAATATGCCCTTGTGAGGGAAAATAGGTGTTTTAATAAATATGGTTGAGGGATTTGGGGGGAATTGTGTTTGGCCAAAGAATATGCCCTTGTGAGGGAAAATAGGTGTTTTAATAAATCAATTTAAATGATTTATTGTGCAAGTGGATGAATCTAGAGGATTTAGGTGATTAGGATTAAAATAATCAAGATTTGATTAATCTAACAGGAGTTTAGGTGATATGACATTTGATTTCAATTTTTGTATTTATTTTAAATCAAATGAGAGGAAAATGCATATGAGTGATTTAATTAGATATATGTGATTTAATTAAATCAGGAACTATAGGAGATAATTAAATAATTGGATTTATTTAATTTTGAGAGAAGTGAATTAATTAAATTGGTTTATTTAATTAATAGATGAAATAATGTTGAATGAAGTATGATTAGATGCATGCGTATATTTTGCATGTCTACAAGGGTGTAGACGACCCCATGACACATTGTCATTCATTGGTCATGACTCTGTCATTTTGTGGACAAAATTTGTGTCTTCATCTTTTTGCCTCTATAATATATATTATGTAATTATTCACCAAATTTTGTTAATATATAGTTTTACCTTCCTAGTTCAGTATTTCATTTGATAAGTTATTGCAATATTTATCTACTTTACACCCTCTCATTTGAGCTTGTACTTTGAGGTAATTGAGGGATATTTGCTCCCTATAGACTCTTCCTTGTCTTAAAGAATATGGAGTAGTGAATCCTCTCCTTTACATTTTGGTGAACCTGACATGAACCAAATCATGTTGAATATTTTTCTTCAAAGTTTTAGTGCTTTTGATAATTATTTTTCTAAAGAAGATTTTGATATATTGGATGATGCCCTAGATGATTTATTAGAGGCATCTCATTCTATCTGCATATCTCCAAAACAAACTTCTTCATCACAACTATCTTCTTCTTCTTTGCAAGTCAAAGAGTTTGTGAATGTATTTTTAGTCTCTTCAGCTCCTCAAAGACCTAAGAGACCCATCATTTACATGACTCTTGCTAGCCCATCTCCTAAAAGGATTCATTATATTCATGGAGTTCTAGTCACTATTGACTTGCTGTACCTTTACACAAGCTTCTTGCAATCTACAACTTCTTCCTATAAATTTGTAGCTCATACTTACAATACTAGAAGGAATCAACAAAATTGAGATCAACTAATTTTTTACCACCTTCTCAACCAATTCTTCCTCTAACACCTAAACCTACAACTAAAACACTTGGTGAGTATGATCTTGTCGAGCATCTTCACATTATTCCTTCCAAGATCTTGCTATGGGATTTGCTTCAAACAACCCCAGTTTATCTAGGTATTCTTTAGGAAGCCTTGAAAAATATTCTCTTACCTTCTTCCACTAGGTCAAAGAATGTTAATGTGTTGATGGCTCATATTCATGTGGATTCATCAAAAATTACGTTCTATTCATAGGAAGTTCCACCTCCAGATGATAGAAATATTAGAATAACTCCTCTACTATTTTATTTTATTTTTTCAAATGATTCAAATACATTATAAAAGGACTTGGAAATAGAAGGGACATTTATAGGAATGAACATATATCATAATGAATTAAATTTGTAATTCCCTTCCCATTTGTAACCTTGAGATGGTTGGGTCTCAACATTATATTTTGACTATGTATTAGGGGATGCAAAGGTTGTGCTTGTGCTTATTGCCTTGGGTGTTGATTAGTGTTTTAGCTTCACTATTTTCATCATGGATTATGCTTTTTCTCTATATTGTGTGTTTGGACCACCTACATGTTTTGAGATGAGGTTCCTCAACATCTTGGTTTTTGTGTTTAGTATGCATTGATATGTGTGTTTGGTAATGTGCCACGTTCCTTGTGAGAAATTGATGTGTTCATCTAGTTGTGGTATTTCTTGAGATGCATGTGTGATGCTTATATGCCTGGTTTATCATATAATATTTTGAGTTTATGGATTTGTGTATTATTATTCATGTCGTGATTAAATGTTATCATGATTATATGACATGTAGATATATTGATTTAAACTATATGATATTGTATCCCACTAGTTGATTATACTATGCTTTATCTATATATATTGAGCAGGTGCACTTGACATGTGTGTTGATTGGTTACAATAATAGGGATATATTTCCACCTGATTATGTAGGTTTGAATTATTCCCCAATAGTGATTATTTTAGAGATGTCACACTAAGTCTTTCTTTTGTTCTTCCCTAATTGCACTCAAATTGAGTATGGTTTGTGTCATGTTTGACCCTATGCTAACTCGAATATGATTTTGAAGTCTATTCTTGTTGTGAGTTACCAATAATTATTTGATTTAAGTTAATGATCTAATTCCATTGTTTCTCATAAAGCCAAGGGTCTAATCAGATTGTGCTTGAAAGACTCTATTTTAATTAATGTCCATGAAAAAACCTTTGTAGAGAAACTATGGAAGAAGCTTGGTGAAATGTATCAAGCCAAATTTATTTAGTGAACAAGATTTTCTTGAGGAATAGATTACATTCCTTGAGAATGGTGGATGAATCACATACCAACTAGAAGAGTTAAATATGTTGGTGGCTCAATTGGCATCAGTTGGTTTCCAAATGGATGAGGGGGACAAATGTTAGATATTGCTTTGTTCTTTTCCTAATTCATGAGATTCTCTTGTTATGGTTATTGGGAGTACTTATGTTATATTGAAGACTAAAGATGTGGTGGGTTATTTACTTTCTGAAGAGATGAGGAGGAAGGTATTCATCACTACCAAGTAGGCCTTAAATTTCCATGGAAGAACTAAGGAACATGATAAGAAGAACGAGAAGCGTGACAAATCCAAGTCCAAGGGGAGATCTAAATCTCCTAGAAAGTCTAATGTTATTTGTTGGAACTGCGGTAAGCTTGGACATATTTACAAGGACTACAAAGAATAAAAAGAAGAGATTTGATTTTGATTTTGAGTCTGAGCAGGAAGATGGTGATGCATTCATTGTAGCTTTGGAAAATCGTGTAGGTAATGATGTATGGTTAATTGACTTAGGTGCATCTTTCCATATGACCTTTAATAAAGACCGGTTTTCTGAATATGAATAATTTGATGGAGGTAAGGTGTACTTGGGTGATGATTCTTATTTAAATATTTTTGGCCATGTTCAAGTTAGAATCAAGTGTCCTTATGGTAGAATAAAAAGGATTAATGGTGTGTTGCATATCTATATATTAGCATGAAATTTGTTATCTATGAGAAAACCAATAGATGCAGGTGTGTAGGTAGTATTTTTTGATGCAGGATGCAATATGGTTAGAGGTGCTATATGTTAAATAGGACAACTAAGAGGGGGGTTGAATCAGTTGTAGAAAATTTAACCTTTAAAACATTCACTATAACTTAGATCAATCACAAATCCTTAACTCTGCTAAAATGATTAAACACTAAGTGCAAGGGGAAAAAAAAAAAAACACAAACATAGTAACACCAGATTTACATGGAAAACCCAATGAGGGAAAAACCACGGTGAGGATTAGCTCACAATATAGAGAATATCGAAACTGATTACGAAGGCTCACTACCAAAAAAAGACTAACTATCTGGATCGAGACTCATTGTCCAACGAGGGTTAACCACTTAGAGGGCTCACTGCCACAAAAATATAAAGAAGCTATAAGAGATATGTTACAAAGAGAAGACAATCTCAAAGCAAAAGAGATTTCCACCATAATTCACTCAACCACTTGCATGAATGATAGAGTACACCTTTAGCTCATTGCATTTAGAAACTCAACATTTAGAATTTGCACTGATCTACCACACTCACATCACATACACACCGATTCACATATATTTCCCATCTACCTACTCTATTTCTTTGCACTTATCTCTTTGTACATCTTTCAACACTAACTAATCTTGTATTTATACCATCTTCAACTTTGAAACATATCCAAAGTTGGCCATCCATCATTAAATTCAAATTAGGTCAATGCAAAAACATCCTAGGGTGGAATTAGAATGAGGGCGACCCAAACACACGCTTGATGAGGACCCAATTAGGTCCCAACACGCTTCATCAACTTTGAAAGTAGTGTTCAACACAAGTTCGGCCAAACCAGTGTAAAACACATACAACAATTAAGCACACACAACCCTTAAAATGATCCAATCCTTCCAGACACCAAAATTTTCTTCAACACAATTATAAAAACTTAACTCTAGAACCGCAAGTCATAAGACTCAACCAAAAATAAATCCGGACCAGCAACATTTCTCCCAGACCTCAGTCAATTACACAAAAAACCATAGTTCACAACTAGTGAACATAACTCACACTATACAATGAATAAGAATCCAAAATTTTGGATATAGTAGCTTCCAACAACCATGATCAACATATCTGAACCACACAAACATAGGATCAAAACCTAGAGAAAAACCCATAGCAACCACTGAACAGCTACAACCTTTGTTCATTACAATTTTCTCAATATCCTCAACATATACAACCACTAACCTGCATCCATGACATCGATGACAACACCTTCATTCTTGCAACACTATAGTGATTTATAGAGGTGGTAGATATGGCACATTAAATAAGCTTGATGCATGCACTATTGAGTGCAATAGAACTTATATGAAAATAAATTTTGTGGAAGAGGTGATGGTTTCTTCTTCAACAAATGGTTATGGATTTTGGGTACTCAAGGGTGGTCTTTCTTCTGAATAAAAGTTACCTATAGAGAAAACTATGCTATGGCACCTGAGACTTGACCACATTGGAGAAAAGGGTCTAAGGACCTTAAACAATAAAATACTTGTTGAAGGGTTGTCTAATTGTAATCTTGAATTTTATTTTTGTGAGCATTGGATTTATGGAAAACAAAACCATTTTTCAATTTTACTCAAGTTCTCATAAATCTTATGGTGTATTGGATCTTATTGATTATGATGTGTTTGGTCCTGTAGATGTTCCTTCAATTGTTAAATCCACATATTATGTTTCATTTATTGATGATTATATTAGAAGGACATAGGTATATTTTCTAAAGAGTAAATCTGAAGTTTTCAATCAATTTAAAGAATTTAAAGCAATGGTTGAGTTGTTGACTGTAAAGAAAATAAAGTGTTTGAGGACTGATAATGGTAGTGATTTTTTCTCTACTTATTTTTATAGATTATATAAATATTGTGGTATTCATAGATAAAACACAACTTTGTATTCTCCTCAGAAGAATGGAGTTGCAAAAAGAATGAACATGACACCAATGGAGAAGGCTAGGAGTATGTTGAGTGGTGTTGGAAATATTTTGGGCTGAAGTTGTTGCCACTACATGTTACTTGGTATCCTACATCAACTCTTGTTGATAAGATGTCCCTATAGAGGCATGGTCAGGTCACAAGACTTCATTAAGACATCTTAGATTTTTTGGTTGTGAGGCATATGCACATGTGCCAAAGGAGAAGCAAACAAAGTTGGACAAAGTTTTAAAATATATATTCATCAGATACAATTGTGGTGTGAAAAGATACAATCTTTGGGATCCTATTGTAGAAAAGGTAATATATAGTAGAAGTGTTATTTTTAGAGAAACTAAGTCTTCTTCTATTACATTGCAACCAAAACAAAGAAAACAAGAAGATGTGATTCAATTTCCTTCTACACCTGAGAAAGTTGAATCGAGGCCCATGGATATACAAGAAGTTGAGGAGAGCTCATCTAGCTCTAAATCTTCAAAAGAGGAGGAAGAACCTGCAACTCAAATTGTTCGTAGGTCTACAAGGAATAGACAACCACCTAAAAGGTATTCACCAAATGGTTGGAGATGTATTTTTTCTTTGAATACTAACATGGATAAACCTAGATCAGTAGAAGAGGCATTAGGTATGAATGATGCAAAATCTTGGAAGATTTCCATGGATGAAGAAATGGTAGCTTTCAAAAAAATGATACATGGGATCTTGTACCATTGCTTGAAGGACAAAAATTTGTTGGTTGCAAATGGGTGTTCAAGAAAAATATTGGTTCATATGGAGGTATTCAGAAGTACAAAGCAAGGTTGGTTGTGAAAGGTTACTCTCAAGTTGAGGATGTTGATTATGGTGAGATATTTTCTCCTGTTGCATAAATCACATGTCCATTATATTTTTGCTTTCTATTGCTACTACTTATGATCTAGAGGTTGAGCAAATGGATGTGAAAACTACTTTCCTTCATAGTGACTTGGAGGAGGATATTTATATGACAGGCAAAGCACTATGTGGTGAAAGGTAGAATTAATTTGGTTTATAAATTGAAGAAATATTTTTATGGAGTAAAATAGAGTCCTAGGATGTGGTGCCAAAAAATTGATACATATGTGTCGAGTTTGGGATTTGAGCATTCTAAATAAGATCATTGTGTTTATTGTAAAACTGATGGTGATAATTTCCTGATTATTGCATTAGATGTTGATGATATGCTATTTATTGGTAAATGGAAGGATATGATTTCATAAATGAAATATCAACTTGCTACTAAATTTGAAATGAAAGGCCTTGGTGTAGCTAGACACATTCTTGGGATGGAAAGTAGAAGAGATAGAGTGAACTTAAAGTTATCGCTTGGCCAAAGTAAGTATGCCAATTCAATTTTATAGAGGTTTAACATGCAGTATTGTAGACCATTGCGTGTTCCCCTTTTTAGTTGGAACGAAGTTATCTATTTCAGATTGTCCAACATCTCCATCAAAGATGGAATAGATGAGTATAGTGCCTTACCAAACTGTAGTTGGAATTTTGATGTATGTTATGGTTTGTACTAGACCAGACATTACCCAAGAAATTGGAGTTCTTTCCAGATATATGTCTAATCCTGGTAGAGTTCATTAGGATGTAGTTAAAAGAGTCTTTAGATATTTGTGCAATACCTCAAAGTATTCCTTGTGTTATCATAGTAATTTGACTGAAGTAACTATGATATCTTTAGCATGTTTAGGGATGTTAAGGCTCTCTTGAAAAATTGGATGGGAAGAAGGATTAAGGTGTTGAGAACTCTAAGTGGTGCTAAGAATTATTCTGTAAATTATGATAGAATTTTTAAGGATAATGGAATATAAAGGCATAAGACAACTATATACACCCCTTATAAAAATCAAGTTACAAAATTCATTCAAACATTGCATTGATGAAGAGGGATAAGAGTATGCTTAGTGGGGTTTGTTGGAACACGTTTGTCGTTACGCCAAAAGATTGGCATGTTAACACCTAATACAAATGCTAGAGATAAATGGATCCACAAGGGGCGATTAGTCCATGCCAAAAATTCTAAGAGAGATGTTGGTGATTAGTCCAACAATCCCCCACTTCACGCCACCCAAGGATATTCGTGTTAGAGTTCGCAGGCAGAGAATACTAATTAAATGCATATTATAGAGAATTAAACAATGAAATTTAAAACACAAAAAATAATAGTAGAAATATTTGTAGCGAAAGAAGACAACATAGAATTAACATGGTTCACCCAAATTTGGGATACATCCAAAAAACCAAAGTCTATTTTAATATTTACTTCCAATAAAATGATTTACAAATAACTTGGAGCAACGTTTTCAACATTTCGTACGACTGATTTTTACCACATGCTTTTGCTTTGTATGCCTACACCACATACCTATCACAAATCTGTGACCCTTTATTTTTTCTTACACGACCTGCAAAAATACCTTACTCTGTAACTTACGCCCATAAGCTTCTACACCATTTCCACATGATTTTTTTACTTCCCACACATGCCATGACTATTGGTAATCTACACGTGACTGTTATTTTCTAACGTGCAAGAAAAAACTATTGAAATATGGATGATTTTCTAATTGAATTATAAATATATTTTAAATATTTTGGGGGGAAAATTAAGCCTTTGAGTCTAATCGGGATCCACAAAATAACAATATCCCACTTGGAGATAAATTAGGCTCCACACCATACCATATCCCACTTGGAGACTAATCATAACACCGCTACCCCTGCAACTCCCACTAGAAATTAGCACCCTTGGACCTTGTTGTTCTGATATATTTTTAACTTTGAAGGCAAACCGAATTTGAAGAGGATCTTAGCTTCTCCCTTTTCACCGCCTTCATAAACATATCCACTGTATTATCATCTATACGAATCTTTTATGGCCTTAACTGTCCATCCTCCAACACCGATCGAATGAAATGATACCTCAATTGTATATGCTTGTTTTTTGAGTGCAAGGCATATTTATATACAAGATGTATAACAATTTGGCTATCCGTAAACAATTAAATTAGAGAGGTACAAACCACTTTTTTTTGTATTTTCACTCGAATTACTAACACTAATAAACCTTGAACTATTAAAGAGGCAATTGAGATGGATAACAATGAGTGCTAGTAATTAGCCATGGATGAGGAGATGGATACATATTGAAAAACAATGATACTTGTGGCTTGGTTTAGTTACTAGAGCAAAGAAAGTCTATTGGTTGCAAATGAGTCTTCGAAAATAATTTTAGTTTAGATGGGAATGGTGAAAAGGGTATTCTCGAGTTGAGGGGATAGACTTCGGTGATATTTTATTATAATTTCTAAGCTAACATCTATTAGGTTATTAATATCTATTGCATCGACTTATGATCTTGAGATAGAATTGATCGATGTGTTCATATAACTTTCCTAAATGGTGACTTGGAGGAAGAAATTTATATGGCATAGCCAAAGAACTATGTTGTAGAAGGTATGGATCCGTTGGTTTGTAAATTGCAAAGACATATTTGTATGGTCTCACACAATCACTCAAAATGTGGCATCAAAAGTTTAATTTTTTGTTTTAAGATTGGGATATGTGAGGTCTAAATTAGATCATTGTAATTATTGTAAGCAAGATGGTGATTGTTTATTTGTTGTCACATTATATATAGATGATATGTTATTTTTGGTAATAATAAGGATATGATTAGGGACTTGAAAATAACATTTTTTATGTATAGTTTGTTATAAAGGACCCAAGGGCTATTAATTTCATCTTAGCTATAGATATTAGAAGAGATAGAGAAAATACAAATTTTTGGTTGGGCCAAAGTAAGTATGTTGGGTTTATGTTACAATGTTTTAGCATGGAAAACAAAAAACCAATGAGTGTCCCCATTTTAGTGGGGGATAAGTTATCAATTGAGCATTATTTGTCTACATCTAACGAGAAGGGGGGTATGTCTCTTATGCTATGCTAGTATAGTTGGTAGTTTGATGTATGTTATGGATTGCACTAGACCAAAAATTGCACAAGTAGTAGGAGTCTTGAGTTTATTGATGGAAACTAGTTGAGATTATTAGACTATAGTGAAGAGGGTGTTCAAATATCTGTGGGGTACTACAAATAACTCTATTCTCTATTAGGTACCCTGATCAACACAAACTTCATTAGTTGGATCCTCATCAACACCAACTTTGTGAACCAACATTAGGAAATTTCTATAGCAAGCAAGGTTCATACTTTAGTTGTGAGTATGCAGGGGTTCTTAGACTTATATTAGATAAGAGATGTTGATAGTAGGATCTCTACCAACGGCCATCTTTCACTTATTTGGTGAGGCAATTAGTTGGATGAGTAAGTGATAGGTTGTGGTCACTTAAATGTCCTTCATATAGGTAAAGTACATGGTAGCTATTCATGTCTTCATGGAGGCCCTTTGTTTTCAAAGATTATATTTGAATGTTTGGCTGAGCCATGGAGAAATTTAGATTGGATGCAATAGTCAGAGTGCTAATAGGTTGTCAAAGAACCTAACTTTTCCAGCGCATGAAAAGCACATTGATGTTCAATATCATGTTTTATACGTGACATGGTTGAGGATGGGAGGGTGATTCTTGAAAAGGATATGCATTAATGGATCATGTGCGCACATAGAAATCCAGGTGGTGTAGTGAGTCTATGGTCCTATTGGCCTCTAGCAGTTAGTTCACAATTTGATGCAATTTCTTCTATGCTCTTGTAAGGCATACAACAAGTAGGAGAATGATGGGATATCTATCATACACCTTATTATACTAATGTGTAAAGTATTTTATTTAATTATTTGTTTGTTTGAATTGTACCCACATATTTGGGGGTATCACGTGCTAGGAGTGGCACCTTGTGTCACATGTAGTTTGTATTTTGGAAAGCACAAGAATCATTGAGTGTCATGAAAGGTTCTAATTGCAATCATGATAACTTGTAAGGTGTGTAAGAGTTGTTGGAAAAGGAAAGAGTGTGATGAGAGCGAGTTAGTTACAGACTTGGATAAAATCATGGAGCTATGGAAAAGGTAGGGTAAGACTACCTAAGCACCCAAGTTTGGTAGTGGCAATTTCTAATTAGCTACTAGTTAACTAAGCTTTGTTAGGGTGTTGGAATTTGTGCACAAATATTGATGCCTAAAATAGCTCATAGTTTGTAATACACGGTTTTAGAAACCATTTATGGTTTATGGTTTTGTACATGCCTATATATTGAGTGCTCAGGTTGAAGGTTTTATCATAATGTTTTGCAAGTATTGTTATGTTATGAAAATATCCCCAACATTGTATTGATTTGTATGATCTTGCGTGAAGACTTGAGCTTGGAGTTGCATTGTAACCATTAGTGTTATCCAGGAGAGAAACTTCATGTTAAGGAATCGACCACGACATTAGAGTCCAACTCTTCTAAAGAGGAATAACGATTTTGCTAAAATCTAGTGGTATTATCTCAATTTGAATTGGAGGAGATGAATTCCTTCATTTTTGTTGAGCACATTCTCCTTCTTGAAGAGGTTGAGAAGGAATACATGATCTCTTATGAGTTCCCAACACAAGAGGAGACGTATTCGATTGAGCTATCATCACAAAAGATGGTTGAGGTGTGGCAAGCGACCTTGGATGAGCTGGAATGTTATTAGAAGCAACTTGAGATTCTTTCCCCTTCGTTGAAGGGTTTGGAACCTCAATTGATGACTCGAGGGTCTTGGGAATTGCCCCTACTCTATTGGACTTGTTTTACTAGTTTCTAATTGTTTTCCATTTTCCCTCTTGTTTAGTGGTTGAGCCTTTCACATGACATGGATTTTCAACTTCCTATGGCAAAGATTGAGTATGGGGGATTGCAAGAGGGCAATATTTAATCTTATGATCAATAGATTGGTACCGATAACAAGTGTTGGGTAGATTGAAATATGTTAACTTTTGGGTATGCCAAAATTTACCAATTTAAATATCAATAGACTCTTTCAAATCTTGGGAAAGGTCCACTTCAACACAAACTTGCTTTTGAGGGCAAGCTTGAAAAACCTGTCGAGTTTGACACAAATGAATCTCCCTAGAGAGGAGCTATATGTTGCACAAAATGCAAGCATGGAAAAGGTTAACCAATAAATTCAATCCAAACTAGAACCCATAACTTTCTATCATCAGAAATAGAAAAATCTTAGGTCTAGAGCTAGAAAACCAACAAAGAGGACCAGACATACCAAGGACCATGGTTTAGGATTTCCTGAACTTGACTAACCTCTGCAAAAAAAAAAAAAAAAAATCCTTTGGTCAAATTTTGGATCATATCAAGGCGGACCCCATGAGGGACCCAGGTGTTTTGAACCCATTCTTTAAGCACACTTTCAAGTGGGGTCCTCCCAAAAAAATGACCAAGAGTATGATTTTCTAACCATTGACATGCAAAATCAAAATCTGGGATGGGCATAACCACATCTGCCGAAGAATCAAAAGACTTACCTCATGGAACACTTTCAAAATAATTTTTTTGTGTTGCTTGTTCGGAGGAGGAGCCATTGAACTGTTAACACCAAAAATAACTATTGGGTTGGAGTCGACCGTAGTCATAATGAAACAACAAAAAAACTATAATAAATATGGTCGTACAACATAGAGTAAATGAAAACCATGTGCCTAAGGCGCGATATGATGTAAGAGAGGCCAAGGGTGACCATATAAACAATAAACCCTAGCATAGCTCATCTACCACACTTGATTTTAAATCCTTTAATTTGGAGAATCTGGTGAAATTTATCCAATCTACAATGTTGTGATCAATTATACAAGCCTACCACTAGCATTATAGATGCAAGATTCAAAGAAATATGTGAGAATTGGAAACAAATATAAGACCACTACATTATACATACAAATGTTACAAGTCACTTCACAACTCTACCACGAGTGATATATACTATTAACCACTTTTAAAAACTTCACCAAATAAACTAATTTTCATAAATGAAAGTTCTATTTGAATATGATTTGATAGGTTTATAAAAATTTAGTGAAAATGTATAGATCTGAAGGGAAAGTTAAAATTTCACATCCAATTGTGCTTCAACATGAAATTCCTTCAACTTCCTTTGTAGAAATTCAACCTTCATCGAGAACTTAACTCTTTTATATTATATTGAAGCAAATTCTTGCAATTTCTTTTGATAAATTTTGGCATTCATCTAAACTTGGCCTATCCTTTCACAAAAAATCACTTCCACATGAAATTCCTCATAACTTATTTTCTGAAAATTTTATGATCAATTAAAATTCACTTCCAATTGAACTTCACTCTTAAGCAAATTACGATTCTAATGCAACTTATTGAAAAAAGGGAAAAGGTTGATTTGTTTAACTATGAAACTTTGACTTCTAAAGGTTAAATAGACTAAATGATGAAAGTTTTTAATTTTGGAATTGTAGAAATTAATGATGTACATAGCTAAAGAAATGAAGTAAAAATTTAAAGGAGTTACCCCTAAATCAAAGCTCACCTCAATATGGGGAACTATTATAGATATTGATTTGGGATAAATCAACCTCATAAATTTTAATCAATAAATGGCTAATACAAATGCCATTAGACAAGGAAAGAAAATAGTCAAGAATAGGTTGGGTAAAGTTGTTGGATTTCCCACATCCCTCCAATGTCTAAATTTAGTAATGAAAGCTACTAAGCATTATGATCATTCTTTGGTTGTGACTCTGTCATTTTGTGGACAAAATTTGTGTCGTCTTTTTGCCTATGTAATTTATATTCTGTAATTATTCACCAAATTTTGTTAATATACAGTTTTATCTTCCTATTTGATTATTTCATTTGATAATTTATTGCAATATTTATCTACTTTAAAGCCTCTCATTTGAGCTTGTACTTTGAGGTAATCAAGGGATATTTGCTCCCTACAGACTCTTCCTTGTCCTAAAGACTCTGGAGTAGTGAATCCTCTCCTTTACATTTTGGTGAACCCGATGTGAACCAAATCATGTTGAATATTTTTCTTCAAAGTTTTAGTGCTTTTTATAATTATTTTTCTAAAGAATATTTTGATATATTGGATGATTCCCTAGATGATTTCTTAGAGGCATCTCGTTCTATCTGCATATCTCCAAAAAAAACTTCTTCATCACAACTATCTTCTTCTTCTTTGCAAGTCAAAGAGTCTATGAATGTATTTGTAGTCTCCTCATCTCCTCAAAGACCTAAGAGACCCATAATTTATGTGACTCCAGCTAGCCCATCTCCTAAAATGATTCATTCTATTCGTGGGGTTCTAGTCACTATTGACTTGTTGGACCTTTACACAAGATTCTTGCAATCTACAACTTCCTATAAAGTTATAGCTCATACTTACAATACTAGAAGGAATCATCAAAATTTACATCAACCTATTTTCTTACCACCTTCTCAACCAATTCTTCCTCTAGCACCTAAACCTACAACTAAAGAACTTGGTGGGTATGATCTTGTTGAGCAACTTCATATTATTCCTTCCAAGATCTTGCTATGGGATTTGCTTCAGACAACCCCAATTTATCTAGGTATGCTTCAAGAAGCCTTGAAAAAATTCTCTTACCTTCTTCCACTAGGTTGAAGAATGTTAATGTGTTGATGGCTCATATTCATGTAGATTCGTCGAATATTACATTCTATTCGTAGGAAGTTCCACCTCCAAAAGATAGAAAAATTATAATAACTCCTCTACTATTTTTCTTTTCTTTTTTCAAATGATTCAAATACATAATAAAAGGACTTTGAAATAGAAGGGACATTTATAGGAATGAACATATATCATAATGAATTAAATTAGTAATTCCCTTCCCATTTGCAACCTTGAGATGGTTGGGTCTCAACATTATATTTTGACTATGTATTAGGGGATGCAAAGGTCGTGCTCGTGCTTGTTGCCTTGGGTGTTGATTAGTGTTTTAGCTTCACCATTTTCATCATGGATAATTCTTTTTCTCTATATGGTGTGTTTGGACTACCTGCATGTTTTGAGACGAGGTTCCTCAACATCTTGGTTTTTTGTGTTTAGTATGCATTGAGATGTGTGTTTGGTAATATGCCAAGTTCCTTGTGAGAAATTGATGTGTTTATCTAGTTGTAATATTTATTGATATGCATGTTTGATGCTTATATGCTTGGTTTATCATATAATATTTTGAGTTTATGGATTTGTGTATTATTATTCATGTTGTGATTAAATGTTATCATGATTATATGAAATGTAGATATATTGATTTAAATTATATGATATTGTATCCCACTAGTTGATTATACTATGCTTTAGCTATATATATTGAGCAAGTACACTTGACATGTGTGTTGATTGGTTACAAGTATAGGGATATCTTTCCACTTGATTATGTAGGTTTGAATTATTCCCCAATAGTGATTATTTTAGAGATGTCACACTAAGTATTTCTTTTTTTATTCCCTAATTGCACTCAAATTGAGTATGGTTTGTGTCATGTTTGACCCTAGGATAACTCGGATATGATTTTTAAGTCTATTCTTGTTGTGAGTTACCAACAATTATTTGATTTAAGTTAATGATATAATTTCCTTGTTTCTCATAAAGCCAAGGGTCTAATCAGATTGTGCTTGGAAGAATTTGTTTTAATTAATGTCCATGAAAAAAACTTTTTAGATAAACTATGGAAGAAGATTGGTGAAATGTATCAAGCCAAATTTATTTAGTGAACAAGATTTTCTTGAGGAAGAAATTACATTCCTTGAGAATGGAAGAGGGTGGATGAATGACATACCACCTAGAAGAATTCAATATGTTGGTGGCTCAATTGGCATCAGTTGGTGTCCAAATGGATGAGGGGGATAAATGTTAGATATTTCTTTGTTCTTTTCCCGATTCATGAGATTCTCTTGTTATGGATATTCAAAGTACTTATGTTATATTGAAGACTGAAGATGTGGTGGGTTATTTAATTTTTGAAGAGATGAGGAGGAAGGTATCCATCACTACCAAGAAAACCTTAAATTTCCATGGAAAACCTAAGGAAAAAGACAAGAAGAATGAGAAGTGTGACAAATCCAAGTCCAAGGGGAGATCTAAATCTCCTAGAAAGTCCAATGTTATTTTTTGGAACTATGGTAAGCTTGGACATATTTACAAGGACTACAAAGAAGAAAAAGAAGAGATTTGATTTTGATTCTGAGTCTGAGAAGGAAGATGGTGATGCATTCATTGTAGCTTTGGAAAATCATGTAGGTAATGATGTACAGTTAATTGACTTAGGTGCATCTTTCCATATGACCTTTAATAAAGACTGGTTTTCTGAATATGAAGAATTTGATGGAGTTAAGGTGTACTTGGGTGATGATTCTTATTTAAATATTGTTGGCCATGGTAAAGTTAGAATCAAGTGTCCTTATGGTAGAATAAAAATGATTAATGACATATTTCATATCTATGGATTAGCATGAAATTTGTTATCTCTGAGCAAACCAATAGATGCAAGTGTGCAGGTAGTATTTTTTGATGCAAGATGCAATATGGTTAGAGGTGCTATATGTTAAATAGGAAAACTAAGAGGGGGGTGAATCAGTTGTAGAAAATTTAACCTTTAAAATATTTATTAGAACTTAGATCAATAAAAAATCCTTAAGTCTACTAAAATGATTAAACATTAAGTGCAAGGGAAAAAACTGAAAAAAACACACAAACATAGTAACACTAGATTTACGTGGAAAACCCAATGAGGGAAAAACCACGGTGAGGATTAGCTCACAATATTGAGAATATCAAAATTGATTACAAAGGCTCACTGTTAGAAAAAGGCTCGCTACCAAAATAAGACTAACTATTTGAATCAAGACTCATTGTCCAACAAGGGTTAACCACTCGGAGGGCTCACTGCCACAAAAATATAAAGAAGCTAGAAGAGATATGTTACAAAGAGAAGACAATTCAATGCAACAGATATTTCCACTATAATTAACACAACCACTTGCATGAATGATAGAGTAAACCTTTAGCTCATTGCATTCAAAAACTCAATAGTTAGAATTTGCATTGATCTGCCACACTCGCATCACATACACACCGATTCACATATATTTCCCATCTACTTACTCTATTTCTTTGCACTTATCTCTTTGTACATCTTTCACCACTAACTAATCTTGTATTTATACCATCTTCAACTTTGAAACATATCCAAAGTTGGCCATCCATCATTAAATTCAAATTAGGTCATTGCCAAAACATCCTAGGGTGGAATTAGAATGTGTGTGACCCAAACACACGCTTGATGAGGAACCAATTAGGTCCCAACATGCTTCATCAAATTTGAAAGTAGTGTTCAACACAAGGTCAACCAAACCAGTGTAAAAAACATAGAACAATTAAGCACACACAACCCTTAACACGATCAAATCCTTCCATACACCAAAAATTTCTTCAACACGATCATAAAAACTTAACTCTAGAACCACAAGTCATAAGACTTAACCAAAAAGAAATCCGAACCAACAACATTTCTCCCGGACCTCAGCCAGTTACACAAAAACCCATAGTTCACAACTGGTGAACATAACTCACACGGTACAATGAATAAGAAGCCAAAAATTTGGATATAGAAGCTTCCAATAACCATGATCAGAATATCTAAACCACACAAACATAGAAGTAAAACCCAGAGACAAACCTAGAGCAACCACTGAACACCTACAACCTTTCTTCATTACAATTTTCTCAATATCCTCAACTTATACAACCAATAACCTGCATCCATGACATCAATGACAACATCTTCATTCTTGCAACACTATAGTGATTTATAGAGGTGGTAGATATGGCACATTATATAAGCTTGATGCATGCACTATTGAGTGCAATAGTACTTCTATGAAAAGAAAATTTGTGGAAGAGGTGATGGTTTCTTCTTCAACAAATGGTTATGGCTTTTGGGTACTCAAGGGTGGTCTTTCTTCTGAATAAAAGTTACCTATAGAAAAAAGTATGTTATGGTACCTGAGACTTTATTGGAGAAAAGGGTCTAAGGACCTTAAAAAATAAAATACTTGTTGAATGGTTGTCTGATTGTAATCTTGAATTTTATTTTTGTGAGCATTGCATTTATGGAAAACAAAACCATTTTTCAATTTTACTCAAGTTCTCATAAATATTATGGTGTATTAGATCTTATTGATTATGATGTGTTTGGTCCTGTAGATGTTCCTTCAATTGTTAAATCCACATATTATGTTTCATTTATTGATGATTATAGTAGAAGGACGTAGGTATATTTTCTAAAGAGTAAATCTAAAGTTTTCAATCGATTTAAAGAATTTAAAGCAATGGTTGAGTTGTTGACTGTAAAGAAAATAAAGTGTTTGAGGACTGATAATGGTAGTGAATTTTTCTCTACTTATTTGTATAGATTATGTAAATATTGTGGTATTCATAGATAAAAGACAACTTTGTATTCTCCTCAGCGGAATGGAGTTGCAAAAAGAATGAGCATGACAGTAATGGAGAAGGCTAGGAGTATGTTGAGTGGTGTTGGTCTAGAACAAAGGTTTTGGGCTGAATTTGTTGCCACTACTTCTTACGTAGTATCCTACATCAAATCTTTTTGATAAGATTCCTATAGAGGCATGGTCAGGTCACAAGCCTTCATTAAGACATCTTAGAATTTTTTGGTTGTGAGGCATATGCACATGTGCCAAAGGAGAAGCGAACAAAGTTGGACAAGGTTGTAAAATATATCTTCATTAGATACAATTGTGGTGTGAAAAGATACAAGCTTTGGGATCATGTTGCACATAAGGTAATATATAGTAGAAGTGTTATTTTTTAGAGAAACTAAGTCTTCTTCTATTACATTGCAACTAGAACAAAGGAAACAAGAAGATGTGATTCAATTTCCTTCTACACTTGAGAAAGTTGAATCAAGGCCCATGGATACACACGAAGTTGAGGAGAGCTCATCTAGCTCTAAATTTTTAGAAGAGGAGGAAGAACCTCCAACTCAACTTGTTCGTAGGTCTACAAGGAATAGACAACCACCTAAAAGGTATTCACTTGATGGTTGGAGATGTATTTTTTCTTTGAATACTATCATGGATAAACCTAGATTGATAGAAGAGGCATTAGGTATGAATGATACAAAATCTTGGAAGATTGCCATGGATGAAGAAATGGTAGATTTCAAAAAAATGATACATGAGATCTTGTACCATTGCTTGAAGGACAAAATTTTTTTGGTTGCAAATGGGTGTTCAAGAAAAATATTGGTTCAGATGGGGGTATTGAGAAGTACAAAGCAAGGTTGGTTGTGAAAGGTTACTCTCAAGTTGAGGATGTTGATTATGGTGAGATATTTTCTCTTGTTGCAAAAATTACATCCATTATATTTTTGTTTTCTATTGCTCCTACTTATGATTTAGAGGTTGAGAAAATGGATGTGAAAACTACTTTCCTTCATAGTGACTTGGAGGAGGATATTTATATGACAGGCAAAGCACTACGTGGTGAAAGGTAGAATTAATTTGGTTTACAAATTGAAGAAATATTTTTATGGACTAAAACAAATTCCTAGGATGTGGTACCAAAAAATTGATACATATGTGTTGATTTTGGGATTTGAGCATTCTAAATCAGATCATTGTGTTTATTGTGAAACTGATGGTGATAATTTCCTGTTTATTGCATTAGATGTTAATGATATGCTAATTATTGGTAAATTGAAGGGTATGATTTCATAAATGAAATCTCATTTTGCTACTAAATTTGAAATAAAAGGCCTTGGTGTAGCTAGACACATTCTTGGGATGGATATTAGAAGAGATAGAGTGAGCAAAAATTTATAGCTTGGCCAAAGTAAGTATGCCAATTCAATTTTATAGAGGTTTAACATGTAGTATTGTAGACCATTGTGTGTTCCCTTTTTCAGTTGGAACGAAGTTATCTATTTCAGATTGTCCAACATCTCCATCAAAGATGGAAGAGATGAGTATATTGCCTTACCAAACTGTACTTGGAGGTTTGATGTATGCTATGGTTTGTACTAGACCAGACATTACCCAAGAAGTTGGAGTTCTTTCCAGATATATTTTTAAACCTTGTAGAGTTCATTAGGATGTAGTTAAAAGATTCATCAGATATTTGTGCAATACCTTAGAGTATTTCTTGTGTTATCATAGTAATTTGACTGAAGTAACTATGATATCTTTAGCATGGTTAGGGATGTTAAGGCTCTCTTGAAAAATTGGATGGGAAGAAGGATTAAGGTGTTGAGAACTCTAAGTGGTGCTACGAATTATTCTATAAATTATGATAGTTTTTTTAAGGATAATGGAATAGAAAGGCATAAGACAACTATAAACACCCCTTATAAAAATAAAGTTAAAAAATACATGAACATTGCATTGATGAAGAGGGCTAAGAGTATTCTTAATGGGGGTTTTTGGAACACGTTTGTTGTTACACCAAAAGATTGGCCTGTTAACGCCTGATACAAATGCCAGAGATAAATGGATCCACAAGAGGCAATTAGTCCATGCCACAAATTATAAGGGAGACGTTGGTGATTAGTCCAAGAATCCCCCACTTCACGCCACCCAAGGAGATTCGTGTTAGAGTTCGTAGGCAAATAATACCAATTAAATGCAGATTATAGAGAATTAAACAATGAAATTTAAAACACAAAAATTAATAGCAGAAATAATTTGCAGCGAAAGAAGACAACACAAAATTAACATGGTTCACCCAACTTTGGGCTACATCCACAAAACCAGAGTCTATTTTAATATTTACTTCCAATAAAATGATTTACAAATAACTTGCAACAACGTTTTCAACATTTTGTACCACTGATTTTTACCACATGCTTTTTCTTTGTATGCCTACACCACATACCTATCACAAATTTGTGACCCTTTGTTTTTGCTTACAGGACCTGCAACAATACCATACTCTGTAACTTACGCCCTTAAGCTTCTACACCATTTCCACATGATTTTTTACTTCCCAGGCGTGCCATGACTATTGGTAATCCACACATGACTGTTGTTTTCTAACATGCAAGAAAAAACTATTCAAATCTGGATAATTTTCTAATTGAATTATAAATATTTTTGGGGGAAAATATGCTGAAAAAGTGGGGAAAATTAAGCCTTTGAGTCTAATCGGGATCCATAATATAACAATCTCCCACTTGGAGATAAATCAGACTCCACACCATACCATCTCCCACTTGGAGACTAATCATAACACTGCTACCCCTGCAACTCCCACAGGAAATTAGCACCCTTGGACCTTGTTGTTCTGATTTATTTTTAACTTTGAAGGAAAACCGAAGTTGAAGAGGAGCTTAGCTTCTCCCTTTTCACCGCCTTCATAAACATATCTGTTGTATTATCATCTATATGAATCTTTTATGGCCTTAACTGTCCATCCTCCAACATTGACAGAATGAAATGATACCTCAATTGTATATGTTTGGTTTTTGAGTGCAAGGCATAATTCTATACAAGATGTATAACCTTTTGGCTATCCGTAAACAATTAAATTAGAGAGGTACGAACCACTTTTTTTTTGTATTTTCACTCTAATTACTAACGCTAGAATGAACCTTGAACTATTAAAGAGGCAATTGAGATGGATAACAATGAGTGCTAGTAATTAGCCATGGATGGGAAGAAGGATACATATTGAAAAACAATGATACTTGTGGCTTGGTTTAGTTACTAGAGCGAAGGAAGTCTATTGGTTGCAAATGAGTCTTCAAAATGAATTTTAGTTTAGATGGGAATGGTGAAAAGTACAACAAAATATTGATTGTAAAAGGGTATTCCCGAGTTGAGGGGATAGACTTCGGTGATATTTTATTATAATTGCTAAGCTAACATCTATTAGGTTATTAATATCTATTGCATCGACTTATGATCTTGAGATAGAATTGATGGATGTGTTCATATAACTTTCCTAAATGGTGACTTGGAGGAAGAAATTTATATAGCATAGCCAAAGAACTATGTTGTAGAAGGTATGGATCCGTTGGCTTGTAAATTACAAAAAAATATTTGTATGGTCTCACACAATCACTCAAAATGTGGCATCAAAAGTTTAATTTTTTGTTTTAAGATTGGGATTTGTGAGGTCTAAATTAGATCATTGTATTTATTTTAAGCAAGATGGTGATTGTTTATTTGTTGTCACATTATATATAGATGATATGTTATTTTTGGTAATAATAAGGATATGATTAGGGACTTGAAAATATCATTTTTTATGTATAGTTTGTTATAAAGGACCCGGGGGTTATTAATTTCATCTTAGCTATAGATATTAGAAGAGATAGAGAAAATACAAATGTTTGGTTGGGCCAAAGTAAGTATGTTGGGTTTATGTTACAATATTTTAGCATGGAAAACAAAAAACCAATGAGCGTCCCTATTTTAGTGGGGGATTATTATCGATTGAGCATTATTTTTCTACATCTAACGAGAAGGGGGGTATGTCTCATATGCTATGCTAGTATAGTTGGCAGTTTGATGTATGTTATAGCTTGCACTAGACCAAACATTGCACAAGTAGTAGGAGTCTTGAGTTTATTGATGGAAACTAGTTGAGATTATTAGACTATAGTGAAGAGGGTGTTCAAATATCCGTGGGGTACTACAAACAACTCTATTCTCTATTAGGTATCCTGATCAACACAAACTTCATTAGTTGGATCCTCATCAACACCAACTTTGTGAACCAACATTAGGAAATTTCTATAGCAAGCAAGGTTCATACTTTAGTTGTGAATATGCAAGGGTTCTTAGACTTATATTAGACAAGATATGTTGATAGTAGGATCTCTACCAGCGGTCATCTTTCACTTATTTGGTGAGGCAATTAGTTGGATGAGTAAGTGATAGGTTGTGGTCACTTAAATGTCCTTCATATAGGTAAAGTACATGGTAGCTATTCATGTCTTCATGGAGGCCCTTTGTTTTCAAAGATTATATTTGAATGTTTGGCTGAGTCATGGAGAAATTTAGATTGGATGCAATAGTCAGAGTGCTAATAGGTTGTCAAAGAGCCTAACTTTTCATGCGCATGAAAAGCACATTGATGTTCAATATCATGTTTTATATGTGACATGGTTGAGGATGGGAGGGTGATTCTTGAAAAGGAGATGCATTAATGGAGCATGTGCATGCATAGAAATCTAGGTGGTGTAGTGAGTCCGTGGTCCTATTGGCCTCTAGCAGTTAGTTCACAATTTGATGCAATTTCTTCTATGCTCTTGTAAGGCATACAACAAGTAGGAGAATGATGGGATATCTGTCATACACCTTGTTATACTAATGTGTAAAGTATTTTATTTAATTATTTGTTTGTTTGAATTGCACCCACATATTTGGGGCTATCACGTGCTAGGAGTGGCACTTGGTGTCACATGTAGTTTGTATTTTGGAAAGTACAAGAATCATTGAGTGTCATGAAAGGTTCTAATTGCAATCATGACAACTTGTAAGGTGTGTAAGAGTTGTTGGAAAAGGAAAGAGTGTGATGAGAGGGAGTTAGTTACTAACTTGGAGAAAATCATGGAGTTATGGAAAAGGTAGGGTAAGACTACCTAAGCACCCAAGTCTGGTAGTGGCAATTTCTAATTAGCTACTAGTTAACTAAGCTTTGTTAGGGTGTTGGAATTTGTGCTCGGATATTGATGCCTAAAATAGCTCATAGTTTGTAATACACGGTTTTAGAAACCATTTATGGTTTATGGTTTTGTACATGCCTATATATTGAGTGCTTAGGTTGAAGGTTTTATCATAATGCTTTGTAAGTACTGTTATGTTATGAAAATATCCCCAACATTGTATTGATTTGTATGATCTTGCGTGAAGGTTTGAGCTTGGAGTTGTATTGTAACCATTGGTGTTATCCATAATACAATTGGTTTGACTTTAGAGGCTAGGTTTTGTAGAAGGGTTTTCTCGGGATAATGTTACGTCATGTTACTTGCATATCATTGCATGCGTCACTTCTTATCATACTATCTATATCTATTTGCATTACCTCTCCTCATATAATAAATAGTGTAGCATCATTTTCACCATCTTAGCATCCTTTCAAATAATTAGATAAAAATAACAAATACATCATAATACATGCATATATAGATAACATGCATGAGATGATCAATAGTGTGAGGGGGGATGCATGTGCATGAGATGATCAATAGTGCGAGGAAAAGACCCTGAAGTTGTAAAAAATTGTAATGTGGAAGTAATTATTTCATGTCAAATAAAATTAAAAGAAAGCATAAACTTACTAAAAATAAACAAACAAGAATTATAAACATATATAATTTCTTTGAAAGTAAACTTTGAGTCTTCAATTAAGCTGAAAATTATGAAGAGGAAACAAATTGCCACTTAATTAACCATTTTATTTATTTAGATGTATAAAATCGTTCAATTTGTTTTTAAATAAACAAATTACCAATTAATTAACCATTTTATTTATTATTCAATTTGTTTTTTTGGTAAGTCTAACGAGGAAGGAGGTGAAGAGCATGAACGATCAGAGTACTCCAAATTAAATTCGTAGCAAAATGTGCTATGGGGTGAGAGAGGCTCGAACTCTCGACCTCAGGATCACTCAACTAAGCTATGAGACCTACGCGCTAGCCAACTGCGCCACCACCCCTGATGGTCACGCTCCCTCAAAGAAAAATAGAGAAATAAGATTGGCAGCTCCTCTGAGTGTGATGATAAAGTGGAAACACGGAGAATACATCAACCAAAGACGTCTTTGAAGCTGAAGCTGCACGCCTATTCTGCTCCTTCCAAAACCAATTAGTTGTTGGAAGCCTAAGCGTACTCTTAAGACAATGGAACATAGAGGTTTCGAAAATGAAAATGTAGGAAGCCTCAGCTGACACCAACGATGTATCAGAGCCAGGTTTCGATCCTGGGACCTGTGGGTTATGGGCCCACCACGCTTCCGCTGCGCCACTCTGATGAGCTGTTGACATGTAAGGGGAAGCATTTGATCTTTAATACGATCAGCTCCTCCATGAATTCAAACCGAGCAGACCACCGTTAGAATATCTTGCCCTACGCCGATCTGTTTAATAAAAGAAGAGAGCTATCCTGTTCAGTAAAAAATTTGATCAACTTAAGTTGTCTGAGCCCAGGTTCGAACTGGGGACCTTTAGTGTGTGAGACTAACGTGATAACCGACTACACCACCCAGACAACATGTAGAGAAAAGTTTGTGATTAACCTCAACAGTAATAAACTTTTTATGTCTGTTATCTGCTACCATTGAGAATGAATTGAATGCACTAGCATATTGAACCTGATACTCGCTCTCTAGTTGATTTGCTAGAGAGCAATATCCATTCCCATAACAAAGCGTCTGCGAAATCAAGTAAGACGCACTCGAAGAAATATGATAAATGCAAGTCACAATATCAAATATGCGTTTGTAGTCCAACGGTTAGGATAATTGCCTTCCAAGCAATAGACCCGGGTTCGACTCCCGGCAGACGCATTCTTTTGGTATGTTTTCCGCTATTTGCGTGTGAAAATCTCTGTACTGTACTGTCATATGATTTTATATTTGCGTGTGAAAATCTCTGTGATCTACTGTCATATTTTGCACGGCAAAATAAAATCTTCCGTTGCCGGGACTCGAACCCGGGTCTCTCGGGTGAGAGCCGAGTATCCTAACCAACTAGACTACAACGGATTGCATGTCAATTCGTTCCGTGCACAATTTATTTAACCTTCTTTGTCAACAACTTTTTTCGTCTTGCTTGTCGTTTTCCTCTTCTCTTCCATTATCGTTCCGCTGTACTAAACTAGCATACATATATTAAATGTTAATATATATAAAATACGCCGAGAGTTATCCTTCTCGAGACTATTTTCATCATTTTTTCAATGTTAATCTTAACCTTGAATCCCTACCCTAACTCTAGCCATTACCCTATTTAAACCATAACCATAAACCTTACCCTAATTGAAACCTAATTCAACTCAAACCCTAACGCCAACTTTAATCATAACCCTTACCCCAACCCTAACAATGAATCAAAGCTTTATTCTAAAACTTATCCATGAGTCTACATGAACCCTAATACTAAACCTATTTATATTCTAACGATAATTGTAATCATTAGCCTAATCCTCACCCCATTCCTAACTATTATAGATAACCTTAGCATTAATTCTAACCCTAATGCAAATCCTAAACCTAACCCTAGTTACAATCATAATATATTTTTGATCCTAACCCTAAAATTACATATAATTGTAATGATAACCCTAATCCTAATTATAACTCTAGTTCTAATCCTAAATCTAACTATAATTCTAACTCTATTGCTAACCCTAAACTTTACCTTAACCCCAATTTAACCTAACACTAACCTTCATCCACAACCTAATTTATCCATAATTGGCCTTAATCAAACCTTACAAAATACCCCCTTATCTTTGCAAAGCCCAAAGGAGGAAAGACTTTACCTCTCTCATGCACATTGGCCCAAGTTATTTTTTATTCAATCATAAGTACAAATTTTAATCCCTAGTTGAGATTTAGGCTCAAATCTTGAATTATTTTTAAGGTTTAAAAAGTGAACAATTTTGAGTACTAATAAATGGATCAATCAATAGGGACTTTCTAGTTCTATCCTATCTTATATTATTTAAGTTTGATGAGTTTGTTGGTTGTGACCAAACCTAATGCTATTCATGCCCTTGAAGATTTAGTTGTGATTCAAGGTTCTCTTTTTTGAAGAGGTAGTGACTTTGCTTTTCATGTCTAGTTGTTTGATGTTTATGAGCACCTTCACCATGGAACATTCGCTACACATGTTTTGAATAGCAGGTATCTAATTTATAAAGCATGTTTTCTTACCTTCTTATTATATAATATTATTCTATAAAATTTTAAGTCAATGCTCCATAATCAACAACAATTTTACAACTTCCTTGATTCAAGCTTTGATCAAATAAGACATTGAATCTCCAATTTGAGTCATTTTTCGAATAATTATGATAGACATTTTCCTCCTGCCACTCTTTAAAGTAAATGCATTACTACTATACAATCATGCAACAACATCAAAGAGTCAAATAGAAAAATATTTTTTCCTGAGATTAAGAAAACTTCCCTTTAAATCTGTCAAATGTGTTCCCTAGAAGTTTTATGAAGCCATTTTAACAAAATCTTCTTTTGCAAATTAATTTTCTGCAAAATTTGTAGCGTTTGTGTACCATGAAATGACATCTCTGCGAGACACTTTTTTAAACAAAAAATCATGCCTTCTCTATGATTTTACCTTTTGTATACACGCCCACCCAACAGTTGCAAGTTGCAATCAATATTACTTATTACTTGATGAAATCTCTTAATAGAAATAATGGTCTAAAAAAATTAAAGATTTGAATAATCAATATTTTTACAAACCATTTGATATCTAAATTATATTTAGATATATTAAACATCAATGTTGTGCATATAAATTAATATACAATTATGCATGTCTAATTTTTACTTAACTCAATTCTTAGTGAGTATGAGTGAACTCACCTTTTATTTTCTAAAAGAATCATTTGATGCACATTGCACTACTATCTTTGTCATGACTCTTTCCTTGATACATTGAAAATTTATTCATTAAATGAATATAATAATTAAATTGTGATGAATACATTAAAAATATGTAATAGGTTATTAATTTGATAAAGATAATCTTTATGTAAACCATTGACGTCAAATTAGCATCTTTGCATGCTAAGAATTGCCACTATCAAATCTTTTCGAAAAACCATTTGAAAATTAATATAGGAATTTAAATGATTTTACATTTCGACACAAGGTTTCACACCCAAATTAGTATGTGTTTGTTCCCTTGTGATTATAAGTTGTGTCGATATTCAATGTTTGAAAAAGTCCATTCATAAATATTCAAGATTGCCTCTTTTCTCTCCTAATTACAATTTTATAATTTAAAATAGGAAAAAATTAAATACTTGCATGTGATTGGCATGGAGTACTAAGTCATCTCCATAGAAATAAGATACAAAAAGATAAATTGAAAATGAAATGTTGTTGACGACTTCTAAATTTTCTTATTTATCTAATGAATGATTAGATACAAGTTTCAACTACTTCCATTTTGGTTCGGTAGATCTAAAATAAATAATCAAAGAAAATTAAATGGGATGAAATGTATTACAAGGAAGATTGGGCCGACGTCAAATAACAACAAATTGAGGATGATCAAAGTTTTCATCCTTTATAAACTCCAACAAAAAATTGGTAGTACAAAATTTTAAAAGTAATAGAAACAAACAAATCTCAAAAATACCTTAATGAGAAGGCCAAGAATTGAATGGAGGTTGCTTCAAGTGAGAAAGATGTTGCTGGTGAAAGACAAGTGGTGGAGGAAGCTTCGACTGACAAGGTTGCGGGTTCACAAAATGTTCTGGTTAATGAGGTAAATGTGGTTGGGCCTGGTGCTAGAACTTGTAATAAGACCAAGATGCAGGCTAGGATCCCTGCTAAAGATATGTTTGAATTCATGGATGCACATTAGAAGACTATTGAGAGCAATGTGGAAGCTGCAAAAATTATGAAGAATACGAAGTTTTGTTGTTTTTGTTGTCCTTCCTTTTTCGTTGTTATCGTGTTGATGGTTTCTTGTGTTTTTGTTGTTGTTTGCTCTGTTTAGTTATCTTTCGCTTCAACTGTTCTTTTTTGTAAATGGTTTTGAGGCCCCTTCAAAACATGTTTACCTCTAAAATAAATAAATCTCAAAACTACATTATTAGAGGCTTGGAAATAAATTACTCAAGCAGTTACCGGCTAGTGCCATCTAATCCAACTTATTTTATTTATGGCGGGTAACCTCTGTGTTACTATAACATTGCATTTGGTTTGATCTCGAAGAGCTACTAACCACTTAAATAGTTAGCTTGAAGAGATACCACCTATGTTATAATAGCCATGGAGTTTTCCCCAAAGTTAAACCCACTTTGCAACAAATTGTAATTAATTAAATTTTATAGATTTATCTCATTTTCTCCCTCGTTGGCTTTGCACTATCTTTATTTCAGGAGCTTGCAATTTTCAAAATTAGATCCTCTAAATAAATTATCTAACACAAAAATATAATTCCACCAATAAAGAGCTCAAGGATACCCAAATTTCTTGTTCCAATTCAATTTTTTTATTTTCTATAAGACGAATTTTGAGCCACCTTTTCTCAATATGAATCATACAAGAAAGGTTATATTCTTGTTTGTAGGGTAGCTCATACTAACTTACAATTCACTACACATCCAAGCTATTGAACCCCCATACCCAAACCCTAGAAGGAGGATGGTTGGAACTAGTCATCCTTGAACACCCTGGAACTCAGAAGTGGAATCACTAATAACATCCTTTATTTGAGGGTGTTAAATTAGCTGATCCTTATCACCAAGGTAATTATCTTATGTGCCATTGTATTCCTTACGAGTCTCAAATTAGTTTCTTTGTTAAAATTTCTATATTTAAAAATATTTCCCCGATCCTTTAAGAATCCTAGAAATATATCCACATAAGTGGAAATGAACTCTAGGATGGTATCCCAATTACACCAAAATGAGTTTTTCCTTCCTCTATAATTTTTAACGCACCCCACATCCATTTGCATTGCCCAACTTACTTATTTTAATTTTCATCCAATCAAAGGGACATGGTTTTATCCATTTTCATTCACTTTCTAAATTATTTTTTTTGGTACCTATTGTAGTGTATAAAAATGTACACCTTTACATTTTCACACTATGTTTGGGTTCTTAAATAAATTGGACTTAATTAAGCCTCTAATTGGCCCAATTATGCATTTAAAAGTCTAATTAATCTCATTTTTTGAAAGGGGAACCTATATTAAACAATCAAAAACATTAATTAAATTGCATTGGAAATTGAGTGTCCTAGATTTAGGTCCTAGGACCCATTCGCCTAAGGGCGAGCAAGCCCCCCGTAAGTTTAGGATTTCATTTTTTAATATGTTTTTGGCAGAATTTTTATGATTCAAATTCAAATTACAATCGTTGGCCTGTACCGCTTAATTGTTGGGAAATTAGAGAATTACCTATAAATACAAGGTCTTTTTATCATTTCAAATCCTAGAATTTTCAAGAGATCAATTCCTACACTAGTACATAAACAACAATAAACTACTAAAAACTGTTGATAAATGATTGAACTTGGTCACATGACCATTAGTAGTTTATTGCCAGTCATTTATAATGCGACCAAATTGATGACTAAACCTTTTTAGTCATTTATTGTTTGTTTTGATTGATCAATTTGGTAGTATATTTAGTCGTTGATTTATTCATTGATTGTTGTAATTTGGTCACTTATTTAGTCATTTTTATTCATTGATATATTTATTCATTGATTGTTGTAATCTGGTCACTTATTTAGTCACTTTTTATTCACTGATATATTTAACTGGCCACTTATTTAGTTGTTGATTTAGTCATTGATTGTTGTAATTTGGTCACGTATTTAGTCATTTTTTTATTCACTAATATATTTAATCATTGATTATTGTTAACTGGTCACTTATTTAGTCATTTTTATTCACTGATTTTTGTGCATTGGTAGTGTATTTAGTCATTAATTATAATCATCATTGTGATCAATTTGGTAGTATATTTAGTCATTTTAATTGATTGATATTTGAGGATTAAAAAATAAAACATAGAAATACACATTAATCATCAATTACACACAATAAGACAACCGTTGAGAAGGCAAAATTGGTGAGCTTTATTAATAAAATAAAGGTGCTTTAGTTACAACTTAGAAATAGAGTATTACAATTTTTATTTTCAGTCACAAGACTGAAAATATGAGTTACAATATAGCACAAAAATGACTGCAAGAAAGAAACTTCTCTAAAAAACTTTTGCAATGATGGAAGCACATGCTTGGAGCCCTTCAATGTGAGAATATTCCCCTTTCATCTCTTTTAAAACTTCTACAACGTGGGAAATATTCCTGGAGCAAGCTGTAACATGTAGAATCCAAGAAGGAGAGTGTTGATCGTGTCCCATATATGAAGCTCTCTCCTTCAATGCGGTCAACAATAACCCAACTAGAATCTTAAAAAATTGTAGCCTTGTCAACAAATGCCTTAAACAAAGTTTTCAATATAGGCCTGAAATATGCATATTGAACCCTTGATTTCAAAACCTTCTTCAAAATTTAAGAAAGGTGATATGCTTAGATTATAGAATGAAGTTGACATTATAGAATGAAGGTTATCAACTCTAACCAGACTAGAACAACATTATCAACAAAAATTTCTTGGAAACCAAGCCCAAGAATGCCATTAAACTTAGACAACAAAAATGTCAACCTCGGTTCATGTGTTGTCTTAGTAAAGACCTGCACCATGAAAGAATCCATTTATACATAAATTCCAAATTAAATTGATGAAAAAAGATCTTTAATATCCAACTGGGAAGCTTTAACATCCAAAAATTACTAACTTGATGTTTCACAACAAGTTTCCTAGCTGTGACATCATCTTTTCTTAAGAAACTAGATATTGATCCACTGCCATATTGGATCTCATAGGATTCTCCTTCACAAACAACAAATGATATATATTAATTTTTTAGCAACTTCCTTAATATCCCCATGTAAGTAGACTAAACTAATTGAGGTTGAGAGTTTGAAGTAGAGTACCATCTTCTTGGTATGTGCTTGACTTTGATCATGACTTGTATCTTGAATTAAAATAGCAAGCTAGTTGCACTGTAAAATCACTTAATCATTGTTAGAAAAATAACCATAAAATCCTCTTTAATTAAAATAATCCTTCTAGATATTTCAAGAAAAGATTTCAATTAATTTCTAAAAGAGCTAATTTCACTATCCAAACAACCATCAATCTATTTACTGTATATAATTTCCTAGAATTTAGAATTTGAAAGTAATCAAACTAACCATAATTACCAAAGATTTGACACCAAAATGTAGTACAAAATGAATTTTTTGACAACAAATGTGTTTTGATAAACTAGATCTACCCTTGATATATTGATTTAAATATCAAGGAAAGATCAAACTAGAGACAACAAGATAACATTCACTAATTCACTTCAACTAACAATTGAAACCATAATTCAACCACCAATTATAACTTTATTCTATTGATCTTCAAAAATATTTTACAATACGTTTCAAAATTTTGTCCTGACTGACATGTCAAAAGTGTCTTTTTAGTTACCCACTTTTAACATAAATAATAAATTCTTAATTATTGTTGTTTACATAGGATTACATAAAAGAAATGAAAGATGAGAAATGAAGATAAATGATGAGATGTTGAATTCCAGAGCACTCATAAGATACAAAAGTCCGTTACTCATCATAAGGTACCCACGATCATTCAAATCTGGCAAGGTCCTCTCTCCATGATAGTATCTGCAAGGCTTGGTACTTCACTACAAGGCCTATTATTTTGAGGGAGCTAGATATGTCTACTCCGGTTGGTACACTGTTTAATCATGAGGCCATTTGTACTCCTGGATTTATTTTTTGTTGGCCAATTGACTCTTCCATCTGTTGTCTAATAGCGATTTTCCATCTGTGATGAATTTTGAGTATCCAACATCTAGTGCAATTATTCCATCCAAGGTTAAATTGAGGCGGTGAAGATTTATCTCACCATCATTTTGTAAATTAGTGAGGCAATTGGGAACAATTTTTCTAAAACCATTTATCCAATCCTTGGAGCCTTTCATCTGATCATCATCCCTTATTATCTTAGCCACAAACCATTGCTTTAGTGTGTGAAATGAATCCATTCTTGCCTTGATCTTTTTATCTTCTATAGATATGTATTGAAATTGAAATTCATTTGTGACCATTCAAATGATTTTCTCAGTAGGCTTTAAAGCTGCGGAGACCTCAACACTCCTTTGTAAAATTCTACACAAAGTTGTTAAGGTGTGATTTACAGGTTGACATTTCTTGAATAAGGGGTCCAATATAGGTACATGGACATTCATCTAATCAACTTCTTGTGACAAGGAGACATAACATTCATACACATTTTCCAATTTCTCCACAATTAGTTTAACCCTATGCTCCAAGATCTATTCCAATACCCTGAGGGTTTCTCTCTTTTCTCTTTCCTTCGCTTCTTCATTAGTCTTTTGCAACTTCTCAATTTCTTGTTTTAGCACATTTACTTGTTCAATAGTGATTGCACCTATATCAGTCTGGATGGCAGGGGGCTGGTATACTATTAATTCTATGCTTTGGAAAGGACCTGATCCATTCAACAACTCTTTCAATTTCACATTTTCTATGAATAACCTATTCAATTCATCATTCAGATCAGTTTGTGCTTTCTCACATTCTGCCAATCTAAGCTCCATAGCTTTAACCATATCCCTAGTAAAAATTGTTGAGTGCATTGTCATAGTAGTTGCCTCCAATGCCCATGTGTCTTGAAGTGTCTTTACCATGGCAGTCCCTCTCATTTCTTTTACAACATCAAGCAATCTTGGTTTTTCTATTCTTTTTTGCTTTGTCCAGAAGGCTAGGGTTTCAATTATTGGATTGTGACCTACGCCACTCATTCCCTTATTTGAATTGAATTCATAAACCAACATGGGATATTTTTGGCTTCTTACTTGATCTAGTAAGAATATCTTTTTTAACTCCATCCCAAGAATAATTAGTATATTGCTTTCTAAGACCAATTTTCTTGTTTCTTGGGGGTTAAGAGTAATTTTATTAATCTCGAGTTCTTCAAAAGTCTGGGAAACAATCTGGCCATGTTGTGAATCCTTATTACCCATCTTATTAATTTGGAGTCTCTCCTCAAATTCTTTCATTTTCATGTTAAACCAAAAATCCATAAACTCGAGAGTTTGAATAAATTCATCATCTTCAATAAACCTAAGGGCAGAAATCACCCTTTCATCATCATGCATTTCTTGATCATTATTCCCATGTACATCCACTCTTTCTTCTGGTTTGTGAGCATCAATTGCAAGCTTAGGTAGTGGCTGATCAACTTCATCACCTTTACAATTCAAAAGTAAATCAACTACCTCTTCAGTATCCCCTACTCCTCCACTTATTTCATATGCCACTAAGGGGGCCACTCCATGCGTATTCTTCCTTTTAGGACTTGGTTGCTCAGGGGATGATTTTGATTGTATTGTGGCAGTGTCTAGTAGGGGCTCTATGATTACAATATCACTTGGTTTGATGGGAAGCTTGGAGGGTTTTGAAGACTAGCGCTTAGGTTTATTTTTTGGTTCAACATATAATATTTCAAAGTTGTCAATAATTTCATTCATCCTTTTGATAGGATCCTTTTCTTCAACATAGAATCCTTGGAATCTAGTGTTCCTTTTCCTATTCTCCTCCTCAAGCCTCTTTATGATTTCCCACTTCCTCTTCCTCTGAAAAAAATTCATGAGGTGTAAAGCAATTTTTAATTACATCTTCTTTGTAATCCATTACATGGGTAATCCCAGCTTTACTGAGAAGTGTTTGCTTTGTAAAATTAATATGCCCTTCAAGATCAAAGACCCTTTCTCCTCATGAATTCAATGAATACCTCATCTTCAAATAGTTCTGTAGTTCTTCAAGAGTGTCAAACCCTACAAATATCTCCTCACATTTAGTTATATCAGGGAGGAATGTCCTCTTTTTCTATATTTTCATAACATCCTACTCCATCCATAAAATTTGCCACATAAATTCTAAAAATGAAATTCAAATAGAAACAAAATTAGGTAAAACATGTGGGGCTTGAGGACACCCATGTTTGGTCTACTAAGAAGAGCCAGTCACCAAAATTGTGAGTGTGTCCCTACTCTGGCTTCAATGCTAAAGGTATTAATACTTACATGATTCTATTAGGAAATCTTGGTGAAATATGACCAAGATTGGCCGTGATCTTTATTATGAAATCATGATGAAATATTACATAATCACTATTTTTACATCTACTATCCCAGATGTAACACCAATTTTATACATGAAACCTATTCCCTTCACCATCAGTCATTCCCAAACACATTCTTTTAGTCCATCTATTTCTATTTTGGTACAATATTAAATGACACAACAAAGAGTATTTCCTAAAATCAAAGGGAGCTAAGTTCCTTCTTACTTGCAAAAATCCCTCATGTAGCCCTTCCTCAATTTCAGCAGCAAAGTCATACTTAATGTTGAATTTAGGATTTTTTTATCTCCATTGCCATCATCATGAGATACGTTGGCATCCTCTCTTCAACATCTATTCCAAGCACTTGGCACATAGAAAAATAAGTTCTTTTGAAATATACCTGGAAGTATTCTATGGAAAATGGCTCAATTTGGGAGGGGGAGATAGGTATCTTATTGTTTACACCCCTTTTCATGTGTAAAGGAAGTTCATCACTCCTATATTTTTTTCTCAATCTCCTATAATCTTCCTCACTTTTTTCCAATTTCATCTCAATGATGAATTGCTTGTTTAACATAAACCACTCTATAATTGCTTCTTTATTCAACACCACTCATGGTGAACCATTTGGAATTCTTATTGTCCTAGTAGCCAAGTGATAATATTGTGCCAATACTTTAATAGACTCAACATCTATGAAGACATTTGGGACTATCAATTTGGTCAAATCCAAGGTCCAAGGATTTGAAACTAGAATCTTGTCATCCCATTTTTCATAGAAGTATAAAACAAATCCCACCCTGAGATAGGGATAATTAGGTCTCTACATCCATGGGTTGTATCTTTAAACACCTTTTTGAATCCTTTGTCTATAAAATTAGGTAACACATCTAAAATGGATTGTTGCAGGGACCTCTTCTTTGATTTAGAAACTATGGACTCTTCCTTTTTACTCACAAGTTGACTTCTTTTGGGTGGAATGCTGAATAATTTACTCCCACTTGATTTCTTTAAGTGTCTACTTGTAGAAGAAAATTTAGTTCTTATACACTTGCTACATTGGATTTATGTGAACTTACCCAGTGAAATAATAGTTGTAGAGTCTTCTCGCTCGAACTCCCTTGCCTGCGATACACCGAGCTATGTGAATGATTGCCAAAATGTCATTGAGTCCCAAGTAATATTTGTTGCTAAGTTAAGTCACCTCACTATCAATGTCAAATCATGCAAAATATTTTAGAATCTGCCCATATTTTGAGTTTGAATACATGCCTTTGATCTTGGGAAATCGAATGGTGTAATCATTAAATTCTTTGACAACTTGTACCATAGTACCTCTCTATCATTTCAAGACTGTTGTGGGGTAGCATTAGCAGTACCACCACCCAAGGCACACTCCTTTGGATTCCCATGAGACGACAGGTTAATTCTAGCGGTTGAGTGACTCTTCACCACGATACCACTCTGTCATATCAAGACCATTGTGGGGTAGCAGTATGGTAGGGTTAGTAGTGCCATCACCCCACACACACCCCTTTGGACTCTCACAATATTATGGGTTAATTCTACAAGTTGAGTGATTGTTCACTACCATACTGCAGTGTCATTGTTTACCTCTTGTGGGGCTACGATTTAGTTTAGTTGTTAACATGTTCTCATTGCCACCCCACGGTATTCATATTTGGTTGCCGCAATATTGCGGTAAGCATTTGTACATTGACCTATATGTCTCACCTTCCTACACATACCTCTATTGACTACTGCAGTAGTGTGGTATTGGATTTTATTATGAATGCAATATTTTAGATATCATTTTATTGAAAAGATTGAACAATTTTATAATTTTATAGTCTCTCAATTTTAGTTTTTAGTGTCAGTCAGACCTAAGAGATCATTGTAATAAGATTTTTGGATTCGAACTGTATCCATTTTTTACATTAACATTTCAAATCATACTCCATGATCCATAATTATTGAACCTTTTTATACCCAAGTCTTCTTATTCTTTTTTTCACTCTTCTCTCTATCTGCATTACATCCCGATGATGGATAATGGAGTATGATCTGAAACATTGATATGAAAAACTGATAAAGTTCCAATCCAGAAATCTTATTACAATACTATCATGGACTATGAAAAATTCATGCTTCTAAGAGATCATTTCTTTTTTTGTAATGAGTAGGCTTAGTTCACCTAATATTAAGATATCTATATGTATTATTAAATAACATATGTTCATTATATGTTTACATCTAGAAAACATATAGGGCATACAGTAAATTATATTATAACTAAACAAAACTAATTTCAAATTTTCAACCAAAGTAAGAAAACTAAGAAGAATGATTTAACCTAACTTTCAATGCACTTCAAATTAGTAGCGAACATATTAGATTTTGTATACAATGTACCAACAAAATAATGATGATTACATTCATAAATGTATCAGTAAAAAACCAGTGAATAAGCATACCTATACTCAAATCTT
The DNA here is from genome assembly GCA_007115665.2 of Sequoiadendron giganteum. NCBI lineage: Eukaryota > Viridiplantae > Streptophyta > Pinopsida > Cupressales > Cupressaceae > Sequoiadendron > Sequoiadendron giganteum. The sequence continues at coordinate 109,487,920 of CM021104.1, read as the reverse complement.
TATTACATTTAATAATAAATTACACCATACTCTAGGATGGTATCCCAATTACACCAAACTGAGTTGTTCCTTCCTTTATAATTTTTTATGCACCCCACATCCATTCACATTACACAAGTTACTTATTTTAATTTTCATCAAATCAAAGCGACATGATTTTATCCATTTCCATTCACTTTATCAAACACAATTTGGTACCTACTATAGTGTAGAAAAAATTACACCTTTACATTTTCACACTATGTTTGGGTCCCTAAATAAATTGGACTTAATTAAGCCTCTAATTGGCCCAATTATGCATATAAAAGTCTAATTAATCTCATTTTCTGAAAGGGGAACCTATATTAAAAAATTGAAAACATTAATTAAATTGCCTTGGAAATTGAGTGTCCTAGATTTAGGTCCTAGGACCCATTTGTCTAAGGGAAAACGGGTCCCCCTTAAGTTTAGGATCTCAATTTTTAATATGTTTTTGGTAGAATTTTTATGATTCAAATTCAAATTTCAATTGTTGGTCTTTGATGCTTAATTGTCGGGAAATTAGAGAATTACCTATAAATACAAGGTATTTTCATCATTTCAAATCCTATAATTTTTAAGAGATCAATTCCTATAGAAAAAAATATTTTCAAAAGTGTTCAAGAGTAGATTGATTTGTCTTCTACATTAGCATTCAAGATTAGATTGATTTGTGGCGATATTGGCCCAAAATTAATGGTAGGAATATAATATTACTAGCGAATATAATTAATATTTATAATTATAGTATAAACTACTAGCAAATCAATTCCAGTGATGCATTGTTTACATGGTGAATCAAATTGAATTTATTAGTTTAAAAAATAATGCATAGGCGAATTAATCGAGACAAAATTAATTTTTTGTAAAATCCTAGTGATTCAGTCTCCATTTTAGCTTGTACTATTCGCCATTTCTAGAGGTCCTGATTTCTATTATTCGCCACTAAAGTTTTCCTTGCTCAGGTATGTCGAAATTTTGTTGATTCTGATAGTTTTATGCTTTAAATTGATGATTCAAGTTTCAAATTGCACAATTGATTTCATTTACTATTTTTAGTTTTTTTCCCCAAAGTGTTATTCCGGTAGATTTTACCCCATCTTTGCATAAGGAAAACAATAAGATCTCCATTAAGGTTGACCCGCCTAAGTGTTGAAAGCCAATATTGCTTTTGGAGATCTCCTTTTCCTAATGAAATAAGAAATATAGGTGCATCACTCCATTCCCCCATTTCATCTTTGGGTTACCTATTTTCTTTCGTTTCATTTTGGTGAACCTAACATTCTTGTACTATAAATTTTCTAATTTGGAGTCCATTCAAACCCTAGATCTAGGATTTACATTAGTTTGCATTTCATTGCATTAGTTTGAATTCAATTTAGGGTTGTCAAAATTGCATTAGTTTTCATCTCATATAGGGTTTTGAGTTTGCATTTTCTATTCTTTAAAAATCTAAAAAAATCCAAAAAATTGCATGCATATTACATTGATTTTGCATAGTACTTGCATATTAGTGCATTTGCAATCATTTATATTCACAATTTTGATCAAAATTGCATTTCAAAGAGTGTCACTTTGTTCATCATTTGTCACTAATTTCACTTGCATTAGGACACATAAATTTGGAAAATTTTGTCACTGAAACCAAATTCTGCAACCTGAAACTAGGAATTCATATGTGAAAGAAAGCCCCCCAGAGACAAAGGATAAGACTAAAGGTGCTTTGGTATCTAATTTTCATGTTAGATAGGAGAATAACTACTAGATCATTGACATTGGATGCTCTAATCATATGACCAGTGACAAGAGTAAGTTTGTTAAACTTGAAAAATATGATGGAGGATGTGTTAGATTTGGTGATGATACATCTGCTAAGATATGTGGAAAAGGTTCTACTAGTTTTGATGGAAAGAATAATACTGATGATGTTTACTATGTTAAGGGTCTAAGGCATAACCTTTTGAGTGTTGGAAAAATGTGTAGCAAATGATACAATCTTATGTTTCAAGATGATTGATGTGAGATCAGAAAAGGATCTGAAACTGTGGTTGCTGTTGGAAGAAGGACAAACACAAATGTTTATCGGCTTAAGGGTGCTAATAGTCATTGCTTTATGAATCAGATTAATGAAAGATGGTTATGGCACAGGAGGATGTGTCACATCAATTTTGATAACTTAGTAAGTGATAGGTTCATATAATAGCTTAGTTTATGTTGTTTTTATGCATATCTTGAGATACTTTTAAATACACTTCCCAGACAATGTTCCTACATTATACTATCCTTTTATATCTATTATGCATACTTGAACCTTAAATATAATAATGCAATTATGGTTATAATATATTATTATTGTATGGTTTATATGAAGATATGTATGGAATGTTGATGGAATGCTATGAGTTAATTATGATAGTTATCCTTGTGTACATGTTTTGCATAATTAACTTATTTCTAGCTAGAGAGGAATCATGGTGGGAAGTAGTTGCGGGATGAACCTGTAGAAAAAAGGAATGATTGGACACCAAAATAGGGGAGTTCTAGGTTAAGCTAAATGTGATGATTGTTGATTAAAGGCACTCGATGAAGGTTGAACATGCCATTATTATAACCAGTTAATAAACGTTGAAGAAGAGGTCTCCTTCACTTATAGGATTTTGACAAATGGTTGTATGTTTACATGCAATTTTGGGATTGGAGTTAATGATTTCGGTTAAGTATTTGTTTTTCATAAGATTCCCTTAAGCTTGTATATAGTTGTTGGTTGAATCTGTAGGATAGTTGGTTTTTTAGTTTTATGTTATCAGTTACTTTCAATTTCCAAGACATGAAATATTAAGAATGATTGAATACAATTTGTGAAAGATCTTGTGTAATATTCATGAATATATAATGAATGGAGTTAATGTTATGGAATGTGTAGAATCTATTTGTTAGATTTGGGTTTAGTTAAAGTGAGAACAATTACTTGAGCAGGCCACTCAAAGTATTGTTACTCACTTCATTTTTCCAGTTATTTATTTGTGTTTAATATATGTTATTAGTTTATTACTACTTCATGAATCATATGCAAGTTAATTAGAATTTCATATCTTTCTTATTATTAATGAATGCTTATGAAAATGCATGCAATAGTTAACCATTAGTACTTTAGAGGGCCATTTAGTCAAGTCATTAGTTTTGTATCAGTTTTGAGTCATTATAGCATCATTTCATTAGTTACAGTTCAATTATAGTCTAAGCTATAGGTACCCGTAGCAACTAGTTCTGGTTTATGATTTTACTGTTTAATAATTTTGTGAGTTTTCAACAAGTAGAATAACTTAAGTAAGGTAGCTTAAGGATTTTTGAGTCTTTGAAGGCATATATAATGCTACACCATCATAATATTACAAGCCTTGGGTTGACAATTTAATGTAGTCTTGAGCAATGTGGAGTGGATTGTTCAGTTAGTTAAACCTCTGAATTGAGTAGGTTCTACCAAGTTTACAGTATATTAGCTTAGATTCTACAGTAAGAATCAGTTCAGTTCAAGTTGTAAGAGATCTACCAAAGATTACAAAGCCTATAATTGTTGTCTGTAAACAATGTTAAATTGGAAAGCAAGCAAGACAAAGCTTCAAAGTCAATAAATAATCTTCTACTAGACTATTGGAATTGGTACATACAAATTTTTGTGGTCCTACAAGAATAAGAAGTATTCAAGGTGACATGTATTTCTTGCTATTAATGATGATTATTCTAGAATGACATGTGTTACTTTTCTCAAAGAAAAAATAAAATATCTACACAAGTTTAAAGTATTCAAAGTTATGGTTGAGAATGAAATGAATATGAAAATAAAATGTTTAAGGTCTGAAAGAGGTGGAGAGTTCACCTCCAATGAGATCAATATATTTTGTGAAGTTCATGGCATAAAGAGTAACTTTTCTGCCCTTAGGACTCATTAGCAAAATGGAGTAGTTGAAAAAAATAATAGGACTATTCAAGAAGCCGCAAGAACAATGATGGAAGAGGAAAATTTACTAGATGTCTACTGGAGATAAGCAATTCATATTGTTGTTTATATACTTAACAAAGTTCAAGAAAGAGAAAATAGTGCAAAGACTCATTATGAGCTATGGTATGGAAGGATTCCTAATGCCAAGTAATCAAAGTGTTTGGAAGTAAATGTTATATCAGAAGAGATGAAGATAACTTAGGAAAATTTGATGCACGGTCTGATGAAGGTATCTTCCTTGGATAATTTACTAGAAGCAAAGCCTGCCAATTCTACAATAAAAGATTGAGAAAGATTGTTGAGAGTGCAAGTGTCAAAGTTGATGAAGATTTACAGAAGAATTCAATGATGATAGATGTATATGAATTAGATGATTCCTTTTGCAGAGAAGAAGAAAAAGAAAAAGAAGTGCAGATTGAAGAGGAAAAAGCTCCAAAAAAAACTCCTAAAAATCATATGTGTAGAAGAATCATTCTAAAGATTAGATCATTGGAGATAAGAGAAAAGGTGTACTGACAAGAAGGAAAGGTATTGAAGGATAGGTAAATCTATGTTTAATTTCTAAAGTTGAACCTAAAATAGTGATTGAGGCATGCAAGGATGAACATTGGATCAAGGCTATGGAAGAAGAACTATTGCAAATTGAGAAGAATCAAATTTGGGAACTTGTCCCAAGACCAACAAATAAAAATGTAATTCGAGCTAAGTGGATATTCATAAAAAAACTAAATAAGAATGGAGAAGTGGTAAGAACAAGGTAAGACTTGTGAGTAAAGGCTACTCACAAGTTGAAGGAATAGATTTTGAGGAGACATTTTCTCCGGTGGCAAGAATGGAAGCTATCAAGATGTTTTTGGGTTTTGCAACACATAAAAATTTCAAAGTTTATTAGATGGATGTGAAATTTTATTTCCTAATTGGAGAATTGGAAGAAGGGGTACATAGAAGAACCAGAAGGATTTTAGTTATTAGTAAAATTGGATACGATCTTCAGATTGAAGAAGACATTATATGGATTGAAGCAAGCTCTTAGAGCTTGGTATGTAAGGTTGGATAAGTATTTGATACTGTGTGGTTTTTTAAAGGTGTAGGTGAGATTGTTAATAAAATAAAACACACATATCCATGAAATGTATTACATAAAAGGAATTGAAATAACTAAATTAAATTGCTACTACTATCCTTTCAAATCACTCCATGGTTCTCTAGTCTTAAGTACCTTTGAATTCATGCTCTTAGATCTAGTTAAATGTTTCACATGCATCTACAAAGATGACAACCTAAGAAATGAGAAGATATTATGCAATGCAAACTACATGATCTATGATGGAGTGTTGATATACTCAAATGATGCTAAAACTGATAGTGCAATTCTAATGGTAATGTTGTATAAAGGATGTAACAACTAAGATGCTAATATTGAAATAGATGTGATAACACTAAATGAACTAAAATGATAAAGACTCACTAAAATTCCCTCACAATGCTCTCAAATTGTACTAATATTTCTGTAGCAAAAGTTTGTAATCCAAATCTATATCTCTGAAAAGTTGTAGAAATGTCTTCTATTTATAGATTTTTGCAAGGTTGGGCTGAGGTGGCAAAGGTGAATGGTTGAGATCGTGATCCTGAGGCATTGAAAGTGAAGCACAAAGAGGTTAGAGGAATTCATGGAGGTTGTTCCATTTGGAAGAGCCAATCTTCCAAGTGTCCAAGAGCATCAATTTATAAAAGGAGTCATGTGTCTCCCAAGAAGTTCGGAGGTTGAGAGGTTGGAGAGAATATTTCTAATTTTAAAAATTAGAAATAAATGAAATTGTGTGGCATATGATGAGGTGGAGGATGAGTTGGAGGTGGTTAGAAGAAATATGGAGACATGTACTACATTTGAATTAAAAAATCAAATTTAAATGGAGAAGGGAAATCAACTAAATGACAAATTATTTAAATCTGTGCATTTAATTAATTTAAGAGGAAAGTGATTTTTGAAAAAGAGGAATTAAGGTAATGAACCATATAAATAAATTTATCAATTTATTTATAATAGTAGAAGAATTAGAATTGATTAATTAAATAACAAGTATTTAATTAATTGTGCTCCAAACCATCTTTACATGCATACATTTTGCCCCTCTTTGAAGTGATGTGCGTAGACATATTGCTTCAAAGAATAAATTTTTAGACCTTGATGATAAAAATTTTGACATGCCCTAAACGCTGATTTTATAGTGATGATGAATGGATGCCCCCTCGGGAGATAAATCAAGGATTTTTGAATTTTTTGAAAATTTTGATGATTAAATGATTTTTCAATGATATTAAGGTGACCTTCAAATTTGATGATGGTAACATGATTTATCACCCGAAAATATGATGATAGTTCTGCCACATTGCTGATTAGTTGATTAAAAAGTCCCATTTTTAAAAATTAAATAAAAGCCACCAAAATTATCCCTTAATCACCCCTTAAAAGGTCAAAATGGGTGAAAAGAAGCTCATTTGTAACTTTGCATTGTGAAAATTGAGAGACTGAAGAGAGCCAAGATGGATAGGATTTCGTGCCACACTCACATATTCGAGTGAGTTTGCTGTCACCAGCATCCAACCACATACAAACCTCTGGTATGTACCTCAAGAACCGCCCTTTTTCAATTTTAAATTCAAATTTTCCCACTTTTTTGCATTTTAAAAACTCAGTTTTCAACATGTTTTACTGCATAGGGTACCCAATACAACCCATAGGGAAACTATAATAGCGCATGGGGTTATGTTTTAGGCAGTAAAATAGTTTAGTGCATCCATTTGTTGCTTTAGCGCATTAGGTTGTTGAAATAGTGCATAGGAATTCTAGCGCAAAGAGGTGATAGAATAACACATAGGGTTGTTCATTTAGCGCAGTCGGTAAATGGCACATTGGGACCTTGTTCTAATGCATGTAGTCTATTTTCTAGCACATCCAAGAATTGGCACATAAAAGGCTTGTTCTAGCACATG
>CM021104.1:108577817-108880888 GCA_007115665.2 Sequoiadendron giganteum | reverse complement strand
CCTCTCCCTCTCCCTCTCTCTCCCTATCCCTCCCTCTCTCCCTCCCACTCTCCCTCCATCCTTCCCACTCTCCTCCATCTCTCCCACTCTCTACCATTCACCCTTAGGTCTATGTGTGTAAAAATCGGATATCTGATTTGTGAAACTTCGATGTGTAGAGCCAAAATCTTACTGTTGCAGAACATGTTTTACAAATCAGATATCCAATTATATCGAATATCGGATTTTTGGATCATAGATAAAACCCATGTGGGCCAGTTTTGTGCATTCCAATGGACCCTACATTTTGTTTGCAGCACTTTGTAGGTGACAAATGAGCGGTTTCAGACAAGAAGAGACAAAGATCAAATTTTTAGAGCATTTTGTACTCAAATTTGTCATAAGGAATGATTTTTTAGCATCTTTTATGAGGTATAATGGGGAGCAACAGTCATCGGAAGCAAAAGCGTAAGAGAAATCTTACAAAAGAACAAATATCATAATATATACAAATAGATAGAGAAGGTCATAGGAAGAAAATACAAGGTATGTTAAATATTGGCGAACCTGAGCCCTATGGTCTTTCAAGTGAAGAGGAAATTGAATATGTTCAAGGTGAAAATGTAGAACATGATATTGAAATTGGGAATGAAAATGTTCAAATTGATATTGAAAAATTTCAAAGTGAAAATGTTGGAATTGAAGATGTTGAACATGGTATTGAAATTGGGAATGAAAATATTGAAATTGATAATGAAAATGTTGGAATTGAAGATGTTGAACATGATATTGAAATTGGGAATGAAATTATTCAAATTGATATTGAAAATGTTCAAGGTGAAAATGTCCGAAATGAAGATGTTGAACATAATATTGAAGCAAGTGTAAATTATGTTTCACCAGATTACACGAGAAATGAAGAACCTTGTGTGGAAGAAAGACATATTCCAAATTCAAGACCTTCAAGGACCCCTAAATGGTTAGTTGAAATTGATGATAACATTACAAATAATTTTGAAGGCAAGAGGTCAACACGAACTGTTTGGTTGTGGACTAGAATACTTTTCAACCAATATTTTAGCGATAAGACATTGACTGAGCAATTCCAACTTTTTGTACAATTACTAAAGATGCAAAAGATGAGACATTTACTAGCCAAATTGAAGATTCATGTGAACAAGAGGACCGAAAAAAATTCTTTTATTGTCAAAAATAATTTTAATGCTCTCAAGTCTATTGGAAAAAATAACAAGGAAAACGATAAGAGAGCTGTTCAGAGAGTCATTACAACCGCCCTAGTAAGCCATCAGTTGAAAAAGGCTCGCTTTATGAGACAAACTTGTATTGGTTTTGACTTAAATCGTAAAACTTTGGATAGAGAACTTGCAAGAAGAGAAAGAATAGATGATCCTCTTCAATGATACATGGGCTTTTTTCGGGAGGTTTCCACGTGTTGATAAGAAGCTAACCGATAATGTAAAGCAGACAATTCAAAACTTTTGGCATGATAACTCTAGAGTATCACCCAATGCAAAGGATGTTTTAAAGTTAAGAATTGGCAGTTGAGACCATACACCACATCCTAAACATTTCTTGGAATCAAGCCAAACAATGTTGTTCAACAAATTTATTGAAACACATCCAAATATGGAAATCTCGCAAAGAACTTTTGAAGGTTTGAAGCCATTTTATTGTGTCCCTCTTAAGATTCTTAATACTTGTTGTTGCAAATACCATGTGGAGTTTTCAATGTACCATGAACTATTATGCTATATTCGTAATACACTGCTTGCATCTAGCAACTTTTCCCTCAACTGAAAACTCATCACCGCGGGAAAACACCTTCGAGATAGAAAAAACCAAGAGAGGTTATTGTAGATGGTTCCAACACCCCATATCATTAGACGAAGAGTTTGTAAGCATCACGGTTTTCGAAGAATATTCCATCAAAGATTGCTGCCTTTTAGCACTTTGGACTCTTAAGGGAAATCGTCGGTCCAATGCAGCTCAGAGTGATTCGTTGTATTTGGGTGCAAAAGAGGACCATACCTAGCGTAAACGTACCCATACAGACATGTTGGAACAGTTCGTTTGGTCGTACGAGTTCGATTATGAAAGTTGTACCACTTTGCAACTTTACACTGCTTGCATCTAGCAACTTTTCCCTCAACTGAAAACTCATCACCACAGGAAAACACCTTCGAGATAGCAAAAACCAAGAGAGGTTATTGTAGATGGTCCCAACACAATCCTATATCATCAGACAAAGATTCTGTAAGAATCACGATTTTCGAGGAATAGTCCATCAAAGATTGCTGCCTTTTAGCACTTTGGACTCTTAAGGGAAATCACTGGTCCAATGTAGCTCAGAGTGATTCGGCATATTTGGGTGCAAAAGAGGACCATACCTAGCGTAAACGTACCCATTCGGATGTGTTGGAACAATCTGTTTGGTCGTAAGAGTTTGAGAATGAAAGTTGCACCAATTTGCAACTTTACACCTCCGTAGAGATTTAGGGATGTCCTCTTCAGATCACTCTATTCTGAATAGGTTTGTGGAGCTACCAATGTTAAATCCAAGTTGACTTACTTTGAGAAAATCCAAGTTGACTGACTTCGAGAAAAGTTGATTCCTTGAATGTAAGAATCCCAAGATGAAGGAAGACCATTAAGAGCCAACATGGTCAAATCTTTGTCATCAACAATATGACCAATGGTAGAGAGTTGATCTCTCAATTCCGAAATCTTCATGAAGTAGGTGATGAAAAATTCTCCTTCCGCCATCTTAACATGATAAATTTGTTGCTTCAAGGCTAGAGCACGACTTGTGTTGTTGATCTCATACATTCTCATACATCTCCTCCAAATTCTTAAGCATTTCTCTCACTGTCTTCAACTTAGAGATGATAGGAACAATATGGTCCTCCACAGAATCAACTAACATCTTCTTCACCTTGATATATTTCTTCATCCATTGAACTTTATCTTCCTCATCTGTAGGTTCAGAAAATTTTCTCTCCACACTCAACCAATACGTTTTCCTCCAAAGTGAGCATAATTCTGAATCTCCATGAAGTGAAGTTTGATGCTCCTTCAAGTCTATCCTCAATTTTAAGACCATTCACCATCTTGACTAAGATAGAGATAGAAGAAAAAAAAAGGGAATAGAGGTATCACTGCAATAACTGGTCCCAACACGGTCTATTTCAAACCCGCTCTGATACCATGTTAGTGTTTTAATGATTAGATAATACAACTGAAAGCAGTCAAAAAATGCAACACATAAGACAATAAACACAACAAGAAATCTGCTTACAACTCAGGCCCAACTCATGGCTTAATTTGATACAATGAATAATAGCACCTCTCCTAGATGCAAAGATATAATCGAATATGCTTCTCCTTGAAATCAGCTTGTTGTTGCAAGATTAAGTGCTGCTACTCAAGTGCGAACATTTGCTTGGAATGTGAATTATGTCGAATGAACTTGATTGAAGAAATGAACAAACATCACCTTCTATTTATACAAAACAAGGTGACTCTTCAAGGAGGTCAGCCTCTCTTAAAAATAATAAACTACAAAATAATATCAAGGAAGGTCGACCTCATCCATTTAAATAAAATGAGTATAAATTAAATAGCCATAGGATATCATTTTATTTATTACAACTTAATGTGATCGCTATCATGTATGAAAAATGTGGTAGCATAGACAAGGCAATGGACTATTTGAAAAAAAACTTCAAAGAAATGTGGTCTCATAGAATTCAATGACAAACAAATGCAATTGACAACTACTCATAGTTTTTAGTTATGCAATGTGAAGTAATGATTTGATTTTGAAAGATGTGTAATGCAATGTAATCAGTGATATAAATATAAACTACATAATATAACCATTCTTTTTTATGCTATTGTACATTGATATTTAACCATTGCTAAGATAAAATTTTCAAAGAGTTTAATCATGCACATGAGGAACAAATTAAATTTCGATTGTCAACTTCTATATATCAAATTATCCAATAATCAAGTGTATGTCCATATACAAAAATAGCATCAACGCCAACTCAAACAAAGTTTTACAAAATGTGGCATATGCCATCTCAATATGTATTCAAAATTTACATGCCAAAATGTCTATCTCATCCTAAACTACTGGTGGATCATCAAAATGGAGCCTCTTTGAAGAACTCGTTGGCTCTGAAGGTAGCTACACAAGAAGAATTCAAACCATAATTGAGATTAGTTATATACTATATAATTTAAAATCGAATAATTAATATCAAAATCAATATACATTGAATTTTAATTGAACTCTAAAATTGAAATCTTGATTACCTGAAATATACGTCTCTTGAAAGGGTCAAGAGTCCTAGAATATACCAAACCAACATTTGAAATGCCAATCTATATATGTGAACAAAAACATAAAATTGATCCAAGTTAGCATACAATTATTGGTAATAGGAACATATTTACCAAACACAAAATAAAATAAACACATACCTCTTTAGGTTGATCTTTTTCTTTATCTCCTTGAGGTGTTTCAACACCTAATCCTTGAGGTGTTCTAATACCTACTCCTTTAGGCGGTGTGTCCTTTGTCAATAAATTTGTATAGCTCATAATTGCCTATACATAAAATTGACAAGTACATATGAAACTACCAATCTATGTCAATGTATGTATAATCAATATAAGATCTTAAAAATCTTAATCCAATCCAATTTGAGTTCAATTACCTTCCCCTTATCTAACTTTGTGCCTCCATAGTCTAGACGGGGTTGCACCTCACTCACACTAGGTATTTCCTACAAGAGGAAAATAAGATAAGCATATAAGTTATTATATAATTTCATTAATGACAATTCAAATGACAAGCAAGTATATAATATAAAATGTAAATGAGTGAGTGCTAAAATATATACTGTGTGTGTGTCCAAGCCAAATGAAATGGCCCTAAGGGTGCTATCAGTCACCCGTGTGAGCTCCTCCTCAGACATCAATTGTTAAATAGACCATGTAAATAAATATTAGTACTTGATACTATCTCTTATTAATATTCATTTAACAACAAATGCAAGTTATGAAATTACAACTTAAATCTTACCTGTGTCACTATTCCAGCATCCCCCTCTCTAGCAAGAGAGGACTCTATAGGGTGCACTCCACTCCCCTGTGACTGATCTATAATGTCCAAATCATGGAGGTCATAATCAAAAGTGTCCAAGGGATGCTCAACTGTACAAGAGGACCCAAGCATATCTGGCAGCACATAGTACAAGTATTTGGCATACAAATATGTGGACTTGAGGAAGATGATGCACCAAAACTCGAGCCTTCGCCAACATCACCAGAATGTGGCTGAGCTACTGTAGAAGCATGCAAAACCAAATGACCACTCAAAGAGTGAATAGCCTGAATAGTCTGTGTGGCTGCATCTTGGATAATCTTTGGATGATATATTGGAGGTGGCGAAGGAAGGGGAGTAAGGGGAACATTTGGGCTCGAGACTACCCTAACTGCCCCTGGTCTGTCCTGGGGCATACCTCCATCAACGCCCTGGAAGGGTTTAATGCCAAAGTAATTGACATGATGCCCTAACACAAACTCAACATATAATTTTTTAATAAATTAAAATGGTATATCAGAATTATTGTTCGGTGGTTTATCAAAAACCATAGACCAATGATCCCAAAAGTTAGCTACAATGTCCCTATGACTGCACCATTTTATAGTAAGTTTTATTTTATTAACATTCACTGGCAAACTGGTGCGGGGGTCAATGAATAAAGAGGCTATTTGGGCTTTGGTTATTTGGAGATCTTTCACATCATCATAAGACAATCCACATCCATAATATTCCCTCATGTCTTCTCGCCATGAATGAAAGGAATTATGTTGGGTGGAGAGGGTTTCTATATTTTTTATTCTTTCCTTCAATGTGTTTGTCATATCTCTCAATCGAGGGATTGTCTTATAAACTTCACAAATGCCCCTCAATTGCCCCAATTTTTCACCAATTAAATCTTCAATTGGTGGCTATGGAGGTGGTGGAGCATTTGGCTGCAGAGGTGGTGGAGTGTTTGGAATTTGTGGATTTTTATTCTCAACCATAATACCTGATTAAAGTTAAAAACTAATTAATCTAATTGAAATTACACAATATAAATGAAATTATTGTTAAAAAACCCTAGATTTTAATAAAAATCGCTACTTTTTCACATTAATCCATAACAAACTCTAATTTTTGATTAAAATACATCAACGACACTAGTTTTTAATCAAAATCCATTTAGAAACATTAATTTTTAATAAAAATTCAATGTAAACTCTAGTTTTTGATTAAAAAACAATAGAAAACCCTATTTTTGATAAAAATTTCATAAAAACTACTTCAAATTAAGAGAATCTACTTGAAAAATCGATTACAACATTAAAAAAACCAAATACTTACCTTTGAAATCGGATGTCTGATAGAAGCGAATATCGGATTTTCGCTTTTCCTTGTGTGCCCACGTGCAAATAGTGAGAAATGAAGTTATAAGAGTCATCTGAATTTTATATAATGTTTCCACAAATTGGATATCCGATTTGTAGAAACTAGGTTTGGGCTTTGGTTCAGCTAAATGTACTGACACTCGAACCTACAAAAGTCAACTCAACATTTTTGCGTTTTTGATTCGATCGAAAACGTGATTTGTTTTTCTCATTGCCACTTTTTGGCCCATCATGATCCTGCACATACCCCCAACTTCTATCAAAAAGGTAATGATTACCCTTATTTACATAATAAAATAACCATTACTTACTTGAATAGTACTTACTTGCATGTGGTTTCATAGCACTCACCTCAAGTTCATCACGACTACCACTATGAATATCATGTACATGCTCGTCGAGTTCATCATCATAACCACTATCAACACCATTGTAGACATGAAGTTGTACAACTTTGTAGAGAGTTCTATTGACATGGCCTTTTTCTTTTTTTCCTTCTTTCATACAATTGCTCTGCATCATGTGGTTTAATCATCATGCAAAAATTAATATAAGTCAAGTAAGGAATGCAAAATCTATAATTTTTTATCCAAAAGAACATTTTAAGCATGAAGAATGACAAAACATTGGACATAATAACTTACAACTTGAAGAATGCAAAAGCTATAATTTTTTGTCCAAAAGAAGAATAATAAAATATTGGGACAAATTAAATTACAACTTAAAGAATTCAAAATCTATAATTTTTGTCCAAAAGAAGAATGACAAAACATTGGGACATATTAACTTACAACTTAAAGAATGCGAAATCTATAATTTTTTGTCCAAAACAACATTTTAAGCATGAATAATGACAAAACATTGGAACAAATAACTGGCAACTATTATATTAATTACCTCAACTTTAGGACAACTAAGATGACTATGATGTGCATTCTTGTCCACTTCATCACTTTCAATATTGACAGCTCTATTGACACCATGAAGGCATTTTTGTTTTCCTCATGCTTTGATAAAATTGCTCTGCATGTGGTTTAACCATTGTGCAAAAAATTATACAAAACATTGAGTAGTCAAGTAAAGAATACAAGCTATAAATTTTTCCAAAAGAACATTTTCTGGATCACTCCAACAATAAAGAAACTAGGTTGGATTCTCCTATGCTCAGATTTCAATAATCTACATATTAAGAGGCATTTGTATATAGAACTTCCAAACAAGAAGAAATGAGATCAATAGAGCCTCTTACCTCATCTGAACCCATTGATTTATGCTCATTCCATTAAAAAACTATACAGTTAACGAATTCAACCAACTGCGCAACTTGTTGAGTGAGACTAAATATGCAACTCATTACCTTTTGGTACCCTAGTTCATTTGAGTTGACATGATCTATAGAGGCTCCTATTGGGAATTGAATAGATGGCTGTGAAATCTCTATTGACAAACTAGATTTCCACTTCATCCTACTCTTAGATTTACTAGCAACTAGTGTTGCCATATAATTGACAATATCTTCTACAACTGCTTCTCTATTACTGTTTTCCACCTAAAATACAATGTCAATTTCAACATATAGTCAGTTTAATTAAAAAATGAAATAAATAACATAATGTAAATTAAACCAAAAATCCATACACAAACTGCAAATTTATCCATTTTGGCGTGCGACCCGCCTCATCCAAATGTATATCCAACCCTCACATTATCTCTTTCTCTCTTGCCTATGTTACTCTTTGCCAATTATTCTTCAGAATGCAAACTTTCTCTCAATGCCTCCCACTCTTTGGGAGATAGACTGGTGTCAAACCTCTCTTTTCCACCCATGATTGATTTTCTGCAATAGTATCTATAATTTTTCATCAAAACTCTCATCCTTTGCTTGTAATATTTTCTAGAGATTTGTCCACATGTAGTCTCTAAAGAATTTTCCATAGCTTGTGGATCTTTCTCTACAAAACTTGATTTGTAAATATCCAAATGGGCCCTACATCTTACACCTAACTCGACGGCCCACTTTGCAGCATTTGGCCCAATGGGCTCACCATCTCTTGATACCTCAAGAAAGAATGGCTTCTTTCCTTCTAATTTTCTTTCGTTTGCATTCCTCTCTGTAGATCTGTACAAATCTTGACTCAATCTTTGTCTTTTAACAAAAGCATCCACATCTTCTATTAAATTACCACTACCAATATTTTTGGTTGATCCACTAGTTCCATCAAAAGTACTAGATGCAACTAGTGCACTCTAAGGCATAGTAGTTGTAAGCGTTCTCTCTTCATGACTTTCATTAACCAAAACTTCATGCTTCTTGGCCAAATTAGGTGTGGCATGAGTAGGTAGATATATATTGGTCTCAATAGATTTCACATAATTAAACACATCCTTTAATAATTTTGAAAAAAGCATCTGAAGACCTGTTGTTCCTTTGCCCTAATATTTTTCAATAATCTCTCTTAGACTTAGTCCTAAAAGATCATCACAACGTTGCACATCATCATGTGATATATCAGGTTGCACATCACCATGTGCTATATTAGGCTACACATCACCATGTGCTATACCAGGTTGCACATCATCACAACTATTTTTTTCACCAACTACATTTGTTGAATCACAAAAGTGTTGGCTTCTACAAGATGGAGACATTGTATATTTTCTTTTGTTTTGTTTTTTCTCCACATTTTCTTTGCACTCTTCTTATTTCCTATAAAACAATAATAAATCATATTATTTCTTATATAGATAAAGCTCTTTCCTATAAAATTTCATTGAACACTATTAAACAAATAATATACTACTTAATGGATTTACAACTTTCCTTGTCAAACCAAGACTCAATAAATATTCATTATTCTTGGCCACTTTTTCACTACACACGCACTCATATTCTATCACTGGAATTTCAACATTATGATCACTATCATCTAATTTGTGCCTTATAGTCCTTGTCTTCATTTCCTGAAGTTGAAATAAATAATAATGTATAAATCAACACCTTTTATCAGTAAAACTTTATTGAGTTCATAAGTTGATAACTATTGACTTTCCAATCCATTGATAACTACAAATTGAAACTTAAAATAGAATTCAGTTTATAGATTAAAAAGAATTTACAGTAAAAAAACCAAGAAGATGTTTACAATTACAAGTATTAAACAAATTTTCCTTAAGGATATATTCACAAGAGAAGTACTCATAAAAACATAACACAAGCAGGATGAAGGAAAAACATAGTCTAGTTCATCATGAGGTGTGTTAGAACCTTAAAATTTTGCCTAGTTCCATCATCACAATTAACCTTGAGCTCCATGACCTGAGCCTTGACCCTTATATTCATTTTTATTTTTTACTGAGCCTCTCCATTATAAACAAACATATAAACTTTTTAGGTTTGACTGACACTGAAATACCTATTCAAAGCCAAAAATTCATTATATATACTTCAACAAAAACATGTCTAGCTAAAAACAGTCCAAATCCCTTAACAATTTGTTACTGCGGTCCCTCAACATCAATCTGAACCCTTGGTAGGTTGGTGGTGTGTAACAAACAACATGAAGATATTTACCACCATACCACAAAATTATTATGATGAGGATGCAATTGGGTGGTATGAGAGAATTTATATACATCATAAACCACCATATCACGAGAAGGAAAAATGAAGGGTGCAATATAGCAGGGAAACCTGCCATCTTGTAGGGAAGATCACCAACTATTCAAGAGTGAGAATAGGGACAAAAGGTTGTTGCTTTCCCTAACATAGAGAAGTTTTGAAAATAATTTGGTGAGGGGGGGAATTTCCTAATCTAGAGGTATTTTCAATGGTGGAGATGAACAAGATAGAGCAACGACCACTAGTTAAAGGAGTATTGCCTTGAGATAAACACCAAGATGCCCTTGAGGGTCACCGACTATTCAAGAGTGAGAATGGGGAAAAAAGGTTGTTTCTTTCCCTAATATAGCGAAATTTCCAAAAGAATTTGGTGAGGGGGGGGGGAACATTTCCTAATCTAGAGGTATTTTCAATGGTGGAGATGAATAAGATAGAGCAGCTGCCACTAGTTAAAGAAGGAATGTTGCCTTAACTTAAAACATTCACAATAATGAAGTGTGAGGATTTGGAGATGTTGCCACAATGTTATTGGAATTTGAAGAGTGTAGAAAACTTTATCAAGACAAAGACCAACGTGTAAACACTATGATTATCCGTCACGAGGGTGAACATTTTTATTACGGTGAATTTTGGTGTAGCAATATGTTTCAGCTTTTAGATGACATTAATTGAGTTTATTTATTTTTATTTTATATCATTCAAAATAGGAGATGTGTCATGTTCAGTTAATCTTGTCGATTAGTTTGTGTATTTATTGGTGATAAAAGTGAAATAGTAATTATTTTTGTTGAGAGGATAATACATCGAGTTGTGAACTTAAAAATCTCTAAATTAAATTTGTCGCAACATTTATTTGGATCAACAATATGTTTGATCACATTTTATTTGTTTCATACCAGTTATTTGATAGTTGAAATTGTAGTTGGAGTGAAGGTTAGTAGCTATTGAATTGCATAAATAATGTACTATTGTAGTAATTGTGACTCGTTAATTGTAAATGACTTAGATTATTAGTTGTCATTTTTTGCACCAAAGCAATACAATGATATTAGATAAGAACATGAGATTAAATCAAAATTTAAAAACATATAATTAGTTAGCTGATAGGCTTCTATTGTGGACTGAAATGCCGACATACCTGTCTCACGTTGTTAAACCAGGTTTATTCATCGTTTAACCAATTTGAGGCATTGTTTAACCAGCTTCAAGCATTCACAATCAGTCTGAGATTTAGTTAAACAGGGAGATATATTAAACTTCAAACATTTATTGAGTCTGACACACATTCAACAACATTTTAGCTGGCAATCAATATTTTCATTTAAATCTCGAATCAAATAAGTTTTCTGTACATATTTTTAGGTTCACTTTTGGTTTACTGTGAATAGATTTGGTTGAAGCAACAATTGTAGGGAGATATTTCTCTGGTAAGGTTTCATAATTTTTTCTTGCAAACTCTGCCCATTTTTTCTCAGCGGAATTCTTGTAAGCTTGAAATAAATTTTATAATTTTGGTTTGATTCTCATGGTTTAAGACTTTATACGCTAAATTATGGTTGCAAACGTTTTGTAATTATACTCATTGGATTGTTTAAGAGAAAATGTAGATTCACCTTCGATTGTTTGCAAAGGGTTCTTGAATGTCTTCCTTAGGCATGAGTATGGTTTTCAAAGGGTTCTTGAATGTCTTCCTTACTCATTAATGTTGCTTCTGGATCAGATGCCTTCCTTTCATTTTCTGAGACACATTAATCTGGTGTCCTTTGTACTGTGCTTTGCTTACAGTATTTGTGTAGTGGTAGGTTCCATTCATGCAGGTTTGTGTTTAGATTGATTCATGCCCACAAACTTAAACCTTTTCTCAAGTTTATGTAGATCTATAATCTCTAGATGTCTGAATGGAGGCAATTTGTGCAAGTTAATAAAAAAATATTTTATATCTAATAGGCAATTCAGAAGAAGAATCTGAGAAAGATTATTATTTGGTTGGTAGCACAGTAGGAAAAATATTTGGAGCTTTGAATGCTTTCTCAATCATCACTACAAATTTTGGGAATGGAATCATTCCAAAAATTCAAGTAAGTGCTACCGATTTTTCTATCAAAATTAGAGGCTGGAGTCTACCGCATAAAGCTTTTAATAATACCAACTAAATTCATTCATTAATTCAGATATCATTTACTGTAAAGGGGCAACCATTAGAACAACTATTTAGAGGAACAATGCCCAAATAAAAACACAGAAAGGGTGTTATTTCCAACAAGTTTATACACTCAAACATATTATACATATCACTGCTGGTTGGGTTGTCATTTGTATATTTCGTAACAGTTTCTTTAAAATCAACGATTTTATTCTCTACTAGATACAAACATAATTTTAGGCCTGACTGAGCATAATGATTTCAGGTAGCTCTGGCGCCTCCTATATCATGAAAGATGTTCAAAGGATCTGTATGTTATGTAGTGGTGGTGTCCACATTCTACTTTGGAAATTTCAGGCTACTGGGCATTTGACAGCAAGGTAAAAGGAACCATCTTTAGCAATTTTGTCCCATTTGAGGGGCATCTGTTTCTTCCCAAATGGTTTCTAGTCATGGCAAACTTGTTTGTGCTTCTCCAAGTATCAACAGTTGGAATAGTGAGACAATTGAAGAATTTATTGCAGTTGTTCAATTATTAATTCGGTATAACTTTGAAATGTTTCAAAGAAGAAAATAAGGTGAAGCACATAGTTGAAAGAAGATTTAAAGCAGAGTCAAAGAGATTAGATCTATTTATATCCCACTAGTCTATAAAAGCTTTGGGATTAATTTATCCCTACTTGTCTTGAGGGAAACTAAGAATCAATTTGTAGAGATAAAATGTTTGGGATTGTAACTTGTCAATCCATCATCAATTGTGAGTAGGAAATGGAATTGATTTTCTTTTGACATTGAACTTGGCAGGTCTATTTGCAACCAGTATTTGAAGTGCTAGAAAGAAAATCTACAGATGTTGAAATGGGGAGATTTTCTCTACAAAATCTAGTACCCAGATTGCTTTTAAGGACAACAGCAGTAGTGAGTAGCCATTACCACATTTTTGGCAGTAATGCTACCTTTCCTTGGAGATGTTAATGCAATGATTGATGCTTTTAGATTCATGCCATTGGATTTTGTCTTATCTATGGTTTAGGGTTGTCGATCAAATTGTAGAAAATCACATTGGGCTCTTAATGTTTATTGATAATCTATCAATGAGATTCACGGTAGAATACCTATGAAATTAGGATATTTGTATTGAAATCACAAATCATAATTGCTTTCTTTAACAGGTAACAAAAATTGTTTATTTAAATTCATTTTCAAGATGAATCTTCAATTAAATTTTATCTTTAATTTCTTATGGCGTATCCCTTGAACCTCTTATGGGTGCAAGTGCTAGTTTTAGAGAAGAGAATATTTTGGCGGTTATTGTCATTTTCACGATTAGGCGAGGTGAAAGTCATTTTTCCAATGTGGAAACAGAGACAAGGTGTGTTAGTTGATTGACGATGCCCAAAAAAAAAGATCTCAAAGGTAGAGATCTCAGTACGGTTTGCAATGCAGTCTGGACATTTTTTGGTGAACATTTTTTTATTAACTTTGAATCAAGTCTTACTCTATGTATAGTTATAGAAATATTCAGGAGCTTAGAAAAGAACTCTGATTATGTGTTACTGTTGAGAAATATGTCTCAACCTTGCAAGCCTTTTCCAAGAAAATTACAAAATTTGTTTGTGGCAGTTTTCCACATGTTTATACATTGGAAAAAGGTGTATGAGTTGTTAAAAGGTGCCTTGTCCTTAGTAGAATATAGGAGGGCCATTTTTAGAGCATAGTTAATTTGTTTTATGTCTTTTATGGGGGTCTAAACTAGAGGACAAAATAATGGACGGGATTACTATTTTAACCTGGTTGTTTTTCCATCTTGGAAATGTAAATATCAAAAATGGGCAACATGTGGCATGGTGGTTAAGCCCATGGTTTTGTAAAACCACAAATGGTTTCCAGGTTGTAAATCACTAGATAAGGAGGGCTTGGAGAGGAGTTTACATAATGGAGTTTTGTTTGCAAGGCTGGGTGCTAGAAGGATGCTAGTGGTGTCTCTCCAAGCTTGAGTTGAGGTGATGCTCTTGTAAGAACTTGCATTGCAAGTGTATTGTAATCTTCTTTGATTTGATAATACATTATGCAGGTTTTAGAGGGTGGGGTTTTTCTCCCGTAAGGGTTTTCCCCATGATAATCACAGTGTTATGTGTTCATTGTTTCATTTATACTCTTGAATGTGTTTCTTTGAATCGTTGTAATACTTTATATTGAAATTTGCATATTCGTTCTCTCAAGATTAGTGTAGTAAGCGATTCCGCACACCTTTGCTTCCTTACAAGTGGTATCAGAGCCTAGCCAGTTTTGGTTCTGTTTGTTGGGTACAGGGTTTTTTGAGCTAATCAAGGTTTGAGTGGGAGCTTGTGCAGAGTATTTCATTTTTTGTATTGCAGGATCGTAAAGATGGCAAGCATGTCGGGGAGGATTGATGTAGAAAAGTTTTCTGGCACAAACTTTGAGATGTGGAAGCTGAAGATGGAAGATCTGTTGATTGATCGGGATCTATGGGATGCGGTGGATGAGAATAACCTAAGGCCTACAGATCCGACTTTAGCTGCACAATATGATGTGATGGACAGAAAAGCTAAAGGTCTCATAAGATTGTGTCTTGCAGACTCAATTCTGATTAATGTGCATGAAGAGTCTACCGCGAAGAAGCTTTGGAAGAAGCTAAGTGAGATCTATCAAGCGAAATCACTTGTTAACAAGATTTTCTTGAGGAAGAAATTGTATTCCTTGAGAATGGAAGAAGGTGGACGAATTCCTGAGCATCTGGAAAGTTTCAATATGTTGGTGACTCAGTTGACCTCAGTTGGGGTAGCGATGGATGAAGAAGAAAGGTGCCAAATCCTACTATGTTCGTTGCCAGATTCATGGGACAACCTTGTCATGGCCATAGGGAGCACTTCTATTGTCTTGAAGATGGAGGATGTTGTTGGTTCTCTACTTTCTGAGGAGATGAGAAGGAAGGTCTCTCTGAATGCTAAAGAGGCTTTGAGTGTTCGAGGAAGACCAAAGGAAAGAGGCAAGAACGAAAAGCAGCATGGCCGTTCTAAGTCCAAGAATAAGGGGAGATCAAAATCCCCTGGTAAGTCCAAGGTGATATGTTGGAATTGTGGTAAATCTGGACACTTCCGAAAGGATTGCAAAGAGGAAAAGAAGAAGAAGAAAAAGAAGCAAGATTCTGATTCTGAGTCCGAGAAGGAAGATGGAGACGCTTTTATCGCAGCCTTGGCCACTCATGCAGGTGATAATGCATGGTTAATAGACTCAGGTGCATCTTTCCACATGACTCCTAATAGAAACTGGTTTAGTAAGTATGGAAATTTTGATGGTGGTAAGGTGTATTTAGGTGATAACTCTATTCTTGATATTGTTGGCCATGGAAGTATTCATGTAAAATTTTTTGATGGTAGAATTAGAAGATTTGATGGTGTGTTGCATATCCCGGGACTAGCAAGAAATTTGTTATCTGTTAGTAAACTAATAGATGCGGGAGTGCATGTACAGTTCTCTGAAGCAGGTGTGAAAATGGTAAGAGGTGCTATGGTAATAGCAAGAGGAAGCAGATTGGGTACACTGTACCAGTTTGATGCATGCACGGTTGAGTGCAATAGTACTTCTGATAAGATTGTGAAAAAGACTACTCTGTTGGAAAATGAGAGGTTTTCTCTTTCAACAAATGGTCGTGGTTTTTGGGTACCTAAGGGTGCTCTATCTACCGAATCAAAGTTGCCTGCAGAGAAGACCATGTTATGGCACCAAAGACTTGGCCACATAGGTGAGAAGGGTCTACGGACCTTGAAAAATAAGAATCCTGTTGATGGGTTAAATGATTGCAATCTTGAATTTGATTTTTGTGAGCATTGTATTTATGGAAAACAAAACCGCATTCAGTTTTACTCCAGTTCTCATAAGTCTTCATGTATATTGGATCTGATCCATTCAAATGTATTTGGTCTAGTTGATGTTCCTTCTATTGGTAAATCAGTTTATTATGTCTCTTTCATTGATGATTTCAGTAGAAGAACATGGGTTTATTTTCTTAGGAGTAAAGCTGAAGTTTTCAGTCGTTTCAAAGAATTTAAAGCAATGGTAGAGTTGCAGACTGGAAAGAAAATAAAATGTTTGAGAACTAATAATGGCGGTGAATATTGCTCTAATGATTTTGATACATTTTGTAAAGATTGTGGTATTAAAAGACAGAAGACAACTCCGTATTCTCCACAACAGAATGGAGTTGCAGAAAGAATGAACAGGACCCTGATGGAGAAGGCTAGGAGTATGTTGAGTGGTGCTAGACTAGAACAAAAGTTCTGGGCTGAAGCTGTAGCCACTGCCTGCTACCTGATAACAGGTCTCCTACATCAGCTCTTGTTGATAAAACGCTAATGGAAACATGGTCGGGCCACAAGCCTTCACTTAGACATCTGAGAGTTTTTGGTTGTGAGGCATATGTTCATGTGCCAAAGGAGAAGCGGACAAAATTGGATAACAAAGCTGTTAAATGTATTTTCATCGGATACAGTTATGGTGTGAAAGGATACAAGCTTTGGGATCCTGTTGCACAAAAGGTATTTTATTCCAGAAGTGTTATTTTTAGAGAAACTAAGCCTTCTTTTGTTACAGCACAGCCAAAACAAATAGAAGAAAAAGAAGATGTGATTCAACTACCTGCTACACCAGAGAAAGTTGAATTGAGGCCCTTAGAAAGACAAGAAGTCGAGGAGAGCTCTACGAGTTCTGAATCATTAGAGGAAGAAGAGGTACCTGAAATTGAACCTGATAATGAACCAGATCTTGCTCGAAGGTCTACTAGACAAAGGAAACCACCTGAAAGGTATGGGTATTCTCCTGATGATTGGAGGTGTATATTTGCTTTGAATGCTAACATCGATGAACCAAGATCTGTAGAAGAGGCTCTTGGTATGAATGATTCAAAGTCCTGGAAAATAGCCATGGATGAAGAGATGGTAGCTCTTAAGAGGAATGATACATGGGACCTTGTAATATTGCCTGAAGGACGGAAACCTGTTGGTTGTAAATGGGTGTTCAAAAAGAAGATGGGTTCAGATGGAAGCATTGAGAAGTACAAAGCGCGATTGGTTGCTAAGGGTTACTCCCAGGTTGAGGGGGTAGATTATGGTGAGATTTTTTCTCCTATAGCCAAAATGAAATCCATTTGATTTTTGCTTTCTATTGTAGCAGCTTATGATCTAGAGATCGAGCAAATGGATGTGAAAACAACTTTCCTTCATGGAGACTTGGAGGAAGAAATTTATATGACACAGCCAGAGCACTATGTGGTAAAAGGTAAAAGTCATTTGGTCTGTAAGTTGAAGAAATCCTTGTATGGTTTGAAACAGAGTCCTAGGATGTGGTACCAGAAGTTTGATACATATGTGTTGAGTTTGGGATTTGTGCGATCTAAATCTGATCATTGTATATATTTCAAATCTGATGGTGATCGTTTCCTGGTTATTGCCTTGTATGTCGATGACATGTTATTTATTGGCAAAGGAAAAGGTTTGATTGCAGAATTAAAATCTCAACTCTCAGCGAAGTTTGAAATGAAAGATCTTGGTGCAACAACGTACATTTTGGGAATGGAGATTGTAAGAGATAGACAAAACAGAAAGCTTTGGCTAGGCCAGAGTAAGTATGTTGGTACTATTTTGAGGAGATTCAATATGCAGGATTCTAGACCATTGGGTGTTCCTGTTACGATGGGAACAAAGCTTTCTATTTCACAGTGTCCTACATCCCCATTGGAGATGGAAGAGATGGGTCGAGTACCATACCAGAGTGCTGTTGGAAGTTTGATGTATGCTATGGTTTGTACAAGACCAGACATTGCCCAAGCAGTGGGAGTACTTTCCCGTTACATGTCTAATCCGGGAAGAGCACATTGGGATGCAGTTAAAAGAGTTTTCAGATACTTGCGGGGTACCTCAGAGTACTCTATATGTTTTCATGGAATAGGAAACAAGCATTCCTTGGATATTCGAGGCTATGTGGATTCAGACTGGGCTGGTGATGTTGATAGAAGAAGATCCACCAGTGCATATGTGTTTACATTATTTGGTGGTGCAATTAGTTGGATGAGCAAGCGACAGGCTGTGGTTGCCTTGTCCACTACAGAGGCAGAGTATATGGCATCTACTCATGCCTGTAAGGAAGCCATTTGGCTTAAGAGATTGTGTTCAGATATAGAGTTCAAACAGGGTATAGTGACAGTCAAAGTGCAATCTGCCTATCGAAGAACCCGACTTTTCATGCCAGGACCAAACACATTGATGTACAATATCATTTTGTGAGAGATATGGTTGAGGATGTCAAGGTGAAGTTGGAGAAGGTAGACACTTTGGTGAATGTTGCTAATGCATTAACTAAACCTGTGAGCATAGAGAAGTTCAGATGGTGTTCAGAGTCTATGGGCCTTTCGGCCCCTAGCAATTAAGTCCATGATATTTTTGGATCCCCTAACTCTTGCAAGGTGTTCGACAAGTGGGAGATTGTTGAGAAATATGTCTCAACCTTGCAAGCCTTTTCCAGGAAAATTACAGAATTTGTTTGTGGCAGTTTTCCACATGTTTATGCATTGGAAAAAGGTGTATGAGTTGTTAAAAGGTGCCTTGTCCTTAGTAGAATATAGGAGGGCCATTTTTAGAGCATAGTTAATTTGTTTTATGTCTTTTATGGGGGTCTAAACTAGAGGACAAAATTATGGACGGGATTACTATTTTAACCTGGTTGTTTTTCCATCTTGGAAATGTAAATGTCAAAAATGGGCAACATGTGGCATGGTGGTTAAGCCCATGGTTTTGTAAAACCACAAATGGTTTCCAGGTTGTAAATCACTATATAAGGAGGGCTTGGAGAGGAGTTTACATAATGGAGTTTTGTTTGCAAGGCTGGGTGCTAGAAGGATGCTAGTGGTGTCTCTCCAAGCTTGAGTTGAGGTGATGCTCTTGTAAGAACTTGCATTGCAAGTGTATTGTAATCTTCTTTGATTTGATAATACATTATGCAGGTTTTAGAGGGTGGGGTTTTTCTCCCGTAAGGGTTTTCCCCACGATAATCACAGTGTTATGTGTTCATTGTTTCATTTATACTCTTGAATGTGTTTCTTTGAATCGTTGTAATACTTTATATTGAAATTTGCATATTCGTTCTCTCAAGATTAGTGTAGGAAGCGATTCCGCACACCTTTGCTTCCTTACAGTTACGAATATTCATGTCTAAACAAGGACGAGGATGTTTTTCAGTGGGAAAATCAATCCCAAGCTTGAATCTAATCTTGGTCTATGAATGGTTATGGAAAATTTTAGGAACTTAGAGTGAAATGCAGCAAATTTTGTAAGTGTAATTGATGTGAATCACTTTTGTGTTTGAGATCAATTAACCTCTGTTTCAGATTCTAAAAAATACCTGATCTCTTTTTTTCTCTATATTGTACAATAAATAAAGACTTGAATGGATTTGAAATACTAGCCAACAAAGTCAATTTTATACTATGTTTTCCAAGGCATTGGTATTTTTTTTTATAACAGATAATATACAAATTTGAGTCCATCAATTGGGCATTTCTTCTGCTAAAAACTTCATTGTCTTTAATTCAAATCTCTAGTACATATTGATATATCTAAACCAAGGCTTTAATAAAGCTATTTTTTTAAGATTAAGCTCTCTAAAAAGATCTCTAAAAATATTTTTCTTACAAAAATTCACTAGCTTTAAACTACATTTATAATAACTTAACAAATATAACTCCCACACTTTTAATGCAGATAACAAAAATTATGTATTGATTTGTAAATGCGATTTCAAATACAAGTGATGAAGTGGAAAGTCTATTAAATGAATGGTCAATACCTTTAATCTCATATATCCAATGTTGTATTAGTCCTATAATTTGTTCATGTGCACGATAGGAGGGCATAGTGCCTTGATGAATAAAATATCCTTCAAGTAGTATTTTGAGACATGTATGTTTCTCTTGGAATTTGAGTCTCGTATGTTTCTCTTGGAATTTGAGTCTCGTAGGTACAATTTACTCTTATCAGATATGAGACATACCCAGATGATTATATTCCCAATCATGCAGTGTTTTCTTTCTTATTTTGATTTAAGAATTGGAATCTTTACTTCGACAAAATATCTGCATACAAATCCTTCCAAGTATGATCTGATTTTTAGTATCTAAACTCTTACTCATGTCAATTTGGGCACTGTGAATTGGGAAATCATCTTAAATTTTAGGTAATTATTTGAAAGAATATTTATTTGTTACCAACAGACAACTTAGAACTTATAATGAGCAGGGTTCTACAAGTATTATGAACTTGAAATTATGAATATGGGAAGTCTTATTATACAGTCCTCGAATCACATCCAAAGTAGGATTTGGGATCATCTTCAACATTATATGATTGTGGAAAAATATTAGAAGACTGAAACCTTATTCCAAATAAACAAAATGAAAAATCAGAAAAGTTGTTGTCCTGGATCTTATCTACTACTGTCTAGTTGATTGACAATGCCCAAAAAGAAATGGGATGACATGAAATCTATGAACCTATAAATACAAACATGTATAAACATGATAAATTAAGTCAACCTATTCCTTGCTATAACTTTTGCAAAGTGGATTTCACTAGGGCATCTTTCATTGAATGCATGTGCGTGGTTATGTAGCATATTTTTATTTAGTTATTTATTATGTATGTTCAACTTTCATTGCTCCGGCTTGAATTTCTATTAATTGAAGCATAGTTTCAGTTTGTTTTTGCTACTCTTAAAGGTTAGAACTTGATATAATAGAAATGAGAGAGCACTTTGAATATTAAGTTCTCTGTTGGCGAATTGTCTTAAGAATATCTTGAGTGATTATAGATCACAGGGCGAGTACAAATAAAGGCCATTATTGTTTGTTATAATTGATCAATTATAATGTATCATTTTGAATCAAATAATATCTATTTTAGGCTCTTATGATATATATACGATTTATCAAAATGAAGCAAATAATATATTTTTTAGCCTCTTTGATAATCTTTTGATCTTCCCACCATATATAGTGGGAAAGTTCACAAAATGTATATAGTATGTGCTTTAGACATCAACATCAGTAGCACCAATATTGTATATCACAAATTCAATTGATAAGTAGGAGGTTTCTTCCACATCGTGTCAAATTATGATATTGCTAACAGGATTCAACCGTGTAGTTTTCGAGTCAAACTCATTGACCCATGATTCATGAGTAGTGGTTCACAAGAACCCATCTCTCATGATAAAGCGCGCTTGAGGTGGAGCAGTACTGGGATGGGTGACCTCCCGGGATAGACCAATGCTTCACCTCTGTGAGCATCACCTAGATGCAATGAGTGCTAAGTGGACCATTCATTATCATGAGAGATGGGTTCTTGTGAACCACTACTCATGAATCATGGGTCAATGAGTTTGACTCGAAAACTACATGGTTGAATCCTGATAGCAATACCATAATTTGACACATTGTGGAAGAAACCTCCTACTTATCAATTGATAAGCTAAAGGGGCTCTATAATGAATGGTTCATAAAGCATAACACTTGCTGAAGGTTTTACAAATGGGGTAGCAAGCTAAGTGGGCTTAACCTTGGGGGAAACTCTGTGGTTAAGCACGCTTGAGCAGGAGCTGTACTGGGATGGGTGACCTCCTGGGACAAACCAATGCTTCACCTCTGTGAGCATCACCTAGATGCAATGAGTGCTAAGTGGACCATTAATTATCATGAAAGATGGGTTCTTGTGAACCACTACTCATGAATCATGGGTCAATGAGTTTGACTCGAAAACTACACGGTTGAATCCTGATATCAATATCATAATTTGACACGCTGTGGAAGAAACCTCCTACTTATCAATTGATGAGCTAAAGGGGCTCTATAATGAATGGTTCATAAAACATAACACTTGTTGAAGGTTTTGCAAATGGGGTAGCAAGCTAAGTGGGCTTAACCTTGGGGGAAACTTTGTGGTTAAACGCGCTTGAGCTGGAGCAGTACTGGGATGGGTGACCTTCCAGGATGGACCAATGCTTCACCTCTGTGAGCATCACCTAGATATAATGAGTGCTAAGTGGACCATTCATTATCATGAGAGATGGGTTCTTGTGAACCACTACTCATGAATCATGGGTCAATGAGTTTGACTTGAAAACTACACGTTTGAATCCTGATAGCAATATCATAAGCTTCAAAGAACTTAAGTAAAAAAGTCTGACCAAATTTTATAAGAACAGACCAAATAAATTGCATATAACAGTACCAATTAAATCCAAGATAGACAACTAATTACTAACATAGGACCATGCTCATTGGCAAAAGAATCTTGAGCAAATTTACCTTACCCTCCAAACAGTCAACAATTGCTTGAGTTTGGGAGATGAGACTCTAAATATGGTTAGACAACTAGAGCCCACCTTAGCAACACTTCCAACTCCTTCAAAGGCAGAGATTTCACTTAAGCTTTGCATGCATGTACAATTTATGAAAGAACGACTTTAATTCTATAATCTATCCTAGATTCTTTAACCTCCATGTCCTTTTCTTTAAAAGCCTAAATTTTCTTACAACATAGATGTTCTAAGCAATAGTTCTGCAGGATCTATTCTCTTCAAGATTCTTATTCTTTTTATTTTATAACTTCCTTTCCCAACATTAAATTCTCTGAGCGTTGGTATACTCCTTTAGCATGTGTTGTTTGGTCTTTTGATATATGTATTTATAATAGCAACAACTAAACTTGGGTTTTTGGACAATCTTACCTTCCTTGAGAGCTCAGGTTTGTACAAATATAGTTTTGAAGACATGTTGGTGAATTTTACTACATTGATAAGGCTTATATTTATAGCTTTTGTTGCTCTTTCTACTATTTTACCATTTGAAGAAGAATTACAGGGGTGCTTTACAATAGAGATTGCAATAGCTTAGAGTACCATGCTCATTTCTTTCAAATTTCTCATTTTATCTATAATAATTGTCATCCATTATTATGTTCAATTTGGACCTTAGAAATACAACCTAACTTGAATACCACCTAAATTGTACAGCTAAAATGATATCATAGTACTTCAGTTAAGTTGCACATATCTTATTCTTATATTTGCAATGGGTGTAGTACTTCAAGTTCATTTAATGTATATTAAAACACATTTAAATTTTACCTTTAATTTCCTATCGGCTTATCCTTGAACCTCATATGGGTGCAAGTGCTAGTTAACTATATTTAGTGCATAATTATATTTAGTGTAAGTCTTTTTTAAATGAAAAATTCAAAGTCAACAATGTAATTCTATAGAAAATAATTTTATTGAAGGCATACTTAATTTTCATGTTTATTTACTTTTCCACCTCATAATACAAAAGACTATTATGATGGCTATAATAGTGTTCAATGTCATTTAAGAAACAACTAAATATTAATAAAGTCTAAATTTTAGCCTTGGATTAATGTTTGAATAAGACTTGCATGAAAACTCAATTTTATAAATACCCAATACATATGATATTATAAAATATACTAACAACACAACCAAGGCACAAATAGAAACAATATACACTCAAATCCAATAGATTCTGGACCAAAATAAGGCAATTAAAGAACAAATCAAGTAGTTTTGGGAAGTTTTTAGTCTCATATTTTTCACATCACTAGACTACAGTAATCCAAATACCAACTACCTTAATAGATGCAAAAAGGACCCCAATCCTAAACAATAATCAAATTCATGTACTACAATAGGTCAAGATTGAGTGGGACACAACCTTAATATAGATCAAGGAAATATACAAGAATATCTTGCCAACAAATATTTGAAATATGATGTCAATTCTAGGTGCAGTAACAAATCTTCATGTCTTGAGGACAAGACATGGTTTCAAAGGATGGATGATCTTAGTAGGTGAAATAAAAATGTGACAAATTCATTCATACACAAAGTTGTGGGTCAATTAATATGCCACTATTGTTTTTTACTTGAAATGACCATTTGGTGAGCGCCAAATATGATGAGCATTAAATATTGTGAACGCCAAATATGGTGAGTGCCAAATGTGAATGAATGACCATTTGGTGAGTGCCAAATATGGTGAGTTTTTAGAATGCATTTTCTTTCTCTTTCTCTTTTATTTGTCTTAATCTTTATCTTTTTTTGCCAGTGAAACTATAGACATGAAATATAACTTAAAATATAAGAAAGTAAATATCCATATGTAAATTCTAGTTTATACTTTAAGTTAAGTATAAGTTGGCATTTACATATGGAAATTTACTTTCTTATACTTTAAGTTATATTTCATGTATATAGTTTCAAGATGTTTGAGAGTGGTTTTGAATCTCTTAGAGTTATAATATAAATTATAGTTTTTAGAAGATCTTATAATTTTTAGACTTAGTCAAATTTTAACAACTAGCATGTCAAATTTTAGTAATCAAGAGGTCAAACTTCAATAATTATCAAGTTGCATCATCTTTCTCTCTCTACTTCACTCATTATTTATCTCTTATGCTCTAGACCTCTCTGTCACTATTTCTATCCCTTTATCTGACTCTATCTCTCCCTTGAGCTCAAGAACTAGCCCCCCTCTCTCTCTCTCCTTCCCTCTCTACTTTTCTCTCTATCTCACCTCTCTCTCTCTCACTCCCTCCGTCCCTCCTCCGCTCTCTAATTTTCTCTATCTCCCCCCTCTCTCTCCCTTCCTCCCACCCACCTTCATTCTCTACTTCCCTCTATCTAACCTATCCCTCTATACCTCTTTGTCTCTCCCTCCCTCTCTCAATATCTCCACCTTCATCCTTCCCTCTCTACTTCTATCTTTATCACCTCTCTCTCTCCCTCACTTCTCCCCCATTACCCTTCTCTCTCTATCTCACCTCTCTCCCTACCTCTCCCTCCCTCCCTCAACCCTCTTTCTATCTCACTCTCTCCTTCCTCTCTATCTCTCTTTTTCTCTCTACTTCTATCTATCTCACACCGCTCTTCCTCCCTACTTCTCCCCCCTTCTCTCTCTACTTCTATCTATCTCACCTCTCTCTCCCTCCCTCCTCCCCCTCTCTCTCTCTCCTTCCCTATCTACTTCTCTCTCTCTCTCCCTCCCTCCTCCCCTCTCTCTCTCTCTCAATCTTCCCACCTTCCTCCCATTTTTGTATCACATCTTGGTGCATATCAAAGAGAGTGAGATAGAGAAAGAAAGAGAGAGAGAGAGAGAGAGAGAGAGTGGGGAGGGAGGGAGAGGTAAAGAGGTATAGGTGAGATAGATAGAAGTAGAGAGAGAGTGTTGAGATAGAGAGAAATAGAGAGAGAAGGAAAGAACAAGAAAGAGAGAGAGAGGGATAGGTGAGATAGAAAAAGGGGGTCAAAGGGAGGGAGAGAGAGATAGAGATAGAGAGAAGAGAGAGTGGTAGGGACTAATGGAGGGAGAGGGGAAATATAGGTAGAGAGGTGGGCAGAGAGAGTGATAGGGAGTTATAGATGGAGAAGTAGGTAGAGATATGGAGAGGGGAGATAGAGAGAATTAGAGAGGGGATGAGGGATGGAGGGAGAGGGATGGATGGAGAGAGATAGGTGAGAGAGAGTAACAAAGAGAGAGGTAGGTAGAGAGAGGGAGGGGGAAGATAGAGAGAAGTATAGAGGGAAGGAGAGAGGGAGGGAGAGGTAGGGAGGGAGGGAGAGAGAGAGAGAGAGATGAGGGAGGGTGGGAGAGAGAGAGGGGAGGGAGGGAGAGGTAAAGAGGGCTAGGTGAGATAGATAGAAGTAGAGAGAGGAGGGGTAGGTAAAGAGGGAGAGGAGAGATATAAAGAGTGGAAGGAAGAGAGATGGAGGAGAGGCAGGGATACAGAGAGAGATAGGTAGGTAGAGAGAGTGGAGGGGCTAGAGAGAATTATAGAGGGAAGGAGAGAGGGAGGGAGGGAGAGAGAGAGGTGAGATAGGGAGAGATATATTGAGATAGAGAGAAGAGGGAGGGTGGGAGAGAGGGGAGCAAGGAAGAGGTAAAGAGGGATACGTGAGATATATAAGTAGAGAGAGGTAGGTAGATAGAGGATGAGAGAGAGAGAGAAGTAGAGATGGAAGGAGAGAGATAGAAGGGGGAGGAGGGGGATAAGTAGGGAGGGAGGGAGAGGTAAGATAGATAAAATTAGAGAAAGGAGAGAGAGAGAGAGAGAGAGAGAGAGAGAGAGAGAGTAAAGATAGAGTAGAGAGGGAAGGGTAGAGAGAGGGAGGAAGTGAGAGAGAGATGTTATAGAGAGAAATAGAGAGGCAAGGAGGGAGGGAGAGAGAAAGAGGTCTAGAGGGATGGGTTAGATAGAGATAAGTAAGGAGTGAAGGTGGGAAGAAGGAAGAGAGAGAGAGAGAGGGGAAGAAGGGATAGATGGAGAGAGAAGTGAGATAGAGAGAGAGAGGAGATAGAGAAAATTAGAGAGGGAAGGAGGGAGGGAGGGAGGGAGAGGTGAGATAGAGAGAACTACATAGGGAAGGAGAGAGAGGGGAGAAGTAAGAAAGAGAGGTGATAGAGAAAGAAGTAGAGAGGGGAGGAGGAAGGTGGAGAGAATGAGAGAGGGAGGGATAGAGAGAGAGAGAAAGAGGTATAGAGGGATATGTTAGATAGAGAGAAATAGAGATCAAAGGTGGGTAGAAGGAAGAGAGAGAGGGATAGAGAGAGGAGGGAGAGGGAGAGGTAGGGAGAGAGAGGCGAGATAGAGGTAGAGAGGGAGGGGAGAAGGAGGGAGGGAGAATTAGAGAGGGAGAACAAGGTGAGATAAAAAAAATTAGAGTAAGGAGAGAGGAGGGGGAAGCAGAGAGGGAGAGTGAGGTGAGATATATTGAAGTGGAGAAAGGAGAGAGGAGGGAGGGAGGGATAGGTAGGGAGAGAGAGGTGAGATAGAGAGAGAGAGAGAGAGGTGATGGAGAGAATTAGAGAGGGAAGGAGGAAGCTGGAGAGATTGAGAGAGGGAAGGAGGGAGAGATAAATATGTATAGAGAGAGAGAGAAGGAGGAAGCTGGAGAGATTGAGAGAGGGAAGGAGGGAGAGATAAATATGTATAGAGAGAGAGAGAAGGAGGAAGCTGGAGAGATTGAGAGAGGGAAGGAGGGATGGAGGGAGAGAGAAATATGTATAGAGAGATAGGTTAGATAGAGAGAAGTAGAGATTGAAGGTGGGTGGAATGAAGAGAGAGTAAGGGTGAGGTAGAGAGAGTTAAAGAGGGAAGGGGGGTGGGAGGGAGAGAGAGAGGTGAGATATGTTAGAGTTATCATACATTAGCTAATAATTAATTAATATTTAATTGATTATTAGTCTAGTTTATTCTCATGCACTTAAGCTAAACTTAGGATTTCTTTATTAGTTGAGCTAATATTAGATCATTATGTCTCATCTCATGTGATGTTGACACTTGTCGTGATCTAATCCCTTTCTCATTTAGGGTTTTGCTCTTATAAGCACTCAACCCTCATTGTAATTATCTGAAGCTTTCATATCTTCTTAAAAGTCTCTTTCTTCTGTAGCTTTTTCTTGTTGAAGAGTCACACATATTGTTTATAGATCTCTTGTGTGGAAGGTGTATTTGTTTATTGTTTGATCTTGTGGCTCATGGTTTTGTGCTTGTTTCACAATTCTAATAAGATAGAGAGAAGTAGAGTGAGAAAGAGCGGGAAGGAGGGAGAGAGGGGAGGACGGATGGAGATGTAGGGACAAAGAGAGAGAGATGAAAAAGATAGAAGTAGAAAGAGAGGGGGAGGAGGGAGAGATAAGTAGGGAGGGAGAGAAAGTTCAGATAGATAGAAGTAGATAGAGAAGGAGATAGAGAGAGAGGAGGATGATCCCACAAAACTAGTTGACAATTCCTTTCACGAAGAAAATTTTCCTAAATGCTCCCATGATTTTTGGGTTTTTAAGGGTTTAGTCGAAGGGGGTTGACAAACCCAAAAGGTTTGCTCAAACCCCTTTCGAGCAAACCCCTTTGGTGATGTCATTCCTTTTGGAATATTTTTAATGAAAAAAAAGGGAAATTCAAAGCCCCCTTCGATCGAAGGGGTCAAGGGGGGTCACTCGAAGGGGGGTTCACTCAAACCCCCATTTTTCACCCTTCTCCCCCTCTTCTACCAAATTTCTACAAAAAATTGCCTTTCGAAGCTCGGGTTGAGGATGAAAATGAAGGAAACTTCATAGACCCTATTAGATGATGGTAGTCCTCAGAACAAGCTATCCAACGAATATAAATTTAATATATTTTGGTTTTATTATGTATTTTATTAGTTTAATTAAACATAGGTTTTTCATCAAAAATCAAGATTTATGTTCTACACATGTGAAAAAATCGCAGATTATCAAAAAAATCTGAGAAACATCTATGCACTAGATATTGATGTCCTTGATCCAACAAAAAATAATATGAATTTTGATACATACAAAAAAATTTATGTGTTAGCAAGTAAACCTATGTTTGAATTGTAACTGGTTTGACTTCAAAACTTAATTAAGAAAAAAATATTCAATAAAACACTATGAAACCAATTGCATGCGCTAGATATCATAGTTACGAATCTAAATTCGAAAAAAATAGAATTTTATCCTTCATAGAAAAAAGTTATGTGTTAGAAAGTACACGCCACTCTTTAAAAATGGTGCTTACTGTTAAAAACTAGTTTTCAAAGGAGATGGAAAAAGAAATGCAATTTGATTCCAATTTTTTAAAAATATATATATTTAGAATCTACAAACAAAATGTCACAAATCATAGTTTTCATCATCTTCAAATTCCCTCATGGTTTAGCAGCTATAGGTGCCTAAAAGTGAAGATTTAGTTAAAAAAAATCAGTTCAATGTCCAATTTAGCCAAAAAATGTAAACCAGTATTATGGGATCACCCAAGAGGGAGGGAGGGTTAGGTAGGGAGAGAGAGGTGAGATAGAGAGGTAGAGAGGGAAGGAGATAGAGAGAGGGAGGGAGGGATAAGTGAGAGAGATATAATAGACATAAGTAGAGAGGGAATGAGGAAGATGGAGAGATTGAGAGAGGGAAGGAGGGAGGGAGGGAGAGAGAAAGAGGTATAGAGGGATAGGTTAGATAGAGAGAAATAGAGTGCATGTGGATGGAAGGAAGAGAGAGGAGGGAGATAGAGAGAATTAGAGAAGGAAGAAGGGAGGGAGGGAGAGAGGTGAGATAGAGAGAAGTAGAGAGAGGAGGTATAGAAAATTAGAGAGGGAGGGAAGGAGAGAGGTGATATAGAGAGAACTAGACAGGGAGGGAGAGAGAATGGAAAGATAGAGAGAAGTACAAAAGAAAGGAGAGAGAGAAAAATATGGGGAGGGAGAGAGCGGGCCAGAGAGAGAGGGCCAAAGAGGGATAGAGGGAGGGACATAGGGATAGGCAGAGAGAGAGAGAGAGAGAGAGAGAGAGATGTAGAGAGGGAGGGAGATAAAGGGAGATAAAGAGTACAAAGGGAAGGATGGAGGGAGAGAGAGAGAAGGATGGGCATGCTGAGAGGTAATTCTTGAGCTCAAGGGAGAGAGATTCAAATAAAGGGATGGAGATAGAGAGAGAGAGGTATAGAGCATAAGATATGGACAATGAGTGAGATAGAGAGAGATAAAGGTGATACAACTTATTGATTACTAAAATTTGACTATCTAAAAAATTATAAGATTTTCCAAAAACTAGAATTTACATTATAACTCCAAGAGATCTGAAACCACTCTCAAACATCTTGAAACTATATACATGAAATATAACTTAAAGTATAAGAAATTAAATTTCCATATGTAAATATTTATTTCATGTATATAGTTTCATTGATAGAGAAAGACAAAGACAAAGAAAAAGGAAAAAAGAAAGAGAAAGAAAATGCATTCTAAAATTTCATCATACACATTTGGCGAGTGCCAAATTGCTTGCATTGGGAAATACCAACCCTTTGGGTTGGATTTGCCTTGGGCATCCAAGCCTATAATAACCCATTCTAGTTACTATTTAATTATTAATTGCAAATGACATTATGAATGTTAAATTTTAAAAAGACATAACTTAAGAAACTATTTTCAATCATAGCAGCACATGTCTAATTAAAATAACAGTCATAATATATATTCATTTCCAAATGCTAATTACAATATCCAAGTTGACTTGGCTCATTGGCCACATAGTCAATACAATATACAAATTTTACATGAAGGTTACATCATAATATTTTGATAACTTGAAAACACCCAAGGATTCCTTTTAATGCTTGCCTCTTTTGGTGGATGAGAACATCGTTGAAGCATTTTACTGCCCAACCACGAAGCTTACACTTCCCCAAAATTCTTCATACTCGAAGAATGCCCAACCCTGCATAGAAAGTTTAGCAAGAGAACAATCTGCAAGGTGGAATCTGGCGTGTGCCCAAAAATCAACATGCATCTCTATATCTATGATAGGAATGACAAAGAGTGTTATCAAATATAAGTCCATACAAACATAATGGGCTAATTGCTTCACCAAACATTAAAATTTATTTGCAACAACAAATAAAGGTTGTGGATTAAAAAAAAACCTATATTATGTACTCCATTGCGGCACCCGTCCTAGAAGGTAACTTTCAATAACACAGTTTATTCCTCAACATCTATCTACCCTCTAGTAGCATCTACCCTGAGGGGATCTAGTCTACTTAGGTGTTGTTGTTCTACTAAACAAAGAGGACATTCTTTACACACATATCTATGAAAAAGTAATTTAGTCTACTTAATTCCTCAACTTAAATAAAATCAAAAAATAATTCAAATGGATCTATTCAATACATTAGCCATTCAATTCATACACATGTCACATGATTACATTAAACGTAAGTATTCATTAAAAATGAATTAAATAAGTAACAAAAGAAGGTATGTCACAAGTATGTGTATGTATATAGACGAAGTCCATGTGCATACACATATGTGCCAACTTCAGTTAATAATTTTGTGCATACATTCTGAAATGAATAACCATTACAACATATTTGATTCAATTTATTCAAAATAATGTTACAAATAATCATATCATTTAACAATTATACAAAGAGTAAAATTGAATTTTCAAAGAAAGTAGAAGGACAATTCCATTTAAAAATTTACTTCATGATGGCACATCGTTTGTACATAACCACATTGTTTATAGAAGTTTGCAAGTTTTTGTTTCAAGTTATCCAGTGTTTCATTTATTTGAGTCTCATCTAGGGACCCTTAGTTATTCAAGTACATTCATGGTGAAGGATCTGAAATAAGATAACTATCAAAGCTCTATCATTCTGAGAACATACGTATATAAATATATATAAAGGGGGCTAAACGATATTGATATCGTCTTATGCAAGGTAAAAGAAATCAAATGACATGCTTGTCATTTTAACAATAATAATTTACACATAACTAGAACAATCTTATTATTTCTCAGGGTTTGAAGAACCCATGTTCATTGTTATAAACATATTTATGCCACTGTCATTCTATGGAATGACCAATAGTTAGTTGATTGTTACTTATTATTTAACAACACCAAGCCCAAAGCCTATGCATGTTGACCCTCGACTTGGTTGCATTTGTTCTAAGAGATGATCTGAGTGTCATTCATAGAGAACGATAAAATGCATACTTAACATGCAAGCATAAATATGGAACGATACATCATTTTTCCATCGTCCTCTATAGACGAGGTGACATGGAATAATAACATATGATAAAAGTGGAGCAACACAATGCTCCACCATCATTCTTTGTGAACGAGGCGACAAGGTTGAAAATGATGTTGTCCATCATTCCAAGAATGGTTACAATGGTTCTCACACCCATATGGTGCGACATACCATAGGGTTTTTTCATATAGTGGACGGTATAATATAAAAAACAATAGTGGAGGATTTCCACCTCCATTAGAGGGAGTGATAAATGATTTAAGAATCATTATGTTCCAAACTCTCAAGCTATCGATTTCACCTGATTAGTCATGTGAATGGTTAAGGATTAACACATGCAAGAGATAAACGAATTGTGGCGATAACATATAACTTTTAGAATATAAAATAATCAACTTTCATGTTGTTAGAAGAGTATGCACAGGGCATGTGCAAACATGGAATGGCTGACATGGCCTTTGAACATAACATAAGATATAACAAAATCATTCGAATGGATTTGCATATAGAAGACCACCAAACGGTTTTACACCGATTCAAATGGAATCGATAAAATTAACAAATCATACAAGCTTTTGAATAAGCTATACTAGAAATTCAAGCATTTACAAAACAAAACCATCAATTACCTTTGATTTTGTGGATTTTCCCTTGGCTTTTTCCTACCTTTCTTCCTCAATACTCATCGTCCCAACCTATTCTCCTCCAATTTTGGATTTGATTCTATGTTACCAAAATGGTAACTTTCCTTTTTCCTTGCACTCCACTAAAGGGGTTGTTTCATATCATAATTTCCATTGATTGGCCGCCCACTTACACATTCGAATATATTGCCTTGAATAAGTTGGGAGGCCACTCTTCCCATATTATCTCCTTTTAGATTTTTGTTTGAAATTAACAGTAATGTCTATTAAATTCAATTCCCATATTCATGTATAAGGAATATATATATATATATATATATATATATATATATATATATATATATATATATATATATATGTACACATTTGTATGTTTTTATATATATCTATGTATATACATATCTATGTATATATATATATAAATATGTATTTTTATATGTATATATATGTATTTATATATGTATATATATATGTTTATATATATATATATATATATATATATATATCACTATTTAAATAAGAATGAACTTTTATTTAATCAATTAATGGATTCTAAATGAAGTTGTTTTCTTATCCTTTGAGTAATCCTTTTCAAATACATGCATACATATATGTGTTTAATGATGCTATTGTTTTCTTTCAATTTTTTGAAAACACGAGATCAAAATAGATAATTAAATAAGAAATCACATGTATATCATTCCACAAGCCCACTTTTTTTTCAATCATTGAATCAAATTAATATAATCTCCTATATGAAATTTCAAATGTAGACATCATGTCGTTTTGTGGGGTGTGCACCCATATTCCATCAGGCTTACCATTCAATCTGGCTAAATGATCCTACCTCAACTATTTTCTCGTCCTTCAACCTATTTTCTTGCATTTGCACACACTTGCACTTACACAACTCATCAATAATGTTCAATCATGATAGAGTATATGATATTTCAAAATATCACATAGTCAAAATTCAGCCAACATCTTTCAAACATTTCAAAAATATCAATTTTTTCATTCAACATATTGAATTTCCTCAATAATTCAATTTATCATATTATAATTTAAATGCAATAAAAATTGGGTTATGACATCCTTCCCCTCTTGGAAGAGACATCCTCTCAATATCTATTTAAAAAAATTAGAGCATATATGTCTCTTTCAACATCATATCATATTATTTCCAAGCTAAAACATTATAATATTCAATCTACAATATTCAAACACAATTATCAAGACTCTTTCTAAGAAAGAAAATGTGGGAAGGAGCATTCTATTTCTTCCAAATCCTCCCAAGTAGTAGTGTCGTTTGAATATTGGTCCCATTGAACCTTAATTGAGCAATGTCTCTACTTTGCAACTTAATGTTGCATCTATCTAGGATTCTAATGGGCTCCACTAGCACCACTCATGGGTCCTATACCTGCAAAGTTTTCCAGTTGAGCACATGAGCTACATCAGGATGATATGGCTTAAGCAAAGAAACGTGAAACACATTATGAATTTGAGCCAGAGTAGGTGGTAGAGAAATTCTATAAGCAACTGGGTTGATCACTTCCAAGACCTCAAACATACCCATATATCTTTGGGCTAACTTGGAAGACTTTCCAAAGGCAATGGATATTTTATGTGGCCTAACTCTTAAGAATACTTTATCCCCTACCGCAAACTGTCTAAGAGTTCTATTCTTGTCAGCATAACTCTTTTGTCGGTCTGTCGCCTCCTTTAGTTTTCTCTTAATAACTCACATTTGTTC
This sequence comes from Sequoiadendron giganteum, assembly GCA_007115665.2. NCBI lineage: Eukaryota > Viridiplantae > Streptophyta > Pinopsida > Cupressales > Cupressaceae > Sequoiadendron > Sequoiadendron giganteum. The sequence continues at coordinate 108,846,561 of CM021104.1, read as the reverse complement.
TTCCATCTCTTTGAGCATTTAAGCTCCTACCATTCTCCTATATTCCAATCTATCTCGACTGATGGGTGTATGCCATTTCCATCCATAAAAGAGCTTCAAATGGTTCCATTCCTAGTGATGTGTGATAATAGATATTATAAGAAAAATCTACCAATAGTAAGTATTCTTATCACTTATACTGTTGGTCCATGCAGTACATTCGAAGGAGATCTTCGACTACTTGATTTACCCTCTCTATCCATCTATTGGTCTAAAGATGGTAAGCTGAACTAAAATTCAACTTGGTTCCCAATGTGACATTTAGGGTCATCCAAAATCTTGAGGTCTTCCATGTGTCTCTATCAGAAATGATAGTCTCTGGCACTCCATGTAAGCGGAAGATATCCTAGAAAATTTCTTGGCCAAGGTCAACGATCCATCCTTAAGGTTTCTTAGGATGAAGTGCACCACTTTGGTCAACTTATCGATCACAACCAAGATAACATCATGTCAATTCTTGCTCAAAGGTAACCCCTGTATGAAGTCCATATTGATCACCTATCATTTATACTTAGGTATGTCGTGAGGATACAATAGCCCTGTTGGATGTGCATGTTCAACCTTGACTCCCTAACATTCTAAGCATATGGCTATGTACTCCACTACATCCTTCTTGAGTTTAGGCCAAAAGTACAGAGTTTTCAATTTTGCGATCATTCTAGATACTCTGAGTGTCCTAAATAAGGTGCATTATGAACCTCTTCTAGAACAAACTTCCTTAGCTCTCTAGAGACTGGGATATACATTCTTCTTTGGTATCTCAAAATTCCATATGGTTCGATCTCATACCCATCGAATTGATAATCTGATGGATTCTCTGCTAGGGAATTCTTCACTCTTTCATAGTGCTCATCCCCTTGCAAATGTTGTGTCACCTGCTATCTCATATTAAACCTTTTCGAGATCATGGTTTTCAAATGTCTTCATCTATAAAGAGTATCAACCACTCTATTCTCTTTCCCCTAAATATACTCAATTTTGAAGTCATACTCACCAAGGAATTTCAACCACCTTCTCTGTTGTGCATTAAGGTTTGGCTGAGTAAAAATGTATCTCAATCCCAAATGGTCTATTTTGAGCTCAAACGGATTTCCCAAAAGATAATGTCTCCACATTTGCAAGGCATGAACTATTGCAAAAAACTCTAAGTCATGTGGTGTGTAATTCATCACATGTTGTTTAAGCTTCCTTGATTCATACGCTACCACTTGTCCATCCTGCATTAGTATTGCTCCCACTCCCTCTCTTGAAGCATCCATTATTACAATGAATTTTCCATTAGGATCAGGGATGGTCAACACTAGGGCTATCATGAGCCTCTCCTTCAAGACTTGGAATGCTTTCTCACACTTGTAGGTCCATTCAAACCATGTCCCTTTTATTTGGAGTGACATTATTGGAGACACAATCTAGGAGAACCCTTGCACAAAATTTCTATAGTATCTTGCGAGGCCCATGAAGCTACAAACTTCTGACACATTTTGAGGCACTAGACATTCCACGATTTCCTTGATCTTCTCAGGGTCTACAGAGACTCCCTCGACTGAAATGATATGGCCTAGATAGTGCACCCTATCTTGATAAAATGAGCACTTGGATATCTTCCCAAAGAGTTTCTTCTCTCTTAGCCATTGTAAAACTATCCACAAGTTCCTATCATGCTCTTCAATAGAATTTGAGTAAACTAGGATTTTGTCTATGAAAATCAAGACAAAGTCATCCAAATAGTCTCTGAATACACTATTCATGAGATTCATGAAAGCTACAAGTGCATTAGTCATTTACCAAAAGGTACCACAATGAGCTCATAATGTCCATACCAAGTTCAAAAGGCAGTCTTCAGAATATCTTCTTCCTTTATTCTCAACTGATGGTATCTTGACCTGAGATTGATTTTAGAGAACACTATCACTCCCTTCATTTGGTCAAACAACTCATCAATCCTTGGGAGTGGATATTGATTCTTGATAGTTTCCTTGTTCAACATCTGATAGTCTATACACAAACACAAGGTTCCATCCTTCTTCTTCACAAAGATAACTAGTGCTCCCCAAGGAGACACACTAGGTCTTATGAGCCCTTTGTTCAACAACTCCATTAACTAGGCCTTCAACTCATAGAGTTTGGTGGTGGTCATCTGATATGGTGCTTTGGATTGAGGCTCAACTTCTGGTACTAGGTCAATGGAGAATTCAAATTCCCATTTTGGAGGTAACTTTGTGAGTTCGTCAGGGAATACATCTCAGAATTCCTTAACTATAAGGCAACCATCTAGATACAATTCCTTGCTGTCAGGGTTACTGATATGCACAACATAAATAGAACATCCCTTCTGATAAGCCTTTTTGAGTTACGTATTAGAGATCTGTCTAAGTTCTAAGGTTATTTACATCCCACAAATCTCGACTAGGTTCCCATAATCATCCAGACAACTAACTACCTTATCCTCACAATTTACTATAAAGGTATGCTCAGTTAACCAATTTATCCCAAAAATTGCATCATATGAGCCTAAGGGTTCCACATACAGGTTGAATTGGTTCTGGAAGGTTGGAAGCTATAACTTGCTATAAAAGAGATAGGTGTCTACTCGAGCCAGTTTGCTTGGTTTCCATATTGGACTATCCATGAGTTTTCCATGTATCCAGGTCTAATATGTATCTTGGATATTACTCTAGCTTCTATGAAACATTCAGTTGCTCTAGTATCAATTGAAATAGAGACAAGCCATAGAGCTTACCCATCAACTATATTGGTGAAGCCTGATACTTTGTTTTCTTTTTATCCTCTATAGCATGGATATGATGATGTTGAGTATGCTGATAGTTTCCTTCCCTTCACGAATTCAACCATTGTGGAAAATCAGAGGCATAATGATCACTTCCACAAGCATAGAACCCATCGCAAGGCCCTTTGCAACCTCCTGATTTGTCCTCTCTGAAGCCCTTTTGCTTTTGGTCATCTTTGCTTTTGTTGTTATTTTCCTTCTTGCTCTTTCCACTACTTCCATCTTCACCTTTCTCCCATGACCCACTTCCCCTCTTGAGATTATGGATCTAGTGGTTCTTGTCTCCTTTCTAGAACTTCTTGTTTTCAAACTGTGACTTAGGATTTGAATTATTGCAGTAATTGGATAGCTGCTGTAATTTCTACTCCTATTTAGTGGCTGCCTTCAGGAAGATTGCATTCATGGTGAGAGGACTGGATGCATGTCCACTTCTACTCCAATGTGGGGTCTAAGTCCGAAAATGAAATTTTATATACAAAAATATTTGTCTCCTTGATATTGGGGCACATACTTCAGTAGATTGGTGAACTTTTCCCAATATTGGGTCATAGTCATGCTTCTCTGAGTTAGGTTTTGGAATTATGTAACCTTCTTTTTGAAAAAGAGCTAATTTAACCATCTCTTCCTAAAATATTGGAGGAAGAGTTCCCAAGTAATCTCACGAGGCTAAAGATTCTTTTCATTGTCCCACCAAGTAGTTGCTTCTCTGGAAAGCTGATATGTAGCCCACGTAGCCTTAGTTTGATCGGATAGGTTACAAAGTCCAAAATAATTCTCCATCTCAATGATCCATGCCTTAGCTCTTGCTCCAATGGCTTTACCTTCAAAATGTTGGCAACACAAGGGAAAACAACTGAGAGGGGGGGTGAATCAATTGTCACAAAATTTCAAACTTATTAAACTTATTAACCTTTATTCTCATATTTGATTAATAATAGTGAAATCGTGAATCAACAACACATTAGAAACACACATAACACCAAGATTTTTGCATGGAAACCTTGTTAGGGGAAAAACCATGGTGGAGGTTAATCCATAAGTTATACCCTGTTAAAAGTATAAGAATAATATATGAGGAATGCACATGCATTCAGGCATATTGCTTAGAGCTTACTACTCAAAGGAAGACTCACTATCTTATAGAAAAAATTCAGATTAAATCCATTTGAAGAATTTGAACTGAGAAAGTAGCATCTGCTAATGCTTGAGTATAGTTTCGATTAAGCACATGAACACTTCTTCACTTTCTTTCACTCTTCTTCACACTCTGCTTTGCCTTCGAATGATCTGAACCTTTTTCACACATAGCACTTGCACCCTTCACATTTGACATACATCTCAAATGAAGAAACAATCACTTATATATATTCGCAACAAGAAATTACATTGCTTCATGTCGGCTTCAACAAAATAATAAAATGAATGCAAATTGTCGGTCCAAAACAATAAAGATTATTAATGCGCATCAACCAAGGTTATCCATAACATAGTAGAGACCCAAAGCAATGTTCTCGAACACAAAAAACCTTCAAAAATTCTTCCTCGAAGATCCACAACATGCTTCAAACACCTTGTCATCCATGAACATGAAAAACATGAACATGCAAGATAAAATCTTGGATTATGAGCACAATGATCAATGCAAACGTGCAACACAGATAAAACATGATCTAGAAACATCCATGAACACCATAGTAACATATGCAACAACTTTGATTATCAGATACATGTTATCTTCTTCCATGAACACCATTTGTAGTAACAAAATAGTTGTCAAAACACAAAAACTTATAACTTGCTCAAATATTTATATGCACCTCTAAAAATTTTAGAGTAGAAACTAGATAGGCTTGAAAACAAACCCTTTAATCCACAAGATCTCACTATCAACATAATAAAATTTCTACCATACTGATCTTCACAGTTTCACATATAACCTATAACATATTTTATTACAATTTTCTCAATATCCTTGACATATACAATCTTAAGGACATCAATGCTAATAGTGTTGACATCAATGCCAACCACATATTAGCAACACAACCACAACATCCAAAAATATCCCCCTTTGGCATTGATGGAAACACATGATGTGAAAAACACACCATCAATGCAACTAACTCTTCTTCCAACAATCTCCCCTTTACACATTGCTCTTCTTCTCCCTTAGTTCTCCAAGAGTTTTTCACATTACTCTTCTCCCCCTTTGACATCAATGCAAAATGAACACAAGCTTTTAACCATGTATCTAAATCATCTAACTACTCCCCTTGAGTAGCAACCACCACAACATCAATCTGAATCAAGATATGACTATGAATGCACAGACTAATGCAAAGACTATGCATCTTAGTTCTGATTAGGAGGGGTAATCACCCCTAACTTCCCTCTGAGATACTCAAAAGTATCCTTGGGAAAAGGCTTAGTAAATATGTATGCAATATGTTCCTTAGTAGGCACATACTCCATTATGACTTCCTTATCACTCACCTTATCTCTCAAAAAGTGGTACTAGATAGATATATGCTTGGTCTTTGAATATAGCACCAAACACTTAGAAATATTTATAGCACTTGAGTTATCACAGAATATGGAAATAGGTTCATCATACACAACTCTGATATCTTTCAACATCCGCTTCATCCACAATAATTGAGTACAATTGTTAGCAACAACAATATATTCTACCTTTGCAGTAGACAAAGAAATGATATTCTATTTTTTGCTTAACCATGAAATCAGTTTCTTTCCCAAGAAAAATGTACCACTACTAGTACTTTCCTTGTTATTCACATCTCCTGCCTAATCAACATCAGTAAAGGAACTTAAAGTAAGATAATCATATTTAGGATACCATAGGCCAAAATCAACTGTTCCCTTCAGGTATTTAAAAATTCTCTTCAGAACAGTCACATGAGATTCCTTAGGATTGGCTTGAAACCTAGCAACAATGCTTACAACATTCATGATATCAAGTCTAGTTTGAGTCAAATAAAGAAATCCACCAATCATTGATCTGTATCTAGTCTGATTTGCCTTCGAAGAATCATCATCTTGTGTCAAGCTACATCTGGTCACCATGGGTGTACCGACTGGTTTTGAATCTTCCATACCAAATTTTTTTAGCAGTTCTCTCACATTCTTGGACTGAGATATAAAGATCCCTTTATCTATTTGAGTAATTTTCAATCCCAAAAAGAATTTCAACTCTCCAATCATTGACATCTCAAACTCATTTTGCATCTCATTAGTAAACTTCATGCACAAACCATCATCTCCTCCAAAAATGATATCATCAACAAAGACTTCCACAAAAAAATCTTTATCATTATCAATCTTGCAATACAACATACTATCAAAAATACCTTTGTTAAATCCAAGCTCCAACAAGTACTTATCCAATCTGGCATACCAAGCTCTAGGGGCCTACTTGAGTCCATATAGTGCTTTCTTCAACCGACAAACCATATTTCCCTGACCAATCAATTGAAATCCATTAGGTTGCTCAATATACACCTCTTCCTCTAATTCACCATTTAGAAATTCTGACTTGACATCCATCTGATAAAATTTTTAGTTCTTGTAAGCAACATAAGCAAGAAATAGTCTTACAACTTCAATTCTAACAACAAGAGCAAAATTTTCTTCAAATTCAATTCCTTCCATCTGAGAGTATCCTTTGCATACCGGTCTTGCTTTGTTTTTGATAACTTCACCTTGTTCCATCAGTTTTTTTAAAGACCCATTTAGTTCCAATTACATTCTTGTCTTAAGGTTTAGGAACAAGAATCCATGTATTATTATTCTCAATTTGTTGTAGTTCTTCTTTCATTGCTTCAATTCAATGTTCATCTTTGCATGCTTCATTGACATTACTTGGCTTGGCCTTTGAAATTAAACAGTATTCTTCTGTAATTCTTCTCCTAGTTTGGACACCTTTGTTCTTATCTCCTATAATCCAATTTTCTGAATGATTTAATCTCACATACTTTGGAGTCTTAGAGTGCTCTTGAATTTTAGGCTCTTGTGATCTCTCTTCTGTATTTTCACTAGTCTCTCCTTCTTGATCTTCTTGATTCACCAGAATGATCTGAACTTGATTTGAAGTCTACCTCTTGTTTGTACTATCATTCTGATCATCTGAATCATATCCATAGGTTTTGGAGGGTCTAGCAATGCCTTCATCAACCTTAACATTTGTACTTTGAATCATTTTATTCAATCTCTTGTTGTAGCACTAGTAGGCCTTACTCTTAGTAGAATAGCCAACCATTACTTCTAGCATCAAACTTTCCTATATCTTCATCTCTCCTGATATAGCATTTACTCCCAAAGATTTTGAAATATCTAACAGTAGGATTATGACCAAACCATAGCTCAAAAGGAGTCTTACCAGTATTACCTTTGATTTGTACCCGATTAAGGATATAAACAGTTCAATACTCACAAATTCTCTCCAATGGATATGAGGGACATTTACTTCCAACATCATAGTTCTAGAAACATTTTGAACTGTCCTAATTTTCCTGTCCACAACTCCATTCTGTTGAGGGGTCCGCGGTGCAGATAATTGTCTCTTTATCCCATGTTCTTCACAAAAAGAGTTAAACTCACTAGCAGTAAATTCACCACCTCTATTTGATCTTAGACACTTAATCTTCAGACCTATCTCTGTCTCAACCATAACCTTAAAGATCTTGAACTTTTCTAGAGCTTCAAATTTCTCCCTTAAGAAAGTAACCCACATCATCCTAGAGTAATCATCAATAAGCAACATGAATTACCTGTAACCTTGTAGAATTTTGATTCTAGAAGGACCACACAAGTCAGTATGTAGAAGCTCCAACAATTCATTTGAACAATGTTGTTTGCTCTAAAATGAAATTCTAGTTTGGTTTCCTAACTAACATTGCTTGCATATGGTATTAATAGGCTTCATCAACTTAGGAAAATCTCTCACAGCTTGTGAGGAACTTATCTTGATAATATTGTGAAAGTTTACATGACACATTCTTCTATGCCAAAACCAAATTTTATCAATTTGAGCAATTAGACAACTTTTACTAGTAGCATTAAGATGAAAAATGTTACCTTTTATTTTAGTACCTGAAGCAATCACATTTCCAGATTTTCCCAATATGCTACATTTTCCATTTTTGAACTAAAGACTGTATCCCTTATCAACCATCTTTCCAACACTCAGAAGATTATGCTTCAAACCTTCAACATAAAGAACATAATCAATATTATTCTTACCATCAAAAGAAATATATCCTCTACCACAGATTATACAACCATTGTTGTCACCAAATCTTACAACACCACCATCATACTTCTCCAGGCATAAAAATTTACTTTTATCACCTGTCATGTGATGTGAACATCCACTGTCAATTACCCATTCATATTTTTCTTCAACTCGAGTAGCTAGAGCTTTCTCCATATTTGTACAACTAATAGATTCAGAAGACACGGGATTATTTTACTTGATAGCAATAAATAAAAACTCATCTTCACTTACATTCCCTTTGTCAGATTCATCATCTGTCACACCTTCATCAACAAAATAGTAACACTTCTTTTGAAATTTAGGCTTGTAAGGTTTTGTCTTAGAAACTCTTTCTGGACACCTTGATGCAAAATGACCTATCTTATTGCAAGAGAAACATTTAATAGGCAACTTTCCTTTATATTTACCTTCTCCTCTAGATTCCCTTTTGACAATAAGTGCTTCAAGTTCATTCAATTCTCTTTCTTCTTCTTCAGTTTGTCTCATTTCTTCCTCATATCTGAATACCTTTCTAGAAGAACTTTCACCCGGATCATATCTCTACTTGTCTCTCCCAGAAGTAGTAGCTTTAAATGTAGATTCTGTCTTCGGAGGGGCATCACCAAATTCACTCAACTCAAAAGTAGTAAGTTTACCAACCAACATATATCTAGTTATATTTGTCATAGTTCAGACCTCCTCAATGGTTGCAACTTTGATTTTGTATGCATCAGGCAAGGATTTAAGCACTTTAGTGCAATAATCTCTGATTCATCCACCTGTCCACCAACACATCTGATACCACACACAAGTTCATTCACTCTTTGCATGAAAGCACCAATATTATCATCATCACACATTTTCAACAGTTCATATTTTCCTTTCAGACTCCGTAGCTTATCCATCTTCACATTAGCATCACCTTCATATAAAGTTTCCAAATTTTTCTAGATCTCATAAGCAGTCCTCAACTCCATAACATTCATCATCTCAAAATCAGACAAAACACTCAACAATGCTTCCTTAGCCCCGATGTTACATTCAACATCCCTAATCTCAGCAATAGTAGTAGGACCATTCTGAGGAATGACATACCTATTGCATGTAATGTTCTAGTAGGATTCACCAATGCATCTTAGATGACACTCCATTTGAGTCTCCCATAGAGAATAATTTGTTCCATCAAATCTTAGACTATCCTTCTTGTATGTCACCATCTTGGATCACCTCAAGCTGTTAAATTTCTTCCAAGGAACCTGCTCTGATACCAATTGTTGGCAACATAAGGGCAAACAACTGAGAGGGGGGGTGAATTAGTTGTCACAAAATTCCAAACTTATTAAAATTATTAACCTTTATTCTCATATATGATTAATAACAGTGAAAACATGAATCAACAACACATCATAAACACACATAACACTAAGAGTTTTACGTGGAAACCCTATTAGGGGAAAAACCATGGTGGAGGTTAATCCACAAGTTAAACCCTGTTAAAAATATAAGAAGAATATATGAGGAATGCACATGCATTCAGGAACACTGCCTATAGCTCACTGCTCAAAGGAAGACTCACTATCCTACAAAAAAATTCAGATTAAATCCATTTGAAGAATTTGAACTGAGAAAGTAGCATCCGCTAATGCTTGAGTACAGTTCCAGTTAAGCACATGAACACTTCTTCACTTTCTTTCACTCTTCTTCACACTCTGCTTTTCCTTCAAATTATCTGAACATTTTTTACACATAACACTCGCACTCTTCACATTTCACATACATCTCAAATGAAGAAACAATCACTTATATATATCCGCAGCAAAAAATTACATTGCTTCATGTCGGCTTCAACAAAATAATAGAATGAATACAAATTGTCGGCCCAAAACAATCAATATTATTAATGGGCATCAACCAAGGTCAACCACAACATAGTAGAGTCCCAAAACAATGTTCTCGAACATAAAACACCTTCAAATATTCTTCCTTGAAGATCCACAACACACTTCAAACACCTTGTCGACCATGAACATGAAAAACATGAACATGAAAGAGAAAATCTCGGATCGCGAGCATAATGATCAATGCAGACATGCAACATAGATATAACATGATCTAGAAAAATCCATGAACACCACAGTAACATACACAACGACTCTGATCATCATATACACATTATCTTCTTCCATGAACACCATTTGCAGTAACATAATAGCTGTCAGAACACAAAAACTTATAACTTGCTCAAATCTTCATGCACACCTCCGAAACTTTCAAAGTAGAAACTCGATAGGCTTGAAAACAAACCCTTTAATCCACAACATATCACTATCAACATACTGAACTTTTTACCATACTGATTTTCACAGCTTCACAGACAACCTGTGACATATTTTATTACAATTTTCTCAATATCCTCGACATATATAGTATTAAGGACATTAATGCTAATAGTGTTGACATCAATGACAACCACATATCAGAAACATGGCCACAACATCCAACACAAACTTAGGTGATGCTACTATTTTGAGATCCTTTCCTAGTTCATCCTCTATTCAATCTTGAGGTCCTTCTACATGACTGCCTTCTCCCTGATTGAATTCTACATTCCTATGAATCCAATCCTCATGTACCACTCAAACCTCATGTTCTATGTGGTCCATATGAGCATCTTTCTTGTTTATAACTTCTAGAATCTATTCCAGCCTCTTGTTTGGTCCATTATCTAACCCACTATCTCTCGCCTCTTGTCTGCTGGTCACCATACTAACTCACACTCAAACTACATCACATTTCATGTCTACTGTAACTTAACACTGGGTTCTATGCATAAATGTTCTTATTCACATAACACTACATTCACATGCATATATCACTCATTCAGTAAAGACACACACACACACTCATTCATAGTAAAGCATGTTTTTGAGTTCTTCACTTGAACACACCAAAAATAACATCTTGCTTTATTTATATTAAGTGTGGGTCAATAGGCCCTTATTTACAATTTTTTTTTACATTAGTTAGTTTTCTCATTCTCAGAGAGAGGACACTCCTCTGGGTCCTCATCAGAATTTAAATCAATTTTCTTAGAAGAGGATGGTTGAGTACGCAAGCTCTCCTTTTCCTCCTTAGTTAATAACGGTGTGTTTCGTCCACACCCTAGAGGCCAATCTATGATTGCATAAAGATTCTTAATCCTAGGAGTTCACTTCGACTCCTCAATCTTCTTGCCTCTCTCTAGCTTAAGTCGAGTGAGGGATTGCGATAGAGTCTCATCATTGGGAATCTTTGGTTGAACCTCAGTCTTGATGTTCTCTTCAACTACAAATTTCTTATTTGAGGTCCTGACTGTCTTCCCTTTCTTTCTTCCTAACTTAGACCTTCCCATACCTGCATTCAATCTAGGTTTGATCAATCCTCCGGACAACTCAAATTTTTCAAGGGTCAATTATCCCCTAGTCATGGTCATTGTGGATTCAAAAGGCATAGAGCTGAACCCTAAGCTCTGATACCAAATGTAATAACCCATTCTAGTTACTACTTCATTATTAATTGCAAATGACATTATGAACATTAAATTTTAAAAAGACATAACTGAAGCAACTATTTTCAATCATAGAAACACATGTCTAATTAAAATAAGAGTCATAATATATATTCATTTCCAAATGTCAATTACAATATCCAACTTGATTTGGCTCATTGGCCACATAGTCAATACAATATACAAATTTTATATCAAGGTTACATCATAATATTCTTATAACTTGAAAACATCGAATGTTTCCATTTGACGCTCGCCTCCTCTAGTGGACGAGAACATGTCTAAGGTGCTTTACCACCCAACCACAAAGCTTGCACTTTCTTGAAGTTATTCCTACTCGAAGAATGCCTGGCCCTACATGGAAAGTTTAGCAAGCGAATAATCTACAAGGTGGAATCTAGTGAGTGCCCAAACATCAACATGCATCTCTATTTATGATCAGAAAAATGCAAGATCTATGCTAGGAATAGCAGAGAGTGTTATCACATATAAGTTCATACATAAATAAAGGGCTAATTATTTGGCAAAGCATTAAAATTTAGTTGCAACAACAAAAGATAGGTTTTGGATAAAGAAAAAACCTATACTTTTTGTACTCCATTTCTGCACTCATCCCAGAAGGTAACTTTCAACAACACAATTTATTCCTCAAAAACTATCTACCCTCTAGTAGCATCTACCCCAAGGCGCTCTAGTCTACTTAGGTGTTGTTGTTCTACTAAACAAAGAGGATATTCTTTACATACATATCTACGGAAAAGTAATTCAGTCTACTTAATTCCTCAACTTAAATAAAATCAAAAAATTAATTCAAATGGATTTGCTCAATACATTATCCATTCAATTCATACACATGTCACATTATTACATTCGACATAATTTAGTATTCATTAAAAATGAATTAAATAAGTAAAAAAATAAGGTATGTCACAAGTATGTGTATGTACATAGACAAATTCTATGTGCATACACATATGTGCCAACTTTAGTTAATAATTTTGTGCACACATTCTTAAATGAATAACCATTACAACACATTTGCTTTCATTCATTCAAAATAATGCTATAGATAGTCATATCATTTGACAATTATACAAAGAGTAAAATTTCCTTTTCAAAGAGATTAGAAGGATAGTTCCATTTAAATAATTACTTCATGATGGCACATCATTTGTACAATTTACACATATCTAGAACAATCTTTTTATTTATTGGGGTTTGAAGAACCCACGTTCATTGTTATAAACATATTTATGCCATTGTTATTCTATGGAACGACCAACAATTGGTTGACTATTACTTATTATTTAACAACAACAAGGATGAAGCCTATGCATCTCGACCCTCAGATTGGTTTCATTCGTTCTAAGAGATGATCTGAATATCGTTCATAGATAATGATAAAATACATACTTAACATGCAAGCATAAAGATGGAACGATACATCGTTCTACCATCGTCCTCTATAGGTGAGGCAATATAGAATAATAACACAACGAAATGGAATAATAACATTTGATAAAAATGAAACAATACAATTCTCTGCCATCATTCTTTGTGAATGAGGTGACAAGGTTGGAAACGATGTTGTCCACCATTCCAAGAATTGTTACAATGGTTCTCACACCCATATGGTGTGGCATACCGTAGGGTTCTATCACACAGTGGATGGTATAACATGAAAGATAACATTGGAGGATTGTTGCCTCCACTCGAGGAAGCAATAAATGATTTAAGAATCGTTATATTCTAAACTCTCAGGCTACCGATTTCACCCGATTAGCTGTGTGAATGGCTAAGGATTAACACATGCAAGATATAAACAAATAGTGGTGACAACATATAACTTGTAGAATATAAAATAATCAGCTTTCATATCATTAGAAGAGCATGCATAGGGCATGTGCAAGCAAGGAATGGCCGACATGGCCTTTGCACATAACAAAAGATATAACAGAATCATTTGAATGGATTTGCATATAGAAGATCATCAAACCATGGTTTTACACCGATTCAAATGGAATTGACAAAATAAACAAATCATACAAGCTTTTGAATAAGCTATACTAGAAATTCAAGAATTTACAAAACGAAACCATCGATTACCTCTGATTTTGTGGATTTTCTCTCAAATTTTTCCTAACTTTGTTCCTCAATACTCATCGTCCTAGCCCATTCTCCTCCAGTTTTGGCTTTGATTATATGTTACCAAAATGGTAACTTGCATTCTTTCCTATGCGCTCCACTAAAGGGGTCATTTCATATTGATCATAATTTCCATTAACTGGCCGCCCACTTACACATTCCAATATCTTTCCTTCAATAAGTTGACAGGCCACTCTTCCCATACTATCCCCTTTTAGATATTTGTTTGAAACCAATTTAGTATTATCTATTAAATTTGATTCCCATATTCATTTATAAGGAATATAAATAAATATATATATATGTACACATTTGTACGTATATATATGTATATGCATATATACATATGTGTATATATATATATGTATTTATATATATGTGTGTTTATATATATATATCACTATTTAAATAAGAATGGACTTTTATTTATTCAATTAATGGTGTCTAAATGAAGTTGTTTTCTTATCCTTTAAGTAAGCCTTTTTAAATACATACATACATATATGTGTTTAACCATGCTATCGTTTTCTTTCAAATTTTTGAAAACATTAGATTAAAATAGACAATTAAATAAGAACTCACATGTATATCATTCCACAATCCTATTTTTTTTTCTATCATTGAATCATTTCGAATCAGATTAATATAATCTCCTACATGAAATTTCAAATGTAGACATCATGTCATTTTGTGGTGTGTGCACCCAGATTCCATCAAGCTTACCATTCAATTTGGCTAAATGATCCTACCTCAAACATGTTTTTGTCCTTTAACTTGTTTTCCTGCATTTGCACACACTTGCACTTACACAGTTCATCAGCAATGTTCAATCATGATAAAGTATAAGATAGTTCAAAAGATCACATAGTCAAAAGATGGTCAACTTCTTTCAAACATTTCAAAAATATCAAATTTTTCATTCAACATATTGATCCTCAATAATTCAATTTATCACATTATAATTTAAATGCAATAAAAATTGGGTTATGATAAGGCCAAAGGATTGGATGACCGTTTGATGCCAAAGATGTGTTTTTTTGAAAAGGTAAGAAAATTTCATAAATTTTTGGTTGTGCTCTCCATCAGGTTTACACATGTTTCAATGCAAATTTATAAAAAATTACATGAATATGTTAAGGTCTCTCTTAGCTATCTAACCATATGATTTTTTTCATATTTTGATTATGTTAAGGTTTTCATCTTTAACTTTCTTTTGTTCGTGTCTCTATTTTTTTTGTCAAAAACCAACATGTGTTAGTTTGGGTATAGTTTTTTACTCGTTCATTGAATTTTGTTCAACAAATTACATTTTTAGAAACTAGACTCCATTCTACATGTATTGAAAAGAAATTTGATTTTTTATTAGTTTTCAAAAAAAATAGGAGGTTTCTTTTTAGGATGTGTCAACTTCAAAAATTAGGAAAAATATATATATTCATTAAAAATTAGCTAAAAATTTGACATAAACTACATGATGTTTGCTAATTTCTAACTGATGCAATTTTTATAATTCTAAAAAATAGTTAACACTTTAGGGGGAGCACAACAAATGCTATGTTATATTTTTTGATAAAAATAGGACCACTTTGTGCACTCCCCCTTTTTCAAACCCTTAATCTTCACCATTTTTTTAAAAAGTAGATTCATAGCGTTACTACTCTTGATTTTGTTGCATCTTCAAATTTTGAACCTAACTATCTTCATTTTCTAGTCAAACATCAAACTTTAATAATTTAAAAAAAAAGTGGCATCTTAAGACCCCCTTTTTGTGTCACAATATTATGCACTTACCCGATTGTAAATCAAGTAGTGGAATGATTAATGCAGTACTTGTGATGTGTGCATATGAGCTTGCCGCTATTGTTCTTGTGATGTAGGTATGAGCCAACCACTGTTGTACTTGTGATGTGCATATGAGCTAATCATTGTTGTACTTGTGATGTGTGTATGAGCTAGTCACTATTGTCCTTGTGATGTGTATGAGCTATCCACCTTATGTAAATGTGATGTATGCTCAAGTCTATCATGTATAATCTTGGTATTATAAATGATATGAACTCTCTATGAATTTGTGTGCTTGTACACTATTATTTGGTATGAAACCAACTCTTGATGGAAAATTATTATCATTTTATTATAATTGGCTAAGTTGATAAATTATGCTTAATTAATACTCATGAGTGAGATCAAAGATCTCATACAAGATCAGAGAATGAGCCCCCTCTAACATTGATGTGCAAAATATGAAACCTCTAATTTCTCAAAGAGGATATGTAGTCAAGATCATCATGAATGAACCTTTGAGGTTTAGGTTTGGGTCTAGGGATGACCCTAATCGTGGGAGCTTAACACCAAGTGTGAGCATATACATGGTGATGTTGAGTTATCACTATCATGGTGAATGGATAAGTTTTGAAATCAACACTTCTAATTTAGAAAGAAGATGCTTAGTTTGTTAACTTCATAACTATTGTGAATTAAAAAAAATGTAGTGATCAATGTGCATTTTTTACATATAGTATAAATTGAATTTTTTTAAATTAACCTTGCCCATTCCAATAGGTACAATCTATAGCTTTGTATAGTTTGCAACCAACATAAGTGGAGTATGAATCTACATAGATCTTGAATAATCAATAGCTATTGTAGGAAGCTCATCATTAGATGACTAGTCATATTAGTTACTATGGTCTTAGTTTCTACCATTTTTTTTGGAATTTTGTCATAGAAGATGGATAGTCTATATTGACTACCATGGGCTTAATACTATAGCACATGCACTCCACCAAGAATTGCACAATCTATGACCTTCACAATTTTTATGCCATAGTGCCACTCGATTCTCTTTCCAAGCACTTTGTGGTCATATAGATGATTTTTTCTACATTCTACTCTAAATTCCTATTTTTTAATTTAAAGTTATATTTTCTCTCATTTTTGTAATAAGCATAAATTCTTCTCACAAAGTTAAATTTTATCAATTTATTGAAGTTGATAAAAAATCACAATGAATCTATTTGGAAAAACATTTTTTTCTTCTAAAAATCATAAATCTTTGTCGTGTGGTATAAGAATTCAATTTGCACTCATTTTCACAAATTATTCTTAAGTGCCTATTATTATTTTTTCCATTATACATTTTGGGTAGTGTAAAGAATGATATAAGTGTCCATTCTAATTTTTGTTCTCTTTTTATTTACTATAAATTATGGTAGACCTTAGGACTATCACAAATGGAAACAAAACAAAATAAATACTACAATCTAATTGACTTTGTTAAATTTTGAATGACAAAAGACTAAGGATTTTGAAACTTTTCCTTATAGGAACAAGTTAGATGAAGCCATGGGGCTCATAGAATTGTATGTATCTAATCATTATTATTTTGTATTATGGACACCACTTAAGAAAGTACAGGAAAATTTTGATAGTTTCTATAATATCATTAATGAGTGTCATATTTTATAACAAGAGGAATATTTGCCATCATTATTTCTAGATGATGTTTTTAAATAATTTCTAATGAAGTTAAAATTGATATTATCATAATTGAATGACTATAGATGCGATAAAACTAATAAAAAATGTATCTTCTTGAATATTCTTAAGTTGAAGATCATATTTTGGATGTTTTCATCTACTTTCTATTCTACTATGGATGCCTCGGGAACTAAATTTAAAATTCCCACCTTTGAATTATTTTGCGAGCATATTACTAAAAATAAAGATATGAATAAGAACAAACCTAAGATAAAATCAAATTTAGGTGTTGATCCTCCCTCCAAATTGAAATAGAATAACAATTACAAGTCTACACCTCCCTCCACTTCTTCCAAGTTCAGTAAATCTACCTCCAAGGTGAAGAAGACGTTAGGTGATCCTCACAATACAAAGATAAGATAACATGGGAAAATATAAAGAAGTTCAAAATTTTGTGGACAGAAGAAATAAAAATACTCATTGACTTGTGAAAATCAAAGCATGTGCTCTCCATAACTAGTAAATGGAAGAAAATCTCAGAGCAGTTAGAAGTTATGAACCGTACGAGCTGGGTGATCAATACGTGAATTGTAAGTCTGACCATGACGACATGCTGATGGATGATCTGTAACATATTTTCTTTTTCTGATATTCTTGTGTAACGAGGTTCTGTGGAGCTATAAATTAATAGCGATTCATATGCACAGATAGCGTTTGGTTTTAAGAAGAGCGAGCAGATTAGTCTCCCCCTTTTGCCAGAACTTTAGCTATTTTTTGTTTAAATTTCCTTTGCTTTTTGTGAGGAAAAGACTTTATTGGAATCTCAATTTTCTTACTAAGGTACCCCAAAAATGGGTGATCCTGGCTTCATCTCTGGAATGATTGGTTGCGCCATTCAGTCGGCCGCAAATCAGATCATTCAAAGCATCAATGTTGCCATTAGATGCAGGAGATATTTGGATGCCCTCAAAGTTCTGCTTCTCAAAGTTCAATTGCTGAACTTGGAAATGCAGGAATATCGAAAAGCTTTGAACTCTGGCAGAATTGGCACATCCCCTCAGCGTCCTTTATCCTCCACGGTCAACAGCTGGTTGAACGAATTGAATGTTCTTTTGGAGGAAGCATCTCATTTGGTTCGGCACTGCACTATACGATCATACTGTCATCTTTTTTCTCGTTACAGAACGAGTAGAAAGATCAAGAAAGTAATAGCAAATGTGGAGAAGCATGTAGCCTCCACGCCTTCAGTTGCTTTTCTGCACCAACTGCAACAGCATGTGGCCAATCGGCAAGTACTTGAGCAGATTAAAGAGATGAAGGATTCTCTTAATCTGCATGCTTCAACACTAGCCGACCCATCTGGAAACTTTCCATCCACTTCTTCAACAGCCGCCAACATGAAGTATATTGAGGATGCACTCATTGTCGGACAAGATTCTGTATCTATACGACTTGAGGAGCTAATCGATTCAGAGCAGCACCAAAATGTGTCTCGTTTTGGTATACTAGGGAAGGGCGGAGCCGGTAAGACTCTACTACTCAAACAAGCCTTCAACAGTACCCAGGTACAGAGTCTCTTTTGCAATGACTTGCTGCTTTGGCTTACTGTTTCACAAAATCCATCTTTTGATGCTCTTAGAAATGAGCTTGTCAAACAAATAGCTGTTAAAATAAATGAAAGATTGAACAGTAGAGAAGAAGACCGTGTGAAAACATGGTTGAATAAAAGTATGAAAAAACACAAGTTTGCCCTGTTTTTAGATGATGTTTGGGAAACAAGTGCAACTTCCTTATTAGAGAAGCTGTGTGTGCCTCACTTTGCACACCTCAACTCCAACATAATCATTGCCACTTCCAGAAGTAAGAGGGTTCTCTCACAGATGGGTGTTCCACCTCAATCAATCATTCAAATGCAAGACTTGAATGAGGATGATAGCTGGAAATTGTTTTCATTCCATGTTTTTCCACACAGCGATGGAATTTTGCCCTTGGGCACTGACCAAGAAATAGCGAGGCGTGTCTGCAAGGAGTGCGGAGGGCTTCCAATAGCCCTCAAAGTAATCGGGCAGGCAATGGCAGGCATCACTCGGTCAAATGAATGGGAATTCGCACTCCAGAGGTTGCGGAATGCTTTTACAAATACACACTCGTTTTTAGGCAGGTTGAGATTAAGCTACGATGCTTTGGCCGACGTCCCAGGCTATGGCATTTCCTTGCAGCTGTGCTTCCTTCTCCTCGCTGCTTTCTCAGAAGACAAAGTAATCGGTACTGCACTTGCTACAAAGTACTGGATAGGAGAAGGATTGATGACCGGGCCGAATCCTGTCCAAACTGGAGAGATATATGTCAATTTGTTAGCGGATCGATGCCTTATTGAGCCACTCCAGAAGGATCACAACGGAAAGGTGATCTATTTCAGGGTGCATGATTTATTGCAAGATTTAGCACACCAAATTGCTAAGAGGGAAGAAAAATGCTTCTTTCGGGCACGCAGAGGTTTAGGAGAGTTTCCAGCTGATGACTGTGGGGACACGTCAGAATTTCACTGGGGGAAAATTATTTTACTAGGATTCCAAAGGCACTTGGAGCTCCCTATATCCGCTCCTTGCTACTCCCTTATAATCCTTCTTTGTCAGCAATTCCAAAAGAGGTGATTGGGAGTATGACCGCACTCAGGGTCCTGGATTTGTCAGGGACTGCCCTCCAGTCGTTGCCCAAAAACATGGGATGTTTGAAGCATTTAGTTTGCCTCAGGTTACGCTCTGTGCCAATCAGGAGACTTCCCAACTCTGTCGCTTCTCTCAGAAACCTTCAAATATTAGATTTTTATGGATCTGATATTACACAACTCCCATCCAGTATTTCTGAGCTGACTTCTGTAAAACTTTTGGATGTTAGTTTTTGTGAACATCTGCAGTGCTTGCCTTATGGGATCTCAAACCTTACGTCTCTGGAGTACTTGGATGCAAACAATTCTCCAAATATAGGGTGGAATAAGTGCGGAAGGGATCGGCTTTCAATCAATGATTTGGGCACTCTAAGCCAACTCCAAAGGTTGGGGCTTAACAATAATGGTGAAATAATTCGAGAAGGAATATTGGGAACCATGAAACAGATGGAGTCTCTACATTTGTCTCTATCAGATATGGAAAGCCTACCCCAAGACATGGTTGCCATGTCAAAATTGAGGAAACTCTGCCTTTCATGTCCTCAATTACTCCAAATAGAAAATTCAGCCTGCCAATTTCAACACCTAAGCTACATTAGATTGTTCAACTGTGGCATGTTGAAACAACTACGCGCGTTGCACATACTTCCGAGTCTAAAGCACCTGAACATTGTTGCTTGCCCTAACAATAGATAAGTTCCCAGAGGAATTTGGCAAGGAGGGAGCATTTCCTAATCTGGAGGTATTTTCAGTGATGGAGATGAAGAAGGTAGAGCAGTTGCCAATAGCGGAAGAAGGAACGCTGCCTTCACTTAGAACATTGACAATAATGAAGTGCGAGGCATTGCAGATGCTGCCATACTGTTATTGGAATCTGAAGAGTGTAGAAAAGATAAGAGTGTATGGATGCCCAAAGCTCCAACTTGTCATGGCAGAGGAAGAAAACTTTATCAAGACAATGACCAAGGTACAAACACTAAGATTATCTACCACAGAAACTCAAGCAATGGAAGAGCGCTTCTTTGACATCCTTCGTGGGTGAACATTTTTATTACGATGAATTTTGGTATAGCGAGATGTTTCAGTTTTTTTATGATATTAATGGAGTAAATTTATTTTGAGTTGATTAGTTTGTGTATTAGTGAAGATAAAGATTGTGAAATAGTAATTATTTTTTAATAAGAGTTAGAACAAGTTATGAACTTAAATAGCTTCAAATTAAAGTCATGGCAACATGACTTTTGGATCAACAATGTGCTTGACCATATTTTGTTTGGTTCATACTGACAATTCATTCGATAGTTGAAATTGTAATTGGAGAGTAGATTAGTGGAGAGTTCATACTGACAATTCATTCAATATTTTGTTTGGTTCATATTGACAATTCATTCGATAGCTGAAATTGTAATTGGAGAGTAGATTAGTGGCTATTAGATTGCATAAATAGTGCACTATTGTAGTAGTTGTGAGTCATTAATCGTAGATGACTTAAATTCTTATTAGTCATCTTTTACATCAAAGTAATAAAATGATACTAGATAAAAGCACACTATTTCAGTAAGTGTTAGTCATTTTTTGTAAATATTGACAATAATGAAGTGTGAGGCATTGCAAATGTTGTTATAGTGTTATTGGAATTTGAAGAGTGTAGATAAGATAAGAGCGTATGGTTGCTCAAAGGTTCTACTTATCATGGTGGAGGAAAGAAACTTTTCCATGACAAAGACCAAGGTGCAAACACTAAGATTATCAAACGTAGAAACTCAAGTATTGGAAGAGCACTACAGATAATATCTATGGGGGGGGGGGGGGAACATTTTTGTTACGATCATTTTTGGTGTAGAGACATGTTTCAGCTATTGGATGACATTAATAGAGTTTATTTATTTTATCATTCAAAATAATGGTATATAACTATATGGTATTATATATCCATTGGACAACAAAATTATAATTTGCTATTTATATCAATTTTATAACATGAGATGTATATTATTTGTGAATAATATGTAATTGTAAGAATTGAATTTTCTACTTTTTATTTTAAACTTTATTTTTAATTTCTATTGTAAATTTATTAGTATTATTTATTTGATAACTTAAATTCTTTAGCAAAACTTTCTTCTACACTATGTTAGGATTTATCACATAGTTTGACTAATTCCCTACATTGGTATTGGGCTACATGTTGCAACTTAATCTATAATATTCAATTTTTATCTCACTCCTAATCCAACATTTCTATAAGTAAGTTTGTATGCTATTGATTTTCATATTTAAAAGCTTTAGATGAGCAATTAAGGGCATGTATTTATAAAAAAATCCTATGCTATTAGCAAGACATTTTTGAATCATCTAGAAAATAAATTACAAGACACTTTAAAGAATATTCAATTATAGACAACTTTAAACTATTATCTCTACATCATTAGGTGTCATCTTATTGCATTCATTATGTGATGTGTTTTCAAAATTATACAAACACCTTTTAAGAGATTGACTTGCAATTGATACAAGCCATGGTCTTTACCTCTCATCTTAAAAGCAAGCCCATGGTAATTTTTAGTACAATTTATTTTGAAGCACAAGTCAAAGTTTATAGGAATGGTACTCAAGGATTGCATCAATTTCATACCGTTGTAATAGAAGGATAAGTCTCCATAATGTGATTTAATCCAATACTAGTTAACATGACATGACCTTATTTGAAAAACTATAGTCTTCACCAAAATATAGATGCCACCTTCTAATATTTGATGTATATTCTATTTGTGTTTTTATGTTAATTTTTATAGTACAATCATAGGCCAACAACCAAAAATCACATCAATTGAGAGGAAATTACAAGGGGTGATTTTAGGTAGACCATTGCCTTGATGTAATTTACAACTAAACCAAGAAACGTACCACTATGAAGAGTCCAAGGAATCGCTAACATCACCAAAAATTTGGACTAAGTCTTGAAAAGGATAAGAGAAAACATAATTAGATTGAAAGCTTAAGAATAATATAGAAAGAGAGGTTAATTTTTGAGAGACGAGGATGAAAACAATATGGAAGAAGGTACATAGGAATATTTGTAGGGCTTAGAAGTCTTAGAGAAAAATTCTAAACAATTTGGGATGTAAAAATTCATTTACAAGTTCGGTAAGAGACTTAGAATTGATATTTTAAACTATTTGTGGTGATTTGAATCCTAAATGGTTGATTAATTAGATAAAATACCTAGAAGAGTATTTTGAAAATGAGGAGATCAAAGACGGGCTAAGAAGGTTAAGTTCACAAAAACAAAGTTGAAGGGACATACTTATAATTGGTGGAAGTATAGTTGGAAAGGAAAGAATTAAAAAATGAGATAGGATGGTTGCGAAATTAAAAAGATAATCTATACTAATGGACTAAAATTTGAAATTGTTGTAAAAGATGTAAAGTCTGAGAGAAAGGGATAGGACTATGAAAGAATACACTAAATAATTCTATAAGATGAACATTAAGATAGGACATAACAGAATAGACAAGTAAAATATTGTAAGATATATCAATAAATTGAGAGAACTAAAATTTTGGAGTGTAACCTACCACAATGGTGGTTCACACATAAGCCATATATTCCACCATCGAAATTTATAACAAGTGTGTGAAGACAAAATGGGAAAATATAATGGTGGTTCGCACATAAGCCATATATTACAAACTGCTACTTTCACACAAGCATTGAAAAGAGGTTCACAATTTTGTGGACAAAAGAAATAAAAATACTCATTGACTTGTGAAAATCAAAGGATGTGCTCGACAACTATATTATACTTTCAACTTGATGCACAAACTTTTGATTTATACCTCTCCATAACTAGCAAATGGAAGAAAATGATGTACTTGGCCTGTTAAACAATGTATATGAATTCAGAGCACCCCAAAAAATGTCAATCTTTTGACTTATAGCTCTCCATAGCTAGCAAATGGAAGAAAATGATGTACTTGGCCTGTTAAACAATGTATATGAATTCAGAGCAGCACAAAAAATGTGTCTCGTTTTGGCATACTTGGGAAGGGCGGAGCCGGTAAAACTCTACTACTCAACCAAGTATTCAACAGTAACCAGGTACAGAATCTCTTTTGCAATGACTTGATGCTTTGGCTTACTGTTTTACAGAATCCATCTTTTGATGCTCTTAGACATGAGCTTGTCAAACAAATATCTCTTAAAGTAAATGAAAGATTGAACAGTAGAGAAGAAGACTCTGTAAAAACATGGTTGAATCAAAGCATGAGAAAACGCAAGTTTGCCCTGTTTTTAGCTGATGTTTGGGGAACAAGTGCAACCTCCTTATCAGAGGAGCTGTATGTACCTCGCTTTACACACCTCAATTCCAACATCATCATTGCCACTTCCAGAAGGAAGAGTGTTCTCTCCCCAATGGGTGTTCCACCTCAATCAATCATTCAAATGCAAGACTTGAACGAGGATGATAGCTGGAGATTGTTTTCATTCCACGCTTTTCCACACAGCGATGGAATTTTACCCATGGCCACGACCAAGAAATAGCGAGGCGTGTCTGCAAGGAGCGCAGAGGGCTTCCTTTAGCCCTCAAAGTAATCGGGCAGGCAATGGCAGGCATCACTCAGTCAAATGAATGGGAATTCGCACTCCAGAGGTTGCGGAATGATTTTATACACTTGCTTTCTGGAAGGTTAAGATTGAGCTACGATGCTTTGGCCGACATCCCATGTTATGGCACTTCCTTGCAGCTATGCTTCCTCTGCCTCGCTGCTTTCTCAGAAGACAAAGTCATCTGTACTGCAATTGCTACGAAGTACTGGGTTGGAGAAAAATTGGTGACCTGGCCGAATCCTGTCCAAACTGGAGAGATATATGTCAATTTGTTAGCGGACCGATGCCTTATTGAGCCACTCCAGAAGGATCACCTCGGAAAGGTGATCTATTTCAGGGTGCATGATTTAGCACAACAAATTGCTGAGAAGGAAGAAAAATGCTTCTTTCAGGCACGCAGAGGTTTAGGAGAGTTTCCAGCTGATGACTGTGGAGGACACGTCAGAATTTCATTGGGGGACAATTGTTTTACTGGGGTTCCAAAGGCATTCGGAGCTCCCTGTATCCATTCCTTGCTACTCCCTTCTAATCCTTCTTTGTCAGCAATTCCAAAAGAGGTGATTGGCAGTATGACCGCTCTCAGGCTCCTGGATTTGTCACGGACTGCCCTCCACTCGTTGCCAAAAAACATGGGATGTTTGAAGCATTTAGTTTGCCTCAGGTTACGCTCTGTTCCAATCAAGAGATTACCCAACTCTGTCTCTGCTCTCAGAAACCTTCAAATATTAGATCTTTACGGATCTGATATTACACAACTCCCTTCCAGCATTTCTAAGCTGACTTCTCTAAAACTTTTGGATAGTACCTTTTGTGAGCATCTGCAGTGCATACCTTATGGGATCTCACACCTTACATCTCTGGACTACTTGGATGCAAACAATTCTCCAAATATAGGGTGGAATAAGTGTAGAAGAGGTCGGCTTTCAATTAATGATCTGGGCACCCTAAACCAACTCAGAAGATTGCGGCTTAAATAATGGAGAAATAATTCGAGAAGGAATGCTGGGAACCATGAAGCAGATAGAGTCTCTGCATGTCTCTCACAGACATGGAAAGCCTACCCCAAGACATGTCTGCCATGTCAAAATTGAGGAAACTATGCCTTTCATGTCCTCAATTACTCCAAATACAAAATTCATTCCGTGAATTTCAGCGTCTGAGCTACATTAGATTGTTCAACTGTGGCATGTTGAAACAACTACCTGCATTGCACATACTTCCGAGTCTAAAACACCTGAATATTGTTGCTTGCCCCAAACATAGAGGAGTTCCCAGAGGAATTTGGCAAGGAGGAAGCATTTCCTAATCTGGAGGTACTTTCAATGGTGGGGATGGAGAAGATAGAGCGTTGCCAATAGTGGAAGAAAGAGCATTGCCTTCACTGAAAACATTGACAATAATGAACTGTGAGGCATTGCAGATGTTGCCACAATGTTATTGGAATTTGAGGAGTGTAGAAAAGATAAGAGTGTATGGATGCTCAAAGGTTCATCTTGTCATAACAGAAGAAGAAAACTTTATCAAGTCAAAGATCAAGGCTCAAACACTAAGATTATCCACCACAGAAACTCAAGCATTGGAAGGGTGTTTCTCTGATATCCGTCAGGCA
The DNA here is from genome assembly GCA_007115665.2 of Sequoiadendron giganteum. Taxonomy (NCBI): domain Eukaryota; kingdom Viridiplantae; phylum Streptophyta; class Pinopsida; order Cupressales; family Cupressaceae; genus Sequoiadendron; species Sequoiadendron giganteum. The sequence continues at coordinate 108,820,401 of CM021104.1, read as the reverse complement.
GGTGAACATTTTTATTACGGTGAATTTTGGTGTAAAGACAAAGTTTCGATTGTTAGATGACATTAATGGAGTTGATTTATTTTGAGTTATGTAATTCAAAATAAGAGGTCTATTATGTTGGTTAGTGTAACTAATTAGTTTTTATATTTAGGGAGACAAAATTATAAAATAGTAATTATTTTTGTTGAGCATGATAATAGAATTGTTAGAATATATTAAGTTATGAGCTTAAATAATTTCAAATTAAAGTCATAAAAGCATCATTTTTAGATCAACAATGTGTTTGACTACATTATATTTGGTTCCTACCACTCATTTGATGGTTGATGTTATAGGCTAAGTTAAGATTAGTGGCTATTAGATTATATACACTAGCACTTGTACTTAAAGGAGATTCAAGGATTACGCTGATAGAAAACTATACGTATGTTAATATGATAAAGAGTATGTGCCTGTCCATGGATATGCATGGATGCCATGTGCTACAAATTCTAGTTGTTTGTGGCTGGATTAAACAATTAATAATAAGGGTGCGGTCCCATGGGGGGGCTTGAGGGTCTATTTTTAAGGAGCAAAAGGTCTCATGAAGTCCAAAAAAAATTGCTACATGATTAATTGGAATCTTTTCCTAAAAAATAGCAACTCCTACCTTTTAGGACTACAAATTTGAGGGGGTGAAAATGGGGTGGGGCTGGAGATTGCCCCTACAGTTTAGGAATTTTATTTGCCATTTGTCAATCATCTCAACTTTTAAGCTTCTTAAATTGTGGAGCTTAAGTTCATGAGATCACCAGCTTCCTTAAAATTTGGAGCTTAATATTTTAAGTTGAGCTGAATTAATAAGTTCATGGGATCACCACCTTTAAAAAATTCCTAAAAATACTCAACAACACCTGTTGAAGGAAGCCCCCCTCCATGGAACCCCACCCTAAGTGCTAAATAATAGAATAAAATAAACTTAGACAAACCTAGATTGTTTCCTTAAAGAAATTAAGTATTATCTGATTTTGAAATATTTGCAAACAGATTTAAAACATAAAGCAATGCAAATGAAAAAAGAAAGTTGTCATCAAATTGACAAAAAACATTGCAAATAGAAATAGAATGTTCCCATCTAGTTGGAAAATCAATATTTATCTTACGTTTATGTGATGAGAGAGATTTTGGAGGCTTTTACCATTATATGTAGCCTATCGACTAATAATACACTATTATAATAATAACACGCTATTTCAATAAATGGATCAATTTTTATAAACATTTAATTAAATGTACTTAGTGCATCATTATATTTAGTGTAAGTTTTTTTTTCTAAAAGCTTAATAGTTTTAAAGTCAACAATACAATTTTATAGAAGAGGATTTCATTGAAGGCGTACTTAAATTTCATATCAATTTACCTTGCTACCTCACAATATAGAAAGATTGTTATAATGGCTATAATAGTGTTCGAAGTCATTCAAACAACAACCAAACATTAATAGAGTTAAAATTTGAGCTTTCAAAAATTGTTTGGATAAGACTTACATTATTGATTAAAATTTTATCACAAGAATTTAAACATTGAAAATCTAATAAAATTTAGACAATAATTTTATTTATACACTAGTTGTTCCCAACATGAACGAATAGGAAAATGGATAAATGACATTTAAAAAAATTATTAGACAAGAAAAATTAATTATAGACTATATGATTGTTGCTTATTTTTTAATTCTATATGATGATTAGCTAAATAAGTAAAATAAATTGCATTCAATGATGCATTTAGTATTCCTACTTTCATAGAAACTAATAATGACACATAAATATATACTATTATATAGTGTTATTAGACAAAAAAAATTCTAATATGATATTCAAATCAATTTTATAATATGAGATGTATATTATTTGGAAAGTAATATATGTAATCAAAAGGGATAATATTTTTTAATTATTGTTTAGTATCGTTATTTTAATTTATATTAAAAAAATTATTATTATGGTGTTTACTTTAATTTATTTGGAAAAAAAAGTAATCGCTAGTCTTAAACATTATGTTTGTTAGGATTAGCTTACACTTTATTTTTTTGTCAACTTAGAATATACTACATAGCTTAACTAAGAACTTAGATTGGGCTACATGGTGCAACCTAATCTACATCATTCTAACATTTCCAAAAGTGTTATGTTATCAGTTTTTACACCTAAAAGATTAAGTTGAGCAACTAAGAACATCTATTTATAGATAATCCTATGTCATTCTAGCAAGATATTTTGGAATCATCTAGAAATTAAAAAATTACAAGATACTTTAAAGAATATTTAATTATAGATCATTTTAAAATATTATCTCTACATACATCATCTTCTTCCATTCCTTGTGTGATGTGTTTGTGAAATTGTACAACCACCTTCTAACATATTAAATTACAACTAACACAAGCTATGGTATTAACCTCTCACCCTAAAGCAAGCCCATGGTATTTTCAGTACAATATATTTTAAATTGAAAATCAAAATTTATTAGCATGATCCTCAAAGTTCACATCACTTTCATACCATCTCATGATAGAAGGATAAGTCCACACAATGTGACTCAATCCAACACTAGTTATTATGACATGCCCCATTCAAACAACTACAGTCTTCACTATAACTTAGATGTCACCTTATAATAGTTGATCTAAATTCGATTTGTTCTTTTATATTAATTTCATAGCACAAGCATAAGCCAACAACAAAAGGTCACATCAATTTTATTTTTTTCCCAGAATAGCTAAGCACTTTTTATCCTTCCCTTTCGTTCCCATTTTATTTGAATTTAGAATTGACTATTAAATTTATTGCTTAGTTTTTATATTATATTATATGATAAATGTGTAGGAAATCACTTGTTTTCTTCACATTAATTGGTTAACATTAACCTAGAACATAAACATCACCTAGATCCTAGCCCTAGGTTAAACCTTCATTTTTCATTTATCTAATATGGTGTGCATTTATTGATTAATATTATTCCTTTAGGTTACTATTATCTTTATTTATATTGCAATGGTAATTCCCTTAAGATAAAGCCCTAAGTTAAATTTGTCCATTATCAGGACCTCTAATGCAAGAGCATCCTCAAGAAGACAATATTACACCAACCAAAATAGTTTGAATTTGTTTATTTATCAATTTTTATTTACTATTTAATTGTTAAAGAATCCACCACATATTATCATAATTTATATTTTGGGTTCACAATTTTGAGTAGAGTTTTATATATTGTTGATGGATGTCATGTTAATATTTCAAATGGTTTAGATTATTGAATGATTTTAAATTATCTTGAGAGCATCTCTAGGTAGATAGTTGGGCATAGTTGTGATTGCTCCTATTTGTGATAGGGTATTTGGGATTTGTACCAAAAGATGAATATGTTTAAATATTTAATAATCATTGAAGATTAATTTTATGTACACATGGAGGTTATCCATCATTCACCCATTTAAAATCTATAACTTTATTTTTATAGCCAATAATAAATTTTATAAATCATTAAACTTTGTGCTACCATGAAACCAACATAGCTAAGGTTAGAGATTACTACATATTTGCTATCTACAAGAGGAGAAATTAAGGAATAATTAAAGACAAAGAACTAGAGTTTCAAGTGCGAGCACAAGGATGGAGGTTTGAAATGGAGACTAGGATGAGGAATTTGTTACCACCAAAGTAGTCAAATATAAGTTGAACCATTAAGTTGTTTTTTTTTGTTAAGTGGGGCCAAGTTGGATGTAGTAAGCCCATTGTAACAAGTTGTAATCAATTGTTACCTTGGTTATGATACAAGAATGGTTGTATGGGTAGTATCCTACCATGCCAATATTAGTAATTAGAGCTAACTGTTGTATCATGATGGTTAGCAGGTAATCACCTATAGCAGGGGGTGATCAATACCAAGTGCTACCTAATATTATGAAGAATATAGTTGGCAATATCACTATGATCATAAGGTCGTATATGTCAAAAGCTACTTCTTCCTAGGTGGGTAGAATTTTTATCAGTGGCCTATAGGAGATTGAAGTTGGAATCCATTAGGTTGGATAGGTTCACTACTTATGAAAATTTCACTTGTGCATACATGACCCTTGCGATGGAGGATGGAACCTTGGTGTAGTATGGGATACGCTAAAACATCTTCTCAGTTGTCTTATGGTGTTGCAATTAGTGTGTGATGCTTGTCATCATCTTAGCTAGTGTAGAAGACCGAGGAAAAGGATGTGGCCCATAGTGTACTGCACAATGCACCAAAATTTATTTTCTAATTGGGATGCACTATGGGTAAGTGTGTGTTAGACATTATGGATGTGCCATTTATTCATTATGTAGATATTAATTACTCATTTTTTAAATGGCCTTGAATTTTGTGCATATTATATTGATCCCTTACCAATGATGACATCAAGTAACATGGGATGCTTGATTGTTGTCAAAAATGTTAATGGATTGGGAAAATAATAGCACCCTTGGTATAGTATGGTATGCATCTACATTCCTTTTACATGTAATATTTGCTTATGAGCTTATGTGATAGTGAATCAAGTAGTGGGATGATGAATGTAGTACTTGTGATGTGTGCATATGAGCTTCTCACTATTGTTCTTGTGATGCACATATGATCCAGCCAATGTTGTACTTGTGATGTGCATATGAGCCAATCATTGTTGTACTTGTACTTGTGATGTGTATGAGCTAGCCACCTTATGTATATGTGATGTATACTCAAGATGGTCATTCGTGTAATATTGGGATTATAAATGATAAGACCTTTATGTGAATTTGTGTGCTTGTACACTATTGTTTGGTATGGAACCAATTCTTGATGGAGAATTATTATCATTCTATTATAATTGACTAAGTTGATAACTTATGCTTAATTAATACTCACGAGTTAAATTTGAGATCGAAGATCTCATACAAGATTATAGAATGAGCTCCCTCTAACATTGATGTGCAAACTATGGAACTTCTAATTTCTCAAAGGGTATATGTAGGCAAGGTCATCATGAATGAACCCTCGAGGTTTAGGTTTAGGTCTAGGGATGATCCTAATCATGGGATTTTAACACTTTCAAGAGTAAGCATATAAGTGGTGTTGTTGATTTGTCACTATCATGGTGAATGGAGAAGTTTTGAAATCAATAGTTCTAATTTAGAAGGAAGATACTTGGTTTGTTTAAGTTGGTAGTTTTTGTGAATTAAAAAAAATTGTAGTGATCAACATGTAGTTTTTACATAGTTTAAATAGATTTTTTTTGAATTAACCTTTCCCATTCCAATAGGTACAATCTATAGGTTTGGATAGTTTGCAGCCAACATAAGTGAAGGATGAATCTACATAGATCTTAAATAATCAATATTCATTGTAGGCAGCTCATCATTAGATGACTAGTCATATTAGTTACTATGGACTTAGTTTCTACCATTTTTGTTTGGAATTTAGTCATAGAAGATGGATAGTCCATATTGACTACCATGGGCTTAATACTATAGTACATGCACTCTACCAAGAATTACACAATCTATGACCTTCACAATTTTTATGTCATAGTGCCACTCAACCTCACCTCTCTTTCCAAGCACTTTGTGGTCATATAGATGAATTTTTCTACATTCTACTCCAAGTACCTATTTTTTAATTTGAAGTTATATTTTCTCTCATTTTTTTTGTAATAGACATAAATTATTCTCACAAAGTTAAATTTTATCAATTTGTTGAAGTTGATAAAAAATCACGACAAATCTATTTGAAAAACATTTTTTTCTAAAAATCATAAAGCTTGTCATGTGGTATAAGCATTCAATTTACGCTCCCCATTTTTACAAATTACACTTAAATGCTCATTGTTATTTTGTCCATTATACATTTTAGGTAGTGAAAAGAATGATATAAGTGCCCATTCTATTTTTTGCTCTCTTTTTATTTACTAGAAATTATGGTGGACCCTATCACAAATGGAAACTAAAAATAAAATAAATATTACAACCTAATTGACTTTATTAAATTTTGAATGGAAAAAGACTAAGGATTTTGAAACTTTTGCTTATAGGAACAAGTTAGATGAATACATGAGGCTCATAGAATTGCATGTATCTAATAATTATTATTTTGCATTGTGGACACCACTTAAGAAAGTATAGGAAAAAATTGATAATTTCTATGAGGTATACCATTAATGAGTTCCATGTTTTGTAACAAGAGGCATATTTGACATCATTCTCTCTAGATTATTTTTCTAAAGAATTTCTTATGAAGTTAAAATTGATATTATCATAATTGAATTGCTATAGATGTGATAAAACTAATAAAAAATGTATCTTCTTGATTATGCCTAAGTTGAAGATCATATTTTGGGTGTTTTCATCTACTCTCTATTCTACTATGGATGAAGCATATTACTAGAAAGAAGAAAAACTAATTTAGTTGGATTCACTTCACGGGTCTAAGAGTTAAGATTTAATGGATTAATCTTCTAAGGGTAAATGTATGAATAAGAAGAAACCTAAGATAAAGTCAAATTTGGGTGTTGATCCTTCCCTCCAAATTGAAATAGAAGAACAATTAGAAGTTTACACCTCCCTCCACTTCTTCCTATTGAAAAGAAAACCGAGAGGGGGTGAATTAGTTGTAGCAATTTTAACATTTAAAACTTTCACCAAAAGTTAGATTTACATGCATTCACAAAACCCTTACTCTGTTAATGTGTTTAATCACTAAATGCATAAATAGAAACTGAAAGTAATAACACAATGCACGCAATAACACTATATTTACGTGGAAAACCTAATGAGGGAAAAAGTACGGTGAGGATTAGCTCACAATATAAATAATTCCAAAAATGAATACAAAGGTTCACTGCCAGAAAGGTTCACTGCCAAGATAAGAAACACTATCCAATAAGGGCTAATTGCCTAGAGGGCTCACTACCATAAAATTACAAAGAAGATAGAAGAGGATTGTTACAGAGAGAAAAATATCTCAACGCAACATAGATTCCACCACAATTCACTCACACACTTGCAGACATGCTTGAAAGATATAGTACACCTTCAGCTCATTGCCTTGAGGAACTTAACACTTGAAATTCGCATTGATATGCTCAAACTTGCATCATACACACTATCTCATATCTATCTTGCATTTATCTTGCATCTATCTTGTCATTCACCAACATCTCAACTTGAACTTATACCGTCTTCAACCTTGAAACCCATCCAAGGCCAGCCACACACCATTTGTATTTACAAATTCAAATCAGGTTGGTGCCAAAACATTCTACGGTGGAATTAGAATGAGGGCGACCCAAACATATACTTAATGAGGACCTAAATGAGTCCCAACATGCCTCAACACACTTCCATGAACCTCGTAAGTAGTGTTTAACACAAGGTCGGCCAACACCCGTGTAAAACACATATAACAATTAAGCACACGCATCCTTAACATGATCCAAAGTTTTCAAACAACAAACTTCACTTGAACACAACCTTATCAACTTATTCTCAGAACCGCAAGTCACGAAACCAAAATTTGAAGAAATCTGGAGCAATTACATTTCTCCTAAACCACAACCAGACACACTGAAACGCATAGTTCACATACTAGTGAAGATATCTCGCACTGTAGGGTGATCCCACAATACTGGTTTATAATTTTTGGCCAAACTGGACACTGAATTGATTTTTTCTAACTAAATCTTCACTTTCAGGCACCTATAACAGCTAAACTATGAGGAATTTGAAGATGATGCAAACTAGTAATTTGTGACATTTTGTCTCCAGATTCTAAATATATTTTTTTCAAAATTTTTGGAATCAAATTGCACTTCTTTTTCCATCTCCTTTGAAAACTACTTTTTTTTAGTAAACACCATTTTTAAGGAGTGATGCTCACCGTATACAACATAACTTTTTTCCATGAAGGATAAAATTCTATTTTTTTCGAATTTAAATTTGTATCTACAATATCTAACACTTTCATTTGGTTTCATAGTGTTTTATTTAATATTTTTTCCTTAATCAAGTTTCAAAGTCAAACCAATTACAATTCAGACATAGGTGGACTTTATACAACATAATTTTTTTTGTATGTATCGAAATTATTATTTTTTTGTTGGATCAATGACTTCAATATCTAGTGCACTGATATTTTTCAATTTTTTTTGATAATCTGCTATTTTTCCACATGTGCAGAATAAAGAGCTTGATTTTTGGTGAAAAACCTATGTTTAATCAAACTAAAAAAACAAATACATAATAAAACCAAAACATATTAAAATTATATTCATTGGATAGCTCGTTCTGAGGACTACCATCATCCAGTTGGGTCTGTGAAGTCTCCTCCATTTTCTTCCTCAACTCGAGCTTTGAAGGGAAAAATTCTAGAGATTTTTGGTGCCAAAGGGGGAGAAGGGGGGAAAAGGGGGGTTCGCCTTTAATGAAATTAAAAAATAAACCCATTAAAAGGGGATTCGCTCGAACCCCTTGGTTCTAGTGAACCCTCCTAGTTCTAGCGAACCCCCTGAAGTGTATTCCATCCGAAAATGCATTTTTCCTTCGTCACTGGAATTGTAAACCAGTTTTGTGGATTTACCATGTACAACAATCCAGAAGCCCAAATTTTGGATATTGCAACTGCCAACACTCATGAACAATATGTCGAGACCATACAAGCATAGAAGCAATATGAAGCACATTTCAGAGCATACACTAAATACATGCATGACATTGTTTTCCCTATTTATCAAATTTTCTCAAAGGCACTTGAAACTCAAGTACCATAGACATCATTGTAGCACATTACTTCATTCTAACACACCTCTAGACATAACAACATAAGGATAACTCCATGTACTCATAGCACTTCTTCAACATCCCAAATATGCATGTACAACCTACAAACCTTCATTTTTATAATTTTCTCAATATCCTCGACATATACAATCAATAACCAACTTCCATGACGTAGTTGACATCAATGAAAATAGCAACCAGTTGGCATCAATGAAAACACCTTCATACTTGCAACAGTTCCAAGTTCAATGAATCTACCTCCAGGATCACTACAATAAATCCCTGTGATTAGCTCCATTTTTTGCTTCCACCCACTATTTTATTGTATTTTTTTCTAATATTTTGAAAAAGTTGGTGATATTTATCGGGATGGCACTATTTTTGGCATTTATTGCACCGACTAGGACAAGTAGGCGCTAATTTAGGCACAAATTAGCACCGCTTTTAATGCTGAGTTTAGCGTCGAGTATAGCGCCTAAAATAGCACTAGATTTAGCACCGAATTTAGTGCTAGATTTAGCACCAGATTTAGCACCTAATTGTTCTTATCTAGCAGGGATTAAGGGTTAAGGGATTAGGAGTGTTAGAACAAAAAATCCTTCCCAAATATTCACTGGGCTTCAATTGCTTTCCTGCATTTCACTTGCATCAAAAGATCCCTCAATCCTCAACCCTAATCCCTCAACCCTCAACCCTCAACCTTAAACCCTAAACCCTCAACCCCTATACCCTCTACCCTATACATTGGACCCTCAACCCTAATCCTTCAACCATATACCCTCAAACCTATACCCTAAATGCTCTACCCTCAACCCTTAACCATCAACCCTAAACCCTAATTAAACCCTCAAACCTATACCCTAAATGCTCTACCCTCAACCCTTAATCCCTCAACCCAATACCCTAAACCATCAACCCTATAGGTCCTCAACTCTATACCCTCAATTCTCAACCCTCTACCCTATACATTGGATCCTCAACCCTCATATATCTTTGTCCCTCCCTCCTCTTCTCTCCTAGTTCTCTCTATCTCACTTCTCCGTCCATCTCTCGCTCCATCCATCCCTCCCTCTCTACCCTAATCCCTCAACCCTAAACCATCAACCACTAAAACAAATCCTTGTGATTAGCTCCCTTTTTTGCTTCCACCCACTGTTTCAATGTATTTTTTGCCATTTTTTGAAAGAGTTGGCGCTATTTATTGGGTTAGCGCTATTTTTGGTATTTATTGTGCCGACCAGAACAAGCAGGTGCTAAATTTGGTTCAAAGTAGCACCAAATTTTGTGCCATGTTTAACTCTGGGTTCAGTGCCAAATTTAGTGTTGAGTCTAACGTCAAGCTTAGCGTCGAGTTAACGTCAAGTTTACCTCTGAGTGTAGCACCGACAATAGCGCCTAATTTAACCCCTAATTATGTGCCTACTTTGGAGTGTACTTTAGCACCGAGTGTAGCATCATAATTAGATTTATCAGAGTAAGAAACAAATATCACCAGAACACATCTTGTTCTCTCCCTAATAGCCCGAGCAAAGCATTTTAGAGACACCAAAGTATATCGGGGAAAGATGACATGATGTCTTACCAATGGACCGATACAATGGCATGATGATGAAGAGAGTTATTAATAAAGTATACAGTGGTATCGATGAGACAAAAACCTATCAAGCTGACAAAAAGCATGGTTTCCTCAATACAACGATGAACTGATAGAAGAAAAGGGTATCGGGAGGAACGATTGCTAATTGCAGAATATAAACAAAGTTGCCCCAATGAGTTGACAACACAAAGAATGTCATAAGTAATTAATTGCATGCCTAAGGTATGATATCAGAGAGACTAAGGGGTATCAGGGAGTTATTATCTGATATCCTGCCAATGCCCTGAAGGAAAAACAATGACATACGTTCACTTCGATGGGAAATATGGATATCGGCGAGAGTAAAATCATGGTTCCACTGATACAACAATAATGATTTATTTTGAGTGATTTGATAGCTCGAGATATCGAGGAGATATTCAAATTAAATGTTCTCCTCGATGACAAGATTGAGAGCAAGTGGGACATTAATGAACTAGAGCCAAGAAAAATATACCTCAGATTGATCACATTTTGTGGCATCGGATTGAGGAGGGTGGCATCGAGCTGAGAAGGGTGGTAGAAGTACAGTCCTACAAAAGGAAATTAAATGCCACCTCGAGGGAGCTGTATGAAATAATTAATGGACTTAGCTAGCTTTTTGATCGCTGCAAAGCCAAACGACTATATCAAGCGATGAAGCATCAAGAATTGAGCAGATAGCCTAAAAAATGGACACTTTGATTAAGTTACGCTGCTCAAAAAAGAAATCCGCTTTCTTAGGCTTCATAACAGATCAAAGGCTCAAGAAGATTTGTTTGAAAAAAGACATCCTGTGTCTGGAAGCTATGTGGATGGTGATTGGGAAGAATTTTTTCTTCTCCAATAACCAAACAAGGGAATATTTAGATATTGCCTCTCGTTTTCTAGCATTATTGCTAGATCTAAACCTACTGAAACTGAGGTGCTTAATCTTGCTCAGGATGGTCTTCAAGGCAACAATTCTGCTCGATGATGTGGATGTGTTGGTGGTGGCATAGTTGGGAGCTGGAATTCCATTACCGGATGATATTGAAAAAATGTTTCTACATGGTGTAGAGGTCGAGTGGCATCCCTTCATCATGGACGTGAGAGCTGATGGTCTAGAGCACCATAGGAGATGGGCAACGGTTGGCTACAACTTCTTGTGCAGATGGCTGGGATTGAACGAAATGAAAGGCTTGGAATGGTTTCATGCGTTTGCAAACTTGGTGGAATCCACCAAATTCTACGATGAAGAAGAATGAAGGATGCTATTGGGTGAGGTGGTTTTTGGGTGTTTTGTCTAGTGTTTTGAATTAGTATAGACTTGTTTGGCTCGTTATCGAATCTGCATCCTGTGGTAGATCTTGTTAATTTTGGATTTTTGTAAGGGTGGTCGTGGGCACTCAGTGCCATTCGAATTTTTTATGATGTAATTTTTTGCACTCAATATAATGCATGCAGCTCTGCTGCTTATTAAGAATAAAAAAAGAGAGTAATGCATAACAAATGAGATAACACGATTTGATAATATTTTTGTTTATGATTTTTTTATAAATTTTATTTAAAATTATTTCTTAGATATTTTTTTGGCTAAATTCATGATTGCTTGGTCCTATGTGCATATCTTAGGGATTATAACATATTAAATAAATAATATCCTAGGCCTATGTTATCCATAAAAAATGTGGTATAGTTATAACATGTACTATGATGTTTACTTCTATTTTATCACTTGTTAGACGTGTGTGTGAGTATATAATAAAAGCATCCTAAACTATTATTTATTCATAAGTGTAAGAGAGTGATTAATTTTGTATAACCATATATCCTATTCATTCAAACATTAAACATTAAGAAAATTAAAAGTAGATAACATATATTTTTTCTTACTAAATCAAAATGTGTCTCTTTGAGAGAGACAAACTATATAATGACATAGCTTATTCATTCAATCATTATCCAATAGAAAAATTATAAAATATAGCATATTATTCTATTTTTTAAGGATAGTGTATGTGCTCTAAATGGTTAATAAAGATATTTTAATTTTCTTGAGAAAATCTTGGTAGAAGTCATTAATGGAACCTTATAGTTTTTGGAGAAATTAATCCTATACGATTTCATTTTTGTAAAAAAAAGGATGTGATTTTATGTTTGATTTCATAATAATTGTTATTTTTAATTTGATTCAATTATGAAAAAATATTTAAGTGGGTGTGTCTTTCTACCACCCTACCTTTTTTGTGAATATTGTTCTATATATATATATATATATATTTCTTTTTATCAAATTCTATAAATTGTGGCAAGGGCTTCACCATCTTCGATTCCAATAGAGATATTCATTAAAGAGTGGACACATGTGCTCTCTTTTCCAAATTCTCATGTACACCTAGTCAAAATGGCTTCAAACTGTATTACGAGGTATACACATTCATTAATACCCTTTTTAAAAAATATTTTAGTTATTTAATTGATTATATGGTTGCACACCTTCCTTTATATGTTCCCATTATATATCATATATGAGAAGGTTTTCTTGGAGGTAAGTTTCAAAAATACCTCTTAGTTGTGATGAATTTTTTGATTTTACTAACAAAAGAGTGTCTCTTTGATCTTTTTCTTTCTTTACTACTTTCCAACATTGATTTTTCTTAATATTATTGTGAAAGTATTTTGTGCAAGTGAAATGTCCCAACTGATGGAGCATTACATTATATAGGAACGAAGTTCAACATATGGTGAAAGTATATCGAGGGAACATAAGGCTATCGGGCCAACATGAATTCCAGTTCCCCCGATGCAACGATAAAAGGCTGAAGGCATTGAAGGAAGTGACACCCATCGATGGAAGGAAAAGAAGGGTCTCTCCAATGAACCAATAAGACCATGAACCGTCAAATACATGTTAAGGAAGGATATCTAAGGAACTAGGGCACGTCGGGGAGACATTATCTAGCATCCTGCTGATACCCCAAAAGGAAGGAGTTCATCGATGAAGAAGGTGGTTATCGGTTAAAATGGAATCATGGTCTTGTCGATGCAACAATGATGATTATTTTTTACTGATGTGACGTCTCAAGGATATTGTTGAGATATTCAAAATAAATTATCTTCCCGATGACAAGATTGATAGCAAGTGGAGCATTTATGAGCTAGAGCTGAGTGAATTATACCTCAATTTGATCACATCTTTTCATTAAGACTTGAAAAGGATTTGCTGGACGCTGGACCAAAAGAAAGGATGTTGGGAATTTTCCATTACTGCATAGCTCAGAACCAGTGAAAGCGAACCCAAGTAAGTATACAAAAACCGACTAAGAAGTTGCTTCTATAAAGACTTATAAGAAAATTGAACAATGGAAGAAAGCTCAGAAATGTCAAAAATTAAGAAACATAAAACAAAGAAAAGAATTCTAAACTAGGACTTAATTGACCAATGCCTAAGGTCAGGGCCGAGACCTAAAAGGAGTGCACAGACAAATCCTTCCATGGATAATTTATGGGACAAGCACAAAGGTTTAGGAGACATGTGGACACCACGATGAGGATATGAGCTATTCATATACCATTATAGGAAACAATATAGGTTTCAACTAGTCTGCAACCTGTGGAGATTGAACCTAAGAATTTTAGTGGTACCCAATGTGTTTGTTAATACAAAGTTGGTTAAAGCTCTAGCCAACAAATATTACCCTAAAAGAAGAGCTATTCAATCAAACGATGGGTCTGACATTCTTATTATCTCCAAAGATCTCATATCTAATGTTTTTCAATTGGAATGCTCTTTGAATTTACCATTTACAATCAAAGACCTTCTAATAGAGTACCATCACATGGACACGAGGTATAAAAGATGGAAGCTACCACTACACAAGCCCAGGGATGAAGGTAGCCAACTCATAAGGTTTTCTAGTAGTGAAAACCCTCCATTTCATGAGGATTTATTTGAAGAATATTTTTAATATACATATTATTCAGCTGGACAAGTGTTAGGAGTAGAGGTCCCACCCCTCATGTCAATTTCCCTAATGGTCCTGGATGCAGACATACAAAGTAAATATGCCAGACCATTTGACTATGCTAGTTATTTAGCCAATGCTCTAAACCAGGGGATGGGAAGGATCAAAAGCAACAATGATAGCATTCATGATTTCAAACATTACTCTTTGTTTATGCATTTGGTTCTAAATGAAGGACAAGTTAGAAGGTTCTGGGGAGAAGAATTAAGGATAAGAGATGTAGATGAAAGTGGGAATTATAAACCGGTACAAATGTGGACTTTGATATGGGATAGCAGATATGGTAGATCACACTATATGTACTTTGAGGAATATTTTCTCAAGCCATTATTGAAATTGTTGGGACATCCATGTAATTATAACTTGTCCCCTGAAATACATAAATTCTTGAGACCAAAGGAAAAGGACCCCAAGAAAAAGGTGTGAACCCCTAAACCTGCAATAACACAAAGACGACAAACATTGTTAGTGTTATATCTAAATGCAAGCAAACAATGAGGGATTCCCCATAAAATCTATTTGTTAATAAACTTAAAATAGGAGCAAAGGAAGAACAACTAAAAATGAATAAAACCAGCCCTAATTAAGTGAACAAAATGATGATCCCATGGGGGAATTGGTGCCAATGGAGTGTTGCAATTGGCCCTTTCCCAATTCCTATATGAAAATGTAAATTGGTTGAATCAATGGTCAAATCTCCAAAGATATTTGAGCATAGCCTTGGTGCAAATGTGAAAATGATAGGAATGTATGGATGAAAAGAGCAAAATCAGTTCTCACTTGAAGAGAGTAACTTTGCATATGAGTTGTGGATTTGAGTATAATAAGTTTACTCAAATTGTGGATGTTTGAATGAGAGGAAGAGTCTCTCATTTATAGATTCTCAAATTGGAATAATGGGGGATTTGGATGAATGTGGGATCATTGAACATCCAATGGCCAAGTGCCACTTGTCAAGATGTGAATGGTTGAGGAATGAGCACATTTTGGTCAATTTGCATGATAAATGCCATTGGATTCAAATTTGAATTTTGAATGTGACATATGAGAGGGAAAGAGAAATGGAGTTAATTTCACTTGGCTCAAGGCCAAGGACATGTAAGAGGCATTGAATGCCTTGTTGGAAGGACCAATTCCACTTGGCCTTTTTGAATTCAAATGATGGAATATTCCCTTTTGATGCTTTGTGAGGGAAAATAGATGAATTAATAAATCAAAGTATTTGATTTATTGTGCAAGTTGCAATCTCTAGAGGATTTTAGTGAGAGAGATTAGCTTAATCAAGGTTTTGATTAATTTAATGAAGAATTAGGTGATGTGACAATTTAGACTTAAATAGATGAATTAATTTAAATCAGAATTGAGAGGAAATGGTTTATTAAATAAATGATTTGATTTATTTAACTAAGGAGGGAAGTATTAGATTAAATCAAATAAGGTTTAATTTATTTAATTTAATAAGAGGACTTTAGATAATTTAATCAAATAAAATGATTTATTTAATTAAATAGAAATGTAAGGTTAATTAAATTAAATTGATTAATTTAATCAAAGGAGGTGATAGACTTAATCAGATAAATGGCGATTCATTAGATTAAGGGATAGAATTACAATGAAATGTTGAGAGTGTGATTTTAGAGGAAATGATGTTAGTGATCAGGATCAAGTGTGCCAAACCAGAAATGTACATTTTCGATGTCTACAAAAGGTAAATCATAACTTGGGGGATTGGTATGCATTTCTTGATTGCACTGTTATTAGAGTTTATGGGTTTGAAGGAGCCCCAAATCTATTGCCAAAAATAGTTCCAAACAGAATAGCCTATTTGGAAATTGTGAGACAATTGGCTAAATTTGATGCAAAACATCTTAAGAGATATAATAAGCAGTCTATCATGCCTATCACTTTGTGCTTTGGAGATTTTACAGTAGTCACCAGTGAAGGGTATGAAGAAATTAATACAAAATTGGCAAAATACAATTTACTGTTAGAAAAAAAATGAAAGAATTTTGATACAGAGGGTTTTATTCACAAGGCAAAATTGTCACAAGGAATATTAGGGTATGAACACCAATTCTTTGTTGATGATGTAATAATAAATTATGATGAGGCCTCAACAAAAGATAGGATGACTGCATTTAACAAAGTTGTGCTTGCTGAGACCTGGAAGAAAGGAAGTGTCCCATACTATTCGGGGGAATTTAATGAAGTACATGATCCTATAGAAAGAATTGAGCAGCTCATCACTCATGTGGGTGAGCTAATAAAAGATGTACCCCCAGATGTCTTTGAAGCACCTCAGAAAACTTATTTAGGAATGCAAGTTGAGGACATAGAGCCTCTTGATTGCATACCCTCACAACCCACTCCATAAATGAAATTCTCTGTAGATACAACCATGAGTGAAGAAGATGAAGAAGAGAGTGATGAGGAGGATGATGAGGTCAAAAAAATAAGCGCCCTATAGTTACACAATATGAGCCACCTCCGGAATGAAACATTGTCAAATTTGAAGCATCATATGAACTCTCTGATGACGTTAGAGTCAAGGTCGGGCAAGAATTTATTTTTGACAGTGATTTTGTCAAGACTTCTGAATTTAAATCATTTTTTTATGAGCATAAAGGTAGAATTCTAAAACAGAGGATGAAGGATATTACTCCTGAGTAGGAGGCAACTGCCTTGAAAGAGTTGAGAAAAGAAATAGACAAAGAGTTAGAATCTATCACCCCCAAAAGGGGAAAAGAATTGCTTCAAGAGGCTGGGGTACTACTCTTACCAGGATGGGATATCAGCTCTACAATAGTGTTCAACGGTTTTAGGAAAAGAGGAGACAAAATAATGCATCTAACAGAAGAGGCAAGTGATAAAATGTACTCAGGATCAAGGTACAACCCAGATGAAGCCACCTTACTAATTTGGGCATTGTATCCTCAAGATGAAAGGCCTATTGTCATTAGTAATCCAAACCAAGTGTTTGGAAATATTTTGGTCTACAGGGTAGGGGACACTAACCCCATTGAAATAACTGAGCTAAACATAAATGTTGCAAAATTCACTAAGGCACAGATTGAAAAACTGATAAAAGAAAAGGAAGGAGGTGGATAGTCACAGAGATAAAATATCTTCCTCTTCCAGATTAGAATTATATTCCCCATGGATAGAGAGTAACAAAAGAATATTAGATGCATTAGCAGATGTAGCTTATTGGAAACACTATCATCAGAAGTCTCAAGAGAAATGCAAGGAGCTAGAAATAGGAATAAAAACCACTAAATATAATGTTGTGTGTGAGATAATCAAAGAAAGATTCAACATGAGGATGGATCATGCTGATGAATATTGTAAATTTTTAAAACGAACACACTTAGCACTTGTGGAGAATGAAATATTGCAAGGATAGATGATTGACAAAAGGGAGGAGCTCCTAAATGGGCAAGCCATGAAAGGTCAGACATTGGAGACATACAATAAGCTAGTGGAATCACACAAGTACCACAATAGGCTCAAAGAGGACCTTGACTATTTTTATTTGCATCCTGCACTCCATGGTAGCCTTGGAAATCCTAGGGAGCAAGATGATTGGAAGGATGAGCTCGCCATGTATCTACCTACTACATTGCAAGAAATAAACGACGAAGAGATGGTGTTACAAAATACACATAAACAACTTAAAAAGATGGTGTATGTGGAATATGATATGAAGGGTGCAATTTCTAGTGTGGAAACTTATGCTGAAGAGGAATACACTTGTCATCTCTCTGCCATCAACGTGTTCATCAACCAAACCAGAGATGCAACAAATATAGAGGGGCAACCATTGGAGCTTAAAGACCAACCGACATCATAAGGAAGATACACTCTATAGGTGGTGCATTATCATGGAGTGGCATCTAAAAAGAACTAGACCCTATCGGGTTTCCCTAAGCATACTTTAGTGGTGATATTGTGTTCGACTTAGTGAAAATTTACTTGGTTATAACTCTTAGTAGCCATTATTTTCCATAATCTATGTCCGCATTTTGAAAATCTTGTGCATCGATAGTGATCATGTGGTCGGCATCCTTGGTAAATGAAGTGACAGCGAACTCATAACCTTTTTAATAAGTTGTTTATTATTGTGTTTGTTTCTTTGGACTTCACCGATTCATTAACTTTGGAAAATTCATCGAATGACTTGTGAAAAGATGGAACGAATAGGGAAAAGTCTATTTTGATTTTTCTTTGCTAGGGTTTGGAACCCTAGCCGCCGCCATGGAGAGAGTGTAACTGCTATATCTTTGATAATTGGTTTTGCTGCAACACTAAAGATAGTAGGTGAAGCTCACTATATGAGCTATGTCGTGTATGATTACTCAGTCTATTGTTTTTCATTGGCTAAGGGCTCGAGTTTGGAAGGAGATTCGTTGGTTTTCTCCTGCTAGGTTGGTAAATGCTTCGTGACAGGTTATCATGCTCTCTTTTTCAGTTTCATTCATCGAATCAGGTATTCTTTCCATTTCTTGAAGAAAGTTTTAAAAAGGGTAGTTATTTCTCTTTGCTTGAATATGGAAGGATGTAAGTGGGTTGTTAGAATCTTGTGTCAGGTTATCATGCTTTTCTTTCGGTTATTCTTCTCCATTATCAGTATTTTGAAAATGTTTTTGTTTCTTTCTATAGAGAAGGGGAATTCACTACTCATGAGTTCTCTTTACTCAGAGAGCCTCATAGGGCGAATTGCCCTAAACTACCTCAAAGGACACCGATGAGAGTTCTAGAACCAGAAAGAGCAGGTCATAGAGATTCTTTGGACATACCGACAAGCTCTCGACCAAAGGACATCATCGCAAAATACGGACGACAACGCGACGCGCTAGCATCTCGTACAGACCATAAAGCAGGTTTATCACAAAAAAAAGTAAAGTGACTATTAGCAATCCGATTACTGAGAACTTCTAGATTGTAAGGAAATGATAGAACCCGATAAAGATGAAGTAGAAGTGAAGTAGATAAGGACAAGGAGAAGAAGGGAAAGGAAATGCTTATGACCGTGCAAATGATGAAGTCTCCAACTCGTGAATGTCTTCAATACCTGCACACAAGAAAGAGAGGAAGTGTTGGGGCTGTATAAGGGTTTGCCTCAATCAAAGCCCTATTTTGGTGTTTCCACCTCCACAGACAACCAAGTACGGAATGAAGTAAAGTACACAAAGACACTACAAAATAGTGTTATGCTACTCAACCAAATAATAGAGGAGAGGAGTGAAAGCTTACCACCTCCACCCAAAGTGCTCAAGGCTAGTGGGGGAGAAAATGAGAGGAACTCAAGCCTCTGCTGCCGTGGTGTTTCATCCCACACTTGCTCTACTGAAGTGATGGACTATTGATGTTGTTGTTGTGAAGTGTAAAGTGTTTGGAGAGATGGTGAAGAAGTTGATTGGAGCTTGCATGAGATTGTAGAATGCTAAGGAGACTGCCCAAATTCTATGGAAGATGAAGAGATCCAAAGATCCAAGAGATGCAAAATGGAAGTAAGTATAGTGAATATGAAGGAAAGAGGGAAGAAAACGGCCATATTTAGGTCAGTCGGTCGAAGAGGGCATTACAAGTCAACTCCCAATGGGAATTGCAACACCTCTACAAGCTCCACATGCGGGAATCTGTCAGGGACGTAAGCACTCCGCAAGGATGTCTGCGCGTCGCGTGGGTGTCCTCAAAGGTAACGCATCTATCGATGCTCAAAATGGGTGCCGAGTGGAATGAAGGCAGCAGGCTTAGGTGGAATTAAGCCTCCACATTTGGTTTTCTAAAGTGTTAAGGGGCAAAAATGGAATTTGCGTTAGGGGTGCAAATTCATGTTGATACATTTTCCCCCCACTTTAGTGAGCACGAACACTGTTGAGTGCTTTGGTAAAGTAGATCAAAGAAGTGGTAGAGTAAGAAAGACCTACACAATATGACAATGTTAAAACATTTAAAGGATTCAAGTCAGCAAAGTAAAAGAGACCTCAATGTAAAATGTTGTCTCAGTACTATGTGTCGTCCTCAAATATTAACACATAGAAAAATTATGAGATGAAAAAAGAAAGGGCATATACTCAGGATGAGGAAGATGCAGATCTTCGATCTGGTATATACACAAGAGTTTAAGAATGAAAGAGTGATAAAAGAAATCCCCGCTCCAGGATGAAAACCTGTACCACCGAGTAAGAGTGATAAAAGCAATCCCCGCTCAAGGAGGAAAACCCGTACCATTGAGTAAAAGTGATAAAAGTAGTCCCCACTCAAGGAGGAAAACCCGTACCACCGAGTAAAAGTGATAAAAGAAAAACCCGCTTCGGAGTAGAACCCATATCACAGAGTAAAAGTGATAAAAGAAAAACCCACTTCGGTGTAGAACCCATATCACTGAGCAGACAGTCACCCAGACCATCGTTAAGTTGGAAGAATTTCAAAGGGGTCACTTGGGAACTCCACTCAAGGGACGCGTTGTTTGAAAAGTGAAGTCTAGTCGGGTTGCCCCCAAGCTAGACGCAAAGATGGGTCTAGACGGGCTGCCCCCGAGCTAGATGCAAGGATGCAGAGAAAGGTCTAGTTGGGCTGCCCCCAAGCTAGATGCAATAGGATTTGTTTGTGAGAAAATATTTCAAAGAGGTTCTTCGGAAACCCTTCAAAAGAAAGAAGGTCCACTTAAGGGATGCTACATTCAAAAGACATAGAGAGAGAGAGGGTACTTAAGAAGGACACACATCTCCAAAATAAGTTACCACCCCCAACGTAAAGGGGAGGAGAACCACACAAGATACTTTAAGCATGAAGGATAGAGGTAGACATCGATATCACTTGTCATGCGAAGAAAAGGCAGGTGCATTAGCAGACACCTGAATCGCAAAGTTATTGTATTATATCCTTCAAGGCCTTACATTTGCTAGTGGAATGGCCAGGAACTCGATGGTATGCACAAAAAGAATGTTTTTCTTTATTGTGTTTATGAGATTTCTTACGTGTAGGAGGATGAAGATTAATTAAGTGAGCTTTGAGAAGCCGCAACAAAATACACTCTCGCTCAGACAAAGAATGAGGAGCAGGAAGCAACCCTTTCTCTTGTGGAGAAAAGCTTGAATGCCCACAAGAAGAAGAAGACACGAAGATAGAAGAAAAAGGAGGATGGACCAATCCGCAAGAACAAGGTTGAGCGGACATCGCGTTAGCATTCAACTGTGATTTCTGTTCAGATTGTTCATTTGAGCAACCAAGCCCCAAGTCATGCTTACGAGGTACAAATTTTATAGGGACCTGTATGCCTTGTTCATTATGCCCACAACCTTTACGCTCATAACCGTACTTAGAGACGAGCTTAAAGCTGAGGCCATAACACGTTTGCAAATCATGAGAAGGAGAGGGATCCTCATAGAGAGTTTTATTTCAGCAAGGGGGAACATACTCTTCTACTGGATCGTCATCATCCTTCTTGATAGGGCTGTTAGCATTATCCTCCTTAGCAGAAGCATAATCATCTTCCTCAGAAGGAGGATCAACACTTAGAACATTACAATTCACATTCACATTATCCCGTGATACAGAAGAACAACCATCTTCGATAGCGGGTGTGAATGATGTTGTCGAGGGGTCTAAGCAGATCAGGTCAACTTTATATTCCTGAGTGAAGGAATCTGTAAAGTCTGAAGGACCCCAATCATCTCTAAGACATGCATTCATTTGAGAAGAGGTAGAAGGAGCAGACTTAGGATTTCTTTCTTCGAAAGGATCTTCCTTAGGGACATCTATCTCAAGAGAATCCTTTGTAGTAGATACTGTTGGAGTAAACATCGACACATTGGAAGATACCGAAGGAATAAGAGTAAGCACAGCTGAAGCTTGACCAGCGACTACCATCTCACATAAGTGCATTGCATCAAGGTCAGCCTTAACTGTGACTACTCGGTTATTACAAATGAACTTAATAGATTTATGCAAGGTAGATGGGACTGCACCCATAGCATGAAACCACGTTCTACCAAGAAGGAGGTTATAAGGTAACTTATCTGATATAACATACACAAGGGTAGGTACGGTAATAGGTCCCAACCTCAAAGGCAAGACTATCATGCTTAGGGCTTGTCGACCGACATTATCGAACCCACGAATGTCAATAGAAGAAGTATTAATAGAAGATGGGTCAATATTAATCTTAGGTAATAAATCAATGCTACATACGTTAAGCATCGAACTGACATCAACAGGAGTACGTCTAATACCAATCGTATTAATATTAACTATAATCATTAGAGGATCCACTTGCTTTTGTTCTTTCGGAGGCGGGAGTTCCTCGGGATAAAATGTAATATTCGATGAATTCACACGAATATAAGCTATCAACGCATCAACATCTACCAGCCTAGCAAAAGAAGGAAAGAGGATCTTTTGTAAGGCTTCTTGAAGCATACCTTGATAAACCAGAGCAGACTGAAGCAAGTCCCATAGTGAGATCTTAGCTGGAGTAACTTGAGGTTGCTCGACAAGATTGTTATCACTAGGTTCTTGAGGAAGTCTTAGTTGTTTATTCATTCTAGTATCATAGGTACGGGCTACCGCTCTATAAGAGGGAGCCATAGAAGGATCACAGGGATCACTATCAAATGGAACACCATCAATAGCACAAACCATTTTAGGAGAAGGACTAGCCGGAGTCACGCAAATGATTGGTATCTTAGGCCTTTGAGGGGTGGAAGAGACATAGATTACTTTTATAGAGTCATCACAACTAGTAGAATGATTATTTGCATACATATTCTCAACATCAATCCAAACAGGATCAAATGTGGAAGGAGATTCATCATGTGCCAATGCATCATCTCTAGAGGAGAGTGCATTGGAATAGATAAGAAATTCATCATTCACAAATGCAACTTCTTTAGAAGAGACTACATTAGAATGAGTAGGAGATTCATCATTCACAAATACATCATCGCTAAGGAGGGTGCATTGGAATGAATAGAAGGTAGAATAATATTAAGAAAGGTATCAATGATTTCATCTTCTTGCAACAAGATATCCTTTGAAGCGAGAGGACTCTCATGAGAAGGATCAAAGACACAAAGTGACATGGGTAAAGCCAAATCACCATCACATGCATGAAATGGAATATCATTAAAATTTTGAATAAAATTAGATGCAAAACTAATAAAAGAAGATATTAAATTCATTATGATTTTTTTGGAATTTTCTATGTTCTAGTAATTTGCATTTTTGGAGGTCTTCGGAGTGGAATTTGAGGTCGGAACTTGCGTCAATCCCTAAAATTTGACTACCAAAGGCACTAGTATTTTAGGAATTGAACTAGTTCTCTAGAATACCTTTCCAATGGTGCAAACGGTTCTAAATTCCGAGCACCGAGTCAAAATTTATGACCCCGCCAAGCAGGGGTAAATAAATTACTAGTTTTTCGAAGAACACTGTTCTTCACGTCGGGTTCACCAAAATGTAGAGAAGGGGGATTCACTACTCATGAGTTCTCTTTACTTAGAGATCCTCACAGGGTGAACTTCCCTAAACTACCTCAAAGGACAGTGATGCAAGTTCTAGAACCAGAAAGGGCAAGTCACAGAGATTCTCTGGATAGACTGACAAGCTCTCGGCCAAAGGACGTCAACGTAGAATACAGACAACAACGCAGTGCGTTGGCATCCCCGAGGTGTGTTGGCATCTCGTACGGACCAGAAAGCAAGTTATCACATAAAACAACAAATTGACTACTAGCAATCTGATTACTGAGAACCTCTAGATTGTAAGGAAATGACAAAGCGATAAAGATGAAGTAGAAGTGAAGTAGATAAGGACAAGGAGAAGAAGGGAAAAGAAATGCTTACGACTATGTGAATGATGAAGCCTCGAGCTCATGAATGTCTTCAATACCTGTACACAAGAAAGAGAGGAAGTGTTGGGGTTGTATAGGGGTTTGTCTCAGTCAAATCCTTGTTTTAGTGTTTCCACCTCCATGGATAGCCAAGTATGGAATGAAGTAAAGTACACAAAGACACTATAAAATAGTGTTATGCTACTCAACCAAATAATAGAGGAGAGGAGTGAAAGCTTACCACCTTCACCAAAAGCACTCAAGGCTAGTGGGGGAGAAAATGAGAGGAACTCAAGCCTCTACTGTCGTGGTGTTTCGTCCCACACTTGCTCTACTGAAGTGGTGGAGTGTTGATGTTGCTGCTATGAAGTGTAAAGTGTTTGGAGAGATGGTGAAGAAGCTGCTTGGAGCTTGCGTGAGATTGTAGAATGCTAAGGAGACTGCCCAGAGTCTGTGGAATATGAAGAGATCCAAAAGATCCAAGAGATGCAAAATGGAAGTAGGAATAGTGAATATGAAGGAAAGAGGGAAGAAAATGGTCATATTCGGGTCAGTTGGCCAAAGAGGACGTTACAAGTTGACTCCCAATGGAAATTGTAATGCCTCTGCAAGCTTGAGAGGTGGGAATCTCTCAAGGACGTAAGCGCGCTGCGCGGACATCTGTGCACCATGCGAGCGTCCTCGAAGTTAACGCATCTACCGACGCTCAAAATGGGTGCCGAGTGGAACGTAGGCAGCGGGCTTAGGTAGAATTAAGCCTCCACATTTGGTTTTCTAAAGTGTTAAGGGGAAAAAAGGGAATTTGTGTTAGGGGTGCAAATTCATGTTGATACACTTTCAAGCCATATATATGTTATATGAGAAATCGGTTACATCTCTTGACAAGCCTTAGCAGTGACAATTATTTTTGTTTTTATCAGAATGGAAAAATGTGGTGTGAAGAAAATAAATGCTTTTGTGAAAGGAATTTTTCCACCTGTCACTAATTATGAGTGTTTTTGTAAACAGATCTATGAGTGTATTTTGTTCCATCAAAATAGTTCGAAAAAGACAGATGAAAGGCAGTGCATTTTTTCTATATACATCTTTTTGAAAATACAGTGACTATTGAGTGTGGTGAGTGATATGTTCTTTGAAGCATAAGTGAATATTGTTGTAATAGTGATCCAAAAATTACAATGCAGAATGATAGTCTTTACATTTAATATGTCTAGTATTTTGAAGATTTGTTAAGTGAATCTTTAGGATAATAGGGGTATTAGATTGAGAGGCTTTTGTGAGTTGATTAGAAAATAGAGAAATCCTCTGATATATGATTGTACTAAAACTAATGAGGGGTTGGTGCTCCTTGAAATGGGTGTTTCTAAATAAGGGGTTGTTGCTCCTTGAGTGGGTGCTCTGAAATTTTCCTGTAAGGCATTGTAAATAGTGATTTGAAAGGATAAGCCATTATGGCAGCATTTTAGGAGTGGTTTTTCTACCCCAGGAGCGTTTTCCACTCAACAAATTATTTGTCTCATGCTCTCATTTATGGTCTCTTTGCTTCATTGTGATAATATTGTAATGTTCATTGTATTGTTGTGATTCTTCTCATTTTAGTTCTTAATGGTTGCATTCAACTCATGAATGTATTTATCATTAAAAATATTGATAGAACAATTTATCTATGTTTCATTTTCTGGGAAATGTTAAAAATGGTTTAAGACACTAATTCACCCCCCCTCTCAATGTTATCTTCACTCCAACAATTGGTATCAGAGTGTGGGGTTCTCATATAGGTCTAAACCACCTAGGATTGATTATGGTCTTGGAGTCTATTAAAGATGTCACAATCTCATGAAGGCACTTCTGTGACTAGAGCTCCTTTGTTTGATGGCACAAACTATGTTTTCTGGAAAATCAAAATGGAATCATAGTTGATTTCAATTGATCTTGATGTTTGGAGCATGGTTTTAAATGGGTATATTGTCCCATCCATAATACCCACCAATGCTGCTGAGAAAAAGAGGTATGAAACTAATGCTAGGGGTAAGCATGCCATCTTGTGTGGATTGACTAAAGATGTATTTTTTAAAGTCATGCATTGCAAATCTGCTCAGGAAATTTAGGAAAAACTTGAAAACATTTATCAAGGAAATGACAAAGTCAAACTGTCAAAAATCCTTACACTCAAACATCAGTTTGAGGAAATGAGAATGAGGGATGATGAAAAAGTGGTTGAATATTTCTTTAGAATAGATGAAGTTTTTAATGCTATGAAAGGATTAGGAGAAAATGTAAAAGAGTTTGATGTGGTTACGAAGGTCATTGGAACCTTACCACCTAAATTTTCATATAAAGTTTCAGCCCTTGAAGAAAAGAAACATTTTGATCATCTTACCTTAGATAGTCTGCAAGGAACTCTTACTGCTTATGAAATGAGAACAAGCAAAAACAATTCAACAGGAAAAGAAATTGCTTTTACAACTAAAAAGAAAGAAAAAGTAGATGATAATGAATCAAAATATTCTGATTCAAAAGAAACCCACTTTGTTAGAAAAATTAAAAAGGGTTCTGGAAAATACAAGGGAAAACTTCCCTTTAAGTGTTTTAACTATGGAAAAATTGGACACTTTGTAGCTAAGTGTCCCTATGATGATCAAAACAATGACAATGAGAAATCTGATAAACTGCCTAAGAAGAAGGCCTATAAACCTAAAAGAAAATTCAATTTTAAAAAGAAGAAGAGTCTGTTTAGTAAAGATGAAACTGACACTGAAACATAAGACTCTTTATTTGAGGAAGATGAGACTTTGTTTATGGTTGAAGTCAAACTACAAGAAGAGACAAACAACAATGAACTAGAAGATGGTGAATTAAAATGTGCCTTAAAGAAAATTAAAAGTCTCAAAAATCAAATTCTTGCTCAAGAACATAAATAAGATCAAGTTCTTGCTCAAGAACAGAAATAAGATCAAGTTCTTGCTCAAGAACATAAATTTCAACAAGAAATAGTCTCTCTGAAGACTCGGCTTGAAGAAGCTAAGAGAGTTGAGGATTGTCTTCGAGTAACTGTAAGTTTCAAAGATCAAGAAATTCAGAAATTGGAACAAGAAGTTGTTTGTCTTAGAAAGAAAATGGAAGGGTATGAAAGTACTCTAAAACTTAATGAGATGCTCAACAAGAAGAAACTGAACAAAGACAAAATTGGTGTTGGATTTGAAAAGGGTGAATGCTTAATTGATAATGCAAAGCAAAAAGTTTCTTCTGAAAACAAGAGTTCTGGTCCAAATCATCTTGAATCTGGTAAGAATCATGTTTATTCCTTTAAATACAATAGAACATCATACATATTCAATCCTTTCTTTTATGGTTACTATTTGTTTTTTGCAACAAATTTGGCCATAAAGTAAGTACCTATAGGCTTATGACTTCTAGAATACCAAAATTTGGACATAAGTTGTACTTTGGCTTTGTTAATTAGGTCAGATGCTTTAAATGCAACACTTTAGGACACACTATCAAACGATGCAAAATTGATCTACATAATAAACAACATAAAACTAAAACAGTTTGGAGACCTAAAAGTGTTAAAAGCATAGAGCAAACAATGTTGGTCCAAATTGCTTTTCATTCCAAAAAGGACTTATGGGTCCTAGATAGTGGTTGTTCTAACCACATGACAGGTGACAAGGATAAATTCATTAAACTTGAAGATTATGCTGGAGGATATGTGAAGTTTGGTGATAACACTGGTATACAAATTAGAGGTAAAGTCTCACTTCTGTTAAATGAGGACACTCCTATCTACAATGTGTATTATGTGGAAGGCCTAAAGCACAACTTGCTTAGTGTTAGCCAAATCTATGATAGTGGCTATCATGTTATGTTTACTTCATAGGGATGTGAGACCAAGAACAAGTTTGGAAAATTTGTTGCAGCTGGGAGAAGAACCAAAGGTAATGTTTATAATCTTCTTGACACCTCTGGTAATGATAACAATGAAGGTATGTGTCTAATGGGTCAAGTTGAAGAAAGTTGGTTATGGCATAAAATATTAGGACACATAAACTTTGAAAATCTGGTTAGAATCAGTAAAAATCTGAATGTTAGAGGTTTACCAGTCCTTAAAAAACCAAAAAAATATGTGTGCAAAGAATGTTTAAGTGGTCAACAAACTAGAGTCAGTTTCAAGACAAAAGAACATTCTTCAACAAAGCCCTTACAACTAGTACATACAGATCTGTGTGGCCCAACTAGAACAAGGTCAATTAATGGTGAAAAGTAATTTATGTTGTTTGTAGATGATTACACCAGAATGGTTTGGGTTACTTTTCTTAAACATAAATCAGAGGCATTTGAAAGGTTCAATATCTTTCGTAAAATGGTTGAAAAAGAATCTGATTTAAAGCTTAAATGTATAAGATCTGATAAAGGAGGCGAGTTCACCTTTCAAGAATTTGTTGATTATTATGAACAACATGGCATTAAAAGGCAATATGTAGCAACTAGAACACCTCAACAAAATGGGGTAGTTGAACATAAAAATAGAACTATAAAGGAAATGGCAAGAACAATGCTAGATGAGGCTAAGTTGCCTGACATGTATTGGAAAGAAGTAGTTCATATAGTTGTGTACATTTTAAACAGAGTGCAACTTAGGTTGAAAACAAAATACACTCCTTATGAATTGTGGCATGGAAAAACTGCTTATGTAAAACACTTTAGAATCTTTGGCAGTAAGTGCTTTATTAGGAAAGATGATGAACATCTAGGCAACTTTCAATCGAAATGTGATGAGGGTATCTTTTTGGGATACTCAACTAATAGTAAAGCCTAAAAATGTTATAACAAAAGGCTTAATAAAAATTTTGAGGCAGTCAATGTGAAAGCTGATGAAAGACCACATTTAGGAACTAATCTTGTGGAAATTAATGAGGAAGAAACAAAAACAGAAACATAACTTGAAATAAAGTCTGAAAATGTTGAAACAACAAGTCCTAAACATGATGAAACAACAAGTTCTGAAATTTGTGTGCCCAAAACTCCTTCAAAATCTCTTGATAGATATCATCCTAAAGACTAGATTATTGGGGATAGATATGCTAGAGTTCAAACTCGAAGAAAGGCTGCTAAAATTGAAGAACAAGCTCAAATAGCAGAGCATACAATCTTCTGTTTAGTCACTGAATTTGAACCTAAAAATTATGATGATGCACTCACAAATGAATGTTGGGTTAATGCTATGCAAGAAGAGATGAATCAGATTGAGAAAAATCAAACTTGGGAATTAGTCTCAAGACCTAATGACAAGAATTTCATTGGTGGCAAATGGATTTACAGAAATAAGCTTGTTGAAAATGGAAATGTTGTTCGCAACAAGGCAAGGTTTGTCTACAAAGGCTATGCTCAACAAGAAGGTATTGATTTTGGTGAAAACTTTGCACCAGTTGCTAGACTAGAATCTATTAGAATATTCTTGGCTTATTCTGTTTATAAAAACTTCACTGTTTATCAAATGGATGTCAAAACTACTGTTTATCAAATGGATGTCAAAACTACCTTTTTGAATAGCTATCTAGATGAAGAGGTCTATATGGAATAGCCTGAAGGGTTTGTTTGCAAAAATAAGCCTAATCATGTTTACACGATGCAAAAGGCCCTATATGGCTTAAAACAAGCACCTAGGGCATGGTACTCTAGGCTGGATAATCATTTGACATCAAATGGCTTCATTAGAGGAGGTGTTGACAACAATCTATATGTTAAGATTGAAGGTACTGATATTTTGGTTGTTGAAATTTATGTTGATGATACCATTTTTGGCTGCAATAATGTTGCTTTAAGCAAAAAATTCTCTCATATTATGGAGTCTGAATTTGAAATGTCAATGTTGGGAGAATTGATCTTCTTTCTAGGTCTTCAAGTTTCTCAACTTGAAAATGGTATATTTCTCTCTCAAACCAAGTATGCTAGAGAGATGCTTAAGAAATATCAAATGGATGGATGTCATCCAGTTAGCACTCCAATGGTTACAGGCTACAAACTCACTAAGGTTGATGATTCTCCTAATGTAAACAAATCTGAATATAGATCAATGATTAGCAGTCTATTATATTTAATTGCTTCTAGACCTGACATAATGCAGGAAGTTTGCATGGTTGCAAGGTTTCAGGCATCACGTAAGGAATCTCATGTTACTACTATTAAAAGAATCTTTAAATATGTTCAGGGCACTCTTGATTATGGACTGTGGTATCCTAGAAGCAATGATTTTTCTTTAATTTCTTATACTAATGCTGACTAGGCTGGTTGTTTGGATGATAGGAAGAGCACCAGTGGTGTTGCATTCTTTCTTGGCGATCGTTTAGTGGCATGGTACAACAAGAAACAAGAATCTGTTTCTCTTCCCACTGTTGAGGCAGAGTGCATAGTTGCCACTTCTTGCTACACTCAAGTACTGGGGATGACACAAACATTATCTGATATGGGTATTACAATTTCTAAGCCTATTTCTATTCTCTGTGATAACACTAGTGCGATCAACATTTCTAAAAATCATATTATGCACTCTCACACTAAACATATTGCTATCAAGTTTCACTTTCTTCGTGAAAAGGTGTTGGCTAATGAAGTGTGTTTACAGTTTGTTGCTTCACAAGAGCAAGTTGGTGATATTTTCACTAAGCCTTTATCTAAAGAAGTATTTGAAAGGCTGAGACTTCAATTGGGAGTTATCTCTCAATCTTTACTTCACTGATTTACCCATTTTTGGCTTAGGGGGAGCTTGTTATAGCATTTGTTCATTCACAACTCTCTTGCAAATTGTGTTTGTTGCACTATTTCTCTACTTGCAGCTGGTTCTTCTAGTTATTGGTTGGCTTCTTAGTTGTTTTTCATGGCTTTTCACAGTCTTCTCCTTTATTCTTTGTCATTGAGGAAAAAAGGGGGAGAGTCATTTGTGTTTTTCCATCAAGGACAAAGGGGGAGTTTGTTGGTTCTCAGTTGTGATCTTGGTTTGTCCTTGATGACAAATCCACTTGATTTGAGTCTCATGGTTTGACTGCTTCAGATTTGGTCTCTTACAAGATCTTTATGCTCTTCATATTCAGTTGTCTTGTCATGATATATACTTGATGGCTCTTGATGATGTCAGTTTCTTTACATGGTCTTCTCGTGACATGCAATTTCAGATTTCAGCTTGCTTTGATACATGATGATTATAACTGGTTCATATGGTGATTCACATGGTTCATGGCATGCACTTTCAAGTTTTAGTTTTTACATGTTGGTATTGATATTTGACATGGTGTTCATTGTGATAGGGTATGCATTTGTTTCAAGGCATGCATTTGCCTCAGATATATATGTCATTGTTATCTTGACAGGTCCCAGGATCTTTATGCTTCAGGTTGTTCATGGTCTTCGTGATTCTGGTTAAGGT
Organism: Sequoiadendron giganteum; assembly: GCA_007115665.2. NCBI lineage: Eukaryota > Viridiplantae > Streptophyta > Pinopsida > Cupressales > Cupressaceae > Sequoiadendron > Sequoiadendron giganteum. The sequence goes on along the minus strand of CM021104.1, from coordinate 108,788,699 downwards.
ATATTCTGTAGGTATATTATTTAAATTGATCATTTTCAGTTTGATCTTGGCTTCATTGATATTTATCAAGTTGATGGTTGGCTAAGAGAAAAGAGGTCACTTTGATACCGGGTCTCTTTTCTTTTGTATTGACAATGGATGGTGTCTTTGTAAATTATCATGAAATTTGGTTCATAATGTATACATTGCTCTATTAACAATCACCTTGGTTGAAGCATTCGAATTCAAGCAGCCAGTATGTCATTATATTACTTTGGTATATGTTTTCTTTTGAAGGACTTCAAGGTCGATATGTCCTATGGTGAGGATATTAAATTATTTATATTTTACACCAAACATGGTGTCGGGCACTAAAGTGATATGAGGTCTTTTCCTAAACAAAGAAATCGTTCTCTAAAGGTTAAAAGCTACTTGTGAAAAAGCTAAGGTAAATGTTTTTTTTTATGCTTGTGATATTGGTCTTTATCACAATTTGGTATTATGGAGTTGGCATCTAAAAAAAACTAAACCCTATCGGGTTTCCCTAAGCATACTTTAGTGGTGATATTGTGTTTGACTTAATGAAAAGTTACTTGGTTATAACTCTTAGTAGCCATCATTTTCCATAATCTATGTCGATATTTTGAAAATCTTGTGCATCAACAGTGATCATGTGGTCGACATCCTTGGTAAATGAAGTGACAACAGACTCATAAGCATTTTAATAAGTTGTTTATTATCGTGTTTGTTTCTTCGAACTTCAATGATTCATTAACTTTGGAAAAGTGATCGAATGACTTGTGAAAAGATGGAACGAATAGGGAAAATTTTATTTTTCTTTTTCTTTGCTAGGGTTTGGAACCCTAGCCACCGCCATGGAGAGAGTGTAACTGATGTATCTTTGATAATTGGTTTTGCTGCAACACTAAAGACAGTAGGTGAAGCTCACTGTATGAGCTATGTCTTTTATGATTACTCGGTCTTCTATTTTTTATTAGCTAAGGGCTCGAGTTTTGAAGGATATTCACTAGTTTTTCTCCTGCTAGGTTGGTAAATGCTTCGTGACAGGTTATCATGCTCTCTTTTTCATTTTCATTCATTGAATCAGGTATTCTTTCCATTGCTTGAAGAAAGTTTTAAAAAGGGCAATTATTTCGCTTTGCTCGAATATGGAAGGATGTAAGTGGGTTGTTAGAATCTTGTGTTAGGTTATCATGCTTTTCTTTCGGTTATTCTTCTCCATTATCAGTATTCTGATTTTTTTTTTGTTTCTTTCAAGCCATATATACGTTATGTGGGAAATCGGTTACATCTCTTGACAAGCCTTAGTAGTGACAATTATTTTTGTTTTTATCATAATGGAAAAATGTGGTGTAAAGAAAATAGATGCTTCCGTGAAAGAATTTTTCCACCTATCACTAATTATGAGTGTTTTTGAAAACAGATCTATGAGTGTATTTTTCCACCTGTCACTAATTATGAGTGTTTTTTAAAACAGTTCGAAAAAGACAGATGAAAGGCAGTGCATTTTTTCTATATACATCTTTTTGAAAATACAGTGACTATTGAGTGTGGTGAGTGGTATGTTCTTTGAAGCATAAGTGAATATTGTTGTAATAGTGATCCAAAAATTACAATGCAGAATGATAGTCTTCACATTTAATATGTCTGGTATTTTGAAGATTTGTTAAGTGAATCTTTAGGATATTAGGGGTATTAGATTGAGAGGCTTTTGTGAGTTGATTAGAAAACGGAGAAATCCTCTGATTTATGATTGTACTAAAAATAATGAGGGGTTGGTGCTCCTTGAAATGGGTGTTTCTAAATAAGGGGTTGTTTCTCCTTGAGTGGGTGCTCTGAAATTTTCCTGTAAGGCATTGTAAATAGTGATTTGAAAGGATAAGCCAATATGGCAACATTTTAGGAGTGGTTTTTCTACTCCAAGAGGGTTTTCCACTCGACAAATTATTTGTCTCATGGTCTCATTTATGGTCTCTTTGCTTCATTGTGATAATGTTGTAATGTTCATTGTATTGTTGTGATTCTTCTCATTTCAGTTCTTAATGGTTGCATTAAACTCATGAATGTATTTATCATTAAAAATATTGAGAGCACAATTTATCTATGTTTCATTTTCTGGAAAATGTTAAAAATGGTTTAAGACACTGATTCACCCCCCCTCTCAGTGTCATCTTCACTCCAACAATAAGAATAGTAAATTAGTATGAACCTTTGGTCAAAAATTAAAATGCAATATAATATCTCTATGTCTCTCACACATGAACATTTCATATAACCACATACCTTGTAAATGCTGACAATTGACTTATGGAATTCCTTAAGTCAACTGTAAGATGGGAATCCCCCCTAATTTCCAATGGCATGATATGCTATCAAAAACATTTATGAAAAGGTCGTTAGTAATTTTTTCTCACACAACAAAATATCAAAATATATTTAGTACTTAATCAATGTTACCAATAAATGTTAAATGATGATATATAATACCTTCATAAAATTATGAAAATCATGTGTTTTAAATCCTGTGATATGTCAATCAACTGTAAAAGCTTTAGCTAATGATGACCCATAACTAGTAGGTGCCCTTATTGAACGGATGACATTTTTTAGTTGGTCTAGCTCTTTTTTTTTTCAAAATCCATGGAGCTTCTACATATGTTTCATTTTCCTTGTTTGGCCACAAATGTTTTCTATCAATTTTGGTACGTGAAAGAGAAATATCTCTCCTCGAAGATAAGGTGTCCTTATCTTTGCCTGATATATATTGAAATATAGAATCTAAGATATTTTTGAAGATGTGCATAGGAGGGTGATCCCACAATAGTGGTTTACAATTTTTGGCCAAACTGGACACTGAGATAATTATTTTTAACTAAATCTTCACTTTCGGGCAACTATAGCGGCTAAATCGTGAGGAATTTGGAGACGATGCAAACTAGAGTCGCATCACATTTTTCCTGTAGATTCTAAAAATATTTTTTTCAAAATTTCTGATATCAGATTGCACTTCTTTTTCCATCTCCCACGAAAACTTGTTTTTTTTCAGAAAACAACATTTTTAAAAAGTGACGCACACGTATAATGCATAATTTTTTTTTCATGAAGGATAAAATTCTAATTCTTTCGAATTTAGATTTGTAACTCCAATATCTAGTGCTTCCACTTGGTTAGATAGTTTTTTATTGAATATTTTTTCTTTAATCAAGTTTTGAAATCAAACCAATTATAATTCAGACATAGCGCGACCATACAACGCGTAAATTTTTTTGTATTATCGAAATTCAAACTTTTTTTTTGTTGGATCAAGGACTTCAATATCTGGTGCACTCATATTTTTCAACTTTTTTTTTGATAATCTGCTATTTTTCCACATGTGCAGAAAAGAGACCTTCATTTTCGATGAAAAACCTATGTTTAATAAAACTAAAAAAACAAATACATAATAAAACCAAAACATATTAAAATTATATTCGTTGGATAGCTTGTTTTGATGACTACCTGATTCTAGTTGGGTTTGTGAAGATTCCTCCATTTTCATCCTCAACCCGAGCTTCAAAGTGCCAAAATTTAGGTTTTTTTTGTGTCTCAGGGGGGGATGAGGAATAAGGGGGGTTCGTACGAGCCTTGGTTTGAGTGAACCACCCTTCCATAAGGGATTTTGTTGGGTTTTTGGGTGGGAAAGAATTAAAAGGGTTCGCTCGAACTAGTAGGTTTGTACGAACCCATAAAATCAAGTTTTTTGCCATGTATTCATTTTTTGTGAGTTTTCCTTCGTCACTTGAATTGTAAACCACTATTGTGGCTTCACCCAGGATCTAATAGGTGAGATATTAATAGATCCTTCTAGTAAGGGAGCTCATAAAATATGGATTTCCTTTTCATTCCTTCTGGCATATTAACTACAACTTGTTCTAGTTCTTCAATTGAATCACCTCGATCAAAAAAATCCTCCCAAGCTTTCAATTCAACATCTTCATACTTCTTAAGCCAATCACCTAGACCCATAATCATGGGAGGGCCTCTATTTTCAAAATTTCCATCAAATTGATTATTCAAGCAATTTCTAAACTTATGATTTAGTGGTAGAAAAACCTTGTTGTTTGAGTAAATAAATTTATGTAGATCTTTCAAATACCACCCTTGAAATTATTCTGCACATCTTGGACATGCAAATATCCCCTTTGTTTGAAACCCTGCAATTCAATAAGTAATATTAATAACATCAAAAAAATAGTATAAAACTAAGTATGAAAGTTGGGATGAAAATAAATTATGAGTGTAAATACGTAAATATTTTATCTTACCAAAACAAACACTAAGTCTTGGGAAATCATGAATAGTCCAACATAACACACCATACAACATGAAGGACCTATTTGATGGAGGATGTGTTATGTCATACATTCTTATGCCTTTCCATAGTAGTTGCATCTCATCAATAAAAGGTGCAAGATAAACATCCATGTTTTTAACTTGATGTTTTCCTAGAACAATGAGAGTCAACATAAGGTGCTCCTTTCTAACACTAATCCATGGGGGAATATTGTATACTATCAATCCAACTAGCCAAACACTATAATTTGAGCTCAAGAAAGAAAATGGGCACACTCCATCAATTGCAAGACCAAACTTGATACTACGGGGTTCATCTTTGAATTTTCTTGTCCATTTTTCCTCTATGTGTTTCATTCCTTTGGAGTCAGCCAAAATTTGCACGAATCCATCTTTACTCCTATTCTTTGCATGCCAGCTCATCAATTGTGCAAGTGACTTGCAACGAAACATTCGTTGAAGTCTAGGTATAATTGGCATGTGACGTAAAACCTTCTTTGGAACAGTAGGACCTTGTACATTTGTACGATATCTCTTATCTTTGCATACAAGGCATTCTACCTTGTTCTTATATTCATCTCTGTATAAAATGCAATCATTTTTACATGAATGAATTTTCTTATATTCAATCCCCAACTTAATCAACAACAGATGCGCCTCTCTGCAAGTCGATGGCAACACATTCTCTTTAGGGAATATTTTAGTTTTTAGTGCCTTGTAAGATTTCCAAAGATTAAATCAATTGAATGTTTGACTTATGATGAACATGTTTGATATGTCGATCTATACTAGGACTGTTTATATACAATATATGGTTTTAAAATCCCCTTAAAGAAATATAAACGAAGTTGATCAATGTTTACGAATTATGTACACCAATTGACAATATGCAAAGTAAAAAATAGATTTCAACTCACTTCAGTAGGGTAGTGGATCCTTTGTCTGACCAACCAAATAGTGACTTGATTTCTAATAATATTAATGTGCATGTCAGTTTTGAGGTTCTACTTGCACCTGATTTGAATACGAGTGTCTTTGATGCTTGCTTGATGGAGTCTTTCATGTTGTTATCATCAACATTACGTTGGTGGTAATTACCCCTACTATCATTGTTACTATCAACCAAATGATCATTATTGCCATCATTGTTTCCATCCCCAAAGAAATCTGTAAGTATTTTATTCAATCCTTCTTCATGCACTACATTTTGATTCAATCCTTCTTCGTTAAGGCTAGGTGGCATGTCATCAGTGTATGTGGATCTCATCAGTTGTTCAAATTTCTCAGGTGGTAGTATTTTCTTCAATCTTTCTCTTTTCACCCTTGTATTTTTTAAAGGATGGTTTGGATCATCCCGTCCAAATCTTAATAACCCAGTTGGATCTTGGGTATTAGTATGTGTTTCATCAACATATTCTACCTATCAACAAATGAAAGCATTATTTAATGTTTGGCAACAATTGGATAAATCATAAATGTATCAATTTCAAAGAAGTATAATCAAATATGGCTTAAAAAATAAAAATAAAAATAAAAATTGTATGAACATATATACATCAATTGAATAATGGAACACTATTTTATAGACTACTTTTTTATACAATAATTTAAATAAAACACAACTTTGACAACATAGTTTATAAAACATCAGTCCACACTCATTTATTATTCTTTGGTTTTTTGCCCTTAAGAACATCCTTAGGGAGACCTTATTCTTCCCTTTTCTTTCACGCAGGAGTGTGTTTTAAGAAGGGGTAATCAATCAATAACTCATCCCCAATGGTAAGGTCCATAATAGCCTCAACTATTATCAATCTATCAACCTCTCTTTCCATATCTCCATCTTTATCATTTATAACCTCAAAAAATTGACAATTCAATCTTATAGTAGGCTCCCTTCCCTTACTAATATTTATAAATCCTGCAATATTTTTGTGTGTGTATGCACATCCATCTATATACATAAGATGAACTCTATTCATTTCTTTTCCACTTTCCAATTGGAGATGATGTGTATATGTATTTGAATTTAGACCATATGCTGACATGCGAGGCTTATATTCTGCTAGGCTTCTCCATTCACCACTTTAATATGATGGACCATAATATGGCATTAATCTCCTAGTGGTTTGTTTTGAATTGTTTCTATGTTTAGATCCCACATGTACATTTTGGACAATAAAGAGGCCTAGATTCTCTTCACGAATATTGGAGGGTTGTATCATATAGTTGTATCCCCAAAATTGAAACACCTTGTAAACTCTAGGTAGTTGTTGATCACTAGGCCAAGCACAATATAGTCGACGATCAAATGTCTCTTTGTAAATTGATCTCAAACTTAGGGGAAATTCATCATCTCCATCACATTCATTCTCATAGGGTATGTAGTCCACCTTCCCCTTGTCTTTAAGAAAATTATTCATCTTTACACCGGTTCTTGTTTTGTTACTTGTTTTCATCAATTCCTCATCTTTCGAGTTGGTATATTGGCACACATTTTTGTTAGATGTGTCATCTAATAAATGATCATTTCCCTCTAGGATGGAAGTTGGTGATCCAAGAAACTTTAAACCAAGAACTTTATCCTGCAAGTATCCATTAAGAAAAAAAATAGTTATTTAAATAATATAAAACAATGTTTAAACGAAGTATACATGTGATTTATATCAAATTGGAAAATTCCTTAGCACAATTCCTATTGGATTTGAATCGATTGTATGAGGAATACTACCGACTGGAAGCTCATCATATATGTAAAGTCTTTGTACAATCACTCATTTGAATTGTTTCTTTCCACAACATACAGAACATCTACAAACAACATTTTCTCAAATTATTCATCCCATGCACTATAGTCCTGACCAACCTCTTGTTTAGTTCAATCATTTGTTGTGTCTGTAGGATCCATTGTCATATCCTCTTGCACCCACTATCGTCTACGTGATTTAATAGTTTTAGGTCCATGTCCACGTACATATCTTATTCTTTTGCTAGTTGAACGCTCAGGCTCTACATTTGCTCCAATCTCCATCTAAAATAATCAACATGCATTAAATTATGTCAAGATTGGATAATACATTATAAATTTCAATAATATTATGAAAAAGATGGACATATCACAAAATGCCATCAGATCATTTTTCCTAAGTTAAGTCAAAATTTGAGTACCTGATGTCCCACTTCATCCGTTGTGTCCTCATTTGATATGACATGATCCATTGCCATGGCCTCGTCTCGCCCCTATAATACACAACATAGTAAATAATGTTTAGTACACCAATTATATCATTTCAATGAATATGCTATCCAACACAAAACCTCACTTTAGTATATATTTTACATATTGATATCATGTTTTGGCCATCCTAATTTTCAAACTTTTCCCTTGATCATAGAATCAAATTTAATCACCATTCCTGTGCATTTTCAACCAATAAGTTTGACCTTAAAGGCCTCATGGACAAAAAAATGACTTTATCTCCTCTATGTTGTAGCATTTATGAATTCATAAACACCTTCCTCCTTTGGTTGAAGTTTCTTTCTCTTCTTACCTCTATTGTATCTATAGATTCCATTGTCATATCTATTTCCACCCACTTTCCTCCCTGCGATTTAGTAGTTCTACGTTGTCCACGTTCTCCATCCATGGCCTCCTCTGGATCCTGTAATACACAACAATGACAATAGTCACATAACAAATGTGCACCAAGAGAATATTGTTGAAATTATCTTGTTAATACGCTCGCTTTTCATTAAGATGCACTATGAAAAATAAAATAGGACATTGCAACATTTTGCTCTTCACAAAAAGTTTACATGCAGAATCTTGACAACTAGAGGTCAAATCTTATGATTACATGATGACTACAAATTCACATCAAAAATACATTTATTTACAAGCTGACTACAAATAAAACCTATTACTAATAATTTTAGCGGGTTCTCTACCTTACACTTCTTCCACAAATTCATTAAAACCGTAGATATTTTTTGTCTGAAAACTAGAGATTGGATTCCTTATTCTTGATTGAAACATACTATAGGATGGAATGATGAGATCTAACAAAGTGTAAAAACATGTCAAAATATGTAATATATGCATGGATAAAGGAAATAGACAAATATATATGATCATACATGATGAATGATCTATCAATAATACATTAAATAAGGGTGGGTTAATGGGATCAAAGAGATTACACAAAAAATTCCCAAACCTTAATCAAGATTGTAGCAATGAAACATAGATAAGGGGTGCATCCAAACCCTAATAAAAAATAAAATGAACCATATCTACTTAAAAATGTTATATTTATAACCTTAATGTAGAAGGATAAACTGTAAGGATGAAACTTGAGTGTGTTTAAGAATGTTTGGTTCATGAATTTATGTAAGGAAGAATAACATGCCTCACGTAAATATCCCAAGTAAATTAATTAAATCAAAATGAATAAATAATATAACCTGCCTAGGATAAAGAGTTGAGAGTAATAACACCACTAAAATAAATGCTCAAAATTAAATAATAAAAATAATGGTATTTATTTATCGACTTCCATGCAAAATACATCATTTTGCATAGGTAGGTGCTAAATTAGGCACACTTTGTGCCACCTTTAACGCCCCAAAGAGATTACATTTAGGGTTCAAATTTGGAGCTAAAGTCGACGACTAATGAATCAAAAATGAAAAATAAAAAATTATTGCGAAAACATTTGAAAAGTTTGGAAAAACGTGTCATTTTTTCCATCGGGCTTTCTGGAAGCTCTCTTCTCAGCTGCCATAGGGTTTCACCTAGAAGTTGCATCTAGAGATTTCATGGAGTTTTCTAAGTAAAGAGATTGTTGGAGCCACGTGTGGTAAGCATTTTATTTTTACTTCTAGCTAGTATGACTTATTTTTGTCCCTCGTATCATGTGTTATTTGCATTAGTAGTTGGCATCATCTAATGTAGGTAGGTATATATATGACACTTTTATCAAAAAATTTGGCAGATTTAATATTTATTTCGCCCGTAGGTTGTGTTAAAATGAATTGAATTTGGTTAGGTACCCTATACTCGTTGGTTTGCATTCTTGTCAAATTTTACAAAAATCATGCATTGGCACCTTTGCCAAATGCCATTTGAAATGATAAATAATTTCATAGCATTCAAAGCCACAAAAATTGTATAATTTTGTTATAGTTTAGGGACGATTGTGCCATTTATGCCACAAAAATTCTCTAACAATAATTGAAAACCATAAAAAGTAAGGTTTTTGCTAGGGCTAAGGCATACTGAAAAAAAAAAATCTGTAATCCTCACCACATACCCTTAAACTAATTTTTTTTGGGGGATTTTTAATGTCAAAAACCATTTGGGGTTTAAAATTTTAAAAATCCTTTTAAAAAAGGAGAGAAACGCCATATGGCCTTGAATTTTTTAAGAAAAGTAGAAAAACCACTTATATGTTGACAGTAGATGCAATTGCGAAGTTGCTTTAAAACCATGATTGATTGGACTTGATCGACATGATGTTGCTTTATTAAACTTTCAATCAGCCTTTGTAATGCCATTTTTATGCATAAAAATGCTCCTTGCATTGCAAACATATTTGAATTGTACTTGACAATGATTGACTGTAGCTATGCATAAAAATGCTCCTTACATTGCAAACATATCTAAATTATTTTTCTTGACAGTGTGTACTTTCATACCTAGCAATGTGTACTTCATTTGCCTCCACAAACTTAACGAAAATAATTTTCCCTAGGTCACCTCAAAATGTCAAGCAATAGAGGGAAGAGAACAAATGGAGCGGACTCTGGCCACAATGAGGTAAGTCTTTGTCAATTTATAGATTTGTAAATGTTTCCATTGTTTCTTTCATTTTTAGTTTTTAGTTTTTTATTTTTAAATTTAAAAGAAGAAATTTATTGTATATATATATAGGGACATGAGACTGACAAAGATTAAGAGGCATTGACTTCCATATTGGGGGCAAAGGTAGTGAACAAATTGGATGTTGTGGACTAGACAACGCTTTCCATATACATAGAAAAATGATCTAGTGAAGCCCCTCGAACATTGCAACCAAATCAACCTTGTCAAAGGGAATCAATTGATTCCCCAATCAGTCCTGGATTGAGCAAAAGATCCAAGAGCAAATCAATAACAGTAAACTCTAGGAATGTAGAACAGAGAGCAGAGACTTCCACTATGCCAGCCACTCCTGGGACACAGACTTCTTCCACCACGCCAAGTTTTGCATCTTGCATTGGTAGCTACAATACCAAGATAGAATACGATGTGGTTTCAGGGGAAGTCCAAATGACAGATGTTGGAAAAGACATTGTGAATAGGTTGAAGGAATCATGTCTTCAACGGTTCAAAGACCATCTACATTTTTCATTCTTAAAGATACCCATACACCTGCAAAAAGTAGTTATCAATGACATAGAGACTGAATTTGGGATAGGTTGGTCTATGAAGAAGGTAAAACTATGAATGTCTCAAAATTGCAAGAGATTTCGGTGCAACCAAACAAAGAAGATAAAAAATATCCCTCCCGAGCTAAGGCTCAAAAAAAGGTCAATTGATGTAAGTGTCAAAGTATGCAAAGAGCTTGTAAAAGCATATGAGAAGTCTGATGCACAGAGGAAGTCTGGTGAGGAGAGTACGCATGTATTTGAATTTTCTCATAAGATTATATCAAATTTATTAAACGATTTTTAAATTTTATTTGTGCATAGTTAAATTGAATTAGTATATGTTTCAGGACAAGGCCTCCAAGGCTAGGCTTCAAAAATTTCATGCCACACATCACAATGGCCAGAAAGGTTTACCGACCTTGATCTGTACATTTGTAAGTATAGTTAATATGTTAAATGATTTTTTTTTTCCTAGGAAAAAGTAAATGATTGCATATTGATTAGTTTAACTAGTCCATGTGCCATGTCTTGACAAGAGGAGAAATATGGCCTGCATCCAAAGCAATATGAAAAGGAAATGTTATAGAGCAAAAAGTGGGCCGATTTTGTAATCTGGATGGAGAACGAGGTATCAATAGTTGACTTTCAATAACTTAGTTGGATATTATTGTGTTAATATGTCAATTTTCATTTATTGTGTTGAGTTTCAATAATCTTTGAAGAGGTTATAGAGTGATACTTGAGACAAACAGTTATAGTTGTACTCTGTTTGTTGTGTTTGGTTTCTATTGGTCTTCTTGTCTTCTTGTGTAAATCATTGTAGCAATAAACTAACAAGAGTGAACTTTATGATATTACATAAAGGGTAATAAGACCTTGTCTTTACTCTAAGACATAAAGTTAGACAACAATGAACATTAATGAAAATATCTTTGATAGAATTCTCATTAATAATTCGTATAAAATGTATGAATGGAGAGACAATGACCTCACAAGACTTACATATTTAGCTTAGACATGTTCAGAAACCATACAATTGACAAAATTACCTAGATTAACTCAAAACTTAAGAAATCGACTCAAAATGCATTTGCTCTGTGCTTTCTACTTGCATAATCGGCTCCAAAATTCAACAAAAGACCTGTACAATTGGCCTTGAACTCCCTTTTATAGAATAAGGGAGCAAAAAAATCCTCAAGCCAAGTATTACACATGTCACCCTCTCATTGGATTGCAATACACACATTCCCTTTTGCAATTACATTTACATCTTCAAAATGGAGGGAAAAAGTGAGATGAAATATTTCCATTCGATGAAGAAAATGGACCTGCCTTCCAGAAGGCATTCTGTTGGAGAGAAGAATCTTCTAACCGTTGTAGAATATTCATTCCTTGAGCTAAAGAAAAAATATGAAAGAGAAAGAAAGGTCGACCCAAACTAGCATTCAAATTATCAGTGATCGATCTCTACCTGTGGTGTTTGCTATAAGAGACACATACTTTATGCATTTCAATTTCTTAGGCCAGACCTGTATTATACTTGACCAAATGTATGTGTACTCTACCTTTGTGCTCATAAATACAATTCACCAATAAAAATCTTTTTCCATTGTTTATATTCATCATCAGATGGCCAATTGAAATTAATGATTTCATCCATCTTTGTTCCATATGGAGCATATTTCACCATCACCGAAGTTTTGCTTCTAGTTTTGCTTCCATGTTTGCTTCCAATTTTGCTTCCGGTTTTGCTTCTAGTTTTTCTTCGAGTTTTGCTTCCAGGTTTGCTTCCGGTTTTGCTTCCAATTTTGCTTCTGATATAACATCGCTTCTTGCATCTAGCTTTGCTTCAATTTTTGCATCTTTTGTTGCTTCTAATATGGCTTCTATTATTGCATCTTTTGTTGCTTCTAAAATTTCTTCCATTATTACTTCTTTGTTTGCTACCTGAATTGCTTCTTTTTTTGCTTCCTAGATAACGCCAAGTTTTGCTTCCAAGATTGCTTCTAGTTTGGCTTCCATTGTTGCTTCCTTTTTTGCTTCTAAAAATGCTTTTTTTTTTAGTTCCATTTATTAATTTAATATGTTTTATTTCAATTTAATTAGTTAAATATATTATGCCTCTTAAATAACTCATATGATTAAATAAAAAGATAATTATTATAACATGATCATCATTTATAATTAAAAAAAGTGATTCAAATATCTATATAAGTAGATCAAAACAAGTGATTAAAACAAGTGAGTCAAATATGCCACTAGATTAATAACATGTCAAAATGATACATGTCCAACAGTCGACATAAGTCAAAATGATACATGTACAAATGATATAAGTAAAAATGATAAATTATATAGCTCAAAATGATACAAGTCAAAATGATACATGTCCAAATGATATAAGTCAAAATGATACATGTCAAAATGATACAACTCAATAATATGGTACTGCAAATAATGAAAATGATACATATTATAGTAACCGCATCATAACGATATATCAAACAATGATCCATGATGCAGTATGTATGATCATGAATGTCACTAGCTACTACTAGCAACTGCCTCATTATCATCGTGATCATCACCATCGTGATCATCATCCTCATCATCATCATTGTCATCGGCCTTGGTGTCTTTTGTATCTACGTCATCATCATCCTCTGCCATGTGATTTGTACCAGAACCAACATATTTTGGATCTATATCATGAGGATCATCTTGATCTTCTAGAAGACCCATTTTCTGCAAAAAAAAATCATTTAAAATGAAAAGTTATTATTTATTTCATGCAATAATTTATTTTTCTGTTATATATCTAATATTACAACATGTGAAACAAAACAATAATCATATTACATCATATCAAAGTGCACATACCATAATGAAATTTCAAAAATGTTACAGCTAATAAGTCATTCAAATGATGTAAAACATGCAACAATTCTAATAAACGTTAGTAAAATATGCCAGCATTTGGTGGAAGAGGAAGAAAGATGACTAGAACTCTGGAGGCCCACCATAATGGATTTCGATATTCAACCATGAGATCAGAAGAGAGAGCTGGTATCATGTATCAAAACATTAAGCATGCATTCTTCCAGCTAGTGGAGAAGGAGATGATTACTTTGCTTCATTTTCATTTGCATAACCATATCATGGTGTGAACCAAGAAGACCAAGGATGTCCAGTTTTATGTGGAGGTAATGGATGTGGTCCAAACTTTAGGAGGGGCAAGAAGGTCAATGTATGATCCTAATGAAATTGAGGAAGAACAACAAGAGAGGGACAAGAAAAATAAAATCAATGCAGAGTTTCAAGGATTTGTCAAGCAAGTAATAGAGCTATGGGAGCAGCCTCATCTAAAAGATTTTGAACTAGAGTTTGATATACCATTTAGAGAGCTTGGTTTTCATGGAGTTCCTTTCAAAGCGTCTTCTTTTATTGTTCCTAGGGTAAACCATTTGGTAGAGTTGGTGGAATTACCTTTCTTAGTAATCACTATTAGTGAGATTGAGATTGTTAACCTTGAGAGAGTAGGACTTGGGAAAAAGGAATTTGATATGGCTATTGTTTTCATCCTATACAATAATTGCAAGAAAATTTAAGCTAGCATCAAATAACCAACAATTTTGAAAATAACATGAAATTTTTTAGTTGCTGCTATGTTAGGAATAAAATAAAAGGAAACAATGTTCCTTCTAGTGGCTTGATAATTGCAAATGAGGATTTATTGAATTTCAATGGAGTAAAATAAAAATTAAAAGTAGTCGATTCATATAATATATGTACATTAAAAAATTTATGGTGCAAAATTATTTATGATGCCTTCTATAGCTAAATACTACACTCATTTCAGGCATTAAGAAAATGCATCCCACCTAGAGTTTGAGTGACATTGTTTTTTCCCTAGAATCCTTTTCAAAATCATCACCCTCAACCTGATTTAGGATAAAACATCAATAATGAGCAAATTAACAAAAAATCAAAAGTGAATAATACATAATCTATGTTGTAAAGTTAAAAAGTCTTATAAAAATACATATAAAACTCCAAAACATTGTCCATTTTTTCTCTAAAGTTTAGTCCAATCAACCAAAGAAAGAAACATATATCTTATTACTATTTAAATCAAAACAAGATATCTGATATACAATTCAAAACATCAACATATGAGCTAATTTGTTAAAGTACCTGTTCTCCTTCAAGTATCGATTCCTTGATAAACTCAATTTGGTCCTCAAATACCTGTCACAAGTTTCAAAGGAATCTATCATGAGAATCTGACCATGACTATATGTAATAATCTAAAATATTCATAATCAGAGACGAGTGCTTTACAAATTCTATGACACATTGATGTATTCTTCATGCTTAAATGAGTGTTTAGAGCTATGGTAACCACATTCATGTCTTGAAGGAATCTCACTATCTAAGGAAGAAATCAAAGTGCCTTGGAGTAGCAATAGCATTGAACATCGACCATATGGTGTCTACATTTAAATAATTCAGAATGGTCAAGTTCACTGAAATGCACCTTGTGATTGGAAAGAAACAGACCATAACTCCCTATAAAATAGGAAATTGGCAAAGAAAGAGCAAACAATCCCTTGCAAACTAATTACAAATTAGTAGTCTAAGAAGCTTCTTAGAGGCTTACACAAGTGATCTTGCAAAAATCTGTGTTTTTGTCTTTGAAGACCTTTGAATTCCACCATGCTCTACATCAATCATCTCCATTTTTGTCTTGTTTAGAGAAAAATGAACATATAGAAAAACAGTGCAATTGTCTTGTGAAGCGGGTTCTGAAAAATAAAAAATGTAAAATACTTGGAAGAAAGGAGAAGGATATGCAGAATATTACAAACCCATGGTTTAGGGTTTCTGGGTCAAGCCCCAAATGTGGAAGGATTTATTTTTCTTTCTGAGAAGTGAAAGATCATGCCAAAAGGCTTGCACTCATTTTTCTGAGAGATCGTATCTGCAATAGGAGTCATGGGTTTTCAAAAAACCCCAGATCAAAGACAAACCCAGAATGCCATTGAATAGAGCCCATGGCCATAATCATGGAGCCATGAAGGAGGCTCAAAAATATAATAAAGAAAATTTTACACTCTAATCTTTTCGGAAATAGAAAAAATATTCTAGAGAGGCCGCGACCAAGCTATCACCAAGAAAGAGAAAAAATGCAGAAATAAAAAAGTCTTTCATCATTTGATCAAACCAAATATGGAGAGTATGATTTGTTTCATTTCTTTTGCTAGTGAGCTAAGTCCAGAAAAGCCGAGCCAAGATAGAAGGGTTACAAAATAAGGATGCACGGTAGAAATAAAACACCCATTTATTTGTATCTAGTGAGTCCAAATCGAGCTTGTTTTGACAAAAAATGGAGGTAAGATACAAAGAAATGGCGCATAGAAACTTACTCAATTTCTTGTTGTTTGAAGAAATGCGAGCTCTAGAAGTGCTTTGATGTCAGCCTCGAGGCAAGCAAGGCATCGACAGAGTAAAGCAAGAGAAAAATGAATGAGAATTCGAGAAGGAATGTCTTTGAAAACGCATTTAGATAAGTGGAAACAAATGATGAACCATGAAAGCTTTACCTGATTCGGCCTCAACAAAAATTTCTATGAAGAAAACTCTCAAAATCAGTGAGAAAATTGATAGATACTCCTTCAGAAAGCTCGAGGTTTCAAACTCTAATGATGGCGGCATGTGCAGGGCAAGGGAGCTCGAAAAAACCAAGTGAAAATGAGAGTTAAAAATTAGGGCTTGGGTATTTTGTTCTAACTCATCATGGCAGAAAAAATATTGATGTGAATAAACTCAAATATGTTTAATCATTAAATCTTTTAATATTCAAACAAATTTAGAAAACAAAATACATATATTTTATAATAAAAAATTACTATTATCTATTAAATTCATAAGTTTTAAGTTCATGCTTTTACCTCTATACTGCTAGATGATTGTGAGAGAGGTGTGGTAGCACGGTATACTGCCATACCTCGAGAGATTTCTTACTACCTAGCAGTAGTGCGGTGTAAACCGCCATACCGCGAGAGGCAACTGACTATCTGGCAGTAGTGCAGTGTATACTGCCATACCGCGAGAGGCTTCTGACTGTCTGCTAGTAGCACGGTATACCGCCACTCCATGGAAGCCTTCTAGTAGCAGGGTTCGGTGTATACCACTCTACCGCATATGCTTCTCACCTTCTCGACGGTATAGTGGTGTATGCTTTTGAACATTACTTGAAGAGTGTCGATGAGACAATCTTATTTGTCTTACCAATATCTCAATGTCTCATCAACATTAGATCTTATATTCCTTTGATGTTGGTTGTCAGTGTCGATGAGACAAGTTAATATCTCTTGCCGATATGCCACCGTCTAAATCTAGCGCTAAATCAGATGCTAATCTAGTGCCAGCTCGATAAATAGCACCGATTTTTTCAAAATATTGGAGAAAAAATATATTAAAACAGTGGGTGGAAGCAAAAAAGGGAGCTAATCATAGGGATTTGTTGTAGTGAAGAAAAATCTCAAAATTCTCTTGTTTTAATAAAAGAGTCATCCTCCATAAATTCATTACAAGGTTCATGTCTCAAGTCATCTAAGTAGCTTATCCCACTCAACTCCCCTTTTCCCAATCTAAGGCTACTTGCTATAGTATTTGCTACAACTTCCCTTGGAGGAGAATGCATTCCCTGTTGCATCTCCTCGGGAGTGATTAATATTTCTTCTTCCTCGATGTCTGGGTAGTCAACAATTTTTCTCACCTCAAATTTTTGCTTCTTATTTGGTGGGTGCTCTAATGGAGAAGGGCCTTTTGGGGGTGAATCAATCTCAATAACAACAGGCGAAGCTTTTCTAGGAGGTGATGAAACTAACCTAGCTGGAGAATCTTCCCTTGACCCTTCTAAGGTAGTAGGGGTTGGCAATGTCTGTTGTTTCTTAACAATCTCCTTCCTCCTAGAATATATTTTGATCTTTTTTGGAGGGTCATAGGAAGGTCTTTCCTCCTCATGTGCAAATGGCTTGTCTTCTACCGCTAATGACTTCCCCTTATCCTCAATTGTTCTTTCCCTTCTTAATACACCCACAACACTTTCAATTTTTTCCAAAACATATTGTACTCTTCCCCATTCTCCCCTAATATATGGCAAAGGGTTATATCTAGGATCAGACTTCATGGAATTCTCAACCATAATTTTGGAGGAAAGATACATGGCCTTCTTTTCCTCTTGCACCTTGAAATCCAAAATATTCTTGATAACATCTTCAAGGTAGTAGAAGTTATGCACAAATACACCGGTCCTTATCCTTGCCTTTACTACAAAAATGAAACCCTCAGGGTCATGGTTTATAGGGTGCACTTTCCTCAAGTCATAGGGTTCCAAGATCTTAACAAAATATTTCCACCCTGATGCAGTGCTAAGGATTCACAACTCAACTTCTTAGAGACATATTTCACAATAATGGGTTTCCATCAACTCACTTTACAAGACAATTACCTTTTCTAGGTATCCTTCCTTCACATGACCATTTTTTGATTCACAATCTCACTAACCCAACAAACTCACTCAACACCTTCAAACCCCTTAGAGACTCTATCTTGCTCAAGTTACCCAATATCAGGACCTTTATTCATCATCTTAATGCCTTTTCTCTTAAATCTGTCTTTAAGCTAGTAACACTCCAAATATTAACTGTCAGAGAAATCTCTCAATGTAGACCTTATCTTCAGACTATAACTGGCGTTTTAGATACCCTTTAAGCATTTTCAAAACATATCAAAATATCTCTATTGGTTACTTTGAGAAAAGGTGCTCAAATCAAGACCGTCCTGTCCAAATTAGGCCTAATTAGGCTTGTGACACACTAGGGCTTATTGATTTGGTCATCTCCAAACTTATTTTCCTTTAATCAATGCTTGGAACATGCTAAATTGGACCTACTCCTGCTTAATAGTCTAACAAAATTTCATAACCAATTGTATATTCACAAACCCTAAGCTTTAACCCACTTAACTGCTCTATTTCTTGACTGTACCCAAATTTACAATCCTATAACCCAATATTCCTCACGTAAATTTTGACCTTTTAGCCTAAAAATTTTAGAGCATGAAACTAGATGTAATAAGGAATGAAATCACAAAAAATCAAGAGTTTTCACTAGATACAAAGGGAGAACCACAATATTTTTTCCCTCACTGTTTACCCTAAACAGGGTTTTTAACAGTTTTGACAAAATTTGCAATATCTTATTCAAATCTTCACCAATCTGCATGAAACAAACTAGAAGTCAAAGGTGATTGGTCCTACATTCTCTTACAATCAATTAGATATCCTTTCATTCCTGTACAGTTTCGTACAAGGCAATGAATCAGTGAATTTTTTAAAAGAATATACAAAAAATAGTGCATTTATTCATTCAAATTCAATTGTGCAATCACCCACACCTTCTCAATTGGTTACAAGGCCTTTCTAAAGGAAAATCATCATGACCTTTCAGTTTCTAACTACTTTCCAAGCGAACGAAAGTAATGTGACTCTTCACCTTCCTATGTTGCATTTTTGCAACTTTACATTTTTTCAATTTTGCCAATTTGTGTTGACACCTTTTTACATGTTTACAATATTTAACCCAAATGACCTTCCAATAGCTTATACATGAATAAAATGACTCATCTAACCTTATTACAAGGTAAAGATACCAAAATTTGATCAATCTTCAAGAATTTTCAAATGGAGGCATGATATTGTAAAGGTGCTCTGCACCATACTCTCAGCCAAATAAAATTTCAAGTCCTCTTCAATTTGAAGCTGTCAACAAATATCCATCCTTTGCATGGTCTACCTTTGATTGACCTTGAAAATGCTCCTAATCATCTCCATTTTCACCTTAGGTTTCATTTTTTCCATACAAGTTAGGCTTCTTCTTGGTTTGCTAACTGAAATTAGGTTCTTTACACTTTGTTTCTTTTCAATTTTCATCTTAGTACCTTGTTCTCCTCCTTTCACTTTCAACCTTAGCTTATATCCCATTGAAACTACCATCGTAACAATGAAATGATAAATTACCTCTTTAACTTGGTGCTTTGGCCATGTAGCAATGGCTTCTTCATTTTCAATGTCCTTCAAGTCCTTTGCTTCCTTAAGGAGTTCTTCCTCAATCTGCCTCATCATCATTCTTATACGCATCTCTTCTTCTTCTTGCTTGTTTGTTGCTTCCCTTGCTTGTTTCCTTCTTCTTTTGAAAATATTCCTAATGGGCCATGTAACTCTTTTCTTGATCTTCATGTGCCAACTTTCCATCTGCTTAATCTCCCGTTTCATATTCATCATGGAATCCTAGAACTCTGCATCCAACCTTCTCATCTCTTGCTTCAATGTTGTTATCTCTTTGTCAAACTTCTCTTGCCTCTTTCTCTTTTTCCTTTCTTCCACTACTTGCAAATTTCTTCTTAACACTTCCATCTTTTCTCTTCAAGCAAGCTTCTTCTTGCTTCCACTTTCTCTCTACCTCACCTAGGTCCTTTCCTCTTTTACTTAACCTAGTCTCTTGGTAGCAACTAGGTTCTTCTTAACCTGCACAAACCACAACACAAAACCACAAAACATAAAATCAAATCTCTTTCTTTGCCCATAACTTTCTGAGCTCTGATACCAACTGATGAAATGCTAAGGATTCACAACTCAACTTCTTAGAGACATATTTCACAACAATGGGTTTCCATCAACTCACTTTACAAGACAATTACCTTTTCCAGGTATGCTTCCTTCACATGACCACTTTTTGATTCATAAACTCATTGACCCAACAAACTCACTCAACACCTTCAAACCCCTTAGAGACTCTATGTTGTTCAAGTTACCCAATATCAAGACCTTTATTCATCATCTTAATGCCTTTTCTCTTAAATATGTCTTTAAGCTAGTAGCACTCCAAATATGAATTGTTAGAGAAATATTTCAATGAAGACCTTATCTTCATACTATAACTGACTTTTTAGATACCCTTTAAGGGTTTTCAAAACATATTGAAAGATCTCTATTGGTTACTTTGACAAAAGGTTCTGAAATCAAGACTTTCCCATCCAAATTAGGCCTAATTAGGCCTGTGACACACTAGGGCTTATTGATTTAGTCATCTCCAAAATTATTTTCCCTTAACCGATGCTTGGAACATGCTAAATTGGACCTTCTCCTACTTAATAGTCTACCAAAATTTCATACCCAAGTGTATATTCATAAACCCTAAGCTTTAACCCACTTAACTGCTTTGTTTCCTAACTGTACCCAGATTTACAATCCTATAACCCAATCTTCCTCACATAAATCTTGACCGTTTAGCCTAAAAATTTTAGAGTATGAAACTATATGTGATAAGGAATGAACTCACCAAAAATCAAGAGTTGTCACTGGATACAAAGGGAGAACCACAATATTTTTTCCCTCACTGTTTACCCTAAATAGGGTTTTTAACCGTTTTGACAAAATTTGCAATATCTTATTCAAATCTTCACCAATTTGCATAAAATGAACTAGAAGTGGAAGGTGATTTATCCTACATTCTCTTAAAATAAATTAGACATCCTTTCATGCCTGTACAATGTCATACAAGGCAATGAATCAGTGAATTTCTTAAAAGAATATACAAAAATCAGTGCATTTATTCATTCAAATTCAATTGTGCAATCACCCATGCCTTCTCAATTGGTTACAAGGCCTTTTTAAAGGAAAATCATCATGACCTTTGAGATTCTAACTACTTTCCAAGTGAACAAAACTAATGTGACTTTTCACCTTCCTATGTTGCATTTTTGCAACTTTACATTTTTTCAATTTTGCCAATTTGTGTTGACACCTTTTTACATGTTTGCAATATTTAACCCAAATGACCCCAAAATAACCTATACATGATTAAAATGACTCATCTAACCTTATTACAAGGTAAAGATACCAAAATTTGATCAATCTTCAAGAATTTCCAAATGGAGGCATGATATTGTAAAGGTGCTCTACACCATGCCCTCCCTTAACCATCACAAAGTTTGCAAAGGCTATCCATTCAGGGAAGAAAGACCCCTTATGATTTTTTGGCAGATGTGCCATTTGTGCAGCTCCTAGTTGTCTCATTATTTCAATAAATCCAATCCGCAAAGATACATCCCTTGGTAGCACATAAGGATTGATAGATGTCCCATATACCCTAAATATAGTTGTATTTGGATAGGGAATGATATCTCCAATTATGAGTTATCTGCAATTCAGGCCTTCTTTCCATAGGTCTCATGAAATCATGAATCTCCTTTAGGATCCTTGGTGGATCATGAATCAAGGATCTCCTCAGCTTGGAGGCAAACACATTATGAAAGATCACATAATCAAACTTTTTATCATGTCTGTCCAGAATCGTGGTCCAACACTGAATCGACAACTCAAGACCATCCTCTTTCGTCTTCAATGACATATCTTTGCCAAAGTATTTCCTTCCCTTGTATAT
This sequence comes from Sequoiadendron giganteum, assembly GCA_007115665.2. Lineage (NCBI taxonomy): Eukaryota > Viridiplantae > Streptophyta > Pinopsida > Cupressales > Cupressaceae > Sequoiadendron > Sequoiadendron giganteum. The sequence continues at coordinate 108,766,446 of CM021104.1, read as the reverse complement.
AAACATATGCATTAATAGGGAGTACCACCAGAATTGAACCCAATTCTTTCCTTCCTTAAGAGAAAGCAAACCCTTGTGCATTGCTTTGCCAAGTAAGTAGCATAATCATAGACCACGTTGAAAGCTTTGTGTTGGATAAGTCCTGCCATGTACATATATTCTTTTGGCATAGTTTTTGGTGGATCAAAACTAATGATTTGGCATAAGGAATAGAAGGTATTCTTAAAGTAGTTAGCAAATTATTTCACAGGGAAAGGTTCCCTCTCATCTTTGCCAATCTTTATTTATCTCTTATTTCTTCCATAACCTATGGTAGCAGTATGTATTGGCAACATTGTGGTTCTGAACAAGACCTTGGTATTTTCATACTCTTTCCTGAAAACATACAGGTCAATAGGGATCATGTCTTCATTCCACTTAGACAAGTTAAAGACTTCAACAATTTCTTCTTTGGTAATCCTGACCATCTCAGCACCATCAAATGTTGTAATTACCCTAGAAATGGGGTCATACCTTGCTGCAATGTCTTTCAACAAGTCCACATCCATATAGACATTTGGGACCACAAGTTTTCCCATGTCTAATCTCTAGGTATTGCAAGTGGGAACTCCAAAATCTCTATTTCTGAACCAATTCTTGAACATGTGCCATCCAATGAAAGGTGTTTCAGCATCCTTGATACAATGTCGCTTATCCAACAACCCCTCATAAATCTTCGGACCATAAAATATTACCTGCCCCTGAGCTTTCTTACTTGTCGAGGGTTTGAGCTGGTCAAAAATATCCTGAGAGAGTAACCTAGTTGGAGTTTTAGAACTAGACCCTTGGGCTTTGGGAGCCATGGACAATTAGGTAGGTTCAAAGTAGGCTAGGGTTTTGATGCAGGATAGCTCAATACCTAGTGCTTAATTAAAAACTAGCACAAATTGGATATACAAATTTTGAAGCACAACAGAAGATCACACTTATGCACAATTTAAAGAAAAACAAAGCAATTAATCATACAAGCTAATCCAATTTGAAAGAAAGAAGTGAAAACTTTCCTTAAATCAAAATTTTTTAAAAGATAAAGCTCGTAATTTGACTTACGGATTTTTCGTTCACAGGATACCCTAATTTGTTCAAGTTGCAGCTTGAAATACTTCACATGATCCCCTGAAGGATTTGAATTTACTTGCAATCCTGAATTGTGTGAGGAAAATAAGTTGTTATGTGCTTTAATGTCAAAAAAATAGCGGTTGTGGGTGTCCTATCCACCATTATTGCTCGCTCGTGCAAAGCAAATAGTTCAATTAGTCATGCATCCAATTTTGAATAGCAACCGTCGATCTCTTTCCAATATGGCATAGAGAACGGTTGAGATCAAGTCAACATGGCTTGAATTTTATTTGTCTTTGTTCATTACCTCATCAGCCAATGAAATCTTGCTGACTGGAGACCATATCATCCTCTCCCATTGGCTCCACCTCCTTTCCCAAGCGAACAAAACAGTCCATGTGTCCATCATTCGTAGGCCTCGCAAGATTTTTGAGAGTACTTGTCTAAGTCATGCAAGGTGTGCGATATACGACCAAGATTTACCTTCAAAACTGTGGGTGCACACTTTTCAAACATTCACCAACCTCGCATCATTTCAGAGATCAATATTCAAATTCCATGAGGTTTGTGAGCAACGGCTGAGATGCGACCTTCAAATAGGATGGGTAGGATTTTTGCACATGTAATTAATGTTAGTTTTAAAAGCGGTGCCATGACTAGGTTAACGGGATTATAACCCATGAGGCAGACGTCACAATCAACTAAAAAATAATAATGAGCCCAACTTAGGAAAAATAAAATGGGGTGATATAACACTGAGTGACCGAAAAACCTATGCTAGGGGGCCGATAAAGATATGTTGCTAATGACTTAAGTCATGAATTAAGTGACTCATGATCGAATGAGCAAGTTAATGAGGAATACAAAGCTAACAAGGTTTGATTCATCAGAGTAAGAAACAAATATCGCTAGAACACATCTTGTTGTCTCCCCGATAGCCCGAGCAAAGCATATCAGAGACACCAAAGTATATTGGGGAAAGATGACATGTTGTCCCACTGATGGACCGATACAGTGGCATGATGAAGATAGTTATTAATAAAGTACATAGTGGTATTGGTGAGACACAAATCTATCAGGCTGACAAAAAGAATGGTTTCCTCGATACAACGATGAACTGACAAAAGAAAAGGGTATCAGGAGGAATGGTTGCTATTGACAGAATATAAAAAAAGTTGCCCCGATGAACCAATAACACAAATAATATCATAAGTGATTAATTACACACCTAAGGTACGATATCAGAGAGACTAAGGGGTATCGGGGAGACATCATCTGATATCCCACCGATGCCTCGAAGGAAAAACAATGGCATACATTCGCTTCGATGGGAAAATGGATATCGACCACAATCATATATTTGACATATTGATATCATGTTTTTAAAAGCTAAAGTTTCTCTTAAGTCACCAGTGTAGCTCTCTCTACCTTTTCAGACTCTTTCATTGCTACAGATCATCTGTGTGATTTAATCATTTATACCACATGGTTGATGTGCTTTGAATCCTTGGATCTAAAGGAAATTTCCTTAACATAAATGCTGCTAGGTAATTTCAATGTTGGCATGTATTTTGCATTAAAGCTAGTACCTAGAACATTGAAAATTATCCTTATATAAGAATTCCCTACATCTTGTTGGTTTGTAACACTCTTGATGGTGGCTACATGAAATCTAATTTTGATTCCTCTTCTACATCATAGGGTTCATACCCTTGATCTAAGTCTTCTGAATTATCAGAATCAGAATCACTAGCTTCCATATTCAAAAATTACCAACCACCATCTTCAATAAATTTATCTGGATCATCAATAATAGTCTTCAAAATTGACCGCTAGTTCAAGTTCATTATGCTTTGATAATACTTTATATCCGTGGAGTTTAGCCATTCCTTGATGCCATCAAGTGAAGATTGAGGAATGGCATCAATGTGAAGTACATCTCGCTTGAATTCTTTGAAAATAATAGCCATATCAAATTCCTTTTTCCCAAGTCCTACTCTCTCAAGGTTAACAATCTCAATCTCACTAATAGTGATTACTAAGAAAGGTAATTCCACCAACTCTACCAAATAGTTTACCATATGAACAATAAAAGAAGAGGCTTTGAAAGGAAATCCATGAAAACCAAGCTCTCTAAATGGTATATCAAACTCTAGTTCAAAATCTTTTAGATGAGGCTGCTCCCATAGCTCTCTTACTCGCTTGACAAATCCTTGAAACTGTGCATTGATTTTATTTTTCCTGTCCATGTCTTGTTGTTCTTCCTCAATTTCATCAGGATCATACATTGACCTTCTTGGCCCTCCTACAATTTGGACCACATCCATTACCTCCACATAAAACTCGACATCCTTGGTCTTCTTGGTTCCCACCATGATATGATTATGCAAATGAAAATGAAGCAAATTAATCATCTCCTTCTCCATTGGCTGTAAGAAGGCATGCTTAATGTTTTGATACATGATATCAGCTCTCTCTTCTGCTCTCATGGTTGAATACCGAAATCCATTATGGTGGGCCTCCAAAGTTCTAGTCATCTTTCTTCCTCTTCCACCAAATGTTGGCTTGATCCACAAGTCTACCAGCCTAATTGGATTTGTTTTTGAAAGTTGAAGTTTCTCCTAAGTCACCAGTGTAGCTCTCTCTACCTTTTGAGACTCTTTCATTGCTATATATCATCTGTGGGATTTGATCATTTGTACCACATGGTTGATGTGATTTGAATCCTTGGATCTAAAGGAAAATTCCTTAACGTAAATACTGCTAGGGAATTTCAATATTTTTATGTAGTTGGCATTAAAACCGATACCTGGAACATTGAAAATTATCCTTATATAAGAATTCCCTCCATCTTGTTGGCTTGTAACACTCTTGATGGTGGCTACATGAAATCTAATTCTGATTCCTCTTCTACATTAGAGGTTTCATATCCTTGATTTGACTCTTCTGAATTATCAAAATCAGAATCACTAGCTTCCATATTCAAAAATTCCCAACCACCATCTTCAATAAATTTATCTAGATCATCAGTAATAGTCTTCAAAATTGGTCACCAGTTCAAGTTCATTTTGTTTTCATAATACTTTATATCCATGGAGTTCAACCATTCCTTGATGCCAACAAGCGAAGATTGAGGAATGGCGTCAATGCGGAGTACATCCCGCTTGAAGTCTTTGAAAACAATAGCCATATCAAATGTCTTTTTCCCAAGTCCTACTCTCTCAAGGTTAATAATCTCAATCTAACTAATAGTGATTACTAAGAAAGGTAATTCCACCAACTCTACCAAATAGTTTATCGTAGGAACAATAAAAGAAGAGGCTTTGAAAGGAACTCCATGAAAACCAAGCTCTCTAAATGGTATATCAAACTCTAGTTCAAAATCTTTTAGATGAGGCTTCTCCCATATCTCTCTTACTCGCTTGACAAATCCTTGAAACTTTGCATTGATTTTATTTTTCTTGTCCCTCTCTTGCTATTCTTCCTCAATTTCATCAGGATCATACATTGACCTTCTTGCCCCTCCTAAATTTTGGACCACATCCATTACCTCCACATAAAACTGGACATCCTTGGTCTTCTTGATTCCCACCATGATATGGTTATGCAAATGAAAATGAAGCAAAGTAATCATCTCCTTCTCTGCTGGCTGGAAGAATGCATGCTTAATGTTTTGATACATGGTTTCAGGCCTTAATCCTTAACAACCATAGTGTCAACAAGGAGCAATGAATAATTATGTGTTTTGGGGTTACCAGTCTGCAACTGATACATTAAAAGCCATTCCAAAATTCACAATTTTGTCATTTCTTGAATTCAAACTTAAACCAGACTCTCAAAATTTGATCCCTATTCTTGTTCCTCTAGACTTTGTAAGATGAGGCAAAAGTTCAAGGCCATCTCTTTGAACTACCTCCATAGCTACCTTATATTAACATACATGAACATGATATGATTATATACATGAAAAGGTCACTTAAAAATAGTATAATCAAAGTACAAAATGTCCTGAAGAACTATTCTCTGTATGCTCAAGTATTGTTGCATGTCATAGCTTGCTTACAAACAAAAAACTAAACCATAAATGTTTAACTCTCAAATACAGGGACATATAGACTAGTTAATTCTCAAAGAACCTTTGAAGCATATTACAGTGCCAAAATGTCCTAGAAAAATATCCATTTCTGAAATATAGGAGAAGAAGATATATAGACCAGTTAACTCTCAAAGGATCTTCGAGGCAAACATAATCATATATAGCACAAAATGCAAAGGGTTGGAACTTAAGGTTATGTAATAGAATTTATAGTTGATAGTTAAATTGTATGACAAATTTTTTTATGATCTTTACTAACGTTTATTAGAATTTTTGCATGTTTTACATCATTGGAATGACATATTAGCTGTAAATTTTATGAAATTTTATTATGGTATGTGCACTTTGATATGATGTAATATGATTATGGCTGTTTTGTCTCATATGTTGTAATATTAGATATATAACAGAAAAATAAATTATTGCATGAAATAAATAATAGCTTTTTATTTTAAATGTTTTTTTGTAGAACATGGGTCTTCCAGAAGATCAAGATGATCCTCATCATGATATAGATCTAGAAAATATTGGTTCTTTCGGTACAAATCACATGGCAGAGGATGATGATGACACAGATACGGAAGACACTGAGGCTAATGACGATGATGATGACGACGATGATGATGATCACAATGGTGATGATGATGAGATCGTTGCAGCTGGTAGTAACCAGTGACATTCATGATCATATAGACCGCATCATGGATCATTGCTGATATATCGTTATGATGCATCTTTTCATGGTTACTATCATATGTATCATTTTCATAGCCTACAATACCATATTATTGAGTTGTATCATATTGACATGTATCATTTTCACTTATATCATTTAGACATGTATCATCTTGACTTGTATCAAATTGAGTTATATAATTTATCATTTTTACTTATATCATTTGTACATGTATCATTTTGACTTATATCAACTATTGGACATGTATCATTTTGACATGTTATTGATCTACTAACATATTTGACTTTCACTTATTTTAGTTATATATGATGATGATCTTATCAGTATTGACTTGTCAATTTATATATATTAAAAGTGGTCGATGATTTTTGGATGGATATTTATTACGTATGATGTTTTTAATTTACTACTCAAGATGGATGTTGTCAAATTCAATTAAATTATAGATATTTGACTCACTTGTTTTAATTATAGATGATGATCATGTTATAATAATTATCTTGTTATTTAATCATGTGAGTTAAGTAATTAAATTACTTACTCTATAATCATATGATTTATTTAAGAGGCACGATATATTTAAATAATTAAATTGAAATAAAACATATAAAATTAATAAATGGAAGCAAAACAAGAAGCAATTTTAGAAGAAAAAAAGGAGCAACAATGGAAGCCAAACTAGAAGCAAACCAGAAGCAATCTTGGAAGAAAAATTGGAAGCAAAACTGAAAACAAAACTGGAAGCAAACTTGGAAGAAAAACTGGAAGAAAACCTGGAGGCAAACTTGAAGCAAAATTGGAAGCAAAAGTGGAAGCAAAATTGGAAGCAAAATCGGAAGCAAACCTGGAAGCACAACTGGAAGCAAAACTGGAAGCAAACCTGGAAGGAAAACTGGAAGCAAACCTGGAAGCAAAAATGGAAGCAAAACTAGAAGCAAACCTAGAAGCAAAATTGGAAGCAAACCTAGAAGCAAAATTGGAAGCAAAACTAGAAGCAAAATTGCAAGCAAAAGTGGAAGCAAAAGTGGAAGCAAAATTGGAAGCAAAACCAAAAGCAAACCTGGAAGCAAAAGTGGAAGCAAAAGTGGAAGCAAAATCGGAAGAAAACCTGGAAGCAAAACCGGAAGCAAAACTGGAAGCAAACCTGGAAGCAAAATTGCAAGCAAACCTAGAAGCAAAACTGGAAGCAAAACTAGAAGAAAAACTAGAAGCAAAATTGGAAGCAAAAGTAGAAGCAAAACTAGAAGCAAAATTGGAAGAAAATTTGGAAGCAAAATTGGAAGCAAAACTAGAAGCAAAATTGGAAGCAAAATTGGAAGCAAAACTAGAAGCAAACCTGGAAGCAAAACTAGAAGCAAACCTGGAAGAAAACCTGGAAGCAAACCTGTAATCAAAATTGGAAGCAAAACTGGAAGCAAACTTGGAAGCAAAACTGGAAGCAAACTTGGAAGAAAAAATGGAAGCAAAACTGGAAGCAAACCTGGAAGCAAAATTGGAAGCAAAACTAGAAGCAAAACTAGAAGCAAACCTAGAAGCAAACCTAGAAGCAAAATTGGAAGCAAAACTAGAAGCAAAACTAGAAGCAAACCTAGGAACAAAACTGGAAGCAAAAATGGGAGTAGACATGGAAGCAAAATTGGAAGCCAAATTGGGCGCTAATTTAGACGCTATTTCTGATGCTATTTCACGATGCTATTCTAGGCGCTAAAGGAGGCTCTATTGCTTGCGCTACTTTTCTAGCACTAAATTCGATGCTATAGTCGGCGCTAAAGTTAGAGTAAAATCCGGCATTGAAGTGAACATACCATTTTGCGCCGAAAAAAGTGTCCACTTCATGAACTCAAACGCACTAAAATCCGGCACTATTTTAGGTGCTAATTTCATGTTCAGTTGTAGTGAACCTTTAAACCCTTAAAAACTCAACCCTAAACCCTAAACCCTCAACTGACTCAGCCCTTAAACTCTAAACCCTTAAACTAGCCTCTACCCTCTACTCTCAACCCAATACCCTCTACCCTCAACCCTCAACCCAATACCCTCTACCCTCAACCCTCAACCCTCAACCCTTAAACCCTTAAACCCAAGTAAACTCTCTACCCTAATCCCTCAACCCTCAACCCTTAATCCCTCAACCCTTAAACCCTCAACCCTCTACCCTAATCCCTCAACCCCTATACCCTCTACCCTATACAATGGACCCTCAACCCTATACCCTTAATCCTCTACCCTCAACCTTAAACCCTCAACCCTTAAACCATAAACGCTTAAACCCTCTACCCTCTACTCTCTACCCTATACATTAAACCCTCAACCCTCAATTCTCAACCCTCAACCCTTAATCCCTCAACCCTCAACCCTTAAACCCTAAACCCTAAACCTTAAACCTTCTACCCTCTACCCTCAACCCTATACCCTCAACCCAATACCCTAGACCATCAACCCTATAGGTCCTCAACTCTATACCCTCAATTCTCAACCCTCTACCCTATAAATTGGATCCTCAACCCTCATATATCCTTGTCCCTCCCTCCTCTTCTCTCCTAGTTCTCTCTATCTCACATCTCCCTCCATCTCTCGCTCCATCCATCCCTCCCTCTCTACCCTAATCCCTCAACCCTAAACCATCAACCCTTAAACCCTTAAACACTCAACCCTAAACCCTAAATTGGCCTCAACCCTCAACCCTTAAACTGGCCTCTACCCTCTACCCTCAACCCAATACCCTAAACCATCAACCCTATAGGTTCTCTACTCTATACCCTCAATTCTCAACCCTATGCCCTATACATTGGATCCTCAACCCTCATATATCTCTATCCCTCCCTCCTCTTTGTAGGAGTTGAGAAAATACAACACCACAAACCCCGAAGATCACCTACATGCAAATAACCTGTCACAAAAGAAGAGATGGAGACAAACAAGCAAGGGTTCTCTGAAAACTGAAAATGTATATATCAGAGAGAATGAGAGAATGAATTGATGTGATAATACAAGGAGATCAATCCTTATAAAAGGAGATCATGCAAACCCTAAAGTGTAACCCTAAAAGAAACCCTAAAAGGGAAACCCTAAAAGGAGAACATTTAATAATTCTCCACATCAGTTTGGATTTGACATCATTTGTTTCAGTTCAGATAGAGAGATTCTTCAGCATCCTATCATGGCACACATCTTGAGACACATTGGTTCATCACTCTTTCCACGGTTTCTTCGACATCGTCCTTTGGATCCGTTTCTTCCCAAGGGGAGGAATATCATTTGCCGCTTCAGGATCTCTTTTTGGATTCTTCATCAGGCATCTACCATTATGACGGGAGTTTCTTCATTGTGGGGGGGCCTTCTTCTCTCTCTATCTCTCCTATGGAGACCATTGTATATGTACTTATATGATAGAAGTTGTCTATGGGGGGTATCATTTAATCCACCTCCTATCCTTCTTTCATTAGTGCATTGCATTCCTTCTTTGCATTCTATTTTGGGGAGGAGTTTTGTTCCCACTGGGTTTTCTCCTTTACCCCATTTCATTTAGTTTGCATTGCTTTTGTAAATGGGTACCTAATCAGGCCTAGTTGCCAGGACCAATGTTTTCTTCTTCCATTGTAGTTACCTTTTCTTTTTTGCACATGTTTGTAGCTACACTCTTGCTCATCTTAAGGGGGGGTGTTAGAGTAAAGGTTTTAACTTAATTATGTTAATTAAGTTACCTTTATTCCTCTCTTAAGATTTCACTTTAGTTTGCATAATGTGACATTTAATAATTACATTAATTATTAAATGTCCTCCTTTTAGGGTTTCTTCTAGGGTTGCTTGATCTCCTTTTATAAGGATTGATCCTTTGTATATTTCATTAATTCTTTTCACATTTTTGTGAATATAGAGCTCCACATCTTTGAGTATTTTATTGTTTCTTTGTTGCTTCTCTTTGCTTCTCCTTGTAACGGGTATTCTTGATTGTAGAGATCTTTGGGCTCCTTTGAAGTTGTATTTTCTCAACTCCAACACTCTTCTATCCTTTTCTCTATCTCATTTCTCCCTCCACCTCTCACTCCATCCATCCCTCCCTCTCTACCCTAATCCCTCAACCCTAGTAAACCATCAACCCTTAAACCCTTAAACACTCAACCCTAAACCCTCAAACCTCAAACCTCAGCCCTTAAACCCTAAACCCTTTAACCGACCTCTACCCTCAATGACAGTGAGTATATCAATTCTAAAAGAGACTATCATACTGGATACTTATGATAGTGGGTATGTCAATTTCAAAAGAGTGACCATCTGATATACACCACCAAGAAAACTTTAACATATTATATGCTATTACAAATCCAAAAAGTATTTGTATAGACCATAAACAAACTAAACCCAAACACCAAACTTTCATATATTCCTTAATATCAACTCCCAACCACAAAGCCAGTGGAGAGTACCAATTGTATTTAAAATATATATATTTAAATAGTATTAAAAATGTATTCTTAAATATAATTAATTGTAATATATATAATATGAGTTGATTCTATAGTTTATTTGATGATAGATTATATAATGTGATTTAAATGTTTGAAAAAATATGTGATATTAAAAATGTTTGAAAAATTAAATATATAACTTTTAAAAATTATATATACATTTGATTGTCAATTGATTAGATCTCTTTAATTGTTTGATATTTATTTTACTTTATTATAAGATTTTTTACTTAAGTTGTTTCATTTCCATTAATTAAGTTCTCTTAGGTTCTTTTTCAATTTAGTTAATATAAAAAATAATTTTGAACATCTCTTTGGGGTTGTACTTGACAAAAATAATAATAGAATTGATCTCAAACATGACAAGTATATCATATTCGAAAAATATGGTGTGAAATATTTGTACAATAATAATAATTTTCAAACATAGTTGTTTTTCTCAACTAATTAATCTTTTGCCCAATAAGTAATAATACCATGTAATAAAATAATAGATATACTATTAAGTCTATATAGACATCTTGACCAATATCTCAAATAAAATAAAAATTTAATTATTTTATTATATTTTATATAAACAAGTTTGATAAAAAATAAAAAATAATTATTTTAATAATCATCTGATATTCAAATTCTATCTGATTAAACTTACAACAAATTTTTAACTTTTTATTTCAACAAACCTTTCAACCTAATCCAATATAGTCCAAATGAAATTGGAATATAACAATTCCCTACCTCTAACTCCCTAGGGACAAAGCCAAAGGAGTTGCCATCATAAAAGATGTCATCAGTAATAGTCTTCAAAATTGGCTGCCAGTTCAAGTTCATTATGCTTTCATAATACTTTATATCCATGGAGTTCAACCATTCCTTGATGCTATCAAGCAAAGATTGAGGAATTTGTGTCAATGTGGAGTACATCTCGCTTGAAGTCTTTGAAAACAATAGCCATATCAAATGCCTTTTTCCCAAGTCCTACTCTCTCAAGGTTAACAATCTCAATCTCACTAATAGTGATTACTAAGAAAGGTAATTCCTATCAACACATGTTTTTATATTTTGCATTAAAAATAACACTTTGACTAAGTGATTTATAATTATATCACTTAGTCAAAATTCTTTACATTTTGGTTTGATGCAAAATATTACATTAGCACATTTGTGCTTGGAAACAAATGCAAAAATAATAAACAATGGCTCGGCCTATGTGAAAGGTCAAAGTGCAAACTCCTAAGTATTGAAAGGATTACATACAAAGTGATGAGAGGCTGAAAATAAAGTCTTAAGTCTTGAAAGACTTGCAATTTTCAAGGAGACATGAAAATTCACTAAGGCACGTATGACAAAGGCATTAACATTGCCTAAGTATGCAGAATGTGGAAATATTTAATGGCATGAAGGGTATTAACCAAGGCATTTTATTCTAAAAGAATGTGATAAAAACCACATTTGAATTAGGGTACTTGAGAAACCCTAATGTCAAAACCGACCCCTATCCCAAAATTTGCTCATCATTTTACTTGGCAACTTTGGAAGAAAAGAGTTTTGTATTCGGCCATCAAGATGAACTAGGGTTTGAGCATTCTCCATACATTTTTCAGTTGATTCCTCCATGCTTGGGGTCAAAATCCTCCTGCAACTGGACGGTAAGTTGCTTCTTGAGTATTCTGTAGCATTTTCACTCCATTTTCGAAGGGTTTCGAGGCTTCTTAGCCGCGACCTCTCTAATTTTTTTGATGCATTCTTCTCTTCATTTATTCTATGGAAGCTTTGCTTGCTCTTGGCTACCATGATTGAGTTTTTTGAAGCTCCCCATGGTGAAAAATAATTTGCATATTCAATGAAAAACAACAAACTCGAGCTCAGGTAAGCTCTATGCCGATGTATACCTTGATTTTCTCTTTTGTTTTCTGTGAATCAAAGCTCATTTTGAGCTCTCTCCATTCTACACAATGGCGAAAATGCTCTGTTTTTCTATGTTTTCATGCCTCATTCTTGTATGCTCGATCTTTGGTCTTTCTGTAAGAAAAATGAAAAACCCTCTATGGAACTTGTATTTTCTTCAGAAGAAAGTATTTTATGTACAACAATGGAAGAAATACCTTTTATCATGGTTGTGGCCATGCTTGCATTCAATTTTCATTTCCATAAGAATTTTCTTAAAAGGCAATATGACAGTGCTCCTTCATTTCTGGGTATTTTTCTATTTTCAAGGGTTTGTTTCACACAGGCCAAGGCTCTGTATTTCCTTTCTTGGAGAAAATGAATGCTTAAATCTTCATCTTCTTTGTCATCTATTGATTTAAATCATAACATCATTATGCATGACTGATATAGGCTTTCATGAACCTTTTGAGTTACATACACTTGTTGCATACTTTAATCTTTTGTAGCCTTTAAAAGTGGAAATGGCACTGCATTACCTTATATTGATGATAGCTTGTCTTTGAATCAATAGAGTTCTTGCCATGTTCATAATCTCTTTCCAACATCATTACTATCAACTTTTGCATCACTTTATGCTTCATGTAGTTCTATCACTTTGCAATACTTCACATGTATCTTTTCATACTATTACTAGCATGATGAGTTTCTTTACCATGTCTTCCCTTGACATGATTACCAAAAAATCCTTCTCAAAGGCTGCCCTTCATGATTGTCCTACATTCATTTGTAGGATCATTGGTATCTCCTCAAACCATCATGCATTGGTTGTTTATTAGAGTGTTCACTATAGTTGTTTGTGAATACTCATTGTATCAATAGCAAGATGATTGCCAATGCATGTTAGTTACTCATTTGCATCAATGCGATTTCCTTCTCATGCATTGCTCTTCAGGACAACATACTGACATGATGGCTTTGGCCTTGCATTTTATTGTTCACCTTGTGTTGCTCCATGTAACTCATGATAGCTCTTGATAGCTCTTGATAACCTGTAAGACCTCATTGAATAACTCAGCCATAATTGAATTTGATGCATTTGTGCTTCAGTGTTCATATTATCACATAAATCATTTGTTTCTTGGGAAGAGACAAACTGTTTCATTTTTGAATGATTGTTGTCCTTATTCTTGTTCCCTTCTTTACTGGCTCCTTGAAAATGTTGACAATAAAATACAACTCATATCATTATGAAAATGGACTTTGGATCCAACTTAAGAATATTGAAAGACATATCCAACAAAATAAGATTTCCAAGTAGCCTATTGTTTGATTCATTGTGAAAGGTGCAAAGTAACTTTCTTGATAATTCACACCATTTTGTTGCATCTTTTGAATCTGATAATGAAAGTTGATCAACTGGTATGATTCCATATTTATTTAATGCATCAAGAATAGACTTATCATTATTTGATCAAGTTGCTCAATTTCCTATCCCTCCTAAAACACTAGGGCAACATGTTGGGCTCAACCCTCGTGGGAGCCACATTTTACTCCACATGTTGTAATCAGGTGAAATAAAATAGTAACAAAGTTATGTCCTATATCTACATAAAGAGAAAACATGTTAGATAAATAGAGCATATGATAGATCTGTTTGATAACTCTTTTGTTTTCTTGGACATCTATGATATGCTAGCTATTTTAATGTTTATAAGGATCAGATTATATGTTTACAGATGTTTGCCTATGTATTGATTGGTGATCCTTCATTTCTCTAACCAACTTCTTCTCACAAATGTAGGGAAACTTAGAACAGCAGGGGCAAGTGACAACTGGAGGTTGGATGGGCAGGAGGACTGAAGCTGATGCAAGGCAACTCAATCGGGATTCGTCATTAAGGTAATGACGGGTCCCCCTTCTTTACATATGCTTTTCCTTTTATTTGTAAATGTATAGTTTTTTCTTTATATGCATAAAAATAGTCAGTCCCTTGGCTTGTGAGGGACACTATACACTTATGGTTATCAATAAAGACTACCTTTGCAATAAATGTTGAATCTCTTTTCTATTGTATGTAATTCCCTTAATCAAATAATGCAGTCTTTTGATACTCTCTTTTATGCACATGGATGAAACTTAGCAGAAAATGATATGTACCTTTTTATCATTTAAATGCAAACACAATCATAAGTCTACCTAATTTAGTTGGAAGCAAAATCAGGTAACAATAATTATCTTTTTATTTAATCATATGAGTTAAATAATTAAATTACTTACTCTATAATCATATGAGTTATTTAAGAGGCATGATATATTTAACTAATTAAATTGAAATAAAACATATTATTTAATTTACTTACTCTATAATCATATGAGTTATTTAAGAGGCATGATATATTTAACTAATTAAATTGAAATAAAACATATTAAATTAATAAATGGAAGGAAAACAAGAAGCATTTTTAGAAGCAAAAAAGGAAGTAACAATGGAATCCAAACTAGAAGCAAACCATAAACAATCTTGGAAGCAAAACTTGGCATTATCTAGGAAGCAAAAAAATAAGCATTTCAAGTAGCAAACAAAGAAGTAATAATGGAAGCAATTTTAGAAGCAACAAAAGATGCAATAATAGAAGCCATATTAGAAGCAACAAAAGATGCAAAAATAGAAGCAAAGCTAGATGCAACAAGCGACATTATATCGGAAGCAAAATTGGAAGCAAAACTGGAAGTAAAATTGGAAGCAAAACCAGAAGCAAAAATTGAAGCAAAAATGGAAGCAAAATTGGAAGCAAAACTAGAAGCAAAACTGGAAGCAAACTTGGAAGCAACACAAAAAGCAAAACCATAAGCAAAATCGGAAGCCAAATTGGGAACAAAAAAATTCGATGCTAAACCCAGTGCTAAACCTGGTGCTAAACTCGACGCTAAACCCGACATTAAACCCAACGCTAAACCCGACACTAAATCCAACGCTAAATATGACACTAAACCTAGTGCTAAATCTGACGCTAAATCCGGCGCCGAAGTGAACATGCCATTTTGTGCTGAGTTTTGCGCCGATAGAAGTGTCAAATTCATGAACTCAAATGCACTAAAATCCGACGCTATTTTAGGCGCTAATTGCCTGTTTTGTTGTAGTGGGTGAAGAAGATGTTAGGTTATCCTCACTCTTTTTATGGTAATATTGGTCATGATGAATCTAGACGTTGACCAATATTAGAAGCTTTGGAGGAATCCATTAAATGTCACAATATTTCTATCTCCAATCCCTCCTCTACAAGAAAAGTGAAATATATTTCTACACAAGATTTACAGGGTTCATCATTACATGAATGGACACTTGATTTAGGTGCTTCACAACATATGACACATTCTCATGTTGTTAGTGCAAATAGTGTATTTACGTATCTAGGTAGCTATTAGTCTATCGAGGAGAGTCCTTTTTACACATAGGTTAAATTTACTTAGGTTATTTCATACTTTTGTCTCACTTCATATGGTTGAGACATGTGTCCTCATTACTTGAGACACCTATTGCATGCATACTTTCCACTTGCTCACAAACTTGTCAAGTGAGATCACAAGTGTTGCATTTTTGGAGGGGTAGTAAGAGTTTCACTCCTGCCTTCTCAACTAATCACCCTTGCCTATATAAGCAAGGCTCGTCATTGTATTTTACACACTCTTATTTGTATTAATAGATATCCTATTATGCTAATATTTTTTTCATTAGTGGAAAGTTGTTTCATGCTTTCAGATCTTGGCAATCTCCAACACATGATATTATTTGTTCACTTTTTTGTTGTAATAATTCTCAAATTATAATGGGAGACTGTTCATAGATTCCTATTTTGGGTAGATCAAGTATAGTATATTTGGTCAATGGGTGCATCAATCTTGTGCTCTTTGTTCTAGACATTTCTCCTAACTTGCATCTATTAAAGTTATGATTCCCATGAAGGAAAGATAATTGAGTTCACCCCACATGATATTCATGCAGGAGCATCTGTGGTTGTTGGCAATCTTGCATCAACCAAGAGATTTTTTTTTATGTGGAGTAGTTTGAATAATATTTTTGAGAAATAATTAGATGATGTTGGACCAAAAATCAAAATTTTAAATAATTGATCTAATTTATATTACAAATTTTAGTGTTGGAATGCATTTTAATGTTTGAAATGGAAAAAAGACAACTTGAGGCATGGGATTTTGGGAGTTACAAATTGTTACAGTCTCTTTTAAAACTTCTCAGTAGTTGCAAGAAAAGTTGGATGCCCATTTTGTGCTAGCAGAGAAATTTCAAAAATTAGATTTTATATTGAGGAGTGGAGAATCTTTGTTACTTGTTATTCTTGGTTATTTCCTAGGAGTGGTTTAAATATGCAGGTGAGCATCAATACTATATTTCTATGCATTTTTATGGCTTTTCCCAAGTTGGGGCGTAGCATCTTGGGGAGTTACAAGTTTGGTGTTGGCAATGCATGTTGAAGGGAAGACTATGCCAATTTAGAGTCATTATTCTTGAATAGAATGGGGGGTTAGAGAAAAGAGGCGTAGCTCTTGGAGGAGAGGTCCAAAATACAATATTGTTGCAAGCTTAATGGTGTGTAGCAACAACAATAGATGATGGTATCCATAGTTGAAGAGAATCAGAGTTGATTGTTAAAAAAACTGCATATTGAAGAGCTTGTTTCATAGTGCAGGGAGTTGATTTAAGGAAGAGAAATTTGTAGCTTGTTTTTAATGTTGTTGGTGTCATATTAAAGATTTAAATCTGTTATACAAAATGACTTTTCATCAGCCCACATGGCTGCAATCATGTATTTTAGTTTGGCTTTGATTTTATGTAAAATAGGAGAATTGTGAATGATGAAACAATCATTACTTCTTGCAGATTTTAACATGTCTAAAATAATTTTCTTGTGTTGTTGGAGCTGCAATTGAGGGCCTGAGAATCCCTCTTCATCAGATATGTTCATTGAGAGCTATAGGAGCCTAAGTTGGTTGTTGCTACAAGGAGTGTGGATCATCCATCTCATTTATAAAAGTTTAATGGTTTTAAGCGTATTCAAAATTATCCCTTATTGCATATTTATATTCTTTGAGCAAGCTATCACATGGATCGTTTAGTCAATTAAATTATAGGTAACTCCAATAGTTGAGCACATAAGCTTTGGTGAGTGTTCTTCCCAAGATTTCATGCACTGAGGGAGTTGGTCGGGGTTGTGTACTTGCCAAACATAATTAGGATCCCTTTAAGGCCTCTCATGCCACAACACCTCTTGTGTTGGTTCATAGTGATTTCATCTCATTTCCAATTCCTTCATTTTTATGGGTCAAGTATGTACTCGCCTTTATTGATGACTTCTCACCAACACATGGGTGTACTTTCTCACTTGTACAAGAGAGACCTTTGAAGCATTTGTGGAGAAGCAACAAAATCTTTTTACTTGACAATACAATTTGACTTCAACCAAAAAATCTAAGCACTAAAATTATCATAATATCCACCAAATAATCTACCAATCAACAATAAAATACATATATCTAACATGTTATAATATCCACCAAATAACCTACCAATCAACAATGAAATACAACATATCTAATAAGTTTAACTCTCACTTGCCACTTAAGCTCCCACCAAAAAATAATAATATGTATCTAGACAATCAACCTTAGATGTACATTTAGAAGCCCTTTCTCACATAAAAATAATAAAATAAAATAAAATTGACATTAAAGAGAAAAAAAAATTAAATCAAACTTATACGTTCGACAAGGATTCAATTACCTTTGAATTTTCCTTAAACCATTTTCCACATAAAAATTGGATACATATCAGTTAAAACACTTTCTTGTCAAAATAACAAGTGTGGAAACACCAACTATACAAAGATAAGACAAAATGGGAAAATATAATGATAACTTGTTTACAAACTACTTTTACACAAGCATTGAAAAGAGGTTCACAATTTTGTGGATAGAAGAAATAAAAATACTCATTGACTTATTGGTAAGCTTTTGGATTCAAAAGTGTATGTTTTTGACAAGATTCAATTATGTTTTTGTGTCAAAAACGTACACAATTGAATCCAAAAGCTTACCAATAATTTCATGAACTGTGAAAAACTCATTCCAACTACTCATTGACTTGTGAAAATCAAAAGATGTGCTAGACAACCATATTATACTTTCCAAACATTGATGTACAAACTTTTGACTTATAGCTCTCCATAACTAATAAATGGGAGAAAATGATGTATTTAGCCTGTTAAAACAATGTATATGAATTATTTTTTGAAATGTTCAGTGTGGTTGGAAGTCATGAACTGTACGAGTTGAGTGATCAATACATGAATTGGCCATTGTCTATGCAGCCATCAGACTGCACTTTTGACCGAATTTATTAATTTATTGAAAATCAGAATGCAGTGGATTTTTATTTTTAATTAATTAATTAATGAATACAGTCAAATGTGCAGTCTCATGGCTGGATAGACGTTGCGTGAATTGTAAGTCTCACCATGACCACATGCTGACGGATGATCTGTAACATATTTTCTTTTTCTGATATTCTTGTGTAACGAGGTTCTGTGGACCTATAAATTAATAGCGATTCATATGCACAGATAGCGTTTGATTTTAAGAAGAGCGAGCAGATTAGTCTCCCCCTTTTGCCAGAACTTTAGCTGTTTTTTTTTTAAATTTCCCTTGCTTTTTGTGAGGAAAAGACTTTATTGGAATCTCAATTTTCTTACTAAGGTACCGCATAAATGGGTGATCCTGGCTTCATCTCTGGAATGATTGGTTGCGCCATTCAGTTGGCTACAAATCAGATCATTCAATGCATCAATGTTGCCATCAGATGCAGGAAAGAGCTGGATGCCCTCAAAGTTCTGCTTCTCAAAGTTCAATCCCTGAACATGGAAATGCAGGAATATCGAAAAGCTTTGAACTCTGGCAGAATTGGCACATCCCCTCACCGTTCATTACCCTCCACGGTCAACAGCTGGTTGAACGAATTGAATGCTCTTCTGGAGGAAGCATCTGATTTGGCCCGGTACTGCACTATACGCTCATACTGTCATCTTTTTTCTCGTTACAGAACGAGTAGAAATATTAGGAAACTCATTACAAATGTGGAGAAGCATGTAGCCTCCATGCCTGCAGTTGCTTTTGTGCACCAACTGCAACAAAATGTGGCCAATCGACAAGTACTTGAGCAGATTAAGGAGATGAAGGATTCTCTTAATCTGCATACTGACACATTTGAAAATTTGCCATCCGCACCCAACATGAAGTATATTGAGGAGGCACTCGTTGTCGGACAAGATTTTGTATCCATACGACTTCAGGAGCTAATTGATTCAGAGCAGCACAAAAATATGTCTCGTTTTGGCATACTTGGGAAGGGCGGAGCCGGTAAGACTCTACTACTCAAACAAGTCTTCAACAGTAACCAGGTACAGAGTCTTTTTTGCAATGACTTGATGCTTTGGCTTACTGTTTCACAGATTCCATGTTTTGATGCTCTTAGAAAAGAGCTTGTCAAACAAATAGCTCTTAAAGTAAATGAAAGATTGAACAGTAGAGAAGAAGACTCTGTAAAAACATGGTTGAATCAAAGCATGAGAAAACACAAGTTTGCCCTGTTTCTAGATGATGTTTGGGAAACAAGTACAACCTCCTTATTAGAGGAGCTGTGTGTGCCTCGCTTTACACACCTCAATTCCAACATCATCATTGCCACTTCCAGAAGTAAGAGGGTTCTCTCACAGATGGGTGTTCCTCCTCAATCAATCATTCAAATGCAAGACTTGAACGAGGATGATAGCTGGAGATTGTTTTCATTCCATGCTTTTCCACACAGCGATGGAATTTTGCCCATGGACATTGACCAAGAAATAGCGAGGCGTGTCGGCAAGGAGTGTGGAGGGCTTCCAATAGCCCTCAAAGTAATCGGGCAGGCAATGGCAGGCATCACTCAGTCAAATGAATGGGAATTCGCACTCCAGAGGTTGCAGAATGATTTTACACACTTGCTTTCAGGAAGGTTGAGATTGAGCTACGATGCTTTGGCTGACATCCCAGGCTATGGCACTTCCTTGCAGCTGTGCTTCCTCTGCCTCGCTGCTTTCTCAGAAGACAAAGTCATATGTACTGCAATTGCTACAAAGTACTGGATTGGAGAAGGATTGGTGACCGGGCCGAATCCTGTCCAAACTGGAGAGATATATGTCAATTTGTTAGCGGATCGATGCCTTATTGAGCCACTCCAGAAGGATCACAACGGAAAGGTGCTCTATTTCAGGGTGCATGATTTATTGCACGATTTAGCCCAACAAATTGCTGAGAAGGAAGAAAAATGCTTCTTTCAGGCGCGCAGAGGTTTAAGAGAGTTTCCAGCAGATGACTGTGGGGGACACGTTAGAATTTCATTGGGGGACAATTGTCTTACTAGGATTCCAAAGGCATTTGAAGCTCCTTATATCCGCTCCTTGCTACTCCCTTCTAATCCTTCTTTGTCAGCAATTCCAAAAGAGGTGATTGGGAGTATGACCCCTCTCAGGCTCCTAGATTTGTCACGGACTGCCCTCCAGTCGTTGCCAAAAAACATGGGATGCTTGAAGCATTTAGTTTGCCTCAGGTTACGCTCAGTTGCAATCAAGAGGCTGCCCAACTCTGTCTCTGCTCTCAAAAACCTTCAAATATTAGATCTGTACGGATCTGATATTACACAACTCCCTTCCAGCATTTCTAAGCTGACTTCCCTAAAACTTTTGGATGTTACCTTTTGTGAGCATCTGCGGTGCATGCCTTACGGGATCTCACACCTTACGTCTCTGGAGTACTTGGATGCAACCAATTCTCCAAATATAGGGTGGAATAAGTGCAGAAGAGGTCGGCTTTCAATCAATGACTTGGGCACCCTAAACCAACTCAAAAGGTTGGGGCTTTCAAATAATGGTGAAATAATTCGAGAAGGAATGCTGGGAACCATGAAGCAGATGGAGTCTCTGCATTTGTCTCTCACAGACATGGAAAGCCTACCCCACGACATGGCTGCCATGTCAAAATTGAAGAAACTCTGCCTTTCATGTCCTCAATTACTCCAAATACAAAATTCATTCTGTGAATTTCAACATCTGAGCTACATTAGATTGTTCAACTGTGGCATGTTGAAACAACTACCTGCATTGCACATACTTCCGAGTCTAAAACACCTGAATATTGTTGCTTGCCCCAACATAGAGGAGTTCCCAGAGGAATTTGGCAAGGAGGGAGCATTTCCTCATCTGGAGGTATTTTCAATGGTGGAGATGAAGAAGGTAGAGCAGCTGCCAATAGTGGAAGAAGGAGCACTGCCTTCACTGAAAACATTGACAATAATGAAATGTGAGGCATTGCAGATGTTACCTCAGTGTTATTGGAATTTGAAGAGTGTAGAAAAGATAAGAGTGTATGGATGCTCAAAGGTTCTACTTGTGATGGCAGAGGAAGAAAACTTTATCAAGACAAAGATCAAGGTGCAAACACTAAGATTATCTACCACAGAGACTCAAGCATTCGAAGGGCGCTTCTCTGATATCCGTCGCGCAGGTGAACATTTTTTCTACGGTGAATTTTGGTGTAGCGACATGTTCCGGTTGTTGGATGACATTAATCGAGTTGATTTATTTTGAGTTATGCCATTGAAAACAAAGGTTTATAATAATTAATTAGTTTGTGTATTTAGTGGAGATACAAAATTGTGAAATAGTAGTTATTTTTGTTGAGCATGGTAAGAGTTGTGAGAATATGTCAAGTTATGAATTTAAATTGCTCCAAATTAAAGTTATGAGAGTATTATTTTTGGATCAACAATGTGTTTGGTCACATTACATTTGGTTCTTACTAGTGATTTGGTAATTGATGTTATAGTTGGAGCGAAGGTTAGTGGCTATTAGATTATATGCATAAGGTACTATTATAATAATTGTTAGTCATTAATTGTAAATGACTTAAATTCTTGGTGGTCATTTTTTACACGGAAGCAATAAAATAATATTATATAATAACACGCTATTTCAATAAATGGACCAATTTTTACAAACATATAATTAAATATACTTAGTGCATCATTATATTTAATGTATTTTTTTTTCCTACAAACTTAATAGTTTTAAAGTCAACAATACAATTTTATAGAAGAGGATTTTATTGAAAGCATACGTAATTTTCATATTAATTTAACTTGCCACCTCACAATATACAAGACGTATTATAATGGCTATAATAGTGTAGAAAGTCATATGAACAACAACCAAACATCAATAGAATTGAAATTTGAGCTTTTCAAAATTGATTGAATAAGACTTACATTATTGATTGAAATTTTATCGCAAGAATTTAATACATTGAAAATCTAATAAAATTTAGATAATTTTATTTTTACACTAATTGTTCCCAACATGAAACAATAGGAAAATAGATATATGACATTTTCAAAATTATTAAACAAGGGAAAATAATCATATGATATAGGATTGTTGCTCATTTTTTAATTCTATATGATGATTAGTTAAATAAGTAAAATAAATTGCATCCAATGGATGCATTTAGAAATCTTACCTTTTGCACAAACTAATAATAGCACATATATATGTGTGTGTGTATATATACATGCATATATGCATACATATATATATTCATACATATATATATGTGTATATATATATACTGGTATTGGACAAGAAAATTTCCAATATGATATTCAAATCAATTTTATAATATGAGATGTATATTATTTGAGGAATAATATATGTAATTAAAAAGGATAATATTTTAATATAGTTATTTTAAATATAATTTTTAGTTTACATTAAAATTTTATTAATATTATGATGGGTAAACCCACAAAACTGGTTTACAATTCTAGTGAGGAAGGAAAATTGCAAAAAATACCCCCATAGAAAAAAAATTGGTTTTTGGGAGTTCGAATGAACATTTGGTTCGAGCGAACCTTCACTTGAACCCCCCTTCAAGTGAACTTGTTAAATGTTGGGTCCCACCATAGTTTTCATTTCCCAGGAAAAGAAACAAAGGAAAAATTTTGTGGAAAGGGGGTTTGCTCGAACCAGGTTCAAACGAACCTCCCTTTTCCCCCCTTCTCCCCCTTTGGCACCAAAAATCTCTAGAATTTTTCCCTTCAAAGCTTGAGTTGAGGATGAAAATGGAGGAGACTTCACAAACCCAACTGGATGATGGTAGTCCTTGGAATGAGCTATCCAACGAATATAATTTTAAATAATATGTTTTTGTTTTATTATGTATTTGTTTTTTTAGTTTGATTAAATATAGGGTTTTCACCAAAAATCAAGCTCTCTGTTCTACACATATGGGAAAATAGCAGATTATTAAAAAAAAATTGAAAAATATCAGTGCACTAGATATTGAAATCCTTGATCCAACAAAAAAAATAATTGAATTTCGATACATACAAAAAAAGTTATGTTGTATATGGTATGCATGTCTAAATTATAATTGGTTTGACTTTGAAACTTGATTAAGGAAAAAATATTCAATAAAACACTATGAAACTAAATGAAAGCACTATATATTGTAGTTACAAATCTAAATTCGAAAAAAATAGAATTTTATCCTTCATGAAAAAAAAGTTATGTTGTATACGGTGAGCATCACTCCTTAAAAATGGTGTTTACTAAAAAGGAATAGCTTTCGAAGGAGATGGAAAAAGAAGTGTAATCTGATTCCAAAATTTTTGAAAAAAATATATTTAGAATCTACAAACAAAATGTCACAAATCACTAGTTTGCATCATCTTCAAATTCCTCACGGTTTAGCCGCTATAGGTGCCCGTAAGTGAAGATTTATTTAGAAAAAATCAGTTCAATGTCCAATTTGACTAAAAATTGTAAACTAGTATTCTGGGATCACCCTGATGTTTACTTTAATTTATCTATATCATTATGTTTGTTAAGACTAGCTTACTCCTTTAACTTTTTGTCAACTTAGAATATACTATATAGCTCAACTAAGACCTTAGATTTGGCTACATGATGCAACCTAAAGTACATCATTTAAATTTTATCTCTTACTCCTAATCCAACATTCCAAAAGTGTTATGAACTATCAAATTTTACACCAAAAAGATATTTTTGAAACATCTAGAAATGGAAAATTACAAGATAATTTAAAGAATGTTTATCTTCTTCCATTTCTTGTGTGATGTGTTTGTGAAATTGTACAACCACCTTTTAATATATTGACTTACAACTAACACAAGCCATGGTCTTAACCTCTCACCTTAAAGCAAGCTCGTGATATTTTTTAGTACAATCTATTTTAAAGTGAAAATCAAAATTTATTAGCATGATCCTCGAAATTCACATCACTTTCAAACCATGCCATGATGGAAGGATAAGTCCAAACAATGTGATTCAATCCAACACTAGTTAGTATGACATAACCTCATTCAAAAAACTATAGTCTTCACTATAACTTAGATGTCATCTTATAATAGTTGATCTAAATTATATTTGTGCTTTTGTGTTAATTTTCATAGTACAATCATAAGCCAACAATAAAATGTCGCATTGAAAGAAACTTTTTTTCTAGAATAGCTAAGCACTTTTTGTCCCTCTCCTTCATTCTCAATTCATTTGAATTTAGAATTGAATATTAAATCCATTACTTAATAATTATATTATATTATATGATAAATGTGTAGTGATTGGCCAACATTAACCTAGAACATAAACATCACCTAGATCCTAGCCCTAGATTAAACCTTCATTTTCCATTTATCTAATATGGTGCACATTTATTGATTAATATTATATTATTTAGGTTACTATTATCTTTATTTACATTGCAAAGAAAATTCTAAGGTCTCTAATTACCCTAAGATAAAGCCTTAGGTTAAATCTATCCATTATCACGTCCTCCAATGCAAGAGCATTCTAGGGAGAAAAATCAATATTACACCAACCAAAATAGTTTTAATTTGTTTATTTATCAATTTTTATTTACTATTAAATAGTTAAAGATTACTATATATTTAGAGATTACTATATATTTGCTATCTACAATTATTAAAAGAGGATGAGAAAATAAGGAAGAATTAAAGACAAAGAACTAGAGGTTCAAGTGTGAGGACAAGGATGGAGGTTTGAAATGGAGACTAAGGATGAGGAATATGTTACCATGAAAATGGTCAGATATAAGTTGAACCATTTAGTTGTAATATTTTTTGGTATAGTTTAACAAATAAAGGGTTGGGGCCTACATGCATGTAGTAAGCCCATTGTAACAAGTTGTAATTAGTTGAATGTGAGAGTAATAATGTCTATTTTTATTTTCCTATATTTTCATATTGATATTATGTTGTTTGGGACTTTGGTTTGGCTACATGGTTGAACAACCCTTCATTGGATCATTTTCCCATGATTGCATCAACCTTTTTGCATATTGCCATCACTAAATATTTGACCACCTCTATTCACCTTAATTTTGAGGAATCTTATGATCATAATTCTCTTTGAATCACTTAAGAATCAAAAGAAAAGTGAGACCAACACTATAAATTACAAATATTAATGTAAGATATAAGTTAGATGATGATGCACAATGATCATTCTTAGTTGAAAAACCGTTATGATCTATTTTAATCACACCTTAGAAATTGAACTTGTTGAAATGAACTATTAAAATTGTGAGAGATATTAGTTGACCTCATGAATTGTTCATTCGTCATATTTTGATACTTATTAGATATCATCCCACCCTTAAAAATCCAAATCACCCACATTTCCTCTTCACCCTCCTACTTCTTCCCCCTCCTTCTCCCTTGGCAATCCCATTCATCCTACATGCCCTCTATCGTAATTGAACCCTCATTACACCTACCCACCACACCCATCTCTCTCCTACACATCATTCCCACTCCATCCCCTTTCTAAAATAATTGTGATATCCTCCACTATTCTATCATAATCCACTTACACATAATGTATTACCAAACAAATATTCATTTCATCCTCTACTCCTTATAAACCATCAATATAAAGCATCATCATGGAGAACATTGAGGTGACCAACCATCTTCACACATTTCCATCTAGCTCTAGAAAGGATTTGTCACATGAGTTTATGCATAATCCATTAACATATTATATTATTGCATACCATTTTCTAATAGATTTAGCGGATCCTCAATTTTAAATGTACAATGGTAAAAGAGATCCAATGACCCATATGCATTCATTAAACTCAACATTATTAGATCATACATATGATGACAAATTATTAGTAAAAAATTGACATGTATATTAAAATATTACATGTTGGAGTAGTTATTTTCACTATTACATGACTCAACTCCACTTTTAGGTTGAGTTATCAAATATCTTTATCCAACAATTTAAACTTAACATAGGTTTAAAGATTAATTGCTTAAAATAATGCATGCAAAAAAGGGATTAATAAGTGCATTCTTGATTATGCAAAATGATTCTAAATAAGTTACCCACTATGATGAATCATCAACCATTGAATAATGAGTTATAATAATTAATTATTGATAATATTTTTCCTTCCATTAATGATCTAAATAAAGTGGTCATTAAACCTTACACATTATTTTTAGGTCTACGTGCTATTATGATTGATTTTTGATTAAATATTTTAGCTGCTAATATTTATTATCATATAGTTTATCTATGAAAGTAAATACTTCATTTCCTTACACTATTAAGTTATAATTTTAAAATAGTCTAGAAAATAGTAATGATACAACATTTCAACAACAAAATAAAAACTAAATGTCAATCATATACATGTAAATACATGAGTTAACAAAAAAATTATAAATATTAATCCATGAGTATAAATAATATTAACAAGGTTAAATGACCCCCTCCATATTATATTACAAAATATTTAAGGGGCCAATATAGTTACTTTGTGACTCATTATGTCATTGTAACCATCTCACCATTTAATAAAGGGTTTAAGGCTAATACTTATTATGACGATCACAAGGTTAATAATTTTAAAATATTTAATTAGAACATAATATTATTAGGGGTCATTGCCATATAACATTTATATATTGTTCTAATAAAAGACTATAAAAACTTACGCTTATAAGATTTATTAAAAATATATCATTTAATAATATTAGATTATTAATTATTTACAAATAGTTATTTTGAATAAGTGTGACTAATTCCTCTTTAGAAAATTTCCCATCCCTTCTCCTATATATAAGGAGGTTCTTCCTATTTGAGAGTTGTGTGTAATTTTATAGATTTATAGTGAATTTTATTAGTATGCACATGGGTTATTATTGACCATGTGAAAATAAGGAGAAGTGTTCCCTAGGTTTGGTCTAATTTTTAATAGACCATTTTGTAAGTGTTTTATAATTTGAAATGATGCTTTATGGGGTTTTTTTACCCAAAAGGGTTCTCCACTTATATATGTTGTGTAATTTGTTAAATCTATGCTTGTATAATTCTCATTTTATTTATTTCCCATTTTATTTATAATGATTATTATCCCAAGAAATTGTAATTTCTAACATGGTATCGAAGTAGGTTAGGTTATGCTAATAGTTTTTACAAGTTATAGTAAAGTAAATATATAAATTTATGGGAAACCTCTTTTTTCCCAATCAACGCACATTGCAAGGCCATTTGTGCAATACATCTGGTGTGCCTTATCTATTGTCTTAAAATTAATCCATACAAGAATTTTAAGATTTATGCTAATAATTTGTTTGTAGATGATATTTGAGATAATTTTCATACTAATCATTTTTATTGACATACTCATGAAATTCCCTCAAATGGTTTTTTCCATTGTTAAAATATTGTCACTTTTTTTTTGTATTTAACTACCACCAACTCACAGTAACATTCAAGATAGATATATAAGCTCATAATAGGAAGTAGTAAATAGGTTCACCTTGTGTGGTGTTAAGTCACAAGGTGAAGTGTTAATTCATTTTCCTCCTTATCCTTAACTACATCTAGTGATATACGATCACTTTGATTGGTGCTATATATTAAGGTTCTCCTTTCAACAACTAAGAATTTATATCATCAAATTTGATTGGAACCTAACCATTATATACTATTTGGAAAAACATATTTTTTAGTTCATTATACCTCAAATTATTTAAAATTATCACGAATCCTATTAATCAATCTTATTAACTATATGTATATATGTGTGTACATATATTAAAATGTATAAGCGATGAAAAATATTAATGATGAGATTAGTATGTATAAGTCACAATCCTTACATAATGATACAAACAAATTCCTACAATAGTCTTCTCTAATCAATTTTATAGTCCTCATTAACCAAAATAGTAACTCTCATACATTTGGGTAATTTCAAGTATGGCTATCACACATGATAAAAGAAATTGTCATGTATATTTTTCCAATAACAAAAGTATAAACCATTTTATTTGCAATATATGGGACTTCTAAGAATTCAACTAGACACATTTCTTAAGTATCTAATACCATGGGTAAACACATGGGAAGAGTTTGAGAGAACGGTTGCCAATGCTTTGTGGCTAGTAGTACCAAATCCATGATTGATTGAAGACTGAATATGTTATTTTATTGGAGGATCTTACAAATACCATGTGTTTGTATGGTGGACGAGAAGGGAAGGATTTCTAAAAAAGATGCAATTCCAATGATAGATAGGTGGGGGGTAGAGGCACATCTATTTTCTCAAGGTCATGAAGAACTGTGGATGATAGAGTGGGAGGGATTCAAATTTAATTCTTTATCCACCGTACAACTCATCTTTCAAAATATGGAGTTTCTCTCAAACAAGGTGAGTATAAATCAAGTGTAAGCCTTCTCTTAACTATTCTATACCATACATAATGGAAAGATAATAGAAATTTGAGTTTTTGTGATAGGAAAAGGAGATGATGGATCATGAAGTAATGATGTTTGTCTGCATGGGTTCAACTAAAAAGATGACAGAGCTCACCCCCTATTTGAATGGTGCTTTGACAATGTTAGAAATGGAATTTCTAGTCTTTTATGTTGCTCACAAATACATCCATACAAATTATTTGTATTATATGGCTTGTAAAATATAAAAGAAAATGAATGAGATGGTAAGTGGGAGGGGAATGAAAATTGTGGAACTACTCTATCACAGTGAAGAAGATAGTAGGGAGAAATTGGTGGACATTCAAATAGAGGACTTGGGAAAAGTGTGGAGTAGATGGAAATATGGAGTGATTCGTCCCAAACATTACCCCCAACATCCTCTCATGAAACTATGGTATCATCCATCAGAGCTTAGTTGTAGTTTATGTGGTCAGAAAAGGCGGACAATAGATCAATGCAATGTATGCATAAAATATATCTAACTTATGTTATAAATTTAAGCTAGAAACCTTCAAATTAATATATATCTTATTGTCCCTTTTTCAACCACAACATACAAGGTATGATCTAAGCCCAATATTTTTAATGAGACTCATTATAAAGGATTTGTTTGATTATTAATAATAGACCTAAATTTTATTTTATAGGTTGTGATCAATAAGTTCAATGATCTAGTTTATGATTTTACCTCTTTTATCCTAATGTTTTTT
This sequence comes from Sequoiadendron giganteum, assembly GCA_007115665.2. Lineage (NCBI taxonomy): Eukaryota > Viridiplantae > Streptophyta > Pinopsida > Cupressales > Cupressaceae > Sequoiadendron > Sequoiadendron giganteum. The sequence continues at coordinate 108,736,549 of CM021104.1, read as the reverse complement.
ATTTTATCCCTTTGCCCTATATCTTGATATAAGTTAGCATCATAGAAATTATGAGTATATGTATTCTTGTTGATGCTACCTATTGATAATAGAAAAAAGATTGAAGAAGATAGATAGGTAAGTTAATAATCTTAGATAGAGCTATTTTTTTTTTCCAAGGCTATGCATATGGTTTGAACCCTAAGGCAAGAGTTATTAGATGAATTTTCAAGTAACTTATCAAAGTGCAATATAATTTAGTGGTAGCAAGCATATAAATTAGATAGTGTTGAAGATTGATTTTCCTAGATATTGGTGGGTCAATAGACCTAAATGTATGATATATGATGCATCAAATATGGACTTCTTATGATAAAGGTCTATAAAAACCAAAAACTTAAGTCAATTGGTTGCAAATTTTGTAAGCAAGGAATTCATGACCACATCAAAGAGTTTTTCCATGAAATTTAATAGTGAATACCCATTAGCACTAGAAATTATAACAAATGCCAACAACATGGAGGATCTACAAAATCATGCCTAATGATGCACATGTTCTTTTACGAGGGAATATTTTTTCCATCTATATTTAGGAAAATTTATAATAGGTGATTAATTGTGTGTATTTTAAGGCTAAAAAGATTTAAACAATTGATTTATATGAAATTTACATGAAAATTCTTATTAGTGACCTAGATGTCTCCTTGATCAGCTAAGAGATTAGGGGAATAAAATTCAAAGCATGGAAATAATGAGTCAATGGTCATTTGTGAACATCATATTATATCCATAAAATAGAGTTTTTAAACTAATTCAATCAAAAATAAATAAGGCGATTCTTTTAAAGAATATTGTTTTAGATATAAGAGAAGTATAGTTTCAATAAATTAGCCTCAATGATGAATATTTTATTATAAAAGTGATGATGTGACTTAGAACTTGTAAAACAAGAAACTAAAGAATTTAGGAATTCCAAAACTTGAGCCTCTGATAAGGGCACATAATATTGTATATAGTACACTCAAAATTTGGCAAGATGTATTTGGACCAAATATGAGTAAAATTTTAGCCTACAAGGAAGATAGAACTTGTGGATTTCTATAACAAATTTTCTAATTTATCATAGAGTATAAGTAGACTATTGGAATCTAATAAGAAATTTATACACTTATAATTTCTTTTTAAATAAATATTAGATTATGTTTCCCAAAATTTTGTAACAAAAGCTTCTCATAATTCAATAATGAATAAAGGAAGCACTAGAAAGGAAGAAAAGTGGTGATAACATACAAACAAATATTAGGATTGGGCTATAAATTTGTTGTTTTCTATATTTTACTTGTATAAGGGTTGAGACTTACAAAAGATATCATTTACCCTTTATCAAAAACACTAGGACATTTATTGCAAGTGGATAAATTAATTTTGAGAATGTTTAATAGAATAAAATGTAAAAAGGCTTAAATGTTAAGATCACATTAGAATGATAGTTTATAGATTTGTTTTGATTTTTCATGTGAATTAAATACACACAAATAAATGTATGTATATATGCATGTATATATAAGTGCATACATATGTGTATCTATATATGTATGTATGTGTATATACATGTGTATGTGTATGTGTATATGTATGTGTATATTGTTGGAATAATTGGCAACGTCTCCTTTTGGATTTGGGACATGGAATAACCTCCTCTCATGGATCCACTTATCTCTGAAATTTGTATCAAGTGTTAATAGGTCGATCTTTTGGCACAACAACAAATGTGTTCCAACAAATGGTATTAGAGTTGGGTTGCAGTTTCGAATCCCCTCAAGTGACGCTGAGGGGGATTGTTGGACTAATTGCCAACATATCCCTTCGGATTTGAGATATGGACTAACTACCTAGAGTAGATCTGCTTATCTCTGGCATTTGTATTAGACATTAACAGATCAATCTTTTGACATAATGACAATTGTGTTCCAACATATATATATATAGTAATGTTTTTTAGGTGGATCCAACTTGAATCTAATAGAGATAAACTTTTAGGATGAAGTTTCTTAAGTGGGTAAGGAAGTGATATCCTATTGTTACTATTTTTTGAAAAGGTTGGTGTCAAATAAGACATAGGACCCTAAAATTGAATATCATGGACTTTATTTTAGTTGTACTATGAATTAATAAAATTATAAAAGGATCATGATACCTTCATACATGTATCATGAATGTATTATTTTGTGAATATTAAACTAGCTTATGAATTTCACAATTTAGGGTTATAGTCAAATAAGAATAATAATCTTGATTCCATATTGATATGAAATAGAATTGAGTACCATGTTTCTAGGTGAGTTTGATACCATGTCAAGCTGAAAATAGTAATGGAAAAAACATTTATAAGATTGAAAAATGTCAACACTTATATTTAAATTTAAATTTAGATGAAAAAAATATTAATATTTCTAACTCATAAATGGATTCCCTTAGAAAATACCTTAGGATTACCTTTTATTTAGGCAAGTGGGAATCCTAAAACTTACCAAACAAACTTATAAAACCATGTACTTACTGTTATCCTAAAATTTTCCATGACTTTGTCCTTAAAGCTAGTATATTATTTTCTAATCAAATTTAATAAAATTAGAAGGGTTTGTATAGAAAACTCTCAAGACTCTAAGAGAATAATATATTCCTCTTTATAATCTTATAAGGTAATTATTATTAATTTTCTTCATAAAGTATATTTGAATTCCTAATAAACCATACACATTGAAAAATCTTCATAAATTTTAACCTATAATTTGTCCTTTTTCAAATCTAAAAGTTGCATAAAATTTTTTGTTTCAGTGGCTACATATTTAATAAAAAATGTTCATATTTTTTCAACCAAGTTAATTTGTCTAGAAAATTATTTTTTATTTTAATAAAATAGTAAAAAATTCATAAATAATTATTTTTTAATTAAATTAATAAATATATGCACCACACATGCTTATGTGTCATTTACTTATATCCAAAGTTTGAAGAAAATGTATATTTTTTCCTCATGTATGTAGGTTGACTAGAATTTGACAACTACATTTTATCTTTTTTTCTAAAAACTTAAGTAGTGCCTCATTGAAATGCCAAATTTTAATGAAATTAATTTGAAAATGTTAAAAAAAAATAGTGCCCCATGAAATGAATTCAATTTTTTATAACTTGATTACTACCTTATTTTCATATTATGGAGACAACTCATTCATTTTTTTTATGTGATGTTACTTAAAATATTTTAAGCATTTTTATTGCCACTTAAGGATATTATTTGGCTCATCATGATCTTGCACTGACCTTTTTTCTTTGTAAAATTATGTAGACTAAGGTTGTCAAATTCCTTATTTTAATTTTAAATACATTTAAATTCTGTCATTTTTAAAATCAAAGTAAATTGGATAATTTTACAAACAATGACTTAAATTTTTTAATTGAGTATTCATAGAGCACTAACAAGGATTGAGATTAATATTTTTGAAATTACTCATCTTGTATTGAGTTTGTTGGATTAATTTTTATTTAAACAATTATTTACTCTAGTTTATAATTTATTATATTTTCTATGTGATATGATGTCTTAATGATTTTTTTTTCTTATATAGTTATCTGCTAACAAGGATAAGTGAAAGAAAGTTCAAGGGTTATCTATATAATGGGATTTCGCTAACTTCTTACAAATTAGTGCACAAAAAATTTCACTAGAAAAAAATTGAGAGGGCAAATGTCATATGAGATGGATAGGAAAGCCAATTGTCCACCAAAAATGCTAGAAAGAGGACACTAATTTTTTGATGTGAATGACTCAATGAGAATCAAGGGTAGTGCACTTAAATTAAGTGTCAAAACAATTAAGGTGGCTTATAAGCATTGAGAACCTTATGAACCTCATTAGTGATTGGCTAAACAAAAGGAAATAGAAAATGAAAAAATGACAACACACTAAGAGAATGGTAGAATTCGCCAACTTTACAATAAAAGAAGAAACACAAATCAAAGAATTCAAACCTTGAAAGACATGGAGAGTCTCCATTATAAATAATCTAGACAAGGAAGTCCTATGAATATTTGGAGTAAACATGAATCCCAACTTGGTCCATAACATTTAAGAGGAAATAACTCAAGAAAATAGGGGAAATAACTCAAGAAAATAGGATAAATAAATGAAGAAATCACAAGGGAAGCTACTAAATAAACAAACATTCATCTACAGGGCATTTGTGTTTGGAAACTAAGAAATTAAAGTATACATTCAAAAAGGATGGAGCTATGATATTCTTCATAAATTATAATATATATATTGATGGGATCTATGAAGTAAGTCTAAGACTGGCAGGTTGATCCCACAATAGTGATTTACAATTTTTGGTCAAACTAGACACTGAAATTATTATTTTTAACTAAATCTTCACATTTGGGCACCTATAGCGACTAAACTATGAGGAATTTGAAGATGATGCAAACTAGAGTCTTATCACATTTTGTCTGCAGATTCTAAAAATATTTTTTTCAATTTTTTGGAATCAAATTGCACTTTGTTTCCATCTCCCATGAAAACTAGTTCTTTTCAAAAAACAACATTTTTAAAAAGTGACGCTCACCGTATACAACATAACTTTTTTTGTATGAAGGATAAAATTCTATTTTTTTTTAATTTAGATTTTTAACTATGATATCTAGCACTTTCATTTGGTCTCATAGATTTTTATTGAATATTTTTTCCTTAATCAAGTTTCGAAGTCAAACCAATTGCGATTCAGACATAGGTGGACTGTATACAACATAACTTATTATGTATGTATCGAAATTAATTTTTATTTTTTTTAATGGATCAAGGACATCAATACCCAACACAAACATATTTTTAAAAAATTTATTTTGATAATCTGCTATTTTTCCACCTGTGCAAAACAAAGAGCTTGATTTTCGGTGAAAAACCTATGTTTAATAAAACTAAAAAAACACAAACATAATAAAACCATAACATATTAAAATTATATTCATTGGATAGATCGTTTTGAGGACTACCTGATTCTAGTTGGGTTTATGAAGATTCCTCCATTTTCATCCTCAACCCGAGCTTTGAAGTGGAGAAATTTAGGTTTTTTTTGTGTCTCAGATGGGGGATGAGGGATAAGGGGGGTTCATACGAACCCATAGGGGTTCAAGCTAACCTCTAGGGGTTCTCTCAAACCAGGGTTCGAGTGAACCCCTTCAAAGAGGTTCGCTCGAACCCCTTTCCTATGCATTTTTTTGTTTTTTTTGGCGGCCAAGATTCAAAGTGGTTTGCTCGAACCTTGGTTCGGGCGAACCCCTTATTGGTTCAATCGAATCAGTAGGTTCATACAAACCCCTAAAATCACTTTTTTTTGCCTTGGGGTCATTTTTTGTGAGTTTTCCTTCCTCACCTGAATTGTAAACCACTATTGTGGCTTCACCCACCATTGTCTTATTTGTGTGTAATCTAGGTTGGATCCCAAATTTTTTAAAACTATAACTGAACTCTTATGTGCATGTAGTTTATTTTCCTAAAATTTCAAGTATGTGGTGTGATTATTGTAAGAAAAGTATGATATAATAAGTTTTATTTGTGTGAGGAAGTAATAAGGAAGATTTCTCGAGTTAAAAGGGTTGATTAGCCTTGAGGATTCAGTAGAGTTATATAGCCATCCATGGGGAAATGTGGAGATCCACAACCATCTTAGTTATAGATGAATTAAGCTAATATTGTTTGTAGATAAATGCTAGTCATTTTCATTCAATTTTGATAAAACAAAAAGGGTTTGCTCAACAAATCGACAACATTCTAATTATATAAGATATGCTTTATTTTGAATTTAATAGGTAATTATTATTGATTTTTTATAGTCACTATGTGTAAAGTCTTGATTGAAAAACATCTATAACTTTTAAATGGTTAAACATTTTTTGAATCCGAAAGATGCATCACACATTATGCTTCACAAATTATAGTTTTTAAAAAAAAATCATAATTTTTTGACCAAGTTAGGGTGGCCGAAGAAATGGTTTTTAATATTTTTAAAATTTCCTACTAGAAAATTCATAACTAAATATTTACTTGCCAAAAAATTACAAAAAAAATATGTGTCACATTTGGGCATGTGTCCTCTACTTATATTGAAATATTCAGAAAAAATATTTATTTTTTTCTTCCCATTAGGGAGATTGGACAAACACATGCTTTTTATTTTTTTCCTGAAAATTTAGTAATACTGTATTGAAATTTCAAAATTTTACCAAATAGATTTACTTTTCTCCAAAAAGGGACTAGTAGCTTAGAAACTAGATTCAATTTGCTACAAATTCTGTTTTTTACATATTTTTCAAATTATGTTAATAACCTATTCAAATTTCTATGTCAAGTTGTATAACTCTATTTTTTTGAATTTTCATTGCCTCTTAGGGGCCTAGTTTGGACCCCCATGATCTTGCATTGACCAAAGGATTTAAGATTTCCTACCCAATCTAGGAGCATTAAAATTTGATGGAATAGATCTTTTTCCAACCCTTTCAATAGGTAGCTTTAGAAAAAAAATCCTTGATTACATAGTACCTATTGGTTTTCTATTTCAAAAGCTTCAAATATCTTAAACGAACCTTTATTGTATCCACCTTATTGGTCTTCTATTTCAGTAGGTTCCAAATCTTGAGTTTCCTATTATGTTGTATTTGCATAATAATGAATCACCTTGATTCTTAGTAGTGGAGATGGAGAAAGCATGGATAATGAGATTTCTTCACTTTGAAAATTAATCTACACTCCTAAGTTTTCCACTCCTTTAACCCAATTTGGTAGGTTAAATCGTGTTGATAAGCTCTTGTCATTATCTAAGCCATTTTCATATTGTGTTTGGCTAACATGAGTGGTTGAACTTGTGCTTTCATTTGGACCATTTGTTGGTTTTGATCATTATTTTTTCATATTTTTTTAACACTATTGCACTTCAATCTATTCATAACCATCCAACCTTAAGATGCTTGCATTGCTTGTAGCCTCATTTTCTTTCTATACACTAAAACCCTCACTTGGTTTCATGTCATTATAAAGTTAATTTCTATTTAGTGGCCAAATTCTAATCCTTTGAAAGCCTGCTATGATGTTTCTAGACATAAGGGTAAGCTTTAAATCTTTGCTTGCAAGTTATTATCTTTTTTTTAATGTGTGGATGTTTTTCATTCATTTTGACCAATTAGTTTTGAAATGTCTTTAATGGAGGAAATACACTTATATCCAAAGGTTTGAGTTTATGGTTGGTATGTGAAAGAGGTGTAAGAAGATTAATACCTAGAGATATCGATGAGCTTGGAAAGTGGTTAAAGTCATGCGGCTTCCATGTTCATCAAAGATAAGGATATGCTTATTTATGGGTGATGTCCCACCTAGAACTGATCTAGAAAAATGATGTATCCAAATCAAGAATAACTCTTTGGTCATCCAAACATGTGGTTGTGCTACCATGTAGGCCCCTAGTTCACAATTAGTAATATAATTTTTGAGTTACATTTTTTTTCTTGAAAAGATAAGATCTTGTTTTTTTTTCACCTACTACAATTCTATAACATAATATTATTATCCATGAACTCTACTTTTAGATAAAAAATGTGGCACACTTTTGCTTCCCAACATTGCAATCACTCACATGTCCTATAATTTATGTCTACTTGTACACCTATTTCATCATAGTTTCATATCTTGGTTGGCCCATACTGATTAGCATTATACAATTTATCCAAGTTGTCATAGAAATCTGCCACATTGGTTTGTCACAACATTTCTGCTCTATCTCTATCTAGACCCTCATTAGTCCTTATTGTTAATCTTGGATAATGTTTGTGAAAACCCATCCACCATGGTCTACCTAGTAGACCATCCTTGAAAGGATTTGGCCTTGTTTAATAGATATGAGCCACATGTGACTTCAATTGAATAACATCAAGACCATGACCAAGTTTATTCAAGTCTTTGCACCACTCAATTATTTCTAGCTCATTTTCCAGAGAAAATATAGTTGATGGTTCCTTTTTGTTATTGTTAGTCATGACAACCAATGTGTTAAATTGTTGGTAGGGATTCCCCACTTTTTTGTTGTTGCTATTATGGAGAAGGAATTTTCCTTAACATCTTTGATGGCACCATCCATATCTTCCTTTTTCCAATTACCTCTACTGTACTTTATCTTACACCTACAATTTTAACAAGAATTGATAGTAGTGTCCATTATTTTTGCAATCTACAAGTTGTGCTATCCTAAGGTAGATTTTTTGAAGTGTCACCATCATTTGAGTTAACCATATTCAATTTCACACCCCTTAGCAAATGGGTGCTTAGCCTTTAATTTTTTCTTCTACTTTTTCTTTTTCATGCTTTTGTAATGCCTAAACAAAAGGATATCATTTAATATTTACATGTAATAATTAAATTACTTATTATAACATAAACCATGTAAAATAATGTTCAACTCTACTAAGAAATGTGCAATCACTATTGTACATGGTTTATATTATGACAGGTAGTGTGAAAACATAGTTTGATTTGAAATATGTTATTTTGTATACATCCATGTTGCCCACAATAATATTTTGAAGAAATATAAGGCATATGATTAGTAGTTTTTGTCATAGAATATTGGTAATTAGAAATATGAGAAAATAAATATCTAAAATATATCACACTTTTATAAATGAACGGGTTGCCATTGTAGGTTCTATGACCAAGTAAGTCAACTTAGGAAAGTTTTTGTTGTATACGATAATAGGTAGTGTGAAAATTTGTTTTATTTGAATATATTATTTTGAAAGCATACACACACATATGTGTGTGTATGTTTATCATAAAAAAATACATAAAGTTTGTATCATTATATTAGATTATATTTAAATTTGTTTATTGGTGGTATGTTCATTGGTGGCAAGTAGAGAAATTATAAAATGATTGAAAGATAAACCCTATAAAGAAGATAGTGTCAAAGCCTATAGTTGAAACTTATTCTCTTCTACAATCTACTTGAGACATACTTTCTTTGTGAACTTGTTTGAATGTCAATGTAATCCTATTTGTAATGTAAATTCCTCTATTAATCTTCTTGGATCATATTAAAGTTGATTTTTTGTAGATTTTTATATTAATAAAATGGGTTTTCTAAGTGGGTCTCCCAGCCATACAAAAGCCTAACACATAATTAAAAAATATTATTATTTGTTAATAAATTATTGTTGTTTACATAGTGGAGCTTATACTTGATGTTTTTGTTGTTATCAACTACCATTTCTCCTCTAGACCATTTGACTTTTTATTACTATTTATAACCTATTCTAATCAATCACTAGATAATCTAAGGTTACCCATGATCGACAAAGATAAATCATCTAACTTCTTCAACCACTTGACAAAATATAGTTCCATTATGGATATACCAATAAGACCTAAACCAACTAACCTAAATGATCATAAAAGTAAAGAAATATTACATAATAAAATTAAAAAATGGCAATATAGAATATAGATTACAAAGGTCATGCTTCATCATTAATTGTATTACTTACATATATTAGGTCAAATAGTTCACTATAATATTCCTACTTATAATATGGTAAATATTACTACACCTCTTATTATGCCCACTAAACCTTAAGGTATAATTGCTAGTTTATTTTTGTCAGTGAATATAGCAACAAATGATCTATATACATAGAACTCAAGAAAATATACCATGCACACAACAAAAAGCAGTTTTCATCAACAAACAAATTAGTCTACAAAATAAAAAGAAAAAAAGGGATTTCAGAAGCAAAGAAAGATAAGAACAAATTAAAGAATGATGTGACAAAAAAATAATATATTGAAACTAGTAGTTAAGGCATGCATTTCATTCTAGAAATTCATATTTCTTTTTCTCTAAATGCTCAATTCATTCTTTCTAATCATGAATTGTCTATAAAAGTTTCCAAGGTTCAAATGAGGCACAATAAGCAATCCCAATCCTCTCTACAAGTATAATCTCATCAAACCATTTAAATGACTTCACAACTTTGAAAAGGTAAAAAATTTATAAGTCTTGCTTTAGATATAAAAATGCAAGAAACAAATTAGGTACTAATAAACTCTGAAAAAAATTGGAGGTGGCTACTTGCTACTAAGATCGTAACATTGAAAGAACAAAATTAACTAATTGTAATTGCCACATAAAATTTGGTTGCATTAATTGGATGTTGGTGAAGAAAATTGTAGTTTTTTCCATGAAAAAATAAGTGACACCTATAATTTTCTAATTTGTATTAAAATATATTAAATAAAATAATTGGAGAAAAAATAGCATAATAGTTTGATATTTGTTGCAATCTGATCTTATATGTAGTTTGATAATATTTTTAGTCAAAATGTAAAGGTTTGAAAATTGTAGGAATCTTTATAGTCAAAATGTATTTGTTCATAACAATCTGAAAGAGATCAAAGTTTTATCTCAAAACCATTATGAGAAACTTTTTAAAGAGAAGATCCCTATTAGCAAGAAACTCCATTAATTTTAGATGATATCATAAAATATCGCATTCCTAAGAAGTTAGATTCAGACTATAGTTGATTTCCATACCATGATCTTTGTTTAGAAGACTTGGCACATGTTGTGATTTCTATGTCATCTAATAAAAATCCTAGGACTAATGGGCTTTAAGTGAAGTTCTATCAAATAATGTGGCATTATATTAAAGATGACTTCTATTTGGTTTACTTGCATGCTTTGGAGCAAGGTTCGTTAGAGCCTAATAAAAATCCTTTCAAAAGGAAAAATGAGGATACTATTTCTAGTTGGTGTCCCATCACTTTACTCACTTTTTATAAAATCATTACTAAAGCAATAGTTGCAGGGATTAAACCTGTTGTGAAAGGGATAATCAGGCCAAAACAAATTGGGTTTCTTGGTGGAAGGTTCATCCTTGATAACCTCATCCTTTCTTGGGAAACTATATAATGGGCTCAACAATTGAGCCAAAATGCTCTCCTAGTCAAGTTAATTTTTTAATAAAGTTTATGATAGAATGTGTTGGAGCTTTATTCTCAAGATGCTACAATGGTTGGGTTTTAATCCTGAGTTATGTAAAACATGTTCAAATATTAAATTCAAAGATGTCAATGCTCAGTTGGTTATTAATAAAGAGTTCTCAAGTATATTTCCCTTACAACATTCAATCAAACAAGGTTTCCCCTTGTCTCCTTTTCTCTATATTCTTACACTAATGCTCTTGGGTACTTGCTACAAAAATATAACCAAATAAACTTGATAAGCCCGGTATTTCCATTTTAAATCTCGTTTTATCGATGACAACATGCTCTTTCTTTGAAATTTTGGAAAGGGGATTAACAATGTGTTAGAAGTCCTTAATCTTATTGTGAAGCGGTTGGCTACAAGTTAGCTCACCATAAAATTGAATTTTGATGGTGCAATTGGATCCAATTCCTTGATGGATTCCTAAAGATTGGAAGAAAATTCAGCATGGGAAGATTAATCATTGCATGGTAATCCCCTCTGAGTTGGGTGTTTCCCTCTCCGATATGTGGAACTGATTTTTAAATAAAATGAAAAAATAAACTTTGTGCATAAGGACTAAATTTTTGTTTTTAGCTAATAGAATTCAATTTGTGAATACATTTTTTGGCATCTCATGTGTATTACTCCTCTTGTCGAAAATCTTCTAGAAAAGGCTATGAAGATCTTATCAAAATCAGTCGCAACTTTTCATGGGCTAACAAGAGTGGTAATGTTGGTTTTAAGTCCAAATTCTTGTTTACATTTTATCCAACTCAAAGCTAAAGGTGGTTTGGGTTTAATGAACCCCAAAACTTAAGGGGTTTGTTTGATAGAAAAATGAATACTTAGAGTTGTTACTAGAGAAGAGTCATGGAAAAACTTGGTTTGTTATTGTATTTTCCATGCTACTATGAAAGGGAAATGAAAAAATTTCAATTGGGAAGATAAAATTATGTTGGCTCCTTTCTCTCACCTTAAAGATTCATTTCCTTTACTTTCAATATGGAAGGCTTGGCAACAAGTTTGCAAATACTTAAATGGAAATGTTATTCATTGCAACATGGTTTCAATTTTGGATCTTCGTCTATTTGGTTGAATAAAATAATGCAATATCAAGGTCAACCCCTTGTTATGTCCTTTCCAACACAAGCCTCTTGTTTATTCAATAGAGGGGTTTGATAGTTTGGGAACTTCTGGGATTTTAATCCCTTAGACTAAGTTACTTGGAAAAATCTTGAGAATAACATTTGTTTAAGCAACAAGTATAAAGGGTTTATTATTTTTGTTATGTCACTAGTTCCTATAGAACTAGTAATGAAGCTTTGTACACCTTTTCAATGTAATCCTTTCAAGGATTAGTGGTGGTTTTCCAAGTACCATTTTTCTTGCTTTCCTCAAAAATGGCTATACTTGAATCTCCTGCCGACTTTGTATTTAAATCCTAGATTGAATAAAAAATGGGAATGCAAGTTCAAATAAAATACTTGGAAAAAATTAAGTGAAGATATCAAGTTTCCACAATCCATCTTGCTTGTTTGAATATAATTTTTGGATTTGATTGTGTCAATGTTTTTTCATCAATGTTTTGAATCACACTATGTGATTCATCATCAAGATGAAAGAGTGCTGAAAGATAAGAATGATATGTTGCAGACCCAAAAAGAGCTAAAAAGAGAGGGGGGAGGGAGAAAGGGGACACAAAGTTCAAGGAAGATGAGGAAAAAGGAGAAAATTAAGAGGAAACAATAGAAGACAAACCAAAAAATTATTAGCAATAATAATAAAACTCCTTATACAATATAATAGAACAACAAAACCTAATATTATATTACTATTAAAATAAGACTCTACTATTTAATATAAATAATATTATATTATTCAAAACTTAATCAAAAGAAAACCAAAATTTACAAGAGTAAAGTAAATAAAAATAAATCAATATAATAAAAAATTAAGAAGAATAAGGTAAGCAATAGATAACAACGAGTAAAACTAGAAAATTGAAATAAATAAAACCCAAAAGAATAATAAATAGTTTGAGCCTTGAAATAAAACAAAAATCATACAAAGGCTTAATTAAATAAAAAGGCTTAGTTATATAGTCTTAAATTATAATTGATTAAGACTATATAAGACTATAAGTTATAAGACTATTAAATTAAAAGTAAACCAAAAAATTTAAAAGAAAAGAAACACAAAAATTAACAAAAGAAAGTAAAAATAAAATTAAAAAATAATATATAAACTAAATAAATATGTAAATAAAATCAATCAAAAAAAAGAAAAAGTGAATCAACAAATACAAGAGTAAACTAATTAATGATGAATCGGGATAAACTAAAAAACATGAACAATATTCTATGCAAGAAAACACCTAATAGATAGAACCAAAACCCAAATAAAATAACCATAAAAGAATAAAATATAAATAGGTTAAAGCCAAGAAATAAAATAGGCTTAGGAAGACAAATGCAAAAGATTTACTTATGAAGCTTTAATTAAGCTTAACAATATAGTCCAATATTATAGAATATTTTATAATTAATAAAGAAAATTGCATAGATAAAAAAGAATAATATAAAGACTAATAAAAAGGAATAAAATAATAGAAAAATCCAAACTAAGAAAAAACAAGGAAAGAGAGGCACGACACTGAAGGAAAGGAAACCAAAAGGAGAAAAATGGAGACCAAGGATGGAGAAGACATAGAGGACTCAAGAGGGGTGGGGGTGGTAGTTTCTAAGATTGGAAAGCAAAGGCTGCCAGGAAAGACTAAGACTCTATCCCTCATCACGATTGAGGTTGGTGGGAAAATTACTAATTTCTATGGCTTTCTTAAGTTTCCTCTTGAAGAAGTTTTCTTCTTTGCACAAAACTTGAAAGTCTTCTAAGAAAATGTGGTGTTTGGTTAATGAGGAGTGCTCAACAAGAGTTGACTTGATGATCCACCCATGCTTAGTTTCAGCATTGTGCTCCTTAATTCTAGTGCTAAAAGAGCGATCAATTTCTCCTATATAGGGGGTGCCACAAGAGCACACTACCTTGTAAACTCCCAAGTCAAGAAGAATGTCCTTCGTATCTTTGAGAGGGGGGATGAGGTTTCTCACAGTTGAAATCGGCTTAAAGGCACATCAAAGTCCTTCCTTGAGAAGGATCTTGGAAATTTTATGGGAGATACCTTCAATAAAGGGAATGGAAGCACAACAGGGGAAATTTGGTTTGGAGGCATCAAAATTGGAGAGGAAAGAAGCCTTGGTTTGGTTGAGGGCTTTAGAGATTTTCTTGCTGGTGAAACCATTCAAGCTGAAGACCTTGCGAAGACGATCCAATTCTTGGTTTAAGTTATCCTCATCACAAATACGATAGGCTCTCATGGAAAGGGTTTTAAGAACACCAATTTTTTGGCTGGGATGATGGTGAGAAGAGGGGTGGAGGGAAAGGTCGGTATGGGTAGCTTTCCGAAAGACACGACGACCTAAGGACCCATCAAATTTTCTAATGAGCAAGACATCGAGGAAAGGAAGTTGGCCATCTACTTCAAGCTCCTTGGTAAAGGAGATGCTTTGGGCTAACCTATTGAGATGGGAGTGGAAATCTTCTACCTCTCCATCTCTTCTTACCCTCTTAAACCAAAATGGTGGAAAAGGTATGTGGATGACACCAATTTTTGTTGGCCACATGGTCTAGACAAGTTAGAAGATTTGCATTTGTCTTCCTAAGCCTATTTTATTTCTTTTCTTTAACCTATTTATTTTATTTTCTTATGTTTTATTCTTTTATGGTTTATTTTATTTGGGTTTTGGTTCTATCTATTAGGTGTTTTCTTGCATAGAATATTGTTCATGCTTTTTAGTTTATCTCGATTCATCATTAGTTAGTTTAGTCTTATATTTGTTGATTCACTTTTTATTTTGTTTTGATTGATTTTATTTGCATTTATTAGTTTTGCATTTTAATTTTTTGTTTACTTTTTTATTATTAATTTTTGTGTTTCTTTTCTTTCAATTTTTTTTGCTTTACTTTTAATTTAATAGTCTTATAACTTATAGTCTTATATAGTCTTAATCAATTATAATTTAAGACTATTTAATTAAGCCTTTGCATCATTTTTGTTTTATTTGAAGGCTTAAACTATTTATTATTCTTTTGGGTTTTATTTATTTCTATTTTCTAGTTTTACTCATTGTTATTTTTGCTTACCTTATTCTTCTTGTTTTTTTATTATATTGATTTATTTTTATTTACTTTACTCTTCTAAATTTTGGTTTTCTTTTGATTAAGTTTGAATAATATAATATTAGTTTTTTTTGGTTTATTATATTGTATAAAGAGTTTTATTATTATTGCTAATAAATTTTTGGTCTATCTTCTATTGTTTCCTCTTAATTTTCTCTTCTTTCCTCATCTTCCTTGAACTTCGTGTCCCCTTTCTCCCTCCCTCCTCTCTCTTTTTAGCTCTTTTTGGGTCTACAACATATCATTCTTATCTTTCAACACTTTTTCATCCTAATGATGAATTATGTAGTGTGATTCGAAACGTCGATGAAAAAAATTGACACAATCAAATATAGAAATTATATTCAAACAAAAATTGAGTGCTCAAGTTTGGTTGTCTAAAACTAAAGTTAATGTTCAAATTTTGGCTTGGAAAGTCTTACATTTCAAGTTTCCCATTGGTGATAGGTTGATATGTATGATTGTCGAGCCAATTAAATTCCTATTTTCTCAACATATTAAAAGATTGAAAAACATCTTTTGGGATTGTTTAAGGACAAAAAAATTTGGAATGTTATTTTTACTTATCTTCCTACTATTTTTTATGTCTTATGTTGAAAAGAAGCCATTTTGGGCTTAGGTCTTCATAATAATGTTGTCGTAGATTGAATGAGATAAACTATTTTGTTTAATAAATAGAACTTTATATATTTGGCTATTTTTCAAATCATAATTTTTATTAGGGTAAGTGCACCAAGATGTGATACAAAAAGGGGGTCTTAAGATGCCACTTTTCTAAAATCAACAAAGTTTGATATTTGATGAGAAAATGAATATAGTTATGCTCAAAATTTGAAGATGCAACAAGAACAAGAGTTGTAGTGCTCCTAATCTACTTTCTAAACTACTATTTTTTTTAAATGGTGAAAATTAAAGTGTTCAAAAAGGGAGAGCACACAAAGTGGTCCGTTTTTTTTCAAAATAACATAGCATAATATCTAGTGTGCTTCCCCTAAAATGTTAATTTTTTTTTATAGAATTTCAAAAATTTCTTTGGTGAGAAATTAGCTAACATGATGTAGTTTATGCCAGATTTTTTGGCTTTTTTTTAATGAATATATGATTTTTTACTAATTTTCAAAGTGGATACATCTTGAAAAAAAAATTGGGCATGTTGCCCCCTAAACTTTTTGAAAACTAATCGAAAATCAATTTTTTTTTTCAATACATGTAGTTCATGAAGTCTAGTTTCTAAAAATGTAATTTGTTTCAAAATTTTAAGAATGAGTAAAAAAACTATACCCAAAATACCACATATTGGTTTTTGACAAAAAACAGACACACTAACAAAAGAAATTAAACATGAAAACCTTAACATAATAAAAATGTGAAAAAAATTATATGGTTAGATAGCTAACATAGAGATTAATGTCATCATTGTATTTTCATAAATTTCCATTGAAACACGTGCAAACTTGATGGAGAGCACGACCAAAAATGTGATTTTTTTACCTTTAAAAAAACACATATTTGACATGAAATGGTCATCCCAAATTATTTGGTGAGCGTAAAATTTGACGCTCACTAAATGAAAATATGTTTTTAGAATGCTAGAGATAAATGAGAGAAATAGAGAGAGGGAGGGGTAGGTAGAGAGAGGGAGAGGAGAGATAGAAAGAGGGGGAGGGAGGAAGGGAGTGAAAGAGAGAGTGGTAGGGAGTTGATGAGCTCAAAATATGCTCATAATTTGAATATTATGATGTATTTTTAATACCCTTACTCTTTTGCTAATGGTTGTTTAAACTCTTTGATTAAATATTTTTATCTAAAATCGGGTAGTATCCTATAGCAACACATTCCTATATTCCTGTAGCTTAACATCTTTGTGTGTTTGTATTTATTGCCCTGTTTGACCTCCCGAATGACTGATATAATGCATGTGGTTTTTGGATAATGAAATGGATTTAATGTGTGATTAATGAATGTGTATCATGTTATTGTGTGCATGCGTTCTTTCGCTTCTATCACCATGTGTATCATAGGTTGTTGAAAGAGGCATGAATGAATCAAAGCGCAATAGATCTCGACCCTACAGTAAAGTCCATTTCCAGCACGACATCGAGGAAGTTGTTCCAGCAAAGACTCTCTGACCAGGTCGTTGGGAGGAAATCTAAATGATCAATAATCTAGGAAGAGTGGAATGCTAGATTCTCTCTGAATCGGTTGAACAGATATGCTTTCGTTTATGAGAAGTTTGTTCCTCGGCGTTAGGAGGCATTTATGTCCATGTCTTTCTTTGTTAGAGTTAGGTAGTTAGTTGTTTTTCTATAAATAAGTGTTCCTCCTACGTGAGAGAACAGAACAGAATAGAACAAAACAAAACAAAATAGAACATAGTGTATTAAAATTAGTATTATAATGAGAAACAAAGTTTTGTGTTAGTTTTCTTACAAGCAGAATGATCAATGTATATGATTCCAAGTTTATGAATAAAAGCTGATGAAGTTTTGAGTTCAATTCTTGCATAAACTGATTGATGCTCGCTAAGGGGGGCCACTTAGTGAGTATCTGTAGTTAGTTGTTTATTTCCTGTTGATTATAAGTTAGAATTTCATTCTTGAAGGTTTCAGCGCAAACTCAGTCTTATATTGTTCTTGCAGCATAAGACCAGTTCATAGTTTGTTCCTTAGTAATAGTTGTCATGATTTCTGCTTTGATTAAGTTATGCTTAAGTTAAGAAGACTTTACATTACATTCCTACAGCATAAGTAGAATTCCTTCCAAGCATTTATTTCTAGTAAATTGTGGCTGAAACTGGTTCTTAGTGCACATATAGTGCCGCTCCATTTCAAGTATGTGTTCCCTGGTTTGACAATGTAAATGAACAACCATAAGAAGATGTTAGTCACCTACTGGAATGTCCAATTCCCAGGTTAGGATTTTCCATGACTTTTATATCCTTTTGTGAAATCGACCATCAAGAGTGATGGAGGGAGAGGAAGATAGAGGGAGAGGGGAGATAGAGGTAGAGAGGTAGGTAGGGAAGGAGAGATGGAGGGAGAGGTGTGGATGGAGAGAGAGAGAGAGGTGAGAGAGCAACAAAGAGAGGGAGAGGGGAGATAGAGAGAAGGAGAGAGGGAGGGAGAGGTAGGGAGAGAGGGAGAGAGAGAGAGAGAGGGAGGGTGGAAGAGAGAGAGGGTAGGGAGGGATAGGTGAGATGGAGATATATGGAGAGAGAGTGGTGAGATAGAGAGTAGAGAGGAAAGGGGAGAATGAGAAAGATAGAGAGATCAAGAGAGAGAGGAGGGATAGAGCGAGAGGTAGAAAGGGATATGTGAGATAGAGAGAGAGTGGTAGGGAGTGATGGAGGGAGAGGAGAGATAGAGCTAGAGAGGTAGGTAGAGAGTGGTATGGAGTTATAGAGGGAGAGGCAGGTAGAGATATGGAGAGGGAGATAGAGAGAAGAAGAGAGTGAAGGAGAGATGTAGGGAGAAGTAGGGATGGAGAGAGAGAGAGGTGAGAGAGAGAAAAAAATAGAGAGAGGTAGGTAGAGAGAGGGAGGGTAAGATAAAGAGAAGTAGAGAGGGAGGGAGGGGTAGGGAGGGAGGTAGGGGTAGGGAGGGAGGGAGAGAGAGAGGTGGGAGAGAGGTGAGATATAGAGAAACATAAAGAGAGGTGAGAGAGAGAGGTGAGAGAGAGGAGGGAGAGTGCAAGAGAGAGAAAGAGGAGGGAGGGATAGGTAAAGAGGGATACGTGAGATAGAGAGAGGGTGGGAGAGGGTATGGAGAGGGGAGGAGGGAGATGTAAAGAGGATACAGATAGATAGAAGTAGAGAGAGAGGTGAGAGAGGGAAAGAAAGAGAGTGGTGAGATAGATATAGAGAGAGATAGAGAGAGAGAGGTGAGATAGAGAGAAGTAGAGAGGGAAGGAGAGAACGATAATGGGAGAGAGGGGGGGAGGAGGGGTGGAGGGAGAGGTAGAGAGGGCTAGGTGAGATAGAGATAACTAGAGAGAGATATAGAGAGGTAGGGAGTGATGGAGGGAGAGAGAGGGAGAGGAGAGATAGAAAGAGGAAGGAGGGAGAGAGATAGAGATAGAGAGTAAGAGAGAGTGGTAGGGAGTGGAGGGAGAGGTAGGTAGAGAGAGGGAGAGGGGAGATAGAGGTAGAGAGGTAGGTAGAGAGAGTGGTAGGGAGTTATAGACAGAGAGGTAGGTAGAGAGATAGAGAGGGGAGATAGAGAGAAGTAGAGAGAGAAGGAGAGATGGAGGGAGAGGTAGGGATGGAGAGAGAGAGGTGAGAGAGAGTAAGAGAGGGGGGAGAGAGGTGAGATAGAGAGAAACAAAGAGAGCGAGAGTGAGAGAGAGGTGAGATAGTGAGAAGTGGAGAGTGAAGGAGGCATGGAGGGAGATAGAGGTGAGAGAGTGAGGGGGAGTGATGGAGGGTGAGGTAGGTAGAGAGAAGAGGGGAGATAAAGATAAGTAGAGAGGGAAGAAGAGGGAGAGAGAGATGGAGGGAGGGCTAGGTAGATAGAGGGAGAGGATAGATAGAAAGAGGGGGGAGTGAGGGATGGAGAGAGATAGAGATAGAGGGTAAACCCACAAAATTGGTTTACAATTCTAGTGAGGAAGGTAATTTGCAAAAAATGTCCCCATGGAAAAAAAATTGGTTTTTGGGGGTTTGAACAAACATTTGGTTTGAGAAAATCCAAAGGGGGTTCACTCGAAAGTGGTTTCGAGTGAACCTATTAAATGTTGGGTCCCACCATAGTTCTCATTTCCTAGGGAAAAACAAAGAAAACTTTTTTGGAAAGGGGGTTCAAACCCTGGTTCGAGCGAACCTCGCGAACCCCCCTTCTCCCCCTTTGGCACCAAAAATCTCTAGAATTTTTCCCTTCAAATCTCGAGTTGAGGATGAAAATGGAGGAGACTTCATAGACCCAACTAGATGATGGTAGTCCTCAGAACAAGATATCCAACAAATACAATTTTAATATATTTTGGTTTTATTATGTATTTGTTTTTCTAGTTTGATTAAACATAGGTTTTTCATCGAAAATCAAGCTCTCTATTATGCACATGTGGAAAAATAGTAAATTATAAAAAAATAATTGAAAAATATTAGTGCACTAAATATTCAAATCCTTGATCCAACAAAAAAAAGAATTAAATTTCGATACATACAAAAAAAAGTTATGTTGTATACAATCTACCTATGTCTGAATTATAATTGGTTTGATTTCAAGACTTGATTAAGGAAAAAATATTCAATAAAATACTATGAAACCAAATGAAAGCGATGGATATCATAGTTACAAATCTAAATTCGAAAAAATTAGAATTTTATCCTTCATGGAAAAAAAAATTATGTTGTATACGGTGAGCATCACTCCTTAAAATGTTATTTACTTAAAAAAACTAGTTTTTGAAGGAGATGGAAAAAGAAGTGCAATCTGATTCCAAATTTTTTGAAAAAAATATATTTAGAATCTACAGACAAAATGTCACAAATCACTAGTTTGCATCATCTTCAAATTCCTCACGGTTTAGCCACTATAGGTGCCCAAAAGTGAAGATTTAGTTATAAGAAATTAGTTCAATGTCCAGTTTTGCCAAAAATTGTAAATCATTATTGTGGGATCACCCTAGAGATAAATAGATAGAGAGAGGAGCTGAAAAATGACAAGAAAATTTGGTTTTTTTTTGTTTTTATAACATCATTCAGATTTGGTGAGCACCAAATTCAATGCTCGTCAAATTTGGCGCTCGCCAAATGCTCATTTTAGGCATAAAAAAAGAAGTGACATCTTTTATGTGTCACATCATTTTATATATACCCATTAGGAAGCTAAAATGCTAAGATTTTATTCTGACATTATTTTTTAAACTATTTATTTTTGTTCCTAGTTGTAGGGAGTCCCCAAAGAAAATGTGAAAATCAACAATCACTTAAATAAGATCAACTATTGGAACATCTTCAACTACAACATCCTTTCCCCTAACTCAAAATAAATGAGCTCGATTAATGTCATCCCAAAGTTGAAACATTTCGCTACGTCAAAATTCACCATAATAAAAATGTTCACCCCATGACAGATATTGGAGCGATGCTCTTCCAATGCTTGAGTTTGTAACAACTGCCCCTTAGTCACTACTATTTTTTTTCAATTAACAACTACCAACTTAATCAACCAAGAATCTTCCATCTAGCTTAGAAGTGCTAATGTCATAACTTATTCATTCACTATGATGGTGACAACTCGAAGTCACCACCTATATGCTTACACATGAAAGTGGTAAGCTCACAAGGTTAGGGTCATCCCTAAACCCAAACCTAAACCTTGAGGTTTCATTCATGATGACCCTACCTACATATCCCCTTTGGGAAATCAAAGGCTTTGTAGTTCGTACACCAATGAAAGAGAGATTTCATCCTCTTATTTTGTATGAGATATCTGATTTCACTTTTAACACATGACTATTAATTAATAGTAAGCTATCAATTTTGTCCAATTATAATAGAATGATAATAATTTACCACCAATTGTTGGTTCCACACCAAACATTAGTGTATAAACTATTAGGTTAGATGACATTAACCTTGCAAATAGATATATCATTTATATGTCTCCATGTTTCTTGGAAAATGTCGTAGGGGACATGAGAGCAAGTAATTAAATATTGGCACATTGTAATTATATTTTCAAGAGGGAATTTAATGTTGGTGGAGGTTACACATCACTATAGGAAAAATTCTCCCTTCTAGGCATCCACTTTGAGAATGTGAAAGGTCTTGAGTGGAATGGCCAAGTTTGGAGGGAAACAAGTGTCCATTGGTGTTCCACTTGGAAGCTAAAAAGTCACTAGAGCATCCTAAAAGGCAGAAGATGAAGAGGGTATGGGTTAGGTGCTCATGTTGGATCCTTGTCCATTTTATTTAATATTTTATCACGAATATTGGTCTTCCCAGAAATGGGCATGGGTTTTTTCAAGTGGTTTTGGTGGCTCTTATTTTGGTTTACCATTATGGTTTTGCCTCCCAAAAGTTTTATATATTGGATCCATGAGATGATAGTTTCATAGTGTGCTATTTGCAGGTGTGAGCATCTAGATTGTCAAAGATCAATAGTGAAGTGTATTATGGTGTATCTCTCTTATGAAGATTAATAATATATTTTCCCTCTTTTCTCATGTGGAATTTTTTCTTGAAAGGGTTTCTCCATATAAATCTGGTGTCATATTTGTTTGTTGATTTTTCTATTGTGATGAATGTGTAATCACATACATATAATCTGATCTGGTAATCTTTATTTTCATATTTGAATTCACATACATAAGTTAATATTGTATCTTAGTTTCACCGTGTTTTCAACACAAATACAAAAATTTGTGTAGGAGTCATATCATTTTAAAATTCCAAGATTACACATAGTGATTGTCTCAAGCATACATCAATATACACAAAGTGAATAGTTCATACACATCACACTTGTACAATAGTGAATAGTTCATACACACATCATAAGTATAATAGTGACTAGCTCATATGCATATCACAAGTACAACAATGGCTAGCTTAAGCATACACCACATATATCCAATGTGATAATCCTCACAATACATCACATGTTCACATATAGAATAAATAGTAAAGTGGAAATGGATGCAACCTATTGTATGCATCATCCCACTACCTAATTCATGATCACATGAGCTTGCTATGACAACAATCAAGAATCACATACTACTTGATGTTGTCACTAGGAAGGGCACTAATATAATAATGTGCACAAACCCTAGGCCATTTACACAAGTACACAAGGAGTTACTAACATGTACACAATGAGTGACTAGCACATCCACAATGAGTAACTAGCATCTACTCTTTTAGTACATCCTAGATATAAAAGGAATGTTGGTGCATTATGCCCTAAAACTTGGGTCCCACCCTTTTCCCTGATCTTTTGCACCATCCATGATGATAGCAAACATCCCATACTACTTATGATCATCACTGAATAAAAAGTAATTAAAAAAATCACAAGGAACACACACACAAATTCTTCAGATACACGAATACCTATGTTGAACTCTTGAAATGAGTAGATCCTAGCAGTCATCGCTTGTATGGTGTTGGCCTTCACATTGATTTTCCAATAGTGGAAACCAATCACTGCTCTAGCATAGCAATATGAACCCATCACTTGCATGTTGTTGGCTTTAAGACTCACATGCC
Source organism: Sequoiadendron giganteum (assembly GCA_007115665.2). Classification (NCBI taxonomy): domain Eukaryota; kingdom Viridiplantae; phylum Streptophyta; class Pinopsida; order Cupressales; family Cupressaceae; genus Sequoiadendron; species Sequoiadendron giganteum. Next base: position 108,713,053 of record CM021104.1, on the reverse strand, counting down.
ACTAGCAAAAATCATCCAGGTCTCTAGAGGAACATAGGGCATTCATTGTCTACATGTTGCTAGCCTTAAGGCCCACATGAGATATGACAAAAATCTAAAGACAAAGCATGCTCTCTGACTATTGTCAAGCTAAAGCATCAATATTTAATTATCTTATGCTGGTCATAGGATTTACCAATTGGTGATCACCTCAAAAGGAGGATTATTCTACATCTTAGGGGGTATACACCCTCTACCTATGCCCTCATAGAGTCCTTACTCTATCCATCTTGTGTTGCCTTAAAAATTTTCCCTACATATATCTCAATTCAACATTGTGAGATTAGAAAATAACATGACATAGATCAAGACAAATTATGGGAAGGGTTTTTATCATGGCTAATTAACTTGGGTACACTACCTAGGAGGGATTTCATAAATTATTCAATAATCTTATAGGTCTAGGGATAATTTTCCCAACACATAAGTAACACATTCAACACATAAGTAACACATTGAATCCCTAAAGATGACCTCTATCTAAACACATACATAAACCCATGCAGTCTCATAAATAATTCAAAGTCCATTTACTTCAATTACTTATTATTTGGAAACATGTTATTAAATAGACATGATTAATCCATAGATATAATATTAGATAAAAGGTCATACTATATTGGTAATACTTACCCTCGTAGTTAGCAAAGGCCACCATTATGAACTCAATCTTAAGCTCAACACAAATCTAAGTGTATCTTAAAGGTAGAATAACCATCCCTAGCAAATGAGAACACTCATTGTTCCTCTCCTTAGATTCTATTAGCTAAATTATGCATCATTATCATATACTAGTTACCTATTTCCTTAACTCTTTCATCATCATCTAGTACCAAAACTTTCAACCTCCAACTAACTACTGTAGAGGGAAGGTCAAACAAGTTAGGAAGAACCCCAAACCTTAGAGTTATCTCCCACCCCTCTTAAACCCTCCCCCTATGGACTTGAGGTCACAGGGGTATCCTTCACCCAAGGATTGCCTACATAATTGCTTTCAAATGGGATCAAAGTCACATGTAGTTCTCCTAACAAGGTTTCTCTTAAAGGATGCATATGCATGGTTTCCCCACAATCATGGATTCATTTTAATGTTTCCTCTCATTTATTAACACTCAACAATAGTTACAGTAACATTTAACTATGCTCACAATTTAGAAATCAAATACTGAGGATATTCAAACAAGAGCATTTAGATCTGCACTTGACCTCCCACTGATGTTGATTCTTATTTCAATGTGAGCATCCCCCATCCCTTACAATTACCTATCAAGAATATCATGTAACATTTAGTACCCTGATGATAACACAATATAGTTTACAACATAGGGTTTTATTTAGGATTAGAACAAGTTAGCATACAACGTGATATGATAATCTTAGATATCACAAGTGTATTGATTCTTGATATCTTGAATCACTATATTATACTGATGAGAAACCCCTTGAATATTCATGTGTGAAAATAGCTCAATAGAATAAATACCACCATTAGGGTAAATTTACTAGCAATAAGGGTAGCAATAATTAAGATCTATTCACGATGTGACATTCTACTAATATGATCAAGCATCACAATCCTATTAATTATGGTCCATCATCTCAACTAGAAACATGGCATGCCTCCATAGGCCATGCAAAAATTATCTAAACTTTGAAGGACACAAGAAGAGTCAATATACAAGTCGTCTCTAAACGTTTGGCAACACTATATCCATTGGATCAACATTTAAAGACATACATCCCATAATAATATATTCTTATTATCTCTTACCTTCTAGTTGAAATCCAATACTTTTAAAATAGTCCAATTCTCAAAACATGAAATATTCACTCTTGTCACTTATAACTAAATATATAAGCAATGAGAAATCATAAGATGTTATATAGTATAATTACATATAGTTTATCTTTTAATTCAATCTCAACACCATCAGATTAAGAGACAATTGACTTTCGAATATCACAAAAATATCAATTTACATCATTAAAAAACTGTTCAATATAATGTAATTCAAGTGCCATTAAATAAAATTGTTATCACTTATATACAACTATAAACTAAAGTCATTATTGTATCTTCAATTACTTTTAAGAGCCCTTCAAAGATATTATTCGTTCTGAACTATTCACCATGATTATATTTCCACAATCAGCTCACCTTACTACAATATTTTGAAGAGGCGCCATCATGGTTTACTCCAACACATCAAGGAATACAAGCTATCCTAAAATACATAACGCAAAAGGAAAATGCACTCACAAGGCAGGTGAATTGTCTACAAAATGTCTGAAAGGAAAATAAAGATATGCGTAGGGACTGTTTTACAAAAACCTCAAAGATATGTAAATGCAAGCACTCAAGCAAGGATCAACCTACGTTAATTATTTCCAGATGATGGAGTGCATAATTCTGAATTAAAAACTACTTTGGGAGGTGAAAAGAGGGTGAGGAAGATATTTATTTTGCAAACATTGACATCTTTCCCAGCCTACTTTCCCACGGATCTGCTCGGCTCTGACTCAACTCAAAAGGAAAGTGCCATTCACAGTCTCCTCCTCTGCCTTTTACCACCTCCCTCTGTTCTTTATGGTGAATCTCTTCTCTTCTTAAGCGTTGATGGGTGTTCATTACCTGTTCAAAAGCTCTCACTTGACGCAGACAGGGAGAGTGCTGGCAATGGTTGTGGAATGTGACTTTACACCTGCCAATTGCGATTTTCTTGAAAGTTTCTCAAGCCTCTGCAACAAATCCCTTTCGTGCATATCCTCCCCTTCAGGTATTCCATGAGATCTCATTTCTTTTGCCCCCTTTTCGTCCAACCTTCAATACATAGTCTGTTAGCATACTAGACTTCTGTCCCTCCATAGTTGTAGCCTTACGAAGACATCAATGTTGGGGTCTGATTTGATCCCTTGCTCCTTCTCTCAACTCGAAAATTCACTTAGCACATCATATCCCATCGTCGTCCCGTCCATCCTATTCTCTTGAATGCCCTTTTTATTTATTCCTTGTCTTCCACAGTCATCCACCGTGGAAGTGGTAGACGTAGGCATGTGACACAGTTTCTGTGGTGGATAATCTTAGTGTTTGCACCTTGGTCTTTGTCTTGATAAAGTTTTCTTCCTCTGCCATCACATGTAGAACCTTTGAGCATCCATACACTCTTCAGATTCCAGTAACACTGTGGCAACATCTGCAATGCCTCACACTTCATTATTGTCCATGTTCTCTGTGAAGCCAGCGCTCCTTCCTCCGTTATTAGCAACTGCTCTATCTTCTCCATCTCCGCCATTGAAAATACCTCCAGATTATGAAATGTTCCCTCCTTGCCAAATTCCTCTGGGAACTTCTCTATGTTGGGGCAAACAACAATATTCAGGTGCTTTATGTCAAATATGGCAGAGGAAATGAAAAAATAAAAACAGAGCATGGGCAGAAAAGCATTATAACACACGTTCAGTCATTCATTCATTCTCATATCAAAAACAGAGTAAATACAATATTTAGGGCAAGTTCCAAACTTCTGGAAGCAGCTGGAAGCAACTTGAAAAAGAAAGAGTAAGCAACAAGTAACATAACCACATATAGAGCAATCTGAGTCTTCCGAAGTTAATGCGGTTACCAACTTCACCTACCAAAACAAGCTAAATAAAGCAGTCTAATTAGAATGCTGCATACAATTGAATTATCTCTAACACCCCCTCCTAATCTCAACTGTTACAATTATCAACACTAATAATCCCTAGGTGTTTTCTTTGAAATTCAAAAACATTCTTTGATTGTCCTTGCAACATATCTTAGAATTCTTTTTGCTACCTTCCAATGTGATTCTTTTGGAGAGTCCATGAATCTGGATACAAAACTTGCAGCAAAAATTATGTTTGGTCTAGTTGTTGTGAGGTATAGAAGACTGCCAACTAGCCTCTTATACAAGGTAGAATCAACCGCTGGTCTATCATCTTGTTTGCTCAACTTTGTTCCTTGAGCAATGGGTGTGTCTACTGGTTTGCAGCCGTCCATTCTAAATTTTTCCAAAATTTCTAAAGCATATTTTTGTTGACAAACAAAAATACCTTGAGCAGATTGGTTAATTTCAATCCCCAAAAAGTATTTCATGATTCCAAGAACAATCATTTCAAATTCTACTTTCATGGCAGCTTTTAACTCATCTAACATCAAATTTATTGTATAGAGCAAGTCATCAACATAAAGACAAACAATGAGAATTTTACCTTCATGATCTATTTTTGTATAGAGAGTTGGCTCATGATTGCTCCTAATGAATCCATTGTTGATGAAGAGTGAGTCAATCCGATTGTACCAAGCTCTTGGAACTTGTTTTAACCCATACAAGGCTTTCTTCAACTTATATACTTTATGCTCTTGTCCTTTGATTTCAAACCTTGGTGGCTGATCTACACATATCTCTTCTTCCAATATGCCATTTAAGAATGCAGATTTGACATCCATTTGGAAAACTTTACATTTATTTTGAGCTGCAATAGCCAAAATAGTTTTGACCATGTTCAATCTTGCTACTGGAGCAAAAGTTTCGCCATAGTCTATGCCAATTTGTTGAGAAAAGCCCTTGGCAACCAGCCTTGCTTTGTATTTTTCTATCTTTCCTTTATCATTCAGCTTTGTCTTATAGATCCACTTTACACCAATGCTGGTTTTGTCACTTGGTAGATCAACAAGATCCCAAGTTTTGTTCTTTTCTATGGCTTCAATTTCTTGATTCATTGCATCAACCCAATGTTCCTCTTTTACTGCTTCTTCAAAGTGGGTTGGCTGATATGAAAGAAAGGCAAAAAGATCTTGTTCAATTGCATTTTCTTGCTCATATATTTCCCTTATGCTTCTAGTTCTTTGATTGTCTATAGATGAAGATGAATCAGTGCTGGGAGAATTACCATTTCCAAAGTGTTGTTGCTGACCTTGTACCTGCAATCTTGGTAGCCTTGGTGGATGAACTTGCTGATCTGAAGGTTCATCAAACAACTGTAATGGATTTGGGCCATTCAAGGTTTCATTTTCTTGATCACTCCATATTTTTTTCTCAAAGAACTTGACATCTCTGCTCACCACAAATTTCTTGGTGACAGGATTGTAAAGTCTATAGGCTTTTGATTGTTCACTATAGCCAACAAAGATACACTTTTCACTCCTATTGTCAAGTTTTTGTCTTAGCTCCTTTGGAACGTGTGCAAATGCAATGCAATCAAAAATTCTAAAATGAGTTACATTCAACTATGTACCAGACCAAGCCTCTTGTGGCACCTAGCCTTGAACACTAGTTGTAGGAGATCTATTTAAAATATAGACTGCAGTAGCAACAGCTTCAGCCCAATAATCAATTGACAAATTCTTTTCTCTAAGCATGCATCTAGCCATATTCATAATGGTCTGATTTTTCCTTTTAGCTACTCCATTTTGTTGTGGAGTATATCTTGTTGTGGTTTGCATAACGATGCCATGTTGTTTGCAAAAGTCTATGAAATCCTTTGAGCTGTATTCTCCTCCTCTATTTGATCTGAGCACTTTTATATATTTACCACTTTGTTTTTCAGCTTCAGCTTTGAATTGTTTGAACTTGAAAAAGTATCAGACTTATTCTCGAGAAAATAAATCCAGATTTTCCTACTAAAATCATCAATGAAAGTCAGAAAATAAAAGCTACCACCAATGGATTGAGTTTGCATTGGTCCACAAAGATCTATGTGGACTAGCTCTAAGTGTTCTTGTGCTCTATTGGGGGAAGATGGGAAGCTGTTTCTCTTACGTTTTCCAAGAATAAAACTCTCACATTGACTATCAAGTGATTTAAAAACAGGAAGATCTTTGACCATAAATTGCTTTTGAAGAAGACTAAGACTTTTAAAAGGAAGATGACCAAACCTAGAATGCCATAATTGTGACTCATCCATGCTTGAGACATTGTGGGAAAATGACTGTGATAGAATGGCACTCCTAAGATTCAGTGGAAACATTCTGTTCTTGGTTCTTTCAATCTTTGCTATAAGTCTTCTACCGGGAGGTTTGTCAAAAATACTAGTAGTTGTACCTTTAAAGATTATATCATAGCTATGTTCCATCAATTGACCTACACTTATGAGATTGTGTTTCAGATTTGGAACATAATAGACATCATGGATGTCTTTTTGCTGATTTTGTTTAGTAAGAACAGGCACAATTCCTTTCCCTTGGGCTTTTACTCGAGAATCATCACCAAGAGTAATTTCAGAACTTATAGAAGTATCAATACATGAAACTAAATCTTTGTTACATGTCATATGATTGCTGCAGCAACTGTCTAGCAACCAAAGATCTTTGGTGTGATTGTCTTTAGAAGTATGGTAGGAAAGAAACATTGCTTCAGAAGGTTCACCTTCATTGTTGAAGACATGTGCTCTACCATTGTTTTGGTTTGACTGTTTCTTTCTGCATTCAAATTCATAGTGTCCAAATTTCTTGCAGTAGAAGCATTGGACTCTAGATTTATCAATCCGATTTCTGCCTCTTTGTGCCTAATTTTGAGAGTTTCTAAACTGCCTTGATTGTTCTTGTGGCGACCTTTCTTCTCCATATTGATTTGATCTTCCTCTATTGCTTCTAGTTCGGTTGCCTCTGCCTTTGTTTCCTCTACCTCTACCTCTACTGAAAGAGGTTTGAGTCTTGAAAGCTTGTTCCAAAGACTCTTCTTCCAGATTTAGTCTGGTCTCATGTGACAAAAGTGATCTAGTTAGCTCTACTACAGAAAAAGTAGTGAGATCTTTGGACTCCAAGATAGTTGTTACAACCATTTCAAATTTCTTTGGTAAGCTTCTGAGGACTTTTTCAACAATCTTCTGATCTTCAATGGTTTCACCATTAATCCTGATCTGGTTTACAATGCTCATGACTCTGGTCATAAACTGATCAACATTCTCTGAGTTAGACATTTTCAATGTTTCAAATTGGGTTCGCAAGGTTAGTAGTTTTACTGTCTTGACTTTGTCATTACCCTCATATGCAGATTTGAGGATATCCCAAGCCTCTTTTGCTGTTGCAACACCTATGATTTTTGAGAAAATAGAATCATCAACTGAGTTTTGAATCCAACATTTTGCCCTATTCTCTTTCTTTCTGAACTCAGTAGCTGCATTTCTCTGAGCATTATTCATAGCAACTAAGGTTGTTGGAGTGGGCTCTGTATAGACATGTTCAACAATTTCCCAACATTCCTGGGCTTGCAGAAAAGACTTCATTCTCAAGGACCATAATTCATTATTTTTGCCAAGAAGAATGGGAGTCTATGGCATATTACTAGAAGTAGCCATGATTTAAAAAAAAACATCCAATATTAAAAATTTAAATGTTCTCCCTTTTGAATACTCTGTTGTTCCTTAAGACTCTGTGGCCTTCAAATATTTCAAATATTCAAGAGATATTTCAAATCAAATGAAATTTTTTACTAGGGAGTTTGACTTCAGCTGCTCTCCATTACCATATGAAGAGTCTTACACAGCCTGAGACGTGTGGCTTCAGCTCTGGGTGTTTGGATTAAGGATTTCTGTCCAGGAATTTTCTAATCATCACAATGGCTTTTGCTTTGAGTGTAGCCTCTGTACCTGCAACACTGCTTCAGAAACCTTTCAGAGGCTTTATTCTCTTTGACTTGTGGGATCAGCTACAACTGCTGCTACAGCTGCTAATTACTTGTCTTTGCAGCAGCTTCCAAACCTGGAACCTGTGGAGGTTCAGCTTCCTTAACTTGATCTAGCTGCTCTCCATTTAAATATGAAGAGGCTTATGCAACTTGGACTTGATAAGCTGCTCTGATACCATGTCAAATATGGCAGATGAAATGAAAAAATAAAAACAGAGCATGAAGAGCATGGGCAGAAAAGCATAAAAACACACGCTCAGTCATTCATTCATTCTCATATCAAAAACAGAGTAAATACAATATTTAGGGCAAGTTCCAAACTTCTGAAAGCAGCTGGAAGCAACTTGAAAAAGAAAGAGTAAGCAACAAGTAACATAACCACATACGGAGCAATCTGAGTCTTCCGAAGTTAATGCGGTTACCAACTTCACCTACCGAAACAAGCTAAAGAAAGCAGTCTAATTAGAATGTTGCGTACTATCTCTAACACTTTAGACTCGGAAGCATGTGCAATGCGTGTAGTTGTTTCAACATGCCACAATTGAACACTCTGATGTAGCTAAGATGCTAGAATTCACAAACTGAATTTTCTATTTGGAGTAATTGAGGATATGAAAGGCAGAGTTTCCTCAATTTTAACATGGCAGCCAGTTCTTGGGGCAGGCTTTCATATCTGTGAGAGACAAATGTAGGCACTCCATCTGCTTCATGGTTCCGACCATTCCTTCTCAAATTATTTCACCATTATTTTAAGTCCCAACCTTTTCAGTTGGTTTACGGTGCACAGATCATTAATTAAAAGCCGACCTCTTCTGCACTTATTCCACCCTATATTTGGAGAATTGTTTGCATCCAAGTATTTCAGAGACTCAAGGTGTGAGATCCCATAAGGCAAGCACTGCAGATGTCACAAAAACTAACATCCAAAATCTTTAATGAAGTCAGCTTAGAAATGCTGGATGGGAGTTGTGTAATATCAGATCCATAAAGATCTAATATTTGAAGGTTTCTGAGAGCAGCGACAGAGTTGGGCAGTCTCTTGATTGGAATAGAGCGTAACCTGAGACAGACTAAATGATTCAAACATCCCATGTTTTTTGGCAATGACTGAAGGGCAGTCCAAGTCAAATGGAGGACCCTGAGAGTGGTCATTCTCCCAATAACCTCTTTAGGAATTGCTGTTAAAGAAGGTTTAAAAGAGAGTAGCAAGGAGCGGGTATAGGGAGCTCCGAATGCCTTTAGAAGCCTTGTGAAACCATTATCTATCAATGAAATTCTGACATATCCCCGACAGTCATCAGCTGGAAACTCTCCTAAACCTCTGCGTGCCCAAAAGAAGCATTTTTCTTCCTTCTCATCAATTTGGTGTGCTAAATCATGCAATAAATCGTGCACCCTGAAATAAATTACCTTTCCATTGCAATCCTTCCACATTGGTTGAATAAGGCATCGATCCGCTAACAAATTGAGACACATTTTTGTGTTGCTCTGAATCGATTAGCTCCTCAAGTCTGATAGATACAGAATCTTGCCCAACAACGAGTGCCTCCTCAAGATACTTCATGTTGGGAGCAGATGGAAAATTTTCACATGCGTCGGAAGTGCTGAAGTAAGTAGATTAAGAGAATCCTTCATCTCTTTAATCTGCTCAAGTACTTGTCGATTGGCCACATGCTGTTGAAGTTGGTGCAGAAAGCAACTGGAGTGGAGGCTACATACTTCTCCACATTTGCTATGAGTTTCCTGATATTTCTACTCGTTATGTGACGAGAAAAAAGATGACAGTGGAAGCGTATAGTGCAGTGCTGGGCCAAATCAGATGCTTTCTTCAGAAGAGCATTCAATTCTTTCAACCATCTGTTGACCGTGGAGAGTAATGAACGGTGTGGGGATGTGCCCAATCTGCAAGAGTTCAAAGTTTTTCGATATTCCTCCATTTCCACGTTCAACGATTGAATTTTGAGAAGCAAAACTTTGAGGGCATCCAACTCTTTCCTGCATCTGATGGCAACAATGATGCTTTGAATGATCTGATTTGCAGCAAACTCAGAGATGAAGCAAGAGAAATATAAACAAAAAGGCAATTAAAGCTCTGGCAAAAGAGGCAGACTAATTTGTTCGCTCTTCTGAAAAGCAAATGCTATTAATTTATAGCTTCACAGAGACCTCGTTAGACAAGAATATTGGAAAATAAAATATGTCAAGAGATCATCCCTCACCATCTGGTCATGGTCACAAGTTGAAGACAAAATTCAGCTATTTAATAATTAACACTCACCTTGGACTCTTCATCAGGATCATGATTTCAACTATTTTGAAGATTTCAAACTTCAATTCATATACAACGTCTTTTAACGGTCAAGCTACCTCATTTTCTTCCATTTATTAGTTATGGAGTGCTCTAAGTCACAATCTGTATCAGTGTTTGAAAGTATAGAATGGTTATCAAGCACCTGGTTTGATTTTCAAAAGATAAGTTCACTTTCATTTTTTCTATGCTCATGCGAATAGAAGTTTGTAAATAAGTTATGTTTATATTTTTTCATTTTGTCGGGCATGTATGGTTGACAAGAAAGCTTGTGAGAAGATATGTGGAAAAAGATCTGAGGACATTTTAAAATAATGATAGTTAATTCTTCGCTGATTATAAATTTAATTAATTTCAAATTTGATTAATCAAAAATTGTTTGACAATCTTTATCTCCATTAAATACAGACCAATCTAGTTTTGAATGATATAAATCAATATAAATTTACTCGATTAATATCATCCAAAAACTGAAACATCTCGCTACACCAAAATTCACCGTGATAAAAATGTTCACACCCGCGAAGGATATCAGAGAAGCGCTCTTCCATCGCTTGAGTTTCTGTGGTAGATAATCTTAGTGTTTGCACCTTGATCTTTGTATTGATAAAGTTTTCTTCCTCTGCCATGAAAATTAGAACCTTTGAGCATCCATACACTCTTATCTTTTCTACACTCTTCAAATTCCAATAACAGTGCGGCAACATCTGCAATGCCTCACACTTCATTATTGTCAATGTTTTAAGTGAAGGCATCGCTCCTTCTTGAACTATTGGCAGCTGGTCTATCTTCTTCATTTCCACCATTGAAAATACCTCCAGATTAGGAAATGTTCCCTCCTTGCCAAATTCTTCTGGGAACTTCTCTATGTTGGGGCAAGCAACAACATTCAGGTGCTTTAGACTCGGGAGTAGGTGCAATGCAGGTAGTTGTTTCAACATGCCACAGTTGAACAATCTAATGTAACTCAAATGTTGAAATTCACAAACTGAATTTTCTATTTGTAGTAATTGAGGACATGAAAGGCAGAGTTTCCTCAATCTTGTCATGGCAGCCATGTCTTGTGGTAGGCTTTCCATATCTGCTAGAGACAAATGTAGACACTCCATCTGCTTCATGGTTCCGAGTGTTCCTTCTTGAATTACTTCACCATTATTTTTAAGTCCCAACCTTTTGAGTTGGTTTAGGGTGCCCAGATCATTAATTAAAAGCCGACCTCTTCTGCACCTATTCCACCCTATGTTTGGAGAATTGTTTGCATCCAGGTACTCCAGAGATGTAAGCTGTGAGATCACATAAGGCATGCACTGCAGATGTTCATAGGAACTAACATCTAAAAGTTTTAGGGAAGTCAGCTTAGAAATACTGGATGGGAGTAGTGTAATGTCAGATCCATAAAGATCTAATATTTGAAGGTTTCTGAGAGCACCGACAGAGTTGGGCAGTCTCTTAATTGGCACAGAGCGTAACCTGAGGCAAACTAAATGCTTCAAACATCCCATGTTTTTTGGCAACGATTGAAGGGCAGTCCGTGACAAATCCAGGACCCTGAGTGCGGTCATACTCCCAATCACCTCTTTTGGAATTGCTGACAATGAAGGACTAGAAGCGAGTAGCAAGGAGCGGATATAGGGAGCTCCGAATGCCTTTGGAACCCTAGTAAAACAATTGTCCCCCAATGAAATTCTGACGTGTCCCCGACAGTCATCAGCTGGAAACTCTCTTAAACCTCTGCGTTCCCGTAAGAAGCATTTTTCTTCCTTCTCAGCAATTTGGTGTGCTAAATCGTGCAATAAATCATGCACCCTGAAATAGATCACCTCTCCGTTGTGATCCTTCTGGAGTGGCTCAATAAGGCATCGATCCGCTAACAAATTGACATATATCTCTCCAGTTTGGACAGGATTCGACCTGGTCACCAATCCTTCTCCAATCCAGTACTCTGTAGCGACCCCCGTACAGATGACTCTGTCTTCTGAGAAAGCAGCGAGGCAGAGGAAGGACAGCTGCAGGGAAGTGCCATAGCCTGGGACGTTGGCCAAAGCATCGTAGCTTAATCTCAACCTGCCTAAAAGCGAGTGTTTAAAATCGTTCTGTAACCTCTGGAGTGTGAATTCCGGTTCATTTGACTGAGTGATGCCTGCTATTGCCTGTCCAATTACTTTGAGGGCTAATGGGAGCTCTCCACACTCCTTGCAGACACGCTTCGCTATTCCTTGGTCAATGCCCATGGGCAAAATTCCATCGCTATGTGGAAAAGTATGAAAAGAAAACAATCTCCAGCTATCATCCTCGGTCAAATCTTGCATTTGAATGATTGATTGAGGTGGAACACCCATCTGTGAGAGAACACTCTTACTTCTGGAGGTGGTAATGATAATGTTGGAGTTGAGGTGTGCAAAGTGAGGCACACATAACTCCCCTAATAAGAATGTTGCACTTGTTTCCCAAACATCATCTAAAAACAGGGCAAACTTGCACTTTCTCATGCTTCGATTCAGCCATGTTTTTACATAGTCTTCTCATCTGCTGTCCAATCTTTCATTTACTTTAAGAGCTATTTGTTTGGCAGGCTCATTTCTAAGAGCATTGAAAGATGGACTCTGTGAAATAGTAAGCCAAAGCATCAAGCCATTGAAAAAAAGATTTTGTACCTGGTTACTGTTGAAGACTCGTCTAAGCAGTAGAGTCTTCCCGGCTCCGCCCTTCCCAACTATGCCGAAACGAGACACGTTTTTGTGCTGCTCTGAATCAATTAGCTCCTCAAGTCTGGCGGATACAGAATCTTGTCCGACAACGAGTGCCTCCTCAATATACTTCATGTTGGTAGCGGCTGAAGAAGTCAATGGAAAAGTTCCAGATGTTTCGGCAAGTACTGAAGTACGCAGATTAAGACAATCCTTCATCTCTTTAATCTGCTCAAGTACTTTTTGATTGGCTACATGCTGTTGCAGTTGGTGCAGAAAAGCAACTGAAGGTGTCGAGGCTACATGTTTCTCCACATTTGCAATGATTTTCCTGATCTCTCTACTTGTTCTGTAACGAGAAAAAAGATGGCAGTATGACCGTATGGTGCAATGTCAGACCAAATCAGATGCTTCCTCCAGAAGAGCATTCAATTCGTTCAACCAGTTGTTGACCGTGGAGGGTAAAGGATGCTGAGGGGATGTGCCAATTCTGCCAGAGTTCAAAGCTTTTCGATATTCTTGCATTTCCATGTTCAGCGATTGAACTTTGAGAAGCAGAACTTTGAGGGCATCCAACTCTTTCCTGCATCTGATGGCAACATTGATGCTTTGAATGATCTGATTTGCGGCCAACTGAATGGCACAACCAATCATTCCAGAGATGAAGCCAGGATCACCCATTTTTGGGATACCTTAGTAAGAAAATTGAGATTCCAATTAAGTCTTTTCCTCACAAAAAGCAAGGGAAATTTAAACAAAAATAAGCTAAAGTTCTCGCAAAAGGGGGAGACTAATCAGCTCGCTCTTCTTAAAAGCAAACGCTATCTGTGCATATGAATCGCTATAAATTTATAGCTCCACAGACACCTCGTTACACAAGAATATCAGAAAAAGAAAATATGTTACAGATCATCCATCAGCATATGGTCATGGTCAGACATAAAATTCACGTATTGATCAGTCAACTTGTACAGTTCACGATTTCCAACCACTATGAAGATTTCAAAATTGAATTCATATACCATGTTTTGAGTAGGTACATCATTTTCTTCCATTAAGTAATTATGGAGCTATAAGTCAGAGTTTATACATCAGTGTTTTGAAAGTATAATATGGTTGTCGAGCACATCCTTTGATTCTCACAAGTCAGTCAGTATTTTTATTTCTTGTACATCTTTGAAAGGAAGCAAAGGTGTGCGGAATCGCTTCCTACGCTAATCTTGAGAGAACGATTATGCAAATTTCAACTTAACTGATTACAGGAATCTCAAGAAACATATAAGAACATGAATAAAACAATGAACACATAACACAATGATTATCGTGGGGAAAACCCTTACGGGAGAAAAACCCCACACTCTAAAATCTGCATAATATATTACCAAATCAACAAATGATTACAATACACTTGCAATGCAAGTTCTTACAAGAGCATCACCTCAACTCAAGCTTGGAGAGATATCACTAGCATCCTTCTAGCACCCAGCCTTGCAAACAAAACTCCATAGTGTAAACTCCTCCCCAAGCCCTCCTTATATAGTGATTTACAACCTGGAAACCATTTGTGGTTTTACAAAACCATGGGCTTAACCACCATGCCACATGTTGCCCATTTTTGACATTTACATTTCCAAGATGGAAAAACAACCAGGTTAAAATAGTAATCCCGTCCATAATTTTGTCCTCTAGTTTAGACCCCCATAAAAGACATAAAACAAATTAACTATGCTCTAAAAATGGCCCTCCTATATTCTACTAAGGACAAGGCACCTTTTAACAACTCATACACCTTTTTCCAATGCATAAACATGTGGAAAACTGCCACAAACAAATTCTGTAACTTTCCTGGAAAAGGCTTGCAAGGTTGAGACATATTTCTCAACATTGATCAATCAACTTGTACAGTTCACGACTTCCAACCACTATGAAGATTTCAAAATTGAATTCATATACCATGTTTTGAGTAGGTACATCATTTTCTTCCATTAAGTAATTATGGAGCTATAAGTCAGAGTTTATACATCAGTATTTTGAAAGTATAATATGGTTGTCGAGCACATCCTTTGATTCTCACAAGTCAGTCAGTATTTTTATTTCTTCTGTCCATAAAATTTTGAACCTCTTTATATTTTCCCATGTTATCTTATCTTTGTATAGTGAGGATCACCTCACGTCTTCTTCACCTTGAAGGTAGATTCAAGGAACTTGGAAGAAGTGGAGGAAGGTGTGACTTCTAATTGTTCTTCTATTTCAATTTGGAGGGAGTGCCAAACACCTAAATTTGACTTTATCTTAGGTTTCTTCTTTTTCATACGCCTACTTTTAGAAGATGAAGTCATTATATCTTAATTCTTAGATCAAGGAAGTGCATCCAACAAAATTAATTTTGCTTCTTTTTAGTAAGATGCTCACAAAACAACTCAAATGTGGGAATCTTAAATTTAGTCCTTGAGGCATCCATAATAGAGTAGAAAGTATATGAAAACACTCAAAATATGGCATTCAACTTAGATATAATGAAGAATATACATTTTTTATCAATTTTATCACATCCATAGTCATTCAATTATGACAATATCAATTTAAACTTCCCAAGAAATTATTTAAGAAAATCATCTAGAGAGAATGATGTCAAATATGCCTCTTGTCAAAACATGGAACTCATTAATGGTATCATAAAAATTATCAAAAATTTCTTATACTTAGTTGTTTTCCACAATGAAAAATAACAATTATTAGATACATGCAATCCTATGAGCCCCATGACTTCATCTAACTTGTTCCTAATACAAAAGTTTCAAAATCCTTAGTCTTTTGCTATTCAAAATTTAACAAAGTCACTTAGATCGTAGTATTTATTTTATTTTTAGTTACCATTTGTGATAGTCCTAAGGTCAACCATAATTTAGAGTAAACAAAAAGAGAACAAAAAATAGAATGGGCACTTATATCATTCTTTACACTACCCAAAATGTATAATGGACAAAATAAAAATGGGCACTTAAGTGTAATTTGCAAAAATGAGGAGCGTAATTGAATGCTTATACCACATGATGAGCTTTATGGTTTTAAAAAGATGTTTTTCAAATAGATTTGTTGTGATTTTTTATCAACTTCAACAAATTGATAAAACTTAAGTTTGTGAGAAGAGTTTATGCCTATTGCAAAAAATGAGAAAATGTACCTTGAAATTAAAAATTAGGTAAGTTTGGAGTAGAATGTAGAAAAATCATCTATATGCCCACACTATGCTTGGAAAGAGAAGTGGTGTTGAGTGGCACTATGATATAAAAATTGTGAAGTTCATGGATTGCATAATTCTTGGTGGAGTGCACATGCTATAATATTAAGTCCACGGTAGTCAATATGGACTACCCACTAATATGACTAGTCATCTAATGATGAGCTTCCTATAATGACTGTTAATTATTCAAGATCTATGTATATTTATACTTCACTTATGGTGATTGCAAACTATACAAACCTATAGATTGTACCTATTAGCATGGGCAAGGTTAATTTAAAAAAAATCAATTTAAACTATATGAAAAAATTGCATGTTGATCACTACAAAAAAAAATTAATTCACAACAACTACCACTTAACAACCAAGCATCTTCCTTCTAAATTAGTAGTGTTGATTTCAAGAATCCTCTATTCACCATGATAGTGACAACTCAACATCACCACTTATATGCTTACACTTGAAAGTGTTAAGCTCCCATGGTTAGGGTCATCCCTAGACCCAAACCTAAACCTTCAGGGTTCATTCATGATGACCTTGCCTACATATCCCCTTTGATAAATTAGAGGCTTCATAGTTCGCATATCAATGTTAGAGGGAGCTCAACCTCTAATCTTGTATGAGATATATGTGATCCCACCTTTAACTCATAACTATTAATAACGCATAAGCTATCAACTTAGCCAATTATAATAGAATGATAAACAATTTCTATCAAGAGTTGGTTCCACACCAAAAAATAGTGTACAAACACACAAATTTACATAGAGGTCATATCATTTACAATCCCAAGATCACTCACATGATTGTCTTGAGTATATATCACATACACATAAGGCGGCTAGCTCATACACATCACAAGTACAATAGTGGATGGCTCATATACATATCACAAGTACAATAGTGACTAACTCATATGTACATCACAAGTACAACAATAACTGGCTCATACATACATCACAAGAACAACTATGACAAACTCATATGCACACATCACAAGTACTACATTCATCATCTAGCTACCTTATTCACAATCACATAAGCTCATAAGTAGATCTTACATGGAAAAGGAATTTTGATGCATACCATACTATACCATGGGTGCTATTCTTTTCCCGATCCACTACTATATGTGACAATAATCAAGTATCCCATGCTATTTGATTGCATCATTGGTAAGGGCATTAATACACTACACTCAAAACTCAAGGCCATTCACAAATGAGTGATTAATATATGCACCTATGAATGATTGATACATCCACAATGGCTAACTAAAACTTACCCATAAAGCATCCTAGATAGGAAGTAGATTTTGGTGCATTATGCACTACACTATGGGTCCCATCATTTTCCTCAATCTTCTACACCAGCTAAAATGATGGCAAGAATCACATACTAATTGGAACACCATAAGGAAGAGGTTTTAGTGTATCCCATATTGCACCAAGGGTCCATCCTCCATCCCAAGGGTCATATATGTATGAGTGAAATTTCCACAAGTAGTGAACATATCCAACTTGGTGGATTCCAACTTCAATCACTTATAGGCTATCAAAAACAAGATTTCTCTCCTAGGAAGAACTAGATTTTGACATATACCACTTTATGATCATATTGATATTGTCAACTATATTCTTCATAATATTAGGTAGCACTTGGCATCGATCACCCTCGTTCTATAGGTGACTACCTACTAACCGTCTTGATATGATAATTAGCTATGATTATCATTACTTGCATGGTAGGATGCAACCCATGAAATCATTCTTATATCATAACCAAGGTAACATTGGCAACCTTGACCTTTGTGAACCAAGTGAATATGGGATAATCCCTTGAAGTATCCCAGACATCAATTATTAGCATGGTCCAATGACTGCATGTCACTACTCAAATACCCTATCCAGGTTCAAACTTATGGGTTTCATACATAACAATATTCATAGATTTGGTCAAGTGGACCTAGATGAGTATATCACAATCAATTTATTTAGAAGCTTATACATAGAGTCTTATAGTTTTGGAGTTAAATTTTATAACACAAAATTTGATTTGAACCAACACAAGATGGCCTCTACTCAACATGTACACATAAACAAGAATAAACTATAAAGTAGCCAAATCCATTCACTTTATTCATCTTACTATTCAAAAGAACATTATGTATTGGATACAAGTTATTAGGTTTCCTTAAATAATTAATAACCATGTAATACAAATTTTAACCTCAAACTGAAGCCTACTGAAGAAGGAAAGTCAAACAAGTTAGGAATAATGATAAACCAAAGTTATCCCACCAACCCTCTCCCTATAGACTTGAGGTCACAAGGGCATCCTTTGCCCAAGGACTACCTATGTACCCACTTCCAAACGAAATCAAAGTCACACATAACTCTCCTCACAATGCCTCTTTCAAGGAATCATAAACTTAGGTTCTTATAACTAAGGTTCCATTAACGATTCCCCTCAGTTAAGAACACTTAATAATAGGTAGGAGAGAATTTAACTAAGCTCCCAATATAGTAAACCTACATTATGAAACTTCCAACAAGGATGTCTACATCTCAACTTTGACCTCCCATTGATATTAATCCTAATTCAATGTGAGCATCCTAGAAACACTTTCAATTAACTATCAAGAATAATATGTAACATTTGGTACCCTAATGATAATGCCATGCATTTTTCAACATAGGGTTCTATACATATTAAGATTCTCTTACACAAGAGAATAAGGATTAGCTAGCTTTTGATAGGAATATTGTTATACATGATATATCTCTCCAAACATAGAGATTTGACATACCTAGACACAAGTTTTCATGCAATCCAAACTCAATTTAAATTAAGACACACAATTTCCTAGTTTAACAAAACTATACTACAACACTTCCATCCAAGTATGCCAAGATATCAAATCAAATCTCACCACAGTTATTGTTCCTAATTCAACATGAGCATCCAAGAATATCTTATAAGTGTCTTTAAAGGACATAAAACAATATTCTTAAGCTTGTTTTAAGTATAATCAATGCATAGATCCTACTTTAAAAAGTTGGCAACACTATGTCCATTGGATCACCATATAAAAATATAAACCAAAAAATAATAGTACTAATAATATTCCCGATCTTCTAATTTCCTTTACCCTACAACCTAATAATTTATAATAGTCTAGTTCATAGATTGGATAATTTATTCATACTTTCCATTATACTAAATATGACCTTGATGGTTAATGAGTAAAAGTGCAGATAAAAAATAAGAAATGGAGCGCGAAGGAGCAGGCGCAGATCAGAGGTGAACAGAGGCAGAGTGAGATTTTGTGAAAGGGAAAGATGGTTGGATGCCAAGGCATGGCAATGCGGCCACGATGATCAAAGGTCAAGGGCGTTGGGCTAGAGACACTGAAGAAAATTTCTCCCAAGAGGACATCAGGAATCAGGCAAAGGGTGAAAAATGGAATAATTATAACCGTTGGAATGTTGTAGGTGAAAGTTGTCGAGCCCTTGTAGGAAGAAACTGGAAAAGGACCCACAATTTCGCCCCACAAAACTAGCCACAACAAAATGGATTTGGGAATCAAAGATGGCAAAGGGGAGGCAGGTCCAGAGGTGGTTGAAACCCTAATGCAGGACAAAATCCCAGGGAAGAGAGGAAAGGGTGGAGGAACATTGACAATGACCCTAGAATTGATGGCAATCCCACAAATCAGGGCTCTAGTCATGGCGAAGCTGCAAAAAACAAGGTTGAATCAGGGAATAGCCAAAGGAAAGTAGTAATGATAGGCACAGAGAAATTGTGGAAGGAAAGAGAGTTGCTCAACCAGCTAGGGATGATTGCTAAATGGTTAGGGCAGGATCTCAAATGGGATTTTTTGGTGCGCTAGTGGCAAGGAAAGTGGGGCATGGAGTTACAACGTAAAAGATTGGAAACTGGGTACTTTGTGGTGATTTACCTGTCATAAGAAATTAGGGTGTAAATCGAATCTGGTGTTTGGCTCCTAGATGGTTATGGTTTTTATATTAGGAGATGGGATTGTCAGCTTTAATCCATTTATGTATAAAACAAAATTTGTTCAAGTGTGGTGGAGATTGCCTAACCTGTCATTAGAATTTTTGAATCCAACAATCTTGGAAGACATTGGCAATAGTCTGGGGACATGTGTGTGTGCAGAGGAAAGAAAGAACCTGGATGGAATAAGTTATCCAGTAAGAATGTGTGTGGAAAACAAACCAAGATAAGAGAAGTGGAATGAAATTGAGTTGGTGACAGAATGGGGGTCCGGAAGCAAAAGATTTACCTGGATCCAGTGCCCAATTTGGAGCTCATCAAGTCTTTGGGGAGAAGGGAAAATTGGATTCCCACCCCTAACGTAGCTTGCAAAATCTTGAAGCCATCACAATGTTTGAATCTCTCCTCAAATTCACCATAGATGGAGGCCACAAGCAACATGGAAGTGGAAGCTGGGGTGGGTTTGGCGTCCTCTCTAGTCAAGGGAGTGGAAGAAGTGGAAATGAGCCCTGACATTCAAGAGGATGAATTGAAAGAGAAAGTGGTAGAAGTTATTGATCTGTTAGGAAAAAAATGTAGACAAGAGGACTTTGATTCATTGCTTGAGTTTGGGAAAGAGTTGGTTGAGCTAGCCAAGGCGGCTAAAGGTGGATCTTTAAGGGTGGATGATGAGGATGATTTTGAGGATTGGATGAACTATCCGAGATTGGAGGATGATGATCTTCCTCTTGAAGATAGGACCAGTTTGTCTTTGGGAAATAAATGAAATCTCATGACAACAGACCATTTGGAGTCTGGAAAACTAGGGGTCAGTCAAAAGGAAACACAAAAAACCTCTCTAGATTGTGGGGAAAGTAAAAGGAGGCGCAAAATCCTGAACCAGGAGAAACTTAAATGGGATGGGGAAGCAAGCGGCCAGAAGAAGATCAACGAGATGTTGAAAGTAGGGAAGAGTGAAGCTCTTCTTCAATAGCCATGAAGATCCTAACTTGGAATGTTAGGGGCCTAAACGCCTATAACAAACGATGCCTAATTAGGCGTCAGCTAGAAGGCTTTCAAGTAGATGTAGGATTGCTTCAAGAAACAAAATTAGATGAAGAAGAGTGAAAAAGGTTAGAATGTAAGTTGAAATCTTGGCGTTGCGTTGGGGTCAATACGAAAGGGGCCTTTGCTGGCTTGTTGATTTTCTGGAAGCCACAACCGATGCTACTGGAGGAAGTTAACAATAGCAAACATTGGATCGCATACTACGTAAGAAGCCTCATATCATATCTATGGTTTTTACTCATTAATGTTTATGGGCCTAACTCATGCATTCAAAAAAGATTAGTTTGGAAAGATTTAGACTTAGTTTTGAATCAGACAGTGCAAGATTTATGTGTGTTGGGGGGAATTCAATGTTATTTTGAGATCAAAAGATAAAAGAGGGGGAGTGAGTTGAGTGCTTCAATCTCAGATTGAATTTAAAGACTTTGTAGATCGCAATATGTTACTAGAAACTCAAATGGGGAATGTCAACTACACCTGGACAAACAAAAGGAAAGGCTCCAGTTGCATAGCAGAAAAACTTGACAGATTCCTCTTTAAAGGGGATTTAAGCAAGTTCCCCTTCACCTTTGAATGCAAAATCATCCCAAGGGTGGAGTCATATCATTTTTCGGTGCAACTGGTAATTTGCACAAAAAGAATCCCAATGAGATGACCCTTCAAGTTTGAATCTATGTGGTTCAAAGACCCTAACCTTGGGAAGTTGGTCAAACAATGGTGGTCGGGTTGTAATCCTGGGGGTTTTAAAATTTTCAGTGTAATGAAAAAGCTAAAATCAATCAAGCAATGCTTAAAGAAATGGAATAAAGCAAGCTTTAAGAACATCTTCGAAGAAAAAAGGCAGATTGAAGAAGCCCTGGAAGTGGTCTAAAGGAGGGTGATTGTAGAGGAGATGGATCTAAATAGTTTTGAGGAGGAGAAAACATTGCTTGGAAGGTTGAACGAAGTCCTAACAAAAGAAGAAAAAATTTGGAGATAAAAATCCAGAGAGGTATGGTTGAAGGCAGGAGATAGGAATATGAAATATTTCCACAACTCAACAAAAGGCAAGGAGAGAAGTAAATAGAATCTCTGCCATTAAGGGGTCAAATGGGAGATTGGTGGACGACCTTGTTGAAATAAGGAAAATTGTGTTGGATTTCTTCCAAGCACTCCTGAATGATTACAAAGGCTCCAATCTAAGGGCTCAAAAAATTTTGCTAAGAAACATACCTAGGGTGGTGACTAAGGCTCAAAATAAATAGCTATTCAACAAATTCACTGAAGAATAAATAAAGGTGGCATTGTTTCAACTGCACTCGGAGAAGGCTCCACGGCCTGACGGGTTTCCTATAGTTTTCTTTCAAAAATATTGGGATATCGTGGGGCACGATGTTTTTGAGGTGATTGAAGATTCAAGAGAGTTGGGTTATGTGCTAAAATAAATCAATAATACTTTCATTGCACTCATTTCTAAGAAAGAGAAGCCAAAAAAAATGGAGGAATTTCAACCAATTTCTTTATGCAACACACTATATAAAATTTTGGCAAAAGAAGTGGCAAATCAGTTAAAATGCATTCTGCCTTTCATCATCTTAGAGGAGAAGATGAGGTTTGTTCTAGGAAGGTCGATCTTTGATGGAGTGATCATTTCTCAGGAATTAATTCATTATGTACAGAAATTGAAGAAGCCCGCAATGTTGTTGAAGCTCAACATCAAAAATGCATATGATAAGGTTAATTAGCGCTTCATATTTAAGATCATAGAAGCCTTCGGCTTTCAGAAGGAGTGGTTGGACTGTATATTCCGATGGATCGAAAGCCCCATATTTTTTTTTTGGTGAATGACTCCCTTGAAGGTTTTTTCAACTCCTCTAGGGGCCTGAGGCAAGGAGATCCCCTCTCCCCTTTTCTATACATCATCATGGTTGAGGCCTTGGGAAGAGAGATTGAAGGTACAAAGAGGTGTGGATATGTGAGCAGTCTATAGGTCACAAGCAACCAAAGTGTGATTACTCATCAACAATTTTCTGATGACAGTTTTTTGTTCGGGACAACTACAGAAAGGGAGAAAAATAGGCTAAAAGGCATACTAGACAAGTAATCTCTGGCTTCTGGGCAAGAAATCAACATCGCAAAATCTGAATTTTTCTTCTTGAATACATCCACCACAAGATAAATTCAAATAATGAGGATCTTAGGGTTCAAAACGGGAAGCCTTCCCTGTAAGTATCTCGAACTGCCATTGGATAAGGGAGTAAAGAAAGGAAACTTGTGGGGGGCACTAATAGAAAAGGTGAAAGACAGAATGGCCTTATGGAAGAGCAAGTAGTTGTCCTAGGCTAGGTGCCTAACGATATTAAAATCTTCCATTTCAGCCATACCGACATACATGATGTCCTACCTCCCTTTATTTGATGGGGCCTGCAAATCGCTCAACAAGAAGATGAAAAAATTCTTTTGGCAAGCCAATTCGAAACAACACAAGTTCCCTTTGATAAAATGGAAAAACTTGCTACTCCAAAATAAAGCTCTGGGGGCTAAAACGTAATGGGCCCTACACACAAATCAGAACCTAAAATGGGTGAAATTGCTCAGGGAAAAATATCTTGATGGTGGAGATCACACCATGCTAATAGCTAGTCATCTTCCAAAGGGGTTTCGAATATGGAACTTTATTCGAAGTTCTTGGGACTTAATCCTTGCTTATCTTACCTCGGAAGTCAGGGATGGTCAGAATGCCAAGTTTTGGGAAGACTCTTGGGATGGGAATGGGAAACTAGCAGATTTTGAGGACCTGGCTTAAGTGAGGTTAGTAACCAAGTAGGAATGGGGACATAGGGTAAGAGACTATTTGGAGGATCAATCTCACCAGGGGGAAATGTATAGTAAATGGAAGAGTATCAAGATGTTGGGATTTCAAAGGGATGTGGTGGTTTTGTATGAGAAGATCTTGCAGGACCAAAAAATATGCTTGAGGTAGGGAAGTGATAAAAGCATATGTAAGCCTCTCAAAATAGGGAATAAAAGGTGAAGGATGGCTACAACACCTTGGTAAGTGAAGGAGCTTTTGTCTCCAACCTGTCGATCAACCTTTGCTGGAATAAATTTTGTCTCCCCAAGGCTGATATCTTCACCTGGGTTGTTGCATAATGAAGAATCTTAACTGTTGATAGGTTTTCCAAGTTGGGATATTAGGGGTCGTCGAGATGCCTCTTGTGCAAAATGGAGGAGGAAACAAGGGATCACTCATTCTTGAATTGTAAATACACTCAACGTTGTTGGATTTGGCTCTGCACCAAACTATATTGGTACTTTGCATTTTTAGCTAGCTTGCTAGAGATGCTCAGGTGTTGGCCAATCCAGTACAGACAAGCAATGTTTGGTGGCCTTTGGATTGTAAGTCCTTCAATTTTCATTTGGGAGATATGTAAGGAGCAAAACCATCATATTTTCTAGGATAAGGAGTTGTCAGAACTGAGGTTCCAATGCAAAATTGAGGCTAGCATCATGGAAGTGGTCAATTCCAAATTGAAAGAGATTAATCCAAGGAAAGTGAACTTTACAGTTTGGGATGCAATGGTAAGGAGTTGGAATGGCTTGAATATTCCTACCTTTGTGGGTACCGCGGGTGAGGCTATGACTATTAATAGAAGCAAGGTGAGTTGGTCACCACCTAAAGTGGGTCGGGCTAAACTAAAATTTAACGGAGCATCCCAGGGCAACCTTGGAGTCTCCAGTGTTGGCTGCATAATAAAAAATTGTGAGGGTTGTATATTGGGCAGATTGGTATCACCTCACCCTGAAGGAACTAACAACGTTGTTGAGTTTCAAGAACTAATCCTGGGATTGGGGTTATTTTTCAAACTTGGACTAAGGAAATTTGTGATCAAAGGCGACTCTTCCCTGGTGATCAATGCCTTAAGAAAGAGGAATGTTCATAATTGGAAGTTGGGGGCAAAATTGGAAATAGCCTTGATTTGGTTGGATCGGCTAGATCAGTTAATGTTCAATCATATTCCCAGAGAAGGCAACTCAGAAGCGAACCACTTATCTAATTTGGGGGCAGATGGGGTAATGATGAAAGAATTGAACTTCTAAACTTGGAGGTTGATAGTGGGTGACTGGGTGGGTGTCTCGTTGTGGAGAGACTGCGATTATTGACGCTTTTCCCATGAGTGACAAGTAATCATTGAATTTGATTGGCCATTGTTCAAAACCTTTTGTGGGGTCAGTGTTGACGTGGCAGTCATTGTGGATAGCCAACTTGGTTGGGTTTGAGCTGGCGATCGGCAAAGCTTAATGGAGGGTGACTTGACACATAGATTGTGGCAAGTATGTCAATTGGATGGATTGATCTAAGGTGGACAGGTTTGGAAGGGATGTGGTCTCCTCACGAAATGTTCGTTGGGGAGTTGGATGTCTTTATGATGCCTTCATTTTGAGGTACCAGTGGCGACTAGGGAGGATTTGATCGATTTCCAAAACAATTGATATGACTGCTCAATATGCTTATACGTATACTCATTCACTTGAGTGAAAAAATCATCGACATTTGTAATTGATCACATGGTTGGCACTTTGGTAGTGTACAGGGTAATAAAGTGGTGATCATTGAGGTGTGTTTTCATTCTTGGCTGAGGGTGGCGAGGGTAACATCTATTTCCTTTTATGTGCTAGCTTGTTTTCTCGCTTGGATTTTGGGGTGTCTGGGCGACAATGGTTGAGTGCACAAATTTCATGGTGGAGATTTCAATGGAGTCAATTTTTTGTTTTGGGGAAGACACCCCTTTAGCCCTCAATTGCAAAGGTCACTAAAACGCCTTCTGGGAGGTTACAGACTAGCGCTTAAAGTGCATTCTGCTCAATCGATTCCCCAAGGCAGAAGCTAAAACTATGACAGGTAAACTGTTCAAGAAGGAGTTGCTGGGAGGTTTGGAGGAGGCTTTAAAGGTATCCATCTTTGGCAAGGGTGCTTCGTGTCTGTGCGACTTGGAGCTAGTAAAGAAACTGAGGGAGGTAATCAATTTTTTTTCCTTCCTCCTTGATTTAAGTGGGATGGCCCTTGTGCATCATAGGATGATTTTTGTGTTCGCAATGAATCTCCTCAAGAAAATCTTTCATCTGGTTGAGGTCATTGATTTTGAATGGGTAAAAGCGTTTGATGCCTTTGTGAAAGAAAATGGATTTCTGTAAATGTTGTGTCCTCTGTGCTATGGCATCAGGTGTGGTGGGTATAGGTGTCTCCTCTCATTTTAGCTCTGGTGGGTGGTCTTCGGTGGTTGGGTGTGGTTCATAGTAGGGTTTCTGTAAACTTTTGAATCCTGCACTTTTTTGTTGATAAGTCGAAGACAAGCATTTTGCAAGGTTAAGCTCAGTTTGTCTATATTTTGGCGATGGTGGAAGGGTGGTTTGGTGTGGCTAGTAGCCATTTTGGTTTGTTCCCCATGGGATCAGTTTGGGCTAGTGTTTTTGGAGACTATTTTTTTGGTTCAGGGTTCAACTCCATATCCTGTGCTCATAGACGTTTCTAAATTTTCTTCATATCAATATAATCTCTCTTACTAAGCAAAAATAAATTATGAACTTGATGGTCAATAATAAGGCCTTAAGAGATGTTGGACAAAATTATCTCATAGCGTTGATCTCTTAACTCAATCTCAATAGCACAATAAAACTAAAGGATAGTTTCCTTCCATTTAGTATGTGTCATAGGAGAAATATGAGTGATGGTTAGAAAAAATAATTCAAGCCATTATCTAGTCTATAAACTTTAACAACCTACAAGATTAAGATCATTAAAACACATAATGAAATTAGTTTGCTAAAGCTTCAAAGATTTAATCTATTGTAATTGAAATGCAATTCAAAATAATCGAATCAAATACACAATGCAAAACTTCAATCCCATTGTGCATTGATGACAATTTGTGGTGGATTGCTCAAATTATGTTTAATCCATGATTGCAAAAGCTTGATTGATGTGATTCACAAAAGGGGGTTCTCAAATGCTCAAGATTGCTCAAGAATTCAAGAGAGTGCTTATGCTTATGAAAATTGTGAATTATTTTCATGAATGAAAGATGGGTTTTATAGATTTGAAGAGTTTTGATCAACGGTCAAGATTGAATCTAAGGATCAATGTGTAGAGTAGAAAATTGTCTCCACTAGGGTTTTAGGACCTAGGACAACAAGTCTTTCTATACTCCACATTCAAGAACAAATCCTTGAGATTTCAATGCAAAGGAGATTGATATCTAGAAAAGGGAATGTTCTAGGGATTGAATGATGTCAAATGAGGGGTTCACCACCAAATCTAAACTTGGAAAAGACTATGAATTGGAAAACACAATGTGATATGTAAAAAAATGTTAAATGGCCACAAAAGATGAACAAACGATAATAAAAAACTATAAAACTGAAAGTGTGCACCTAGAAGATTGAAGAAGGAAGAATGGAGACTAGAAATGTTGCTGATTTTAAAATTTTGGCCCACTGGGACTCATTCACCAATCTGGGTGAATCAATCCTAGATCAGGTTTTCTACACAGGAACAAGTTTCTTGAAAAAGGGTATCCGAAAATGTCAAAATCTCAAAATTGACCAAAAATGGGACTCATTCGCCAGTTGTGGCGAATGAGTCCAGTTTGGCATTTTGGAAATTCAAAGTTCTGATCTACTCTTCCTATTCCTCTAGGTATTTGGATCTGAAACTGTCAATTTCGGACCTATAGGTGACTTTTTATGAAGATTTTGATCTTGCAAATAGGGAGATGACTCCAACAAGTTTGAAACCTATTCTTCAATCATCTCCAAGACTCAAAGCACCTAGATCTACAATCACACAAAGAAAGAGAACAAAAGTGTTGATTGTTAGGGAATGGGGGTTTGCCTTGGTCAAACCCCTTTTACCTAATTAAACCAAATGATGTGATAAGATAATGAAACAATGAACATGAAGTAATGCAATTAGAACCTTGCCATGATGATGGATCTTGAATTGTTAAAACACTTGATGAATAATTTTTCCCTTGAATGCTCTTGAATTCTCTTTAAGACACTTGAATGCTCTTGTGAACTCAACTTGCTATTAAGAATGTTCTCACAAAAGTCTTAAGTGAAAATGAGTGAAAGAAATTTGTATTTATACTCAATTATGAAATATTCACAAAATTACAATAATACAAGCCGACATTAGATCTAGAAGAATAAAATCTCGTTGGAAATTTGAATTAAATTTGAATTTTGATCACATGGGACTCATTCACCAAAAGTGGTGAATGAGTCCCATCTAGCATAATGTATGGGACTAGAAATTACAAGTGCTTAGAAAGGTGTAAAAACAGGTTTGGAACCTAAAAATCTAGGTGGGACTCATTCGCCACAACTGGGGGAAGTGTCCCAGGTCACTAAATTTGGGCTACACGAGTCAGAAACACCCCAATTATGATCGGTTACTGATTGGTGTCAGGATTATCATCAAAAGGATGCAATAAATAAGGCTTTTGGATGCAAAGTAGGGCCAATTAAAGCATAAGAAAGCCCAATTATTAATGATAATCCTAGAGGAATGTGAAAGTGTGCTACAAAAATTTACAACACACCACATAAGGTAAGATTGATGTTAATTATGATTGAAATTATATTTATTATGCTTAGTTAATTGATAAAACCCTAGAAAAGTGTGAAAGTGTGTTACAACACCTTTGCAAGGTACCATTAAAATGCATTAGTTCAGAAGGGCCCAAGACCTAATGTGAATGTGTTATCCACATTACAACACTAAATCAAGGCAACATTAAGCCAAAATCTACAAAGAGGAGCTAGAAACGAGCACGAAAAAGCCTAAGGACCCTTTTTTTGATGTTACATTTAGCCCCCACTTTAGTGAGAGGATGAACCTTCTTCAAACTCACACTAAAGTAGACAAACAAGAGGGGTCCAATTGTACCAATGTGGATGACAAAGGATGACAAAGATCAAGGCAGCAATCAAGCCCCTAGGATCCAAGATCCTAAGTCAAACCAACATAAACACAAAAGGACACACATAAGGTGTATAATATGTAGCAAAACAAGATACATGATCATGCAATGTCAAGAACTAAAAGAACAAAAAATGAGGTGGAAAAGATGTTCTCACTTTGGGGCCACAGAACATCAGGTCATTCATGGGGTGAGTTATCCTAAAGAAGTGGTTTAGTGATAAATTCATGCTAGTGTGTTGGCTTCCCACCACATAATGAGAAATTCATGCCAATGTGTCGACTTCCCATCATACTAACCATACCAAAGTTATCCTCTTGATAACTTTGATAAGGCACCACAATGTAATGCTTTTTGTAAATGCTTTTGAATGGACCATGTAAAAATTTTGTTAAAGGGGATTTTTCTTAGTTCATGTAAGGTCTTCTTCTTAGGGAGCATTGTGCCTAATGTCTCCAAGAGAGGAGAATTCAAAGTTTTAGATCACTGCCTATGGGATGCCTTGTTTGCATCATGCCATGTTAGTAGATCGTACACTCTTGGATGACATCAAACCCAATGACACCACCAAGAAGTGGACACATCACAAGAAAAAAGAAAAATCATGCCATGAAATTTTTGCCAAAAGATGTTA
Organism: Sequoiadendron giganteum; assembly: GCA_007115665.2. Classification (NCBI taxonomy): domain Eukaryota; kingdom Viridiplantae; phylum Streptophyta; class Pinopsida; order Cupressales; family Cupressaceae; genus Sequoiadendron; species Sequoiadendron giganteum. The sequence continues at coordinate 108,683,464 of CM021104.1, read as the reverse complement.
TCAATGTATGCCCCCACTTTAAAGCAGTTGCTAACACCATTACTGTGAGAAATTTCTTTAAAGTAGAAGAAGATATGAGAGCTTGTTTAGAAATCCCTATACCAAGTCATATGTTTCCGATAAGCTACGTCATTAAAAAGGTGGTATGTCAAATGCGAGCCAACTTAAGGCATGGTGTCCACATCCCAAGCTTTCTCTTAGATATACATGAAAGGTGATCAACTAACCAAAAGAGACAGCGACAAGTGACATATGGGGAAAAGGCTATCAACCCCTTGTCCCCACTTAGTGGAGGACAAGGGTGAGCCCAGAATGAATGATGATATATTGCTCCTTGCAAAAAGGGAATGCCATGCAATAGTGAGTATGCTATGATCCTACAACTATTACATGGAAAGGAGCAAAAAATAATGTTATTTATAATGATGAGTAAAAAAGGTGTCAACTTGATACATATTTAATGAGATATCTATCAGTTTCGGATGCATCAAAGTTAAATTTGTCTTGGAAGAATCGGTTTTGATGGTGTTGACATTGATTAAAGGTTTTTGTTTAGAGGGAAAATAACCAAGACCATTAGTCCTTATAGCATCACATCATTTCCCAATTTGCTTCATAAGTCCTTCAGGTTCGAGGTTGGCCTTGATTGTATAGAATTTGTTATATATGTGAGCATTGTCATTGTAACTAGGTAGGTGTGAAACGTTATCATTATCAAGTTACCTTTTAGGTGGTTCTAAGACATGATCATAGGTTTCTTTCGAACTTGTGGTTGTTGTGAGGGTGGATGAGGAATTAAAGGATTCTTAGGATGTCCCACGGGGTATGTAGGAGGTCCAATAGTCAATGGGGATCTAATGGACACTTATGCATTCATAACCTCAATCCTTAGTGATCTTGGTTTGATGTATCTCTAAGAAAGGGAAATCTAGAATCACCTTTTTACCATCACCCAAGGAAGACACATTACTATTTCTTAAAAGGAGTTTGACAATATTGTTTTCTTGCACCATGATACCTTCTCTAGTAGGAGAGTTTTTAGGAGAACTAAAAAATAAATGTTCTTGACATTCAAAAGTTGGTTCTTCTAAAATGACTTCATCACAAGTAATGGTTATATATTTTTTTTCAATAATGTTTTCATCCTGATTCTCATCAATTGGATATTGTAACACCCTAATATCTTCTTCACAAATAGGAGAGATATTAGGAGAGGGGGAGATGCCATCCTTTTTCTCTAAGGTCTCATTCTCTTGCGCCCTGATTTCTACCCTAGTAGGAGAGATTTTAGGAAAGTGACAAACAAGAGGTTCATCACATGTCATGGTTCGATGTTGTAAAGAAGCTTCATCACAAATAAGGGAGATATCAAGAGAAGGATAACTATGAGTTTCATGGTTACCAATGATTGGACTTTTTTGTTCAAATAGGTCTTCCCAAATGGTAGGGCATCAAGAAAGGGAGGAATAAGATTCCCATGAGTCTCAATAAGGATATCATCTAACACTAAACTATCTTCTTCATGTCTAGAGAAGATATTAGGAGAAGGAAAATTTTGATTGTTATGATTATCTACATTTTCTTCCCCATGTCCTCTAATGTCTTTTTGAGTAGGAGAAGTAGAATTGTCATAGCTCTCAAATATCAACATATCCTCCACACAAATGTGTTTTTCATGATCATTCATGATTGTATCCTTATTCACTAAATCATTTTCACAAGTAGGGGAGGTGTTGGGAGTTGTAGCCATGATTGTAGTTTTGTGTGTCATAGTATCCTTCCAAGGGGGAAGACAAAAAATAATTTCATGATTTTCAATGATTTTGTCTCCTATCACCAAGATGCCTTTGCCACTAATAGGAGAGGTATCGAGAGAAGAACAATTATTATTGTCATGATTGTCAATGCTTTTATCCACTTGTATCAAACCTTTAGTGGTTGATCTAGGAGGGATGGAGTCATCAAGGGCTTCATCTAACATTGCAGAGTCATCAGTACTAAAGGGCTTGAAGGTTAAGTTAACTTTGCTTGGTTTGGGTTCTTCATAACAAGCCTTAGTGGATGATCCTAGTGAGAGGAAGCCCGCAAGGGCTTCATCTAACATGTCGAGGTCATCACTACTAAAGGGCTTGGATGATATGTTTTTTTCTAAATTTAAGCATTTCTTGAATTGGTTCTTTTCATGTTTTCAATTTTTTATTTTCATTTTCTAATGAATCTGATCTAAGGGAACTAGGAACTAATGTTGAAAATGAAAATTTTAAAAATCTAATTCTATCCACAATTGCCATGAATGCAAATTATGCTATTTCTAATGATTTGAATGTAACAAAAGCTATGCAAACTTAAAATGCATTGTTAAGACCTAGAATGAAATGCAATTTTTCAGATTTAAAACAAGGTAATGCAATGATCTAAAAGTTATGAATGCAAATTTGAAATTAAGCAATGCATGAAATGGACCAATTTAAGTTGGGTTTTGTAAAATGCATGAAACAAAAAGTCAACCATCTAAAACATATAAACAATGGCAGCAAATGGAAGCTTAAAAACAAGGTTTTTAGTGCTATAAAAGGCAATTTCAGATGTACAAAGGGACTGATTCGCCCAAGGTGGCGAATGAGTCCCAATAGGGGTTTTTTTTTAGAATTTTAAGATTTTTTTGGTTGATTTTAATGTTTTCTATGCTAGATGATATAATTCTAAGATGCAAATGCAGTTTTAAGATGATTTTCAATGATTTGAGATGCAAAAATGCAACCTATATGCACTTTCACTAATGCAAAAATTTGAAACCCTAGAATGCTAATTAACTAATGCAAACCCTAATGAAAATTCAATGCAAGCTAGACCTAGGATGATGATGGACACCAAATCAGAAAATAAGGTATTCAAAATGCAGGTTCACCAAAATTTAGAGTAGAAAATTGTCTCCACTAGGGTTTTAGGACCTAAGGCAACGAGTCTTTCTATACTCCACATTCAAGAACAAATCCTTGAGATTTCAATGCAAAGGAGATTGAAATCTGGCAAAGGGAATGTTCTAGGGATTGAATGATGTCAAATGAGGGGTTCACCATCAAGAGGAAACTTGGAAAAGACTATGAATTGAAAAAAACAATGTGATATGCAAATAAATGTTAAATGACCTAAAAAGATGAACAAATTGTAATGAAAAACTATGAAACTGAAAGTGTGCACCTGGAAGATTGAAGAAGGAGGAATGAAGAATAGAAATGCTACTAATTCTAAAATTGTGGCCCAGTGGAATCATTCGCTAATCTAGGTGTATCAGTCCCAGGTCGGGGTTTCTGCACAAGAACAGGTTTCTCAAAAAAGGGTATCTGAAAATGCCAAAATCTCAAAATTGACCAAAATTGGGACTCATTCACCAATTGTGGAAAATGAGTCTAGTTTGGCTTTTTTGGAAATTCAAAGTTCTGATCTACTCCTCTCAATCTTCTCTTCCTATTCCTCCAAGTGTCCGGATCTGAAACTGTCAATTTCAGACCTGTAGGTGACTTTTTATGAATATTTTGACCTTGCAAGTAGGGAGATGACTCCAACAAGTTTGAAACCTATTCTTCAATCATCTCCAAGCCTTCAAAGCACCCAGATCTGCAATCACACAAAGGAAGAGAACAAAAGTGTTGATTGTTAGGGAATGGGGGTTTGCCTTAGTGAAACTCCTTTTAGGTAATTAAACCAAATGATGAGATAAGATAATGAAACAATGAACATGAAGTAATGCAATTAGAACCTTACCATGATGATGGATCTTGAATTGTTGCAACACTTGATGAATAATTCTTCCCTTGAATACTCTGGAATGCTCTTTAAGACACTTGAATGCTCTTGTGAACTCAACTTGCTATTAAGAATGTTCTCACAAAATTCTTAGGTGAAAATGAGTGAAAGAAATTTGTATTTATACTCAATTGTGCAAGAATTCCCGAAATTACAATACTACAAGACAACATCAGATCTAGGAGAATAAAATCTCACTGGAAATTTGAATTAAATTTGAATTTTGGTCATACGGGACTCATTCGCCACAAGTGGCAAATGAGTCCCATCTGGCATAATGTATGGGGCCAAAAATCAAAAGTTCTTAGAAAGGTGTAAAAACATGTTTAAGACCCAAAAATCTAGGTGGGACTCATTCGCCACAACTGTGGGAAGTGTCCCAAGTCGCTAAATTTGGGCCACACAAGCCAGAAACACCTAAATTATGATTGGTTACTGATTTTTGTCTGGATTATCCTCAAAAAGATGCAATAAATGAGGCTTGTGGATGCAAAATAGGGCCAATTAAAGCATAAGAAAGCCCAATTATTAATGACAAGCCTAGAGGAATGTGAAAGTGTATTACAACACTTTACAACACACCACATAAGGCAATATTAATGTTAATTATGATTGAAATTATATTTATTATGCTTAGTTAATTGATAAAACCCTAGAAAAGTGTGAAAGTGTGTTACAACACTTTACAACACCTTTTCAAGGTACCATTAAAATACATTAGTTCACAAGGGCCCAAGACCTAATGTGAATGTGTTATCCACATTAAAACACTAAATCAAGGCAACATTAAGCCAAAATTTGCAAAAAGGAGCTAAACAAGCGTGAAAAAACCTAAGGACCCTTTTTTCGACATTACACAATGGATGAGAGGAAATCAAGGAGATGAAGGGATAAAATTCCATGAGAGTCCAAAATATCCTTATTTTCCATGGAAAATTGGTTGAAGATATTTTGAATTGGAGGGAAGAATATATTTGAAAATGAATTGAGAATATTCTCTTTTTGAATTGAGAATATTCTCTTTTTGAAAGAGAAATATTATTTGTGCAAGTTGGGGGATTAGTGAATTAAATAATTATGAAAAGTATTTAATTGTGAGGATGAGAAGAATTGGGAATTAATTAAATAATTAGAAATTATTTAATCAAGTGGGATTGGAGAACTAATTAAATATTTGGAAATTATTTAATCAAAAGGTGAATTAGTGAGAAAATGATGAATTAATCAAATATTAACGATTCAATTAATAGAGGAATAAAGTGAATTTAATCAAATAATTAGAAATTATTTAATTAAATTGAGAAATTAGGAGATAATGAGGAAAATTATTTTAATAAGTGAAATCAAGATGTGTGATGCATGTTTGGATAATTTTAGGTGTCTACATTTTGCCCCTCTTTGAGATATTGTACTTTTATGTTATTTCAAACGCTTGATGCTACTAAAAAAAAACTTAAAATTTACCTTATACCCCACTGTGCCCCAACAGATGGAGGAAGGATAGAAGGTTTCCCCTTCGAGAGATCGGTAAAAAAAATTTATTTTTTGGGTCGAGATCATGACAAGATGATGGGACTAGTTCAGCTAATATGAGGACAAAAAGTTAAGTCCTAGGAAGCCCAAAAAATGATTAGGATGGATAATCAAGGATAGAAAATGAGTTATAGGGCGAAACCCTAGGGTTTGCTAAGCATATATATGCATTTGGGTTCATTTTAGCTTCATTTGCACACTTTGAGTTGAGAGAATTGAGCTATGAACCCTTTGCACCCTTCACATCTCTTCATGAAACTTGAGCACAATGGCCCTTGTTGTACGAGCACCACATCATGTAGATGCAATTTGAAAATTCTAACGGCCAATCAGAGCAAGCACCCCGATATGTACCTAACTTGATTTTCCTTGCACATAGTTTTAGGTAACTAAATGTAGGCTAGAAATTAGGCAAACAAATGTGAGGCTTTTGTAACCCGATAGTGCACTTTTGTAGCCTGATGCGACAAAAACACTTGTGCATCATGTTTTGAAAATTTTGTAACACGTCTGATTGTCACATGTCAACACTTTTATTAAAATTTGTTGGGATATGGCATTGTACACCATTGCATAAAATGTTATAATTTAATGTTGTAATTAAATTCTTAACTCCTCGTGGATTCTTTTGAATGGTGGGGAGAATTGTTTAAGATGCAGTTGTTCAAACGATGGATACTATGCAACTAAAATTGGTTAAATTGTGGTTGAATTGGAGGGTGTGAGAGGAAAATCTGCAATTCCTAACAATAGATGGATTAGTTGTTGTCAGTAAACTGAGATAAACCCCTCCCTATGAAATTGTTGATCAAACATAGAAGAGAAAAACATGAAGTAAAGCATGTGCAACCTAAAATATGTAAATCTAATCTAAGTTAACCAACCACCATCCCATAGGGGGATTGGTGCCCCTTGATGTGAGAAGAGAGCCCTTTTCCAGTCCCTGATAAGCAAGTGATGAAGATAAAATGTTGTGATAATGGACAAAATTAGTTCTCAAATGAAGAGAATAACTTTGCATGAGAGTGTGTTGTCGTGTTTGAAGGAGAGAAGCCTTCAATTTATAGTTGAGTTTGAAGAGAGGAGAGGGCAAATTGAAGAATTTGGGATTAATCCCCATCAAATAGGAGAGAGCCACTTGTCGCAATGTGATTGGCCCATGATTGTGCAAATTTTGGCCAATGTGCCCATTTCAAATTTGAAAATGACATTAAATGCATGTAGTTGAAGGATTTGGGGGGGAATGTGTTTGGCCAAAAAGTCAAACAAGGGGAGTTAATGAGGGCATATTCCTTGGGAATATGCCTTGTGAGGAAAATAAGGATTTTAATAAATCAAATTAAATGATTTATTGTTCAAGTGGATGGGACATGGGTTAATCTTAGCATTAATTAGAGATCTGACTAAGTTAAGCTAGTGATTAGGTGGTGTGACATTTGATTTGCATTTTTGTATTTGCTTTAAATCAAATGAGAAGAAAATGAATATTAGTCATTTAATTAAATATATGTGATTTAACTAAATGAAGTTAATTAATTAATTTGATTTAACTAATTGAGAAGAAAATGATCAACTATGATGTTTAATCAATACTGTTGATTTTGCATGTCTACATTTTGCCCCTCTTTGAAGCAATGTACTTGTTGCATTGGTTCAAAGAATGATGCCGCTGACATTGAATTTAAAAAAATTATGTTTTTTTTTGTTTGGATGCCCCAAAGAAAAGAAGTACGTTAGTACATTGCCCCCTCGAGAGATCGAGTGAAAATATTTGATTTGAGGTCGATCTCGCAATAAGAGGTTCAAAATGGATGTATGGATGGCTATGACTATATGATCCATGTGGTAATGATGATGTAAATGAGATGTTTGGAAGATGCTTAGAATAACAAATCTTTATTATCCTAAACAAATTAAATGATTATGCAAATGAGATGTTTGGGAGATAGATGAGATGGATGATGTTGTCCTATGATGATATGACGTGATTATGCAAAATGCAGGATGGATGCATTGTTAGCGTGAAAGAGGATAGAAGAATGAGAGGGATCAACCCTTAAATTCAAGAAGATGAAGAAGTCCAACAAGTCCCCTAGTTGTCGAGACTTTATTGGATATGATGATGAATGATGATGATGTATTGCTTATCCAAGGATGGGAGAGATAAAGAGTATAACTTTCCTTATGTTTGATAACACACATAGGTGCGATGCATCAAGGTATAAAGAACCAGGATGGCATTGCGCCTAGTGTGATGGAATTTGACTCAACAATCAGATAGGAATGCTCTTGTTCACACTTGACATACGAAAACCTTGCTAGGACAGACCTAACAAAGAAAGTATTCACCAAGTTATTTTACAAGAACATCCAACAAGCACAGCAGAAAAAAAGATAATGATCATTGCCCCTTTCCTTTCTCTCTAAACCTGTTTTGTTTAGGCATCATCGAGAGGTCCTTGAAATGAGTGCAAAATAAGATAAGTCAAAAAGATCAGATAAAGTAAGCAAACAAGCTAATGTTCTTCATACCGCTAGCCAAGGCTAAACTACGGGGTTACCCGATGTTGATGTCCATCACAGGAAGGTTGCATTCCTAGGACATGTTGTGATCCGGGTTTTGATGTGATTGGATTTGGATGATAAGCTATTGATACTCTGAGTTGATCAACTTGCTGACTTACGGATCTAGACTTGAGACTTTGTCAAATAGGTGTTCACTTTTGAACCTGCTAGACTTGCTTTTGATTACCTTACCAAAGAATGAAGGCGACGATGATTTATTAGGAATGGTGATTTCTACGGGTGAAATCGAGATGAGACAGATGCACCATTTTGGGTTTTTTCAAATGTTTTGAGGTTGTTTTTGGTATTTTCAAGATTTATGAGTGTTTTTGGATTTTGTGTCTCAAGGACCAATCAAGGATGGCCTTGCCTACGTTTAATCTCAGAGACAACATAGTTCGAATGACAATTAACTTGATTGTTGAAGAGATAGATGGGCAAATGGATTGCCATTGCGACTGACGCCTAAAGGATTGACCTAAAATGTGAAATAGATGGACAAACAGATTTCCATTGTGATGGACGCCTAAAGGACTAACCTAAGATGTCTCAGGGGATGATCAAAGATCAACCTTGCCTATGTTTAAGCTCGAAGATGACGTAGTTTGGCTGGCGACTCAATTTTTATGAATTTTTGGCATGTTTTTGATTTTTGATTTTTTGATGTTTTTGAATTTTGATGGATTTTTGAATGTTTTTGAAATTTTGATGAGTTTTGATGATTTGGATATGGATATGCATGACGATATCAATGCTTTGTTTTGGGATTTTGTTGAAAACCAAGCTTAATGTTGATCAATTGGATTGATGGATTGATAGTTTGACTAAGTGCATTAAGTCAAACAAAAGTGATAATGCACTTGTAAACTCTAGGAAGTTGTGTTATCCTAGAGTAAACTTGTACATAAGAGGATGGTTTGATTAAGTGTGTTAAGTCAAACAAGTTGACGATGGATTGGATAATTTTACTAAGTGTGTTAAGTCAAATAAGATGATAATGGACTTGTAAACCCAAGGAAGTTGTGTTATCCTAGAGTAAACTCATGCATAAGATGATAGCTTGACTAAGTGTGTAAAGTCAAACAAGGTGATAATTGATTGGATTCAATTGATCAAGATTGATGAAGCTTGATTTGGAATAAAATTATTTTGATGATTTAATTTGACGTTGACTTGCAAGTTAGATGCGACTGATATTGATTGTTTAGATTGATGTTTAATGAAAGATAAAGCTTGATAAGGAACATCTTCTCGTCAAAATATGCCATGGGCTAGTGATTTGACTTGGTGCTCACAAATGTTTTAACCAATTTGACTTCATTTTTGCCAATATTCAGATCACCACATAAGTTGGATGATATATATCAAGATTTATTCCCAAAGCAAGATGTAAATATTTGCCCCTAGTGTCTAGCAATGTAGGGAATGCCATGGGTGGATGCTTGAATAGGTGTGTGAATGGATAGATATGAAAAGCATGCAAAGGATGCCAAGGATTATCTTGTGACAAGATAAGGTGTTTGAACAGAAGAATGCTCATTCGAATAAGGCTTTAAGGCTCAAACAACGTTGGGTAAGATAGGATCAATTAAAATGACACATGTCAAGATGTTTACCATAAGAAAGCGTAAAGTGTGCACCAAACCTTTACCAAGATCAAGATAAGGTAGATAGATGGCAGTGGGTTGGATAAATGGTTCATGGATGAACAAATGATATGGTTGGGATGCTAGCTTTATTATGGATGCGATAAGATGCTTTCAACTGAACTGGCACACGTAGATGCTCGATTCTACACATGATGCCTGTTTGCCAGGTTTTCATCATGGTACCTATCCAAAGTGCCATCGAAGCAGTTTTCACTAGAGGATGATTTTTTTCTTTACTATTTTTAATCCTTTTTCTGATTTATTTATTTTTTTGGATTTTTATGTTTTTGGATTTTTTTATATTTTCTAAGAGATTTTAAGTTGATGTTGAATCACCTGGTACTAATTACATTGATGCTTTTGTCCTAATGTGCCATCGATATCTTGCTTGAAGAAGTTATTTTGCTAAGACACGTGCACTTGAATGCAACTTTTGAGATTCTTGACCTACTTTGTTGATATCAGAGTTAACTCCATCTTTGTGCGCACATCGCGATAAAATGCCTTCTGAATCCTTATGATGAAGGGTCGTTGCCAACACATGGTCAATGCGAAAATTGGATAGCATGCATGGAGGCATGGATGAAGTATGTTTAGGTATAAAAGATGGATTGGTTGATAGTTTGGAACCTTTGACTCTCCAAAATTGGGAAGATGAGGAATAATGGGTGGATATAGAAGTGTGCTTGGAATTAGGACCAACATTTTGATATGTTTTGTATGTCACTTGAGAAGCCTGCTTTTGCCTTTGTAGACATCTTCGATGGATAATTTTCCCTTTTTTATTTTGCCCCATAGTTTCTTTGACTAATGGAGTTTGATAGGGATCATCTTTCTTTGTATATTTTCGTATCCATATGTATTTGATTTGTCTTTCATGCTTCGCTGCTTCTTTTTCTTTGATGATGTTCTTTGTGCTTTGATTCAAATCTTTCTTTTGTTGTTGGTCCCAATTCATGGATGGGGTGATGGGTGGATTAGGATTCGTGGCATGGCGGGTTGTAGTGTTGGTGTTGGTTTCATGATAAGGATTTTGCATGCTCCCTATGTTGATGTTTGATTGAGACGAAGTTGCCCCCATTTTTGTGGAAGTATCACTGATATGTTTATATCCCTTAATTTTCAAATAACCAAGGCCTTGATGCTTGGGATTTCCAATAATCTGCACCGATTCTAGGATACCCTATTCATGTAGGCCTAATTGTTTGCCTTGATAATTCATCTGTAGGAGCATTTTATTTGCAATATGATATGATTTACCTTGGAAACAAGGTGCTAATCCTTCTTTGTTTTGTGGTGGATCTTCAAAAGTGGAAACTTCTTTATTGATGAGGTAGCTTGCTCTAAGAAAGGTAAGTGATCCAAGCTTACAAGTGATAGGATCCTCCATATGTGGGATGAGTACCTAATTGATATCTTTGGCTTGATCTTGTGAGATATCAGATTGTAATGCTTCTTCAAGAAGTGTTGATGATTCATTGTCCTCATTAAACTCTTCCTCATGATTCATTTCACAAGATGTTTCTAATTCATGACTTTTGTAGGAGCCTTCTTAATGATCTATTTTTGATATGTCTTCAGAGGATGTTTTTGATTTGTGAATTTTGTAGAAGCCTTCTTCATGACCCATTTCTGATATGTCTTTAGATTTTTCTATATCTTGATCATGTTTACAAATGTTAAGAGTAGGAGATTCTTGTTCCTCAGTAATGATATCAAGAGTATGAGACTTTTTTTTTGAATGAAGATCATCTACGTGTCCATCCAAACAAAGCATCTTGTGGGTGGATGGAGGAATATGTGCTTTATGGATATGATCATCATTTGCGACATCTTGTATAGATAGAAGAGTGCCCTAGAAGAGTGCCCATTAGATCATTGTAGTATCTAGGAGATACAAATTCTTGATCTTGAATGATTTCATAATTGCTTTCGACATGCTTTGGATCAAGTTCTTGACATGGGTCAATTTCAAGGATGGATTACTTACAAAGGATTCTTGGACGTCATCATTGGGAAGTGGCTCAATATCGTGTTGATCTTTGAGCGGATTTGGATCAAGTGTAGAGTTAACGATTCTTTCACTATTCACAACCGTGAGGTCGAAGGATGTCAATATGCTTTGGGAAGGACCATTGCTAGACCTTGGTGGAAGATGTTGATCATGCTTTGGAATAAATTCTTGAGATATTTCCTCTAACTCATTAGGCGATGTAGTGAAATTTTCAATATGATCATTGGTTGATGGATTGTGGATTATGTCAATGGGATCAAATAGTATTAACACATCTTGAAATAGATCACTAAAAAGTGGCTCTTGATTAATGTTGATTTGATCACTGGATGGGGTAGACATATCTTCACAGTGCTCATTGATGGAATGGTTTTGATCATTGTATTCAACAGTTATGGTGGAGAGATTGTTAATGTCTTCAACCATAGGTTAATGTAATGTTGACATTCCTTGAATTGGGTCATTGTTGGGCATTGTTGGTGAGTTTTGATCATGATTGAAAAGTGGCTCTTGCGGTGTGTTGATTTGATCATTGGTTGAGGTGGAAACATCTTCAATGTTCTCATTGATGGATTGATCTCGATCACCATTTTCAATAATTATGGAGGAGAGATTGTTAACGCTATCGCTAGTGGTTGAATTCTGATTATTGTCCCTAATATCTATTAGCTTTTGATCAATCAAGTCTTGGATGAGATTTTTGAGTCAAATACAATCTGATGTTGTGTGTCCCTTTACTTTGTGAAAATCACAAAAGTGCTTCTCGTCATACCCCAGTGGTTTCACCATGGGATCTTGATAATTCACATAAACAGGGATTTTAATGAGATTTTCTTGTATCAACCGTTGCAAGACAGACTCAATTGGTTCCCCAAGTGGTGTGTATTTTCGTATGTTACCTTGTGGGATTTGCATTTTAAATTGACCTTGTGGTGATTGATTGTGGAGATGTGGTGATTGATCTTTGAGATGTGGTGATCGAATTTGTTGTTGATATCGTTGATCTTGATATCCAATTTCTTGACATTGGAGATATTGTTCCTGATGTGATTGGGGAGACAACTCAATTTTCTGATGACATGGTCCAACCAATGGAAGAGTGTATTTATTTTGGGGTGGAGATGTCTCTTTTCACAATGGATCAACTACTTTGGCAAGTGAAGCAATTTGATCTCACAAAATTTGATCTTGATTTTCTTGATATGGTTGAATTGGTTGTTTAGCAAATAGATTTGGAATGCATTCTTGTGGTGTTTGCCTAGGATCATGGACAAGTTGATTCTGGATAATGTTATGACTTGGTGTGATGTTTAGATTTGGCACTATCGGTTGATATTGAACATTGTTGTGGTTGGGAATCAATTTGCTTTGATTTTGAACAATATTGATGGGATTTACAAACATGTCTACCCCAAAGTTTACCAAGTGTGGATTTAAAATGGTCATGTTTGGTAAAGTTGTATTTGGCATGTATGGATTTGGTGGGATAATGTTGTTTAGAAGAGGACTCGTGCATTGATTGTTCGGTTGATAGATTTGTAGGTTCAGACTTGGATTTAAATCTACCATCGGAAAAGGTGTTCCAAACTTTAGATTGGACATAATCATATTCATTGTACTTTTGAGGTTTGGAGGAGATAATGATGTCATGTGAGTTTGATAATCAATTGGCATTGTGAGATTTGGATAGTTTGGTTGACTTGGATTACTCACAATGTATGAGTTGAGTTTAAACTCCATGTTTTTCTTGTGTTTTTACCTCGTTGACCTCTGAGGGGTTTAGGACCACTAATGGATGAAGGATGAAAGGGGTGAATGATATGGGTGTTTAAACCTTTAGGAAATTTGGATCAATGCTAGAATTTAGGACCTAATTCAATTTGATTTTGACTGAGGATTGATAGTTTGACTAAGTGTGTTAAGTCAAACAAAGGTGATAATGCACTTGTAAACTCTAGGAAGTTGTGTTATCCTAGAGTAAATTTTACACAAGAGGGTAGTTTGACTAAGTGTGTTAAGTTAAACGAGGTGATTACGGATTGGATAATTTGACTAAGTGTGTTAAGTCAAATAAGATGATAATGAACTTGTAAACCCTAGGAAGCTGTGTTATCCTAGAGTAAACTCGTACAAAAAAGGATAATTTGGCTAGGTGTGTTAAGCCAAACAAAATGATTTTGATTTTTCCTTGAAGTCTAGCATGATTGATGTTTTCAAAGTTCCCAAGATTTTGTTAATGAGATGATGTTTGATTGATGTTTCAAATGGGTGAAGTGTTTGACTTGATCCTAGATGAACCTAAGAGGGACTTGTTTACAACACCAAGGTAATGAAGAACATGGTTTTCCCTAAAAGTAATTCAACCAAAAGACCAATGTTTGCATGGAAAACCATAAGACAAAATATTGCAAGCACATGTGTGGGGTCCAATTGATATTTTATCTTGCTTTAGATTCGGGTCTTTTTGACACAAGCACTTTCTTGATTAAAATTTCAAACTAAATGTCTAATGTCCTACTTTCTTTTCATCCCACAAGGTATGTTATGTGGAAAACAAGAAAATTAGGACAAAAGTTTCCTAGTGTTGACTTTGGGAGAAACAAATTGAGATGTTTGAATGTTTAGAAGCCTTCTAGAGATAAGAATCCCTAGGGACAAGCAGTAACATGTGGACACCTCCAAAGTATTTTTTCTTTCAAATGGTTTGAAGTTATGATGATTCGTTGAATTTTTGTTTTCCACTGTTTTGGATCCAAGAAAATTGTTTTCGATTCCAATAACATGCACAATCCTAGGATGAAAAGACAATATTTATTGGGTTCCCACTTGGATAAATCCAGTTGCTCATATTCAGTGTGGATGATTAGATGTTTGACCACACAGGCTCCGCCTTACAGAGCACTCGCTTCTCGAGTCAGCCAAGCATCAATACCCATGAATCTCCCATGGCATACTTTTTATCTCTACAATAGAACCACATGTATACATGGGGCGGCTTCAGAGGACATGACCTCTTGCACCAACAAATAGAAAGGATTTTTTGGCTTCTAAACAAAAATTTGTAGTAAGGGCATCCAATTTAGGGGGTGCAATGATAAACTCCTTGTGAGAGATCTCCCAACCCTTAGAAAGGGCTTTACGCATAATAAAGATACTGGGGGAGAGTTATCATGCACCGCTTCCCATTGTCCATGGCTTTCACCGTGAACACAAATTTATATAGCGGTTTGGAAGAGCTTGGCTTTAGCTCGTTACCGCTTGAGTCGTTCCCTTGGAGTGAGTACTTTTTCCCACCAAGACAAGCTCTCTAAAGGTGCACAATAGCAAGTAAGTGCATTCATAGTTCGATCATCTTTGTTTGCATGAACAAAGAGAGAACACTTGCAATGCCTTTTTCTCACACTGGACAAGTTTTGTTAAATTTTAGAACCCAAATGAAATGTGAAGGCAATATTTTTGACAACTCAATATCACAAAAGGACTTTTGATTCTCAAGATCGTCGCGAGGCGTGAGAGAAGCGCGTACGTCTTTTAGATAATATTAATTTGTGAAAAATATTACAAAACACTAAATGCACATGTTCATTTTAATTTCCCAAGGAAAAATTGAGTTCGTTTTAAGCACCAAAATTCAAGTGTGTAGTTGATTGTTCGGTTTTAGAACCCAAATTGAAATTTGAAGGGAAAAGAATGCGGATCTACTGACCCAACAGTGCGAAATACATTCCCTTTACGCCAATACAACAGGGGAGAGAGCAAAAACTGATTCTAATAGCTTCTAAAACTACTTGAGATGAATACAACCATTAAGAGATATCATTTAGACAAAGAATTCACAGATTGACACAAAAATTTATGTGGGAAAACCTTTCCAAGTCAAAAAACCCACCACATAGAACAAGACTCTTGTATTAAAGTATTAGAAACAAATACATACAATTTCCAGTCTTCTTTGTAAAACTTACAAACGACCAGAGAGATTCAGATTCACTGTTACAATGTTTTCACAACATACAAATCGAATCACCTCTCTTCAAGAACACATGTTCTTTCCTTTCTTTTCCTCTTCAACCTGCGACTTCAAACTTGCTCTGCAATTTATGAGAAATAGCATATATCTCATCCATATGTAGCCAACTCAGAAGAGTCCTACACAACAATGAATTCCATCCTCAAATCACGCATCTGGTCGGATCTAACAGATTTCCCTGCAACGAGACGACTTTGCATTCAAAGCCACTACTCAAAACGGTTGAGTTCGCCACCCTTTGTTGACAATGCACCTGCCACAATGACTATTTTGGTTTCTGTCCAATCACCATTCAGACAGGTGCCATGCGTCCAAGACCCATTGGCCATCGCAGCTAACAGAACTACCAAAATGGTCAAACAGACACCGAGCGTGTCCAAGAATTTCAAGTCATTCTAACACTGTCGGAGCCGGAGTCGGAACGGGAGTCGAAACAGGACTCCACCGAAATTACAAGTTCAGGAACAATTTATGTTCCGCATCCGCCCATGGCAAAGAGGAACTCACCAGATATAGTTTTGAATGGGGTAAGTCAACCTGGGGTCAAACCAAGATGGGAACACAAAAGACCGGAGTTGGAGTCGGAGCAGGAACAGAAAACAAGACTTCACCAAAAAGTCCAAGATCAGGAAACAATCCGGTTCCGGTTCCGCCTCCACCAACTGCAAGAAACAACAATCCAAAACCTGGACTAAGCGGAGGAAAACACCCCGAGGAGAATCCAAACAACCAGAAGAACCAGATCGCAAAAGCAGGAGTCAGACTCGGAGTCGGAACAGAAACTGAAATAGGAACATGGAAAACGGACATTGCCAAATTCCAAAACTGGTTCCGCGTTCCGCCTCCGCGAAAACCTGCGAAGCGCAGCGAGAAGAACAGATGGTAGGAAGCAGAGTCAGAGTTGGAACGAGAACAGAAACCCAAAACTAGGCAAACAGAACAATGCCAAGTTCCAACCCGGTTCCGCCTCCGCCAGAAACTGCAAAGCGAAACTAAGAGTCCAGACAGAGGGAAGTGGAGCCAGAGATGGAGAGGGAACAAAAACCCGGAACTAGGTAAACGGAACAATGCCAAGTTCCATTTCGGTTCCGTCTCCGGTAGAACTTGCAAACAACACAAAATCATGAAGGCATGAAAACGAGGACTTCAAGCTGCAAGTTGAGACATAATTTCTCAACAATCTCCCACTTGGTGAACACTTCCAGCTTCCTCAAAACATCAAACCTTACTATCTATCATAGGCCCCAAGGCCCATCGATTCTGTGCATCATCTAAACTTTTCCATGCTAACCGGCTTTGTCAAGGCATTTGCAACATTCTTCAAGGTGTCAACCTTATCTATACTGACCTTGCCATCTTCAACCATATCCCTCACGAAGTGATATTGCACATCTATGTGCTTGGTCCTGGCATGGAAGGTCAGATTCTTTTCCAGAAAAATGGCACTTTGACTATCACAGCAGATTGAAATCTGCCTAGCATTAAATCCAATGTTTGAACACAAACGCCTCAACCACACTGCCTCCTTGCAAGCATGAGTTGCTGCCATGTACTCTGTGTCTGTTGTGGATAAAGCAACTACAGCTTGTCGCTTGCTCATCCAACTGATTGCTCCACCATTAAGCATAAAAGTGTATCCACTGGTGGATCTTCTGCTGTCAATGTCCCCTGCCCAATCAGAGTCAACATATCCCTGAATGCAAAGAGCCCTTTGTGATGCAACCATACTGCCATGGTAACACAAAGCATAATCTGAAGTAACCTTCAAATACCTGAACACTCTCTTTACAGCATCCCAATGTGATCTCCCTAGATTTGCCATGAAACGACTTAGAACTCCCACTACTTGGGCAATGTCTGGTCTTGTGCAGACCATAGCATACATTAAACTACCTACTGCACTTGCATAAGGCACACTGGTCATGTCCTTCATTTCAATAGTTGACTTTGGACAGTCTTCAGCAGATAGTTTCAATCCTTGCATGATTGGAACAACTAGCTGCTTGCAATCAGTCATGCTAAACCTCTCTAGAACAGTTTTCACATACTTACTCTGACTGAGCCAAAGCTTTCTGCTTGTTCTATCCCTGGTTATCTCCATCCCAAGAATGCACCTTGTTGCTCCAAGATCTTTCATTTCAAATTTAGCAGACAACTGAGTTTTAAGGTCAGAAATCATAGCCTTGCTATTACCAATGAATAACATGTCATCCACATACAAATTAATAACAAGCACACGATCATTCTCACATTTATAATAAATGCAATGATCAGATTTTGATCTAACAAACCCAATTGACAACACAAATGTGTCAAATTTTTGGTACCACATTCTAGGAGATTGCTTTAGACCATAGAGAGATTTATTTAACTTGCAAACCAGATTTTGTTTACCTTTTTCAACAAAATGCTCAGGCTAGGACATGAAGATTTCTTCCATCTCACCATGGAGAAAAGAAGTCTTCACATCCATCTGCTCAATTTCAAAGTCATACACAGCTGCCAATGACAACAAAAATCTGATGGATGTCAGCTTTGCTACAGGGGAAAAGATCTCTCCATAATCAATTCCCTCAACTTGGGAAAAACCCTTTACAACCAGTCGTGCCTTATACTTCTCTACACTGCCATCAAGGCCTGTCTTCCTTTTGAATATCCACTTGCAGCCAATAGGCTTTCGCCCTTTAGGCAGTGGTACCAACTTCCAGGTATCATTTTTTCTCGAGGAATCCATCTCTTCATTCATAGCTTCTAGCCACGATTTTGAATCAGCCATGCTGATTGCTTCTTTCACAGTCCTAGGCTCATCAGTGTTGGTTATTAAAGTATAAGCACAATTTGAATCTAACATAGAGAAACCATACCTATCCGGTTGCCTTTTTTCTCGTGTAGATCTCCTTAGAGGTTGAGGTTGTTCTTCATCATCAGAACTCCCAGAGTTGTTTGAGCTCTCCTCAGTCTCAGGTACACCATGCAGCTCTTCCCTTTTTGGAGTTTGGGGAATCTCAACTGCATCCTTCTTCTTGTCACTCTGATTTGTCTCAAACTGTTGATCACTTACTAGAGGTTTCAACTCATGAAATATCACACTTCTGCTATACAAAACCTTCTTAGTAACAGGGTTCCAAAGCTTGTATCCTTTCACACCAACTCCATAGCCGATGAGAATACATTTCACAGCCTTGTTGTCCAATTTAGATCTCTTTTCATTCGGCACATGAACATATGCCTCATAGCCAAAGACAAATACAAAGCTACCACCAATAAATTAAGAATCTTGCACAAGCATATATTCCTGATTAGAAACATAGCCAAAAACTATCCTATTGTAATCATACCAAGATGGCGTAGGGATGAAGCATTCAAAGTTATGCATTGTCCTGAACTCTTTTGTGCTAGAGATTATGGGGCGAGTATCATGGGGTCGATAGAGGTTCTTAATACCAACAAAAGTGATAGCTCATGGTGGGCTAGGAGCGGTCATGAAAGATAGCAAATGAAAAACAATCACTTTGGTGGTAAAATTCTCCCCAACAACTACGAGTGCCTTACAATAGATATGAAAAAAATGAAAAGATAGAAGATTGATTTTGCCCAAGGATTTGGGTTGACCTAGCATCAAATTTTAATGTGGAGGAATTGGTCAATTTGTTGGTTGTATATGAACGAACGCATTGGCTATTGGATCAAGAATTTATAGAAGAAAATCAAGAACAAATCTTATCTTCTATTATTTAGCTAGAATATAATGAATAGCATAGCTAAACATGGATGACATTCGCACTAAGAAGAGACTAATTCTAAGACATCCGACAAGTAGATTAATTAACTCATCATTTCATTAACAATATTGTTTTCATATTTATAAGTATATTGAAGCTTGGTAAAATGTTCACTAAAACGGTACATGGCACCACATGCTGCTTACAGTAAACAAGAAATGTTGTCACATGCTTCTTAAAGAAAAACGTACCACTTTTAGATCAACATTAAAATGGAGGAATTGCATCGCTAATAGCCAAATTTAAAAATTTAGTTGGGATTTCAACAAAAGAGAATACGCTCGAACAAATCATGACAAAATCCGTATCCACTCCTCATTGCTTCAAAGAAATGTAATCTCGATATGCCTAAAATAAATTTATTGTAGAGGCTTTACAAACTTTCACAAATGTTAGGCTAATAAACAATTAGAAGTAAGCTAATGCACACTAGATCTGAAGAAAATCTATAGCCCTCCTTCTAGCACCAGAATGTGAGAGGCAAATCTGTAATTCCTAACAATAGATGGATTAGCTATTGTCATAAACTGAAATAAACCCCTCCCTATGAAATTGTTGATCAAACATAGAAGAGAAAAACATGAAGTAAAGCATGTGCAACCTAAAATATGTAAATCAATCTAAGTTAACCAACCACCATCCCATAGGGGGATTGGTGCCCCTTGATGTGAGAAGAGAGCCCTTTTCCAGTCCCTGATAAGCAAGTGATGAAGATAAAATGTTGTGATAATGGACAAAATTAGTTCTCAAATGAAGAGAATAACTTTGCATGAGAGTGTGTTATCGTGTTTGAAGGAGAGAAGCCTTCAATTTATAGTTGAGTTTGAAGAGAGGAGAGGCCAAAGTGAAGAATGTGGGTTTAATCCCCATCAAATAGGAGAGAGCGACTTGTCACAATGTGATTGGCCCATGATTGTGCAAGTTTTGGCCAATGTGCCCATTTCAAATTTGAAAATGACATTAAATGCATGTAATTGAAGGATTTGGGGGGAATGTGTTTGGCCAAAAAATTTAAACAAAGGGAGTTAATGAGGGCATATTCCTTGGGAATATGCCTTGTGAGGAAAATAGGGGTTTTAATAAATCAAATTAAATTATTTATTGTGCAAGTGGATGGGACATGGATTAGTCTTAGTATTAATCAGAGATCTGACTAACTTAAGCTAGTGATTAGGTGGTGTGACATTTGATTTGCATTTTTGTATTTGTTTTAAATCAAATGAGAAGAAAATGAATATTAGTCATTTAATTAAATATATGTGATTTAACTAAATGAAGTTAATTAATTAATTTTATTTAATTAATTGAGAAGAAAATGATCAACTATGATGTTTAATCAATAATGTTGATTTTGCATGTCTATAGAGGGTAAAAAGACTAACATCCCTATCCATCTATGTTGGAATAAAATTTGCCTTCCTTAAAATTTGCCTTACTAAGGCTGGAATGTTTGTTTGGGTAGCTATGTACAAAGAAAAATTCTCACAACTAATAGATTCATAAAGTTAGGGTGTTTTGGCCCCTCCAGATGCCCTTTATGTAAAGTTGTTGAAGAGTCTCCAAATCATCTCCTTCTAGGCTATCATTTTTCTCAAAAATGTTGGAGATGGTTATGCATGAAACTTGGGTGGTTATGTGCACTAGACCAAATGATATCTTATGCTTATTCAAATAATGGATAATTCTTAATAAGGAGGCTATCTTTAATTTTTATGGTTGTTAGGTCCATCCATTCTATAATGGGAGATTTGGAAAGAAAGAAATGAAAAAATATCAGGAAAATGAATGTCCCTCTCTTCTTTTTTGAGTAAGGTCAAAATCTCCATAGTTGAAACTATGAATATCACCTTTGTTGTACTTTGTCTTTTGTCTATGATGTTGACAAGAATTGATAGTAATGTCCATTATTTTGTACTATTATCAAAAATATTATAAGTTGTGTTATCGTGAAGTGGGTTGACTAAAGTTTCACCATCATTTAAGTCAGCCATATTCAATTCTATATCCCTTAGTACATGGGTCCGTAGCATTCAATTTGTTCTTCTACTTTTTCTTTTTCCTATTATCATAATGTCTAAACAAAAAGATATCATTTAATATTTGTGTACAAAAACATATAATAATTGAGTTGTTTATTATAACATAAACCATGTAAAATAATGTTAAAGTTCTAGTAAACAGTGTGCAACCACTATACTATACATGGTTTATGTTATAACAGGTAGCGTGAAAATCTGGTTTGATTTGAAATATGTTATTTTGCATGCATATATATCCATGTTGCCCAAAATATTTTTTTGAATAAATCTAAGGTATATGATTAGTAGATATTTGTCATAGAAGCTTTGCAATTAGAAATATGAGTAAATAAATATCTAAAATTTATCACATTCTTACAAATGAATGGGTTGTCATTGCAGATCTTGTGACCAAGTAAGTTAAGTTAGGGAAGTTGTTTTTGTTGTATGTTATAATAGATAATACATGTGAAAATATGGTTTATCATAAAAAAAGTACACAAAGCTTGTATCAATATATTAGATTGTATTTAAATTTGTTCACTGATGGTATGTTCATTGGTGGCGAGTAGAGAAATTATAAAAATGTTCAAAGGTCAACCTTATAGAGAAGATAGTGTCAGCCTACAGTTGACAATTATTACCTTCTACAATCTACTTGAAACATACTTTCTTTGTGGGCTTGTTTGAACATCAATGTAATATGGTTTGTAGTGTAAAGTCCTTTATTAATCTTCTTGGATCAGATTAAAGTTGTTTATAGATTTTTATATACAATAAAAAGGGTTTTCCAAGTGGTTCTCCCAACCATATAAAAGTCTAACACATAATAAATAAATTATTTTTCATTAATAAGTTGTTGTTTACATAATGGAGTTTATACAACATTTTTTTTGTTATCAACCACCCTTTTTCCTCCAAACCATTTCACTTCTTAGTAATGTTTGTAACCCATTCTAATCAATCACTGGATAATCTAAGGTTGACCATGATTGAAGAACACAAAACTATCTAACTTCTTCGGCCAAGACAACATACAATCCCATTATAGGTAAACCAATAAGACCTAAACCAACTAACTTAAATGACCACAAAAGTAAAGAAATATTACACAATAAAAGAAAAAATGAAAAATATAGAATATAGATTACGAAGTTCATGCTTCATTATTAATCACATTAATTACATATGTTAGATCAAATAATTTACCATAATATTTTTACTTGCAATATGATAAATCTTACTACATCTATTAATATACTCATTAAACCTTAAGGTAAAATTGCTAGTTTATCTATATGAAAGTATAACAAATGAACTCAAAAAAAAGATACCATGCACACACTAGAAAGCACTTCACATCAGCAAACAAATTAGTCAAAAAAGAAATAAAGGGATAAGAAACAAAACAAAATAAGAACAAATTAAACAAGGATGTAAAAAAATAAAAATCTTGAAATTAGTAGTTAAGACATGCATTTCATTCTAGAAATACACATTTTCTTTTGCTTGAAATTCTCACTTCATTCTTCCTAATCATGAATTGTCTATAAAAGTGCCTAAAGTTCAAATGAGTCACAATAAGCAACCCCAACCCTCTCTCTAAGTACAATCTTGTCAAATGACCACAATTTTGGAAAGCTTAAAAAACTAAAAATTGCAGGAAGCAATTAGGTGCTAATAAATTTTGATAAAATTCATGGATGTGGCTACTTGTTACTGAGATCAACATTATCATTCTTAGCTAATGTAGGCAGTTCGAGAATTTTGAATTTAGTATTCAAAGTAACATCAAAAGAAGCAAATTGCCACATAAAATTTGGTTAAATTAGCAAAAAGATGTTGCTAATGAAGCAAATTGTAGTTTTATCCTGAAAAAATAAGTGATTTTTAATTTTATAATGTGTTAAAATATAATGAAGAAATAAATAAAATAGTTGAACCAATTATAGTAAAACAGTTGATATTTGTTGCAATTTGATTTTTTATGTATTCAAAATGTAAAAATTGGAAAGAGCAAGAATCTCAAGTCCCATATTTTTTACTTCTCAAGTCTAATATTCTTTATAAGTCTAATTGTATATTGTGAGATTGTAAATGACTTTCTTTTACCAAAGTTATTTTACAATTTTTTTATATCAATTTTTGAAAATGTTTGATCTATAGCTTGAAATTATGGATTCTTATTGGATAAGAGGTAATAAAGTGGATTTGAAACAATTTTAAAATTTGATGCATTAATTGTTTCATTTGATTCAAATAGTGAGTCTCATATCTACATATTTATTTATAGATACTGAATAGTTGATGGTTGAAGTCTCTAATCTAGACATTTACTATTCATATTATTAGATATGAGATAAGTATGAGAAATATGAATTTTTATTTATGTCAAGTTGAAAATATATTTAATTATTGAAAGACTAGAAGTTGAACCCTTGTATATTATTTAATATGTAACAAATATGTAATGATTTGATAATTTTGTTTATGTTTAGATAAATATCTTGTAAGATTGTACAAATTAAAATATAATATTTTATATAGTTTTGTTATATAATCAAAAGTAATTTATTGTTATTATGAATAACATTGTATTTTATTAAGAAAAGCTTTTTGGATTAAAACTGTGTGTCAATTTTTACATGGGAGGGAAGTTTACTATATTTCATAAATTTAATTGATACTCTTCATGAAAAGGAACTTTACTATGATGTAAAAATTGACACAATTTTAATCCAAAAATATTTTCTTAATATTATCATGGACTGTGAAAACTTCATGAATTTAATTGTATTTTATTTCATATAGAATATAACTGAATAAAAATATTTATTATTTTTATATTGACTAATAAATAATTAACAATGATATATATAAAATAAATATAAATATTGTATTAATGAATCAAAATATAACAAAGCATCCTCTCCTCTAACTCAAAATGAATAAACTCTATTAATGTCATCTAAAAGCTGAAACATGTCGCTACACCAAAATTCACCGTAATAAAAACGTTCACTCCCGCGAAGGAAATCAGAGCAGCGCTCTTCCAATGCTCGAGTTTCTGCGGTGGATAATCTTAGTGTTTGAACTTGGTCTTTCTCTTGATAAAGCTTTCTTCCTCTGCCATGACAAGTAGAACCTTTGAGCATCCATACACTCTTATCTTTTCTACACTCTTCAAATCCCAGTAACACTGTGGCAACATCTGCAATGCCTCACACTTCATTATTGTCAATGTTTTCAGTGAAGGCAGCGCTCCTGCTTCGACTATTGGCAACTGCTCTATCCTTTTCATCTCCACCATTGAAAATACCTCCAGATTAGAAAATGCACCCTCCTTGCCAAATTCCTCTGGGAACTTCTCTATGTTGGGGCAAGCAACAATATTCAGGTACCTTAGACTCGGAAGTAGGTGCAACGAGGGTAGTTGTTTCAACATTCCACAGTTGAACAATCTAATGTAGCTCAGATGTTGAAATTGGCAAGCCGAATTTTCTATTTGGAGTAATTGAGGACTTGAAAGGCAGAGTTTCCTCAATTTTGACATGGCAGTCATGTCATGGGGTAGACTTTCCATGTCAGCGAGAGACAAATGTAGAGACTCCATCTTCTTCATGGTTCCCAGCGTTCTCTCTCGAACTATTTCACCATTATTTTTTAACCCCAACCTTTTGAGTTTGTTTAGGGTGCCCAAATCATTAATTGAAAGCTGATCTCTCCTGCACTTATTCCACCCTATATTTGGAGAATTGTTTACATCCAGGTACTCCAGAGACGTAAGGTTTGAGATTCCATAAGGCATGTAGTGCAGATATTCGCAAAAACTAGCATCCAAAAGTTTTAGAGAAGTCAGCTTAGAAATGCTGGATGGGAGTTGTGTAATATCAGATCCGTAAAGATCTAGTATTTGAAGGTTTCTGAGAGCAGCGACAGAATTGGGCAGCCTCTTGATTGGAACAGAGCGTAACCTGAAGCAAACCAAATGCTTCAAACATCCCATGTTTTTAGGCAACGATCGGAGGGCAGTTCGTGACAAATCCAGGACCCTGAGAGCGGTCATACTCCCAATCACCTCTTTTGGAATTGCTGTCAAAGAAGGATTAGAAGCGAGTATCAAGGAGTGGATATAGGTAGCTCCGAATGCCTTTGGAACCCTTGTGAAACCATTGTCTATCAATGAAATTCTGACGTGTCCCTGACAGTCATCAGCTGGAAACTCTCTTAAACCTCTGCGTACCTGAAAGAAGCATTTTTCTTCCTTCCCAGCAATTTGGTGTGCTAAATCATGCAATAAATCGTGCACCCTGAAATTGAGCACCTTTCCATTGTGATCCTTCTGGACTGGTTTGATAAGGCATCGATCCGCTAACAAATTGACATATATTTCTCCAATTTGGACAGGATTCGGCCCAGTCACCAATTCTTCTCCAATCCAGTACTTTGTAGCAATTACAGTACAGATGACTGCGTCTTTTGGAAAAGCAGCGAGGCAGAGGAAGCACAGCTGCAAGGAAGTGCCATAGCCTGGGATGTCGGCCAAAGCATCGTAGCTTAATCTCAACCTGCCTGAAAACGAGTTTGTAAGATCATTTCGCAACCTCTGAAGTGTGAATTCCCATTCATTTGACTGAGCTATGCCTGCCATTGTCTGCCCGATTACTTTGAGGGCTAAAGGAAGCCCCCCGCACTCCTTGCAGACACGCCTTGCTATTTCTTGGTCAATTTCCATGTGCAAAATTGCATCGCTGTGTGGAAAAGCATGGAATAAAAACAATCTCCAGCTATCATCCTCGTTCAAGTCTTGCATTTGAATGATTGATTGAGGTGGAGCACCCATCTGTGAGAGAACCCTCTTACTTCTGGAAGTGACGATGATGATGTTGGAGTTGAGATGTGCAAAGCGAGGCACACACAGCTCCTCTAATAAGGAGGTTGCACTTGTTTCCCAAACATCATCTAGAAACAGGGCAAACTTGCGTTTTCTCATGCTTTGATTCAACCATGTTTTTACAGAGCCTTCTTCTCTACTATTCAATCTTTCATTTACTTTAAGAGCTATTTGATTGACAAGCTCATATCTAAGAGCATCAGAAGATGGACTCTGTGAAACAGTAAGCCAAAGCATCAAGTCATTGCAAAAGAGATTCTGTACCTGGTTACTGTTGAAGACTTGTTTGAGTAGTAGGGTCTTACCGGCTCCGCCCTTCCCAAGTATGCCAAAACGAGACACATTTTTGTGCTGCTCTGAATCAATTAGCTCCTCAAGTCTGATGGATACGGAATCTTGTCCGACCACGAGTGCCTCCTCAACATACTTCATGTTGGCAGCGGTTGAAGAAGTGGATGGAAAATTTCCAGATGGATCGCCAAGTGCTGTAGTACGCAGATTAATAGAATCCTTCATCTCTGTAATCTGTCCAAGTACTTGTCGATTGGCCACATGCTGTTGCAGTTGATGCAGAAAAGCAACTGAAGGCGTAGATGCTACATGCCTCTCCACGTTTGCAATGAGTTTCCTGATCTTTGTACTTGTTCTGTAACGAGAGAAAAGATGACAGTATGGGCGTATAGTGCAGTGCCGGACCAAATCAGATGCTTCCTCTAGAAGAACATTCAATTCGTTCAACCAGCTGTTGACCGTGGAGGGTAAAGGACGCTGAAGGGATGTACCCATTCTGCCAGAATTCAAAGCTTTTCGATATTCCTGCATTTCCATGTTTAGTGATTAAATTTTGAGAAGCAAAACTTTGAGGGCATCCAACTCTTTCCTACATCTGATGGCAGTATTGATACTTTGAATGATCTGATTTGCAGCCAACTGAATGCCGCAACCAATCATTCCAGAGATGAAGCCAGGATCACCCATTTTTTTGTGTACCTTGGGAAAAAAATTGAATTTCAAAATGTAAGTCTTTTTCTCACAGAAAGCAAGGGAAATATAAACAAAAAGCAATTGAAGTTCTGGCAAAAGAGGGAGACTAATCTGTTCACTTTTTAAAAAACAAACTCTATCTTAGCATTTGGTTATTAATTTTTAATTTATAGCCTCACAGAGACCTCGAGAATAATTTCTACCATGCGGAAGCATATTCTACCTTACGACTTCACACTCTTTTACTTCCATTTATTAGATATGGAGAGCTAATTCACAATATGGCATTTGTATATCAATGTTTGAAATTATTGTATGGTTGTCAAGCAAATGGTTTGGGTTTAAGGAAAAAAAATATGTTCGTGTGAAAAGAAGTTTGTAAATAAGTTATGTTAATATCTTTCTATTATTTCTGGTATGCAGAGTTAATTCACAATTTGACAATTTGTACATCAATGTTTGAAAGTATAGTATGTAGTTGTATTTTTCCATTATTTCTGGTATGGAGAGCTAATTCACAATTTGACAATTTGTACATCAATATTTGAAAGTATAGTATGTGGTTGTCAAACACATGATTTGATTCTAAGAAAAATAATTTATGTTCGGATGAAAAGAGTTTGTAAATAAGTTATATTTATATTTTTCCATTATTTTTGGTATGTATGGTTGACAAGAAAACTTCTTACGTGAAAAAAGATTTGAAAAAATGTTAAATAAATGATAGCTAACCATAAATTTAAACCATTCCAAACACTCGTTGAATTTAAGTTTGACTGACCAATTTTTCCAAAAAAATAATTCCCTCTCTTACGTCAAATCCTTTTTCTTTCCCATTGTTTTTATATGAGAACGGGCTTTTGAATTTACTAGATCTATGACCGATTTTATATATATACTTGCTCATGTTGGGAGTTTCAAGAGATGATATTTTATATTTATTTGTTGATTGATAAAATATTTGTTAAATATCATGATAATTTTAGTGCTTGAATAATTTTTGATTGAAGTAGAATTGTGTTTCCATGCTTGGTATGAAAGCATACTATTCCATCACCTGTTAATTATCTATTCAAAGCATTTCCAGGCTAAATAAATTGCTTCAATATGTAAAGATACTAGAAACTGAAGCAATAACCAGCTGTTGACCGTGGAGGGTAAAGGACGGTGAGGTGGTGTATCCATTCTGCCATAGTTCAAAGCTTTTCGATATTCCTGTATTTCCATGTTCAGCGATTGAACTTTGAGGGCATCCAACTCTTTCCTGCAAGCGATGGCAACATTGATGCATTGAATGATCTGATTTGCAGCCAAATGAATGCCGCATCCAATCATTCTAGAGATGAAGCCAGGTTCACCCATTTTTGGGGTACCTTAGAAAGAAAATTTAAATTCCAATCACGTCTTTTCCTCACTGAAAGCTAGGGGAAATTAAACAAAAAGCAGATAAAGCTCTGCCAAAAGAGGCGGATTAATCTGCTCGCTCTTATGAAAAGCAAACGCTAGCTTAGCATTTGATATGAAACGCTATTAGTTTTATAGCTTCACAGAGACCTAATTAAACAAGAATATTAGGAAAGCAAATATGTTACAGATCATCCGTCAACATTTGGTCATGATCACAGATTGAAAGACATAAAATTCATGATCAACTACTTCGAAGATTTCAAACTTGAATTCATATACCGTGATTAAATGGTCAAACTGCCTCATTTTCTTCCATTTATCAGTTATGGAGAGCTATAAGTCAGAGTTTGTACATTATGGTATGAAAGTATATTATGGTTGTCAAGCACATGCTTTGATTTTCAAAGTCTATAAGTCTATTTTTATTTGTTCTACTCAGAAAATTGTGAACCCTCCCTTTCTATACTCGTGAAAAGGAGTTTGTAAACAAGTTAAAATTTTATTTTTCCATTTTACTTGGCATGTATAGTTGGTGCTTCCACAATTTTTATTTTGACAATTAAGTCTTTAAATAAAAGGTGTATGCAATTTTTATGTGGAAAAAAGGTTAAAAAATTTACAGGTAATTTAATTCTTGTCTTTTATTAAGGTAAAACAAATTTTAAAGGCACTCAAATCATTTAACAAAAAAGCTGTCTAACCGGTAAACATAGAGAAGCCACAGCCAACAAATAGGTTTTATAGGAATGCAAAACCCATAAACAAAAAACTGACTAAACAATAAACAAAGAAATCAACAACCTACCAACAGCTAACCTATAAGAAAAGTACAGCTAAAAATAACAGAAAACCTATTGCAACTCTTTAAGAGTATTTGTCGCTTCCAACTCTTGTTGGTAGAAGCTTTGATGGAGATCCATCAGATTAAGCGGTTCTTTTTTCTCCTCTTGGAAGGAATTCTTTTTACCCCTAGTACGAGTGCTTGGTCCCTGCTGATCCACTTTGCTTTGTTTTCCTTTGGCCCTGAACTCCTCCTCAATCTTATCCCCGACATTGGTAGCTCCGACAACTTGATCTTCCTTGAGCTCTTTTAGTTTTTCTGTTAGAATTCGAATGCCTTCAGCACTATTTTGAATGGTGCACTGACTAATTTTGATAACACGCTCTAAGTTTTGATTTAAATGATGCATTTTATCTTCCAAGCCCTTTATGCGGCTCTCCTAATCCCCCTTCATCAAACTCATCTTTTTGTTATGATAGCTTCCAA
Organism: Sequoiadendron giganteum; assembly: GCA_007115665.2. NCBI lineage: Eukaryota > Viridiplantae > Streptophyta > Pinopsida > Cupressales > Cupressaceae > Sequoiadendron > Sequoiadendron giganteum. The sequence goes on along the minus strand of CM021104.1, from coordinate 108,653,514 downwards.
ATCCAAATACATTTATTTTTCCTCATTCTTTTCTTTGAGGGAATCCTCTACATCCCTATTAGCACCAATTTTATTTTGCATTGACTACAGCTTTATATTGATTTGGTTTAGTTCAAGAAAAAACCATTTAGTTAGTCTAAATTGACCCACCACCCCATCTCTAGCAAGCCCTGGGACATTATAAATGTCTTCTCTATTAGAATTGAGCTGGAGGAATCCTGTGTCATATCTTGAGGGGAGAGTGTATGCTCCCCTATGGCAATTTCTGGAGAAAAATAAGGGTTTTTGCTAGTATTGCTAACATGTATATATACCCTTTCGTCCATTTTACCCTTACCTTCCACAACATCACCAGGATTTGATTTTTTCTTTTTAACAACAAAAGAGGTTTGAAAATCACGACCTACTCGACCATGAAATTTGAGCTCTAATCAATTTCTTAGCCGACTCTCCCTTTTTCAATTTTTCATCCTTCAATAGGGGGAGGGGATTGGAGAACTTTTCCACCCCGTCCTCTTCCCGCCATTCCTTACCTCCATCCGACTCAATAGTCTCGAAAACCTCTTCAAAGGAGACAATATGAGCACGGATATTTCGTTTAAGAGGTAATTTCTTAGACTCCTCTTGGGGGAAGGTAGGGTTTTCAAGTGTTCCATAAGCAACAGAATGAGGCCCTATGCAACACAGGTAATTTTCTATTCTTTTTATGTTCTTTCAAGCCAAATTCTAACGATGCCAACAGATAATAAGGAAAAGAGACCAATTGTTTATGGTAAAAATGATTCAAGAGAATGAAATGGAAACCATAGATATGAGTGTACTTTCCATCAAGGGTAAAATACTGCATAATCACTTCAACCACCTCCACTCAAATGGGTTTAATGGAAAGACGATCATAACCACCAACATTGAACTTCACTAGCTTCTTCCTCTCAAAATCTTTCAAAAATTGGCTGACAACACCTTTAGAGGCTTTCCTATCCTTGAAAATCTTCCTGCCCTAGGTTGAAAGACCAGTAACCTTCGCTATGACTTCCTCTATCATGAACAAATACTTTCCTTTTACTGAGATAGTTTAATCTGTCTACCCTTTCATAAACACCTTTGTAACGTTTGGGCCATTGTCATGCAATTTCTCTAGATATGGAGTTACTCCCCCGTCCTCAAGGATCTTCCAAATAAGAGCTTTCTTCTTGATATTCTCACACTTGAAAGAGGTTCAACCTTGCTTCTGTTCATCTCTGAGAGAAACAGATGAAGAAACAGGGAAAACTAAATAGAGTGCTGACCCCACTAGGGATAACAATTTTGAAAACCCACAAAAATGCCCACAATCTATGTGAAAAGACCTCGGGCATTAATTACAATCAATGAAATTTCTAATGCGAATCTATTGCATATCATTATAGAATGATACTTAGTCATTATCACCCACCAATCATTAATTAATCTCACCATTAGGAGTCTTTTGCACATCATGATGAATTGAGGTTTTGATGTTAAAAGGAACTTCGCTTAAATTATACCAAAATTGAGTCGGACCATCACCAACCCTTAAATTGGCAAAAAAATCAGCAAGAGTATTTCCCTCCTTATAAACATGGGAAATAAAGTAGTTTTCAAAAGAATTCAGAGGAAAAATTGAATCCTTAATAAAGGGATCAATTGACCAACTTGGAGCATTGATCATTTTCAAACATTGAATTATGTTCAAGGAATCACCTTCCAGCCATATCTTTCGAAAACCTCAAGTACGAGTCAGTTTCAAGCTATTGTAGGCTACCACGTGGTCAACTTTAGCAACATGGTTAGTATGGGTACCCAAAGGGAGTGCCCCTATCGATATAAACCTACCATGATCATCTCTTAACACTCCCCCACTACCAACAGGCCCTAGATTACCCTTGGCTACCACATCAAAGTTGATTTTTATCCAACCTCTAGGAGGAGGAACCCAAACTACATTATCTCTAGCTTTCTTGACTTTTTTAATAGGATTGGAGATATCAAAGGATAGTCTCGAATTATTCACCACTAAAATATCATAATCAGAGAGAAAAACTTTAGGTCCATTCACTTGTTTGTTAAGAATCCCAACCATAAAATTCTCTTTGATAGCTCTACAAATTTTAATAGTAACTCTTTCAAGGTTCAAAGAGTTATTCCCTTCTTTTAGGAATAAACACTCAGTTATTCCTTTCTTTCCAAACCCCCATGCAACATGGGGAATAATTGTTAGGATTGTGAAAAAGCACGAACCACAAGATCAAACAACAAACAAAGTCACCTTCCACGCAAGAGAGCTGCAAACAATAATATGCAATATTCCTCAACATGAAAAAGCTACAGAATAACTTCAAGAATCTTCAAGGAAAACAAGAGCCCTCAAAGGTTGAGAGTTTTATCAAAGGCATCAAAAAACATGAAAGGTCAAAAGAGATAATACAATGAATGTTGAGTGCACTATATAAGAGCAACCCTAAATGATAAAGGGATTAGATCATGACAAGTGTCAACATCTCATGCAATAAGATAGAATGATCAAATAATAGCTCTCTAGTTAACATAGAAAACCACTCCTAAGTTTAGCTTAAGTGCATGAGAATAAATTAGACTAATAGTTAATTAAATATTAATTAATTATTAACTAATGATTACTCTAACACCCCACCTTAAAATGAACTTAGGGAGTAGCTAAAAACCCTAAAAAGAGAATGCACGATGGGTCTCGACAAATAAGGCCTGGAGAGGTACCTATGTACAATCAATCTAATCTCTCACAATTAGAGAAAAAGAGAAAACCACATGGGATAAACTCCTCTAAAAAAGAGAAAGGCGAATGTAAGACTAAAAAAACCCCAAAATAAGGTGAACGACTAAGAAGCTTTCAACCAAAACAATGTCCCAAAAAGAAAGGAACATGTAAAACATCACTTAAGCATGAAGAAGTTCTAGACAACTGTCAAAAGATGACTGATATAGTGCTGAAATGAAGAGCCTCCAAAAACAAGAATGCAAGAGTTTCTATATGGTAAATGATCCATCCCATCAAAATGCAAGGATAACCAACCACTGATATATGTTGCATCCGCCTAATACATAGGAATAAGAACTAGATACATAGACCACTCCAAAATGTAAAACCAAAGAAGCATTAGCACCAACAGTAGAAACCCCTCATAATGTTGAAAAGGGAGAGCCATGATAGGTACATTGAAACTGTGTGAAACCAAGAAGTGCATGTAGGAAAAATAACCTGCAAATAAAAGGGTGTGCGAACTAAGGCACACACGCATGAGACAAGAATCACCAAGATTCATTGTTGTTGTAGAAGGGACACTCACTTGACAAAGGTATAATGGCAAACCAAAGACAAACATCAACCCCCCTTGGCACCTTATATCATAGTTCAAATACAAAAGGCACAATAGGATGCACAAAATCCCCAAAAAGTATACACCAAAATGACACTTTATCTCAATGCATCTACAAAATAGATTGTGCATGAAAAAGATGTCTACAATGCCCAAATAAAAAAAAATATTGGAAATACATAAAGAACAACCAAAAAATGAGTCATTCCACATAAACAAGTTTCCAGGAGCTGAAGTGACCAAGCAATTCACCAATATGTGAAAACACAAAAAACTAAATAAAATGTACTTAGAGAGAAATCTGGAAAAGTGCATGGATGGCTATCGAGAGCTCTGAAAGACTGTCCCAACATCATTAGAATCGCAAAAAATGGAGAAACAAGTCAAAAATCATGAGCTCGGGACTAGTAAAAACACCTTTGACTTCCATAGGCTATAGAATGCACCAACAACAAAAAATGGTGATAAGACTCACACCATTGGAAAGTTGATGGAATCAGCTTTTCATCGATATTTTGTTCTCCCAATTTCGATATGTACGCCCAAGTTATGGTAAAAAAAAATATCTCCTTTAGGGCACAAAGAGGGTTTGGAGGGGCTCGGTTGGCATTTGTATCGCTAATGTCAACATGATGTCATGTTGACATCAACAAAATATTCTTGAGAACATTCCCAATCGCTTGCAAAAAATGTGTCGATTGAAAAACGAAAATCACCAAAATATGTTGCAAAATCTCTGAAATATTCCTTGTACAGTGGGTGGGTTGGATTGATGCCAAAAAAGGTCTTTGCGGTCCGAAAAACTTGACCTCAAGAAAAGACCAACGGTTGCCATAATAAATTGCAGTCAGTGGGTTGTACAAAGTCTACTACCAACAGTGTAAAAGCTACCAGTCGACGGGCTTTTACAGCCACCACCACGACATTGGGAACACTACCCCACAAGGGTACAAGCCTGTAGGGCCTATTGTAGCAAGTACCCTATAGGTACCAAATTTAATGCGCCCTTTTCAAAAAACAATTTTACCTTTTATTTTTAAATCCTCTAGACAAAAAAAAGCAAAAAAAAAACAAAAATGAAATAAAAAAACCAACCTCCTTTTGGTTTTTTCGAACTACATACACAAGCCGTACAAAAAAAAATTGCATCAAAAGCTTCCAACATCGATTATAGGAAAATTTATAGTCAAAATTCGTCGAATCGACCTCTTGAATCTATCGTCGAGGTCATTTTTGTGCCAAAATATACCTGAAAATTGCCCACCTCCAAAATTGCAAAAAAAAAGGAGAATCTAGATTTGATGCCCATAACTCTTGTTGAAGAAAAACACGCATAAATCAAGGGGTTCACTAAATCCACACTCTGATACCATGTTAGAATTGTAAAAAAACACGAGCCATTGGATCAAACAACGAACAGAGACACCTTCCACGCTGAAACAAAGAGAAATAGGTTCACCAAAATGAAATGAGGGAAATGCACCTACTTTCCTTATTTCATTAGGAAAAAAAGATCCCCTAAGATAATATTGGCTTTCAACCCTTAGGTGAGTCAACCTTAATGGAGACCTTGTTGTTTTCCTTATGATTGAGGAATGGGTTAATATTCCTGAAATACACTTTTTGGGAGATAAATGAAAAATATTAAATGAATCCAATTATGCAATGTAAGACTTGAATCATCAATTTAAATCATAAAACTATCAGAGTCAACAAACTTCCAACAGATCGGAGAAGGTCAGGACATTGTGCACCTATCACCAAAAGCTTCTATTGAGTGTCCTGTTGGGACTGATTTGCCCTTAGGCAAATGGGTCTTGCCAAGCTTTTCTGAAACTTCAAAATTTGGATCTATAGCTTTTGATCTGCATTTCCTACTCATACCTTTCAATCTCCGCTTCAAATCTATACCTATAGCAAAATTGAAAAAAATTGGTTTGTTTGTATAGAGGTTTGCCTCGGTCAAACCCCAAGTTTGGTAATTAAACCTTGATAAAAATACGGATCTGAAACATGAAAGTGTGTGTGAGCCCTAATCTTAAGTGTTTCTAAGATTGTTTAGAGCCAAAATGCAAAGAAACCTTATTCAAGTGTGTTAGAATAAGATCCCTAAATGAACATGAACAACGAAATAAAGACCTAATTAGTGAGGAATCAAGATACCCCGATAGATCCAAAATATGATTATACCTTGCTTTAAGTGGCTAGTAGAATGAAGATAGAAGATGGGATCACTAGGAAACAAGTCTAGAATGGCTAGTTGCATGTCCCAAAACCTAGAATCCATCATGATCCACCATAGGCATCAATCTTCAATCATGAACAATACTTGATCAATCTTGACAAAATGAGCTTGAAGACTTGCAAAAACAACTGAAATGCTACTCCCAAACTTCAACTTTGTTTGCTTGAATGTTCTCCTTGCTCTTAAGTGCTAATCTTATGAATATCTTCTCAATCTTTTTTTTCAACCTAGTGTAAAATGGTGAAAAGACTAGGCTTTAAAGGCTTTCTTTCTAATTTCCCAATTATTAAATCTCGAAAGCCAACATTTAAAACTTGAATTTGGGACTTTCAAATACCGCCAAAAACATGTTTAAACTTTGAATTTGGATTTTAAAGGAGATCCATTCGCCCAAGGGTGAATGGGTTCTAGCCTAGAAATCTAGAATCAATGTATTTCAAGGCATTAAATTAACTAAATGCATTTATTCAATGTATGTTGCAATGCCGGAAAATAACAAAAATAGGTCTTGAGATGCATAATAAGGGGATTTAGAGGCTTATTTATGAAGGGTAAAAATACCTAAATGTGAGGTCACCAAAATAGGTCCAAATTAAGTGTGAAATTATACTATCACACAAAAAGAGTATAATTTTCTACACTACATTTAGCCCCCACTTTAGCGGCCATATGACACTACGTGCATATGCAAGCTAAAAGACTTAAATTATGTAAAAAGGATATACTTGTATGAATATTTCATAAACAAAGAGAATGGAGCCCCCAATGTAGTCATTTGCAAAACCGATTTGTTAGTCATTCAAAATCAAACTTTTACAGAGGATTGAATTCGAGGGTAGATGTATGCCCCTCTAATTTCGCTTGCTTTATGGAGATGGAATCAAGGTAGCAATCTAACCACATTGAATTGCTTTGCTTGATGATGTGAATGTTTACAATAGGATATTAAGAGTATAATACCACATTGATAGACATTGAATAAGATCGAGAACGGAACAACGAATCCAACACAACAAATGGCATCAAAAATAGAGTTCTCTAGCCCCCATTATGTTGATGGACTTAGAGTAAAATATGCTTTCTTTAATAAAGTTGATTATATATGAATGAAAATGACATTTCTAACTATCATTTTGACATTTACCTTTTGAAAAATAACCTTGTTGCAGAGTGATTGAAAATGTCGAGCAGATGACCATACTGACCCTCTAGACTAACTGTTTGTTGAGACGAGGTGGCACGTGGTGAGCTCCGAGACACGATTAGTCCATTATTCTCTATTTTATGTTTACATTTTTACCTTTATATTATTTTTTATGCATTTTTAGAAAGTTTTGGGACCCTGTCCAAAAATGTCACAAAGAGTCTTGTTTTGTCACAAAGCATCCCAAAATGGCCAAAGTTTCTAGGACCCCCTCGTCCAAAAATGGCCCAAGTGTCCTAGAGCACCTTTGTTTTATTTTTAATTGATTGATGAATATATTTAGGCATGTTATTGATAAATTCTTTCATTTTTTTCAAGTTCCACCACACGCATGTCAACGTTTAGGAGGCAGATTATTTACACTTCTCTGAGAGTAGGTTACCCGACTGACCATAGAGGAGATAGACATCTTATGCGAGACTAGATTATTTTGGATATACACTATGCCACCGATGAGATATCATGTGATGTTGATGGAATTAGTGGAGAGATGGGATGCAGACACTTCCACATTCCATCTTCCTTTAGGGCAAATGACGATGACACTTGAGGATGTTCATCGCATCTTGAGACTATCAATCTAAGGTGAGACAGTTCATCTGGAAGAGGATCGCACATATAGACAGATGCGGTGAGATATTGAGTACTGTATTGGTCGTCCTATTGCACCAACAAAGGTCAAGGCAAGTGTGGAGCTTAAGTGAATTTTGTATGCGCACTCAACATTGTTGCGAAGGATCATGATTGTCACCATGGTACTAGCTCTTGTTACTGATGGACGATTCATGCACCGAGATGGTGGCCTCGTGCATACTATCCGCGAGATGGAGCATCATCGGACCGTGTATGCCTAGAGTCGCAGTATGTTGGCTCACCTTTATTATGATCTCAAGCGCTTTATTTATCGAGAGCTAGACAGCATAGTGCATTACATACACTCTTGCAGGTTTGGGTCTTAGAGCATATCACACGCACTAGGCCTACAGGTTATCTCACAGTAGCAGTCGTGGGGTACCCACAAGCATTCAACTATACTTTGAGACGAGCCTGGGAGTTTGGAGATTTTCTATACTAGAGGATTCAATTTGATCATTTAGAGGAGGATGACATGGTATGTTGTCTACCTCACCGTACCCTAGTGGCCAGATCAAACGCATCAGCTTGTCAGGATGCAGCAAGATAGGCTCCTACTGGGACGACATGACTATATAGTATGCCCTTTTATTATTATCAAATCATGCGACAGTTTGGACAAAGTTAGTTACCGCCAAGGCCGCGACCCACATACCTGAGGTCAACACGAAGTGGCTCCAGACCTGGAGACATTTGGACCATGATGTGCCCCCAACATCGAACCTTGACGATACCAATATAGCCTACGAGCATTGGTGGACGAGAGCATAACTAACACCCATCTTCCCTTACAATCATCCTGCAAGCGACGCTAGACCTCTTCCAGGTCGAGGAGATGAGAGAGAGGAGGTCGACGGAGATGCAGATGAGGATGACAGAGCAAAGGACTTAGAGGATGAGGATGAGGAGGATCTATAGCCAATGAGTGATGATTTTGATGAGCTAGATGAGACTAGAGATGCCCCCGAGGAGAGATACCTTTCACTTACGAGTCACTCGAGCACAATCAACAACCGCAACATACATCACCATTCATGAGCGTGGGGAGGCCAAAGGTACTACATCTTCCACGCTACTTGCACATGAGGGGCCTATCATTCCACAGCGAGACCTCGATTGGCAGGCTGGAGATCTAGGTAATGATATGTTATTATGTTTTTAAGATTACGTATATTTACATATCATGGCATGTTCTAATGCTCTTTATGGTTTTCTTCTTGCAGTGTGCACTGGAGAGTGGTGAGACCTTTTCCGTCGAGTCACTACAAAGATGGCCCCTTCATTGCCCCCACATCTAGACATACAGGCGAAGCATATGCCACCACCTAGCATAGGGCGTCATGCTAACCTTTTTGAGCCCTTAGTGAGATGGAGGACTACGTACGAGGAGGCCATGAGGCGTGTTGATCTATTTTCCTCTAGGGAGGAGCGAGCGAGAGGCGAGCTTGCACAACTTCAAACTGCATACAAGGAGCTTCGAGCTTCCCGAGTTCCAACGGACAGTGAGGTACAAGCCTTCAAGTAATCAGAACTCATCAAGTTGCAGGGAGAGATTGCTAGAGTGCAAGTTGACAGAGATCGTATAGATCACGAGCGCATCGCAGCACTGATATGGGAGGGGATTGCTTTAGGTGAGGCATGGGGCCTACGGGATCGAATGAGTTCCATGATCAGATCACGATTAACCGTCTCACGACGAGTATCACCACCAGGCCTTGAGGAGTCTAGTAGCCATAGGCCGCACTAGTATTTTTGTATATCAAATGGCATGTATATAAACTTTTCATGATATGTTAATATATAAGCATTTTATGTTTTCTTTTGAACTAGATGTCAATGTGATCTATTAAATAGTCTTTGTAAGAATATTTAATAAATATCTCTATGATCTAAGTTTTATGTGATTTAATCCAAACATCTAAGTTGATATTAAATACTACATTTCGATTAAGTGTCTTATGTTAAACTAAAATGCACTTATGATCTAATTAAGAAATTAAATACATGTAATGATCTTAATTTAACACAACACACATCAGATTTGAATAGTATGCAAAAAAAAGTAACAATTCAACATAATGAACAATTACTTTACATAATTCGAGACACACAAGGAATGTTTGTCAAGAATGAAGCAATGCAAGATAAAATAGAAAACTGTCTACTAAATCTAACACATGCTTTAGTATACATACTATTCAAAAGAAATGTTAAATGTAATATCTACACAAATGTGCAGCATTGATAGGCTCTTTGAGAGGTGTTCCATCTGTTTCCATTAATGTGTATGCCCTAGACCCATAGCTTTCACTAATTACATAGGGTCCTAACCAATTCAGACTAACTTTCCTTTTTTCACCCAAGGCAGCATTAACATTATGTTGATTCTCATATAACACCAAATCACCTTTGTTAAATGAGCGGGAGATGACATTATCATTGTAACTATGTTGCATCCTTTTGGAATAGGCTTGAAAATACTCGAGAGCATTAATGCGTTGTTCATCAAGCATTTCAAGTTGTTGTAATCATTTCTCTTTATACGTAGTGTCGTCAATAAGCCCTCTAAGAGAAATTCTTAATGAAGGAATTTCTAACTCTAAATACATTATTGCATCAGCACCATAAACAAGGTTATAAGATGTATTTCCTATAGGTGTTCAAATACTAGTGCAATAAGCCCACAATGCATAAGATAACTGAGTGTGACAGTCTTTATTGTGTTTGTTTACTATTTTTCTCAAAATTTGTTCGAGAGTTTTGTTGGTTGATTTTGCTTGACCATTAGATTGTGGGTAGTAAGGTGTTGAGAAACAGTATTGAATGTGAAATGTTTCCTGAAATTTCTTCACATCATTGTTCTTAAATGGGGTTCTATTTTCTGAAACTAATATGAAGGCCAAAGTGAGCAATAATGTGTTCTAATATGAAATGAAAAATTGCATCAACTGTTGTGAAACGGAGAGGAATTGCTTCTACCTATTTCATGAAATAATTTGTCACGGTAATTATAAATGTGTGTCTAGAAGAAGAGAGAGGAGATATATTTCCAATGAGATCCAAACTCCAAACCGACAATGGCCAAATAGGAACTTGGGCACGAAGTTCAGAAGCAAGAGCATGGATCAAATTGTTATGTTCTTGACATTTGTGACATTTCTTAACATGCTCGAAACAATCTTGTTCCATATGTCTCCAATAATATCCCATGTGGATTAGTTTTTGAACTAATGATCTTCCTCCAAAATGTCACCCACAAGCACTAGAATGAGCTTCCTCAAGGGCTAAACGGATCTTCGATTGTTTAAGACATCTAAATAAAAGACCATCAAAGGACCATCTATATAAAACATCTGCTAGGTTGACATATCAAGTAACAAGTTTTTGAATATGTGCTCTAGTGTTCTTAGTGGTTGGTTCAAGAAAGGTACCTTCTTTAAAGTAGTTGAATATTTGTGTGTACCATTCAGGAGTGGTTTCAATATTAGTCACTAACGCTTCTTTCACTTTTTCATCTATTGATGGTTTAACAATCATGTGGATGAAAAATATAAAATCCATAGAAGGATCATCAAGAGATACAAGGGAAGCGACACTTGCCATTTCATCTGCATGTTGATTATCCTTTCAAGGAATATTGTCAAAGTGTTCCAACAATGTCATCATGAGATTTTTATATTGAACTAGTTTGTCATGTTTTGCTTGATACAATCCATTTATTTGTTTAATGACCGATTGAGAATCACCGAATATGGAAATGTGTTGAACACCTAAGGTTAAGGCTGCACATATTCCAACAATTAAGGCTTCATACTCTGCAGTGTTATTTGTACATAAGAAATTTAATGATCGGTAAGATAACGGAATAGGCTTTCCTAAGGGCAAGATTATTATAACGCTTGCTTTGGAGCTAGTTTGACACTTAGAACCGTCAAAGTATAGTTCACATGTTTCCTTTTCGATAGTCAACATACTTTCATCAAGGAATGAGTCTAGATTAGGTGACGTTAATGGAGAAGGAGCGTCAACTAAATGGTCGGTCAGTCCTTTGATTGCCTTTTGAGAGACAAATTTAAGATCAAATTCGGTTAACAACATAACCCATTTAGCTAAACATCCTAATAAGTATGTTTTACCAAAGAGATGTTTTAGAGGATCAAACTTTGTAACAACGTGAATTTCTACATTTAGTAAATAATGTCTCAATTTACTAGTAGCAAATATGAGCCAAAAATTGTTTTTCTATCGTTGTGTATCGAGTTTCATCATCAATTAAAGTTCAACTAATGTAATAAACATGATGCTATTTACCATTATCATCTTGCTAAGCCAACAATGTTGCTAAAACATGGGCATATGTTGATATATAAAGGATAAATGGTTTTTCTTGAATGGCGGGTTGTAAAATAGGAGGGGTAGCGAGATACTCTTTTAAACTTTCAAAAGCTTTTTTACAGTCCTTATTCCATTTAAATTTTGATTCCTTCTTAAGAAGTTGTGTAAAAGGCAAGGTCCGATCCACCAATGATGCTACAAAATGACGGATAGCTTGAATCCTTCCTTGTAAAGTACGTAATTGAAAAATATTCTTCGGAGGTGACATGTTAATGATAGCATCAATCTTCTTTGTTTCCACCTCAATGCCTCTATGTGATACTATAAAATGTAAGACACTTTTTCGGATTCAATCTCATGTACATACTTGCGCATTCTTTTAAAGATCTTTCGAAGTATTTTAACATTATCTTGACGAGTTAAGGATTTAGCTAGAATATCATCAACATAATCTTCTATAATTTTATGTATATAATCATAAAATATCAATGTCATAGCTCTTTGATATGTTCCGCTAGCATTCCTTAATCCAAAAGGCATGACAAATCAACAGAATGTTCCGCAAGGTGTAGTAAATGTTGTCTTGTATTGATCTTGAGGGTTGATAAAGATTTGATTATATACTAAAAAACCATCCATGAATGATAATAAAGCATGGTCTGTGCTTGAATCGACTATCATGTGAATATTAAGAAGGGGAAAATCATCTTTTAAAGATGCTTTATTAAGATCACAAAAAATTCGTACACATCCTAATAAGATTATCAAGTTTTTCCACCGCTATAATATTTGAAATCCATGGTGAATAATCAATAGAACAAATTAAGCCAGTCTCTAAAAGCTTCTCAATTTTAACCTTAACCAATAAAGCTATCTTAGGATTCATCTTACATATCTTGTGTCTTACTAGTTTAGCATCCTGTGCAAAGACAATGTTGCACATAACTATTTTAGCATCAATACCCGACATATCTGAATAAGTCCAAGCAAAAAGTTCATGAAATTCATGTAATAATGTTGCATGTTCTTCTTGTTCATCCTCATCAAGGCACTTTCCTATTTGAATCACTCTTTCTTCGCTAGATGTGTCCATCGGTATGTTAATTGTATCTCCCATAGGTAATGCACTTTGATTTGGAATTTCAGGAATCTGTTCTTCTTCTTGAAAATCACTTGTTTTCGTTTTTATACTAGAGTATTCCTTAGTAATTAAGGCACACAAGTGAATCCTTCTTTGTGGGGAGGAGTTGGTGACTTATCATTAACTCCTAGCATTTCTGCCAAGGCTTCATCATGTTCAAAATAATCTAATGATCCATCACTTGTTATATCGATTAATTCAAGATACCTTAAAGTGAGAATTGTCTTAGAAGAATCTTGTATAATGGTGTTGATGTTAAGTGCATGCCTTTTTGTTGCCTTTGGTTATTTTAGAAGGGCAATATCCAAGACCATTTTTTGTTTCTTGTATGTTAGGCTCTATAGTGACATGAATGCCTTGTTCTTTCACACCACATCCTTTTCCACTATAACCAAGTTGTTTCAAGAGCTCATAACCTCTTCCATAAAGATTTTCCATTTCTTTTGGATTTGGTGGTTCTTCATAATCAACTTCATCATAATTTGGTGTGTAAGTCGTGTCCTCTTCTATGCTTGTTGAATCATATGCTTTTAAAGGTTCCTACAAATGTTGTGTTGACATTATCATTGTTTATTTTCCCTTTTCAGATTCTTTTTTTATGATTTTGTATTCTCCCATGAACGTAGATGTGAAATCTAATGAATCCCAATCATCTTCAAATAACTTTGTGACTTCTTCAATATTCTTTTCTTTTTGTTCCTCTTTCACGGGCTCTACTTTTGAAATTGGTATCAATATTTTCAAAGGACTTTCTTTGTCTTTCTCAGTGTGCAAACAACTTTCTGGGTGAGGGTCAGCCTTGATTGTATAAACCTTGTTGTTATAGACATACTTCATTAAATGATGAAGAGTTGAAGGTACCCTTTTCATTTCATGGATCCATGGTCTAACCAAAAGAAGATTGTATGATAGATCTTGAGGCATAACATGGATAGGAGTTTGCAATGTGACCTTTCCAACTATAATAGGCAATGTTATCATACCAAGTGGTTGTTTTCCCACATTATCAAACCCACAAATAGGTAAAGAATCAGGTTCAATCATAGCCTTATCCACTCCAATTTTATTTAAGAGGTTCACACTACACACATTAAGAGTCGAACCATTGTCAATGAAAGTCCATTTTATTCCACATTTGTTAATGACAACCATTACCATGAAGGCTTCATTTTGTTTTTGTATTTCCCTTAGAGGTAACTCATTTTGATAAAATACAATGTCATTGTTAATCAAATTCATACCTTGAATGAGGGTTGCTACATCATTTGGTTGTGTACTAGGATAGATGACTACTTGTTGCAAAGCATTTTGAAGCATTCTATGGTAATTAGGTGAAGCTTGAATGAGATCCCATAAAGAAATCTTAGCAAGAGTGTTTTTAAGTTGTTCCACAAGATCATACTCCTTTCCAATGTGCAAAGGCAAGTGAGAAGCACTAGGAAAAATTGGTTGAGGCAATGGTAATGAAGTAGGTATTGTTTGCGGTTGCCTATTATTCCTTGTGTTATATGTATGAGCAACAGTGTTATAACTTGGCTACTGTGAAATATTGTTACTAGTAAGTTGCCTTGCAAAATTCAAAATGGTTCCTTGAGGTAATGGTTTATTTTTAGGTGGTCCTATGATAAGCACAGGTTTGTTTTGAACTTGGTGTTAGTGTGAAGGTGGGTAAATGGTAAGTTGAGGTGTAACTGCATTAACTTCTCTTTGTTTTGGTTTGTCATAACAAGCCTTATGGAATGATCCTTGTGAGATGAAATCCTCAAGGGCTTCATCTAGCATGTCAAAGTCATCACTACTAAAGGGCTTGAGGGATATGTTAACTTGTAAAAAGAGATCTAACATTGTCAATAATTATACTTTCTCCAAGGTTGACCATTTAATCTATGGTTTCTTGTTTAATTTTTTGAGATAGTTTATGGTTTCCAATATTTGTAAAATAAAAAATAATCTATCTAATGCAATGCAATGATGAAGCAAATAACCACAGATCTGAAATAATTTAATACTGAAACAAAAAATAGCCATTTCAATTATCCTCAATATTGCACTAAAAGAACAATTTTCTTTTACATTCAAATCAAACTATTTCAAAATTTTAAAAGATAGGTGTAACAACAAAAACATAATGTAGAAGAAGACATAAAAAATGCACCCATAAATCTGCCAAGACACCTGTACAGGGACAAATTCACCCTAGTGCAAATGGGTTCTAGCACAAGGGTTGCAAAACTTATAATTTGAGTCTAAGGTGAACTGCTAGGGTTTCCTATGTTAGGATGCAAACTGTGGTTTCAGTGATATAATTTTCCAAATTTAGGTGTCCTAATGCAAGTGAAATTAGGGACAAGTGATGAACAAATTGACACTTTTTGAAATCTAATTTTGACCAAATTTATGAATGTGAATGACTGAAAATACACTAATATGCAAGTACTATGCAAAATCAATGTAATATGCATGCAATTTTTTTAGATTTTTCAAATTTTAAATGATGTAAAAAGAAAATTTAAAACCCTAAATTAGATGAAATATAATGCAATTTTAACAACCCCAGATGAAATGCAAAGCAATGCAATGAAAACTAATGCAAATCCTAGATCTAGGGTTTGAATGAACTCCAAATTAGAAAATCTACAGTGCAAGAATGTCGGGTTCACCAAAATAAAACAAAGGGAAATAAGTTCACCAAAATGAAATGGGGGAAATGCACCTATCTTCCTTATTTCATTAGGAAACAAAGATCCCCTAGGTTAAGATTGACTTTCAACCCTTAGGTGAGTCAACCTTAATGGAGATCTTGCTACTTTCTTTATGATTGAGGACGAGGTAAATATGTCTAAAATGCACTTTGGGGAGATAAATGAAAAATACTAAATGAATCCAATTATGCAATGTAAGACTTGAATCATCAATTTCAAGCATAAAATTGTCAAAGTCAACAAACTTTCGGCAGATATGAGAAGGTTAGGACAGTATGCACCTGTCACCAAAAGCTTTTGTTAAGTGTCCTATTAGGACTAATTCACCCTAGGGCGAACGGGTCTTGTTAGGATTTTTTGAAACTTCAAAATTTGGATCTATAGCTTCTGATTTATACTTCTTGCCTGTACCTTTCAATCTCTGCTTTTGGATCTGTACCTATAACAAAATCAAAAATTTTGATTTGTATGTAGGTGGGTTTGCCTCGATCAAACCCCAAGTTTGGTAATTAAACCTTGATGAAAAATACAGATTTGAAACATGAATGTGTCTGTGAGCCCTAATCTTAAGTGTGTCTAAGATTGTTTAGAAATGTAAAGAAACCTTATTCAAGTGTGTTAGAATAAGATCCCTAAATGAACATGAACAATGAAATAAAGACATAATTAGGGAGGAATCAAGACACCCCAACAGATCCAAAATTTGATTATACCTTGCTTTAGGTGGCTAGTAGAATGAAGATAGAAGATGGGATCACTAGGAAATCAGTCATTAGATCAAGAGAAATAGTTAGTTGCATGTCTCAAAACCTAGATTCCATCATGATCCACCATAGGCATCAATCTTCAATGTGAACAATGCTTGATCAATCTTGACAAAATGAGATTGAAGACCTACAAAAACAACTGAAATACTACTCCAAGACTTCAACTTTGCTTGCTTGAATGTTCTTGTTGCTCTTTGAGTGCGAATCTTGTGAATATCTTCTCAATTTATTTTTTCAACCCAATGTAAAATGGTGAAAAGACTAGGCTTTATAGGCTTCCTTTCTAATTTCCCGATTGTTAAATCCTGAAAGCCGACATTTAAAACTTGAATCCAAGACTTTAAAATACCACCAAAAACATGTTTAAATTTTGAATTTGGATCCCTTGGCCTAAAAACCTAGGATCAATGTATTTCAGGGCATTAAATTAGTTAAATGCATTTTTCAATGCATGATGCAATGTTGGAAAATGATAAAAATAGGCCTCAAGATGAATAATAAAGGGATTTAGGGGCCTATTTATGAAGGGAAAAAATGCATAAATGTGAGGTCACCAAAATAGGTCTAAATTAAGTGTGAAATTATACTATCACATAAATGGAGTACAATTTCTATACTACACATGCAAAAGAGCTGCAAACAATAATATGTAATATTCCTCAACAAGAAAAGCTACAGAATGAACCTCAAGAATCTTCAAGGAAAACAAGAGTCCTCAAAGATTGAGAGTTTTATCAAAGGCATTAAAAGGCATGAAAGGTCAAGAGAGATAATACAATGGGGGTTGAGTGCTATATAAGAGCAACTATAAATGATAAAGGGATTAGATCATGACAAATGCCAACATCTCATGTAATGAGACATAATGGTCTAATAATAGCTCTCTAGTTAACATAGAAAATCACTCCTAAGTTTGGCTTAAATGCATGAGAATAAATTAGACTAATTGATTAATTAATTATTAGTTAATGCATGATTACTCTAATAAAAATCAAAGACCAGAGACACGACAGAATTGGATTTCTAGTCGAGGCAATCCATTGAAACCAAAGATCATTAAGAAAGTTAGAAAAAATCCAAATTAATATTCCAAAGAGAAAGGATTTGGTCCCAAACATCCTTAACAAAACTACAACCAAGCAAAAGATAAAGTTGGTTTTTTGAATCAAACTCACACAGAGCACATCTATTAGGCAGAGCAAAGCCCCCTTTACACAGATTATCCAAGGTAAGAACTTTATTTTGAGAAAGAAGCCAAAAGAAAATATTAACTTTTGGAATTAGCACCGAGTTCCATAAGGAGGCCCAAAATGAAATCAGAGAACCTTGATCCAACAACAAACTAAAAGAAGACTAAATTGAATATTTACCATTAGCAATGAAATTCCAGACCATTATATCAGACCTAGTGGAGATCGAAATGTGCACTAAAGATAGAGCTCTCTACCAAATCCCTCCATTCCCCATTCTAGATATAGTCTACAAAGTGGCAACCAACACGTCTAGAACAAATATCTTTGTAAGGGATAGCCTAAGGTTCATCTTTAAGAGGGTCATTTCCAGACCACCCATCTTCCCAAAAGTTGATATGTCAACTATCCCCAACAATCCACCTGAGCCCCTTGGAAATTAAAGAGTTGTCTTTTAGGATATTATTCCAAATGGTCAAACCAGACGGGAGAACCTGAGAATATAAAATATCCTCAATATTATCTAGATTGCCTAGATATTTTGTAAATGTAATCAAATCTTCTATCAAACTAGGAGCCTAAGGATTCTAGGATAATTCTAAATGTGAGAATTCTATTCAAAATTCTAAGTCAGATTTATTTCTCTTATGTTGAATGTGCTAATTGTAGAACATTTATATATTTCAATGTTTGCATATCAATGAGGGGACCACCTTACATATGTTGGAGACTCGCCTCACAAGAGATGCGTCTCATGAGAGGACATGTCCCTTTGGGTGCGCGGGCTCCAAGCACAACCGATTAGCATTCGGTTATTAAACTAACACACATATAACCTTTATACGTGGTAGATATATATTATATGAGTTTCGATTCTATTCAATGCAGAATTTGAACATCATTTATAATTTCGAATTACTTATTTTCCAGAAATATTTATATGAAGAGTAATTTTGATCATATATAAATGATAATGATGCAATCAACAATCATCATTTATATGTGACCGAAGCTACCTTTCATCAACACTCCCTCTTAGCTAGGGAAGATATTTCATATCAAATAAGTAGGGATATCACCTTCACACATGATATCGAAGATATGATATGATATCTCAATACTGTCAAGTCAGATGACATTCTTCATAACACATCTTCATTATGGTATGTGCACTGACATCAAGTCACATGATGTCTACCATAATTCATGGCATATCCACGAATATATAAATATCCACCATGATTATCTCTTAAGGATCACAATGATCTTCAGATGACATCAAGTCCCATGATATCCATCAAAGTGTCCAAGAGATACTATCATGACATGTCCACAAATATCAAGTCACATGATATCTATCATGATAGTTCAACTCAACATTGTAGAGTCGTCACTTTACAATGTCAAATACAAGTGCTCATTATTAGAAAGATCGTCACCTTTTAATAATGTACACAGGGGGAGTAGGCCCATAAGGTCATGGAGTCACACACATGACAAAAGAGTTTACACATTAAACATCTTTACATATATTAGTACAACTTTTATAAACAATTTGAATTTCAACATAATATCAAATTACATTTCAACCATACCAAGTTTCTTCCTGAAGTGCTCTACCTTGATTCGGGAGAGAGGTTTGGTGAGAATGTTTGTTGTTTGATCATTGTACTAACATACTCCAACTGGATCACTTTCCTTTCCACCATATCTCTTACATAATGATAGGGGATCTCAATGTGCTTAGATCTATCATGGAAGACAGGATTTACAAAGAGTTTAATGCAACTCTGATTATCACAATGAATGATTGTAGGATTCAAGGGCTCACCAAAGAGTCCCACAAGTAATTTACGAAGCCAAACTGCTTCTCTTGCTCCCATAGAGGCTGCAATGTATTCAACTTCTATTGAGCTCTGTGTAATTGAAGACTATTTTCTGCAAATCCAAGAGATCATAGCGGATCCTAAACTGAAGCAACATCCTGATGTGCTTTTTCGATCGGTTACACTTCCAGCCCAATCTAAATCAGAGTATCCATGTAGATCTAGTTGGTCATTTCTATAAAGAAGACCATATCCAATAGTGCCTTGAAGATATCTCAAAATATGTTTCACAGCCATAAGGTGAATTTCCTTTGGCTCACACATGAATTGGTTGAGAACATTCACTGCATAGCAAAAATCAGGTCTGGTGTTAACCAAATACATCAAGGATCCCATCATTTGTCTATATAGGGTGGGATCTGCACACTTGGATTTTGTTGCTACTTCTTTCAGTTTGTGAAGGTTTGTTTCCATAGGTGTAGACATTGGTCTATAGTCCAACATTCCAAATCTCTTCAGAATATCAATAGTATATTTTCCTTGGTTTAGTATAATGCTCTTTGATTTCTGCCATACTTCCAAACCTAGGAAGTAGTGTAGAATGCCCAAGTCTTTCATGTCAAATTTAGAAATTAGATCTTTCTTTCCTTGAGCAATGAGGTGATCTTCTCCTATCATCAATAAGTCATCAACATATAAAATAATTATTAACATATCACCTTTGATTACCTTGAAGTAGAGATTACGGTATGCATCATTCTTGGAAAATCCTAGTCCCAAGAGGTAGCTGTCAATTCTTTCATACCAGACCCTGGGAGCCTATTTGAGTCCATAGAGAGCTTTCTTTAGTCTGCACACATGAGAGTCAGGTTTATGTATCACAAAACCTTCAGGTTGTTCTAGATAGATTTCCTCTTCAATGGTTCCATTTAGGAAGGCAGTTTTCACATCCATTTGATGGATCTTCTAGCCTTTAGTTGCAACAATGGCTAACACTGCTCTCACAGATGTGTAACGGGCAACAGGTGCAAATGTTTCTTCATAATCAATGCCTTCCTTTTGAGAAAAACCTCTTGCCACAAAACATGCCTTATGTTTTTCTATACTATCATCAGCAACATGCTTGATTTTGAAGAGCCATTTGGAAGAGACAACAGATTTCTCTCTCGGTCTAGGCACTATATCCCATACATCATTCTTTATAATGGACTGATATTCCTCTATCATTGCATCCTTCCATGCTTGATGTCTGAAAGCTTCTGTAACACTAACAGGTTCTAAATTTATGATGTTGTTCATTAGAGCAACATAGCTAGAGAATCTTTTGGGTCTTTTGCTTTCCCTAAACATTCCTTTGGGTGTTGAATGGTTCTCGACTTCTTTGATCATCTTTCTAGCCCAAAGTGGCCTCTTTCTACCGTTGTCATTTGTATTCTCATCTGAAGTATATTAAGGTTCATTTGGCATTTCCTCCGGATACTCCCTCTGAATCTCAAGAATAGGTTCCATTTCAGGTACTCCAGGGGAATAAATTTCTATCTCATTAGAACTTCTTGCCCTTTTGAATGCAATGTCTTCTTCAAAGATGACATCTCTGCTCAATTCAATTTGTTTCTGCCCGGGTATGAAAATCATGTAGGCTTTGGAGGTTTCACTATATCCCACAAATACCCCTTTCTTTCTGGAAGGTTCTAGTTTGAATCTCTTCTCTTTGGGCACATGAATATAGATAGGGCAACCAAAAATCCTAAAATGACTAATATCAGGTTTTATGTCGGTAAAAGCTTCTTCGGGAGTTTTGTTATCTAGATGAGAATAAGGACATCTATTTTGAATGTAGACAACAGTTCTAGAGGCTTATTCCCAAAAAGAAGTTTCAATGTTTTGGTCAAGCAACATTGCTTTGGTAGCTTCTACAATGGTTCTATTTTTTCTTTCAGCAGCCCCATTTTGTTGAGGGTTGTAGGCAACTGTGAACTCCCTCTTAATTCCTGCACTCATACAAAATTCCTTAAAAAATTCAGAGGTGTTTTCTTTCCCATTGTCTATCCTCAAGATTTTTATTTTTTTCCCAGAGAAGTTTTCAATAAGGGCTTTGAACTCTTTGAACCTTTTGAAGATTTCTATTGACTCTTTACACTTAAGGAAATAGATCCAGGTTTTCCCAGAGAAGTCATCTATAAATATGACATAGTATAGAAATCCTGCCTTGGACTTGGTACAAACATGGGTCCACATATATCAGAGTGAACCAGTTCTAATACATTTTGGGTTTTGCTCAAGCTATTGTGAAAGGATCCCTTTGTAGTCTTTCCTAGGGCACAACCTTTAAAAGTTCCTTCATGAGATGGTTTTAACTTAGGTAAGCTTGTTACAAGTTTTTCTACAGAAGGTAGGGCACGGAAATGAAGGTGTCCTAATCTTTTATGCCAAATCTCATTTGAATCAAAAGTGTCAAGGGTAAGGGCTTGCTTAACCTCAGTGCAAATTTTGTAAAGATACCCTTGTCTTAAACCTATGGTTTGGGCTTTCTTGATAGTTGAGTTTTTAGGCCATGCTAGAACTTTCCCATCCATAAAGGTAACTCTATATCCATTGTCTTCAAGGGCAGAGATGGATATTAGATTCCTCTTTATTCCAAGTACAAATAAGACTCTAATGAGTTGAAGAGAAAGACCATATTTCAATTTGATGGAGCAAGTTCCAACCCCTTTTACAGGGTGTGCAAAATCATCCCCAATGGTTACTTTTTCATCAGTCTTTTCAATCATAGTGTCAAAGTGTTCTCTGAACCCTGTGATATGTCTAGAGGAACCAATATCAATTACCCAGTTGTGGGTGTTGTTAGATACTTGACTAGATAAGACTGTATAGAACACAAATTTCTTAGATTCATGATCTGAATTTGACTTTCCTACTTTGGCAAAAGATGTTTTTTGCTTTGATCTGTCAAAGCACTTCATTGCATAGTGGCCATATTGATCACATCTAAAGCATTGTACTTGAGAGATGTCTTTCTTCTTAGAAGATCCCTTTCCATTGGAATTTCTCTTTCTTTTAAAAGATCCTCTCTTGTAGGAGTTTTTCTTACTCCTTTTATTAGATGTTGTGTTGAGTACATGAATGTCTTCATCTATGTTCTTCTGTTTATTTTCTTTTGTTGAGAGTCTTGTTTCCTCTTGAAGGCAATCTGTTCTTAGCCTATCAAACTTGGGGAGTTTAGATCTCGCACTTATTCCTTGAACAAATGACTCCCATGAGTTTGGTAGGCCTCCTAGTGCCATTAGAGTTAACTCTTTGCTATCAATCTGATATCCAATTGTGGATAGTTGATCCCTTAGTTCAGTGATCCTCATGATGTATGCATTAATTGTTTCTCCTTTGTTTATTTGGATATTGTTGATTTTCCTCTTTAATGCAAGAGTCCTATTGGTGTTGTTGATCTCATAGGTGCTCTCAAGAGATTTGAACATATGATATGCAGTTTCATGTTTTGCTAGGATGGGCACTATATGATCCCTAACTGCATCTACTAGGATTTTCATGGCCTTTTCATTGTTTTCAATCCATTGAGTTTTCTCAGGATCAGCCTCTGGTTCCCTTTTGTTTTCTCTCACAAGTGAGTCTATTTTATTCTCTTTAAGAATCATCATGATTCTAAATTTCCATGATATGAAGTTGTTTGCTCCTACAAGACGATCTTCAAATCTGATCACACTTGACATTATGAAGAATGTGATGTGAATTCGATTATAAAAAATACGATTTTCTTAAGCAATCTGATATCAAGATTTGATTTGGAATCACTTAACTTGGCTTTGATACCATGTAAATATAATCAAATCTTCTATCAAACTAGGAGCCTAAGGATTCTAGGATAATTCTAAATGTGAGAATTCTATTCAAAATTCGAAGTCAAATTTATTTCTCTTATGCTGAATGTGTTGATTGTAGAACATTTATATATTTCGATGTTTGCATATCAATGAGGGAACCACCTTAAATATGTTGGAGACTCGCCTCACAAGAGACGCGTCTCATGACCTTTGGGTGCACGGACTCCAAGCACAACCGATTAGCATTCGATTATTAAACTAACACACATATAACCTTTATACGTAGCAGATATATATTATATGAGTTTCGATTTTATTCAATGCAGAATTTGAACATCATTTATAATTTTGAATCTTATACATGCTTATAAATTCGAATTACTTATTTTCCATAAATATTTATATGAAGAGTAATTTTGATCATATATAAATGATGATGATGCAATCAACAATCATCATTTATATCTGACCGAAGCTACCTTTCATCAACATATTTGTTACAAATAATTTTAGTCCATTGATTATTTTCAGATAGAAGTCTCCACAATTGTTTAGCTAATAGGGTAATTTAGTTCTTGTTAAACATTTGTTTGTTGTTCATTTTAAGTTTGACTAACTTAAATTTTTGTCTCTAACATCAAATTTTCCCCATTTCTTTATATGAGAAATGACTCCTAAATTTACTAGATCTATGGATGATTGTCTACATATGTATTCTTTCTTTGTGATGGTGGGAGATTAAAGTGGCAAGTGGGAGTTAAATTTGTTGATATTTTGTATTCATTATTCATTGATAAAAATATTTGTTGGGCATCATATGATAATTTTAGTGTTCAAATTTTTTGGTTGAAGTAGATATGTATTTCCATGCTTACTACAAAAATCCTAAAATCCCTTGTTCACGTACTCCCCCATTATCTATGTATATTTGTCAAATAGAAAGATTTGGTTGCTTCTCCACAAATGCTTCAAAGGTCTTGAAAGTGGTGAAAATATCTTTGTACTTGAGAAAGTACACCCATGTGCATGGTGAGAAGTCATTAATATTTAGGTGAGGACATACTTGGCCCTTAAAAATAAAGGAATTAAAAGCAATATGAAGTCACTATGGACCAACACAAGAGGTTTTGTGGCATGACATGTCTTAAAGGGATCCTAACTATGTTTGACAAGTACACAACCTTGACAAACTCCCTTAATGCATGAAATCTTGGGAAGACCACTCACCAAATACTATGTGCTCAACTATTGGAGATATGGTGATACCTATAATTTAAATGGCTAAATCATTTATACAATAGCCTACTCAAAGAATCTAAATGTGCAATAAGATATAATTTTTAGGTATACTTAAAACCATTAAACTTTTGTAAATGAGATCCATGATCCACACTCCTTGTAGCAACAACCAACTTAGACTCCTATAAATCCATGATCCACACTCTTTTTTCATAAAATCTTATATATGTCTTCTATTCATATCAAGGAAACTTTGATAGGCCTAAACACTTCGATTAAATATACCACCCTTCTTGCTTGGCAGATTTGACCTATCCATTGCAAGTTGTCTCTTATAAATTTGTTAAAAGGAATAGGTCTTTTCTTGCTTAATGTTACCATCTAATCTTTTCTTAACATCTATAGACAACAATGTGATCTTTTTTAATTTTTTCTGTAAAACATTTTTTAAGGGGAATTCTTGTATTTGACTTCAACCTAAAATAAAATAATGTAACCAAAAAAAATTACTTGGAAGAATACAAACTACAAATGAATTAATTTAAAAGCACACCATGTCCAACTTAGTCATTTCAAGGTCCTATCTAATCCATAGAAAATCACAATAAAATTCCTCATTATTCATAATGCTTATTAAAATAAGGTTTCGAAAATAGATCTCAAGCTCATTTGCATAGATAACTTCTAAAATTTTAAGGTGTGGTAGTTTACTAGAGTAGTGTGTTCTTTTAGTGCTTATGAATATTTCAAGTGTCATCTACAAGTTCAATGTCAATCTAACAAACCAAAAATATAAATCAATCTACAATTGTTGAATCCATATAGTGCATGTGTTTTTGTGAAGCTTAGTAAAATGAGTATCATTTTATTAAGAATGATATATGATGCATATTATTTTTTCAAACTCTTTTCTATGATTATAATTCTATTCAGCAAAATTGTTTGGTTAAAGTTGGTGTTGATCTTCTCCATCATAATGAATTGCCTATAGAAAAATTTGATTGGCACATGACATCTAATTTCTTATTTATTGTCTCATCAATTGAATGTTTTGATTGTGAAATGATAATGATATTGAATACAAGAGAGTAGAAGCACTAACATTGCCAAATCAACTGAAAACCTGTAATACCCCTCCATTTTGCTTCTTGTTCGGTTTGTTTTACGCTATGTTTGGTTGTAGTTACTTTGATACTGGATATATTTTGTTATGATGTTTTGATCGCTACTATTGAACAATAACTATTACTGTGGGATGTAGTTATCTGATTATTGTTTCACATGCATTATGGATTAATGATGTTGTAGAGTTAACAGGAGATGTTATTATGAGATTCCTGGATTATGATGGAAGTGTTAGTTTTGATGAATGTATTGGTTAAGATGACGATTTCGCATCACTCACTTGCGAGCGCCCTACGAATCCGTAATTTCTTCCTCATAGTGTGTATTATATGCTGGATATATTGTATGATGTTGTTTACTTGATTGCAAGATTGCAGGTACATGACATTGACTCCACCTGGTTTCACAAGTTTGAACATATCGATTCAACGGTTAAGTTGAACGGGAGATAGTAGCTAGGTAACATCTGTCAAGTTTACACCTTAGCTTTAGTGTGTTGTCAGTCGTGTGTGTCGAGTCATTGTCTATCTTGTTTTAACGTTATTTAATTCTGAAAGATTCTTGATTTGGAAATAGATATTTAGAATAATTGCATTTAAATCATGTTGATGGTTATTTATTTCAAATAATGCAATGTGGATAAAAACTTATATTTAAATTAATTAATTATATTTAATTTATTTAATTAATTAAATTTAATCCATGGAGGTTGAATTTAGTTATTAAATAATTAAATTAATTAATTAAATGTGATGCAAGAGAATGAAAGGAAATAAAAGAATTAAAATTAATTTTGGAATTTAATTTCAACGTGTAAGAATTAAATTAGGAATTGTAATTATATGTTTATTTGGGAAATTAGTTTCAACTTTGAAAATTAATTTATTATTTGAAATTGCATTTTAAATTGAAATTGAAATTAATATCTAATTTGCATGTAATGTGAATTAGGGTTGTAAAAATTGAAATTGAAATTAATATCTAATTTGCATGCAATGTGAATTAGGGTTGTAAAAATTGTAATTGAAATTGAAATTGAAATATCTAATTTGCATGTAATGTGAATTAGGGTTGTATTAGGTATTTTTGATTTATAAAGAATACATGTTTTAATTTTAGGGGGCAGAAAGAGATTTAGAAAAAGTACATTTTTACAGCAGAGAAATTTTTTTGGAAAATTGCACAAGAAGGGTTTGAAGAAAGTTTGATTGTAGAATTGATTGAAGAAAAGATTGTTTACATTTGTTGGGTATTAGATTAGATTCATTGGAGGATTGAAGAAAATTCAGGAAATATTTGGAGGAGGCTTGCATCAGAAATTCATCTCTTCCTGTAGCTTCTTATACCAGGTTTTCCTCTTTGTGTTTTATTGTTCTTGATTTTTTTTTTTAAATAGTAGTGATTAAAGATTTGTTTGTTAAATCTGTTTTAGAAAATAAATTTGATATTAAAAGAAAAAAAATTAGATAAATTTACAGTCTTTGCTTGTGAAAATTTTTGAATGAAAATTGTGAAAACCTCAGTTGAATTTAAACTATTTGGGGAAATCGATTATGTTGTTATTGGAAATCAAACATAGAGATTAAACAATGCATTTAGAATGTTTTTAGAAAATGAAACCTTCTGTTTATTATTAAAAATTGTATTTTAAAATTTGGAGGATAGTTATATTTTTCATGGTAAAATGGTCTGGTTGCGTCACCTATAACTCCACTTACACAAACTAGGTTGTCAGGAAATTTAAAAAGTTTTTGCATTTTGAAATTTTCTTATCCCTGTCAAAAAATCGTAAATACCCAAATCGTAATTTTTGAATTATGCTTAAAACACGAAACTGCTGTTAAGTTATTTTCTTATGGCTGCTCTGAAAATAAAATAATAATAAATTGATATTTATAAATATTAATATTTTATGTATTGTTATTATAATATTAAAATATTATATTTATTTGTATTATTTTAAATAAAATTTGTATATTAGATTAGTGGAATTAAAATTATAAACGTATGAGAAATTATTGTTTATTTTAAAATGACATGTTAAAGTTTAATTGAAGGAGTTAATATTTGATTTAAAGAATGCATAATTTAAAATTTAATTGTGGAATTTAAATTCATGTGTAAAAGATCCAATTATTAATTTGATTTAATTGGATAAATATATATATATATTTTGGAAAATTGATGATAAAGGATATTTTATTTTGAATTAAACAATTTGATATTCTGTAAAGAATAGAAGTTATGTTAATGATCAAATATATTTAAATATATTAATTTATATTTAGTATATATTGAAAGTATATATCCATTTGAGAGAATAAATAATATTTTATCTTATTTTATTCTGTTGTTTGCAAATTGGGTATTATTAGTGTTCTAAAAGAAATGATTAGTATATGTAGAAAATGTATAGAGAAAGATATATTTTTTAATAGAAGTAATTACTTGATTTAAAAGGAAATATTTATTTTGTTAATATGATTGAAAAAAATATATTAAGATGTATAAATATATCCATGAGAATTTTCAATCAGTATTTACCTTGTTTTATTTAAATGCGTGTAATTTAGCTTGCATGAAGAGTTTAAAAAATAAGTTTTGAATGTATGGTCAAAATTGATAAGGAAAAACATATTTAAATATATTGAAAAATTATAAAAAAAATTATATTTAAATGTTTGTTTTAATTAATGAGATTTAAATAGAAACAATATGAATGTGTGGTCAAATAGATAAGCCAAAAGATATTTTTGTACATTGATGAAATTGCATGTTTTTAAATGGATAGTTGAAGAGACATAGACTTCGAATAGAAAATTGAAAAGATTATTTGCAATAGTGTTAGTTTGTATTAGAAGTAAATTTAAGAACTAACTATATTGAAAAAGACAAATAGTTATTATGTTTTATTTAGTTCCATAGAGTAATCTAGTCATTGTGAATGGAATATTAAAGAATATATGTAATTAAATTTATTAATATATATATTTAGTGTCTATATAATATGAAGCATATATATATATTAAATGTAAAATTCATTATCGTATTTTATTTTAATGAGATGCATGCAATATATTATTGAATAGAGATTTAAAAATAGATTGATTAGTATATATGGAAAATGGATAGAGAAACAATATGTTATTATATTAAAGTGATTGAATGTTTTAAATAGAAAATTGAATGGGATGTAAAATTTGGTTAGGAAATAGAAAGAGTTTACTTGCATGGATTTGTGTCGATTTAAAAGTAAATTAATAAGTTGTTTTATTGATGATACAATCAATTATGTTATTTATTAATTTATATTTAGATTAATTGAATCATTGCGATTGGATTATGAAAGAGTTATGGATTTAGTATATCCAAAAGTAGTATCTTCCTTATGATTATTTTAAAGAATTTAATTCTCTATATTCAGTAAAGGGAAGTAAGTTTAATTGTTTTAGATTTCCAATAATGAAAAGGGAAATAGGGGTTGTGATTATTTTAAATGATCTAGTTATCGTGTCTTTGACTTTGTCAACACTACCTATTGAATGAGTATGGATTTAGGAAATCCAAATATTATATTTGATTAATGACTTGAATGTTTTGGTTGCTATGTCGTCAAGTTGCATTGTTGGTTTTGGGATTTAGTGTTAATCATAAATTATAAGTCTTCCAGAAGATCTTAGAAGATAAGGGTTGTTGAATCTTTATGCCATCCAGTTGTTTTCCCTTGGGTAGTGCATGGCATCTTTTCAGTTTTACCCGATTTCCACGAACGGGGATGTTTTGTGCCTCCTGTGAAAGGAGTGGACTATGTGTTGTTACCTCCAAGATGTTTGGAGTGAGTTCTTTTATTTGTTTCCTCCTGCGAAAGGAGTGGACTATGTGTTGTTGTCTCCAAGAGGTTTGGAATGATTTCTTTTATTTGTTTCCTCCTTGTGTTGGAGTGGATTATGATGCCTAGTTGGTATGCACTTGTGTTTCTCTTGGTGGATTATTTGGATGTGTGTTGTCGAATAGAAAAGTGGCTTTTGTTAGGGGCCGGAGCCCAAAGAAGTAAATAGGGTAACCTTCAAAAGTGAGTTAATCAAGTGATAATTAAATTAATGTACTTAGATGATTAGGATGCATTCACATTAATCAAGATAATTTAATCATCACTTATAGACACAAGGGCTCGTTTAGACTTGGGATGAGTGAGAAGGTCTGGAATGACAAAATCAACTATCTTGTCCTTGCGAGAAGTAGTTGATTCCGCATGAGTGAGTATGAGTGTCGGGATTCGGTTGAGGCCACCAGGATTACTTATGCTGGAGCCTATGAAGGATGCTTAGAGGAGATCTCATGACAAACCTTGTGATGACACTCTATCTAGGACAACTATTGTTAATTGTTTTATATGTATGGTTCTATGAACATACTTGATTTATTTTATGTCTGAAAGCAATGTGACCTATGTCAGTGATGTTGGAGTTGTACTTGATTTGTACTTGTATGGTGATTGAGTTGTACTTGTTAGTTCATATATTTGGTTGGCTATAACAGTATGAGTCTGTTTTTGGTTAGAGGTAGTAGAATCTTTGTCCATGTTACTTAGTTAATATCTCCTAGCATGGGGGGTGGGCCTTCGGGTACCACATTGGTTGGGTGGAACATGCACCAAAACCGTTGGGTCCCCATTGATCTTCAATACTTGGTGGCGAGACATCCAGATGGACAGCTCGTGGTTCTTATTGTAATTCCTTGCATTGTAATATTTTAACTTGTATAAGTTATTTTATCCCTTTTATGTTATGAGGTGGAATTTTGTAATTGTAACCTTGAGTACTAGTCTCTCATTCTAGGAATGAGTGATGTAACTATTGGATTAAGATAATGATTATGAAATTATACCTTGGTTGATTATCTTATTATGTTATGTGGTATTCTTATGATGTGATGTTTATTTCATAAAATTTATAATGCTATGGTTATATGTAATGTGTATGTGTGGGTTTAAGTAATCCTAACCTTGTAGCCTTAGAGGTTGTTGTTAATTAGTAAGTGAATGAGTGTATAACTGCACTTTATAAAAAAAAAATTAGTTCGTTTAAGACGTTAATTGCAACTTCCTTTAAGGTTACTTGGCAGGGCATTACAAAACCAAACAAAAAGACAATAAATATCTCTCACTATCAAACATTTGATAGACTCTAAGTGATTTAAATAATTGAAAAGTTATAATAACATCCATAAACGTATATGTCAAAAATATACCTAGTAGAAATAATTGTGGACAAACATGCAATAATGAATCTAAGTGGATTTAATGATTCAAAAAATTTCAAACAAATAAAGTAGATAATAAATAAACCATCATGAAACATTGCCATTTAAACTAAAAACATTACAAAATGTTGATGTGATTAAATACCTATGTGGGGATGATTTGATCATTTGAGCAACAAAGGAAAATGGAAGATTGTTCTCTTTCTATCTATCTTGCTAACTCACTAATTAAATTGTGTACAATAATTTTAATTTTTTTCATGGACCGTCTCAAGCCTTCCAAGTTAAACAACAAGGTGACATTCATGTGCATCCAAGAAAAAATTAGTTAGGTTTTTCAATATTATATATATTCTAGTTGAATATTGCAAATATGTATTGATTGACTTTAACTATTACATGCGACTATCACATTTAACCATAAACTTGAATTGCATAGTCAATTTAAATATCACATAGTTTATAATGAAGTGTTGTAAACATGTGTGATGCTTGAGCTGAATGAATAGACTGAATAACCTTAACTATCACATACATTTGTAGTGTTTAATTGAAAACACATATAATATTCAACTTAAGGTATGTGCTCCACTATATCACTTACCTTTACAGACACATAATTTTAAGTTGAATTGACAAATCAACTAGCCTTAATTGTTATGTGTGTTAAAACATTTCACTTTAAGACATACATAATATTTAAATTAAAATAAATAAAATTATATTTTCTACATTTATAATCAAACACTATACTATCTAAATTGAAAACATATCAACTAACCTCATTTATCTCATAGTTTTGTAATATTTAACTACAAATACATGTAAATATTTAAGTTAAAAGTGTACACTTTATTCAAATATACATAATGTAATATTATGTCATCGTGTAGTATGAAGTTGAATGGCATGATATATTTCTATCTCTAATCCTAACTTTGACCTTAACCCTAACCCTAACCCTAACCCTAACCTTATCGCTAGTTGTAACCCTTACCCTAATCCTAGCCCTAGTTGTAACCCTAACCCTAATTCTAATTCTAATTCTAATTCTTACCCTAACCCTAACCTTAACCCTACCCCTAACCATATTTCTATCTTTAATCTTAACCCTAATTATAATTATAACCCTAAACCTAACCCTAATTGTATCTCTAAATATAACCAAAACCCTAATCTTAACCATATCACTAATTGTAACCCTCACCCTAATCCTAGCCCTAGTTGTAACCCTAACCTTATCCCTAACCCTAATTCTATCTCTAATTCTCACCCTAACCCTAACCCTACCCTACCCCTAACTATATTTTTATTTTTAACCTTAACCCTAACTATAATTCTAACCCTAAACCTAACCCTAATTCTATATCTAATTATAATCCTAACCTTAACCCTAACCCTAACCATAATTGTAACTATAACCCTAACTTTGACTTTAACCTTGATTCTAACCTTAACCCTAAACCTAACCACAATTTTATCTCTAACTGCAACTCTAATTTTAACCCTAATTGTAACCTTAATCCAAAACCCAACTCCATTCATAACCATAACCCTAACCCTAATTCTAACCCTCATTTTATCTCTAACCATAATTATAACCCTGATCCTAAGCCTAACCCTAGTCTTAATCCTAAACCTAAGGTCCTAACCTTAACTGTAATATTAATCCTAAGCCTAATTCTAATTCTATATCTAACCATAACCCTAATATTAATTCTATCCCTAACCATAATCATAACCCTAATTGTAAACCTAACCCTAATCTTAACCCTAATCCTAACATTAATATTAAACCTAAACCTAACCTTAATTTTATATCTAACTATAACCCTAATATTAACCCACATTATAACCCATAACCCTAATTCTATATCTAATAGTTACCTAATGCCTAATCTTAACTCTAAACCTAATTGTAACCCTAACCCTAACCTAAACACTAATCATAATCCTAACCCTCACCCTAACCTTACCCCTATCTATAATCCTAACCCTAAACCTAACCCTAATTTTATATCTAACCCTAATGTTAGCCCTTACCTTAACCCTAACCATAATCATAACATTAAACCTAATCCTTAGTATATATACAATCATAACATATATATAATTATAACCCTAACTAAAACCTTAACCCTAAACCTAACCCTAACTATTAACATCATGCTAAACCTAACCCTAATTATATCTCTAAATGTAACCAAAACCCTAACCCTAACTCTAATTATAACCCTAACCCTAACTATAATCGTAATCCTAACCCTAACCCTCATCCTAACCCCATCTCTAACCCTAACTCTATCCCCAACCCTAACTCTATTTTTAACTCTAACCCTAACCCTACCTGTAATCCTAATTTATCTATAACCCTCACCTAACCATAAATCAAAACTAACCCCTAACCCTAGCCCTAACCCTAACCCTAACCCTAATTCTAACCCTAACCCTAATTCTAATTCTAACCCTAACCCTAATCCTTATCCTAACCCTAGCCCTAACCCTAACTCTAATTCTAAC
This sequence comes from Sequoiadendron giganteum, assembly GCA_007115665.2. Lineage (NCBI taxonomy): Eukaryota > Viridiplantae > Streptophyta > Pinopsida > Cupressales > Cupressaceae > Sequoiadendron > Sequoiadendron giganteum. The sequence continues at coordinate 108,620,115 of CM021104.1, read as the reverse complement.
CCTAACCCTATCCCCAATCTTAACTCTAATTTTGACTCTAACTCTAACTCTACCCCTAACCCTAATCCTAATCCTAACCCTAATTCATTTAATATTTTACATGTTGCATTGTGAATGCTACTATCATATATATTTAATAATATATAAATACATAGAGATATATCCTTCTCAAGGCATCTATTTTTTTATCAATTCTCACATAAAAGTGCAATAAACACCTCGAGAAGGATATCTCTCGAAAGATATCTTTCGACATATTTATATATATATATATATATATATATATATGCTAGTATATTGGTCTTCCCCATTAATATTGAAATCCAAGTTTACACTCGAAACTTCACAAGAGAGAACTTTTTGATGAAAAAAGTCAATAATCTTTGTCGTTGTTACTTAATCCCTCCAAAGCCCTCATCGCCAAATCTTTGTCCTCTCCCATTGAGAATTGAGCAATGTCCAAAAATGCTTCTTTTTCCTTTCTTTGACGAGTTATAGCTTTGTTCTAGTACCTTGTCTAAAATGCTTTCTGGCATGCATTTGTTTGAGTTTTCTACCTCTCATATCAATAATTTCTATCACTATTACCATAGAGGTATCCACCTAAAATTTTCAAAGCCAAAGGAAAGCCACCACACAGATTGACCAGTTGTCACATTGTCTTGAAAGCCTTCTAATGGCTCAAGGAACTTGCAAGCATGCAAACAGAATAATTTTTGGTTGTCTTTTACGTTTAGTAATTTTCTATCCTCCCTAAAGTCGGCATGCATTTTTGGGATCAAGTTTTAACAATAATTTTTTAGGGGATTGTAAGAGATGGCTATTAAAAATAGATAAAATTTTAAAATATAAAGAAATTTCAAATCTCCATATGATAACATTGTTTATATATTCATCATAAGTATTTAAAATATTATGAATATGAATAATTAAATAATAATTATCATGTTCTATATATGAACATGATGTTTGAATCAATGTAAAATTACATATCATGGTTCACACACTACAAATGTGTATGATAATTAAGGTTAGCCATTGAAACCAATGGTTCCAAAATATGCCTACATAAAAGGTTAGCTAGAAATATGTGAGACCTTGTTGAACGTATTTTCCCATATCTCCAGTTATTGGATGTCAACCCTTGTGGATTTTGAAAGGCTTAGGCATATGCTTTTGTGTCTGTATAGCTAAGGTATGAAGGGTGAATGCCATAGAATTGGGGATAAATATGGCATTCTCACAATTCAATATCCAAAATAGTTCATTCAAGCACCAAGTAGATTCACAATAGGTTTCAAAGGAAGTGCAATATGAAGGGATGCACTTTTAATTACTCATGTTTGTAGCTCCACCATATCTAAGAACACACGCAGTCCATACTTTCTAAGATTGCAGTAGATGATTACATGATAGCTTGGAAAAATTTCTTCCATAATGAAACCTTGGGATAAGAAAGGACCAAAAGTCACATAAGGCCTTATGATAGAAGTACAGGAGACAGTCTAATTACTCATACAAGGCAATCCTAGCCATCCAATAGCTGGATCAATAAAGATACCTAAAAGTTTTGGAAAGCATCCTTCAATGTTCCATGTAGGCAGTTCTGGTATCTACTTATATGGAATGGGAAGGTTTATGGGAAAGAAAAAACTGTTGGATTATAATTTGGAATTTTGTTCAAGAAAATAAGAGTTTCAATTTTTTAGTTTTTTTATTTTAGTATTAAAAAATAAGTTCTTATATTTTCACCTTACTTTGGAGATTAAGTTAGAAATTTCTCTTAACAATTTTATATAAATTTTGTCATATAAAATTAGAAGAAAATTGATTTTTTTAATATTATTTTCATTAAAAAAATCATATTATCTCTATTTTTTTTATAAATTCTTTAAAGTTCAATTTTTTATTAAGTATTATTAAAAAATCTATATAAGAATATTTTCAGCAACATTTCCCCATAAATTTTAAATAACCCCTTTATGGAACCATATTTTTTGTTAATTTTACATTAAGCATTTATTTAAATTGCACAGAAGATTTTATTAGACTAATGGTCTCCTAATTTTCTATTAAATATTTGTAATTATTCAAATTTGAAGATATAATTTATAAAGAATATATATGTAAAATTTATAATTAAATAATACTTATATAATTTCACATCCTCTTTCTTTATGTAAAACTAAAATGTTCAAATATGAAAACACAATTTTGATTTATTTTTTCATTTTTTAAATTAAACTTTTTACTTGACACACTAGATGAGACATGATGTAACCATTGCAAATAATTTCTTAACCAAAGGATGCTTGTAAAAAAAGTGAATTTAATGTCTTGATGAAGGCTCCCTAATCAATGGTGATGGCGAACGGAATGTTGCGAGCGTGGGCTAGGGTTTTGATAACCTAGTCGTGTCTTCCTTTCGTTGGTGTTACGTCTAAGAAGGGTTTTGGGGGCGACTGTTCAGTTGGGTGGGTCGTGGGGCTATGGGTGTTTTCTTCTCTTTTCCTTCGTTGGTCGCTTCTTGTTTCTTCTTTTTGTTGCAGACTACTTTGATTACCTTCCTTCTTCGAAGTTTCTTTGCGGTTTGGGTGTTTTGTGCTATGTTGGAGGTCGATTTGGTGGTAGGTGCTTGTTGTCTCCCAACACTACAATGCTTATAGTGTCTCGGTGACCGTTTGGAGTTTGTTGTTGCATGTGGAGGGTTTTGTCATTTTCTTTGCATGGCTCCTCGTGGGGTTTCGAATAGACCGGGTCCTTCATCTCCTGTTATGGATGGTGGAATAGATGGCCTGCACACGGTGAACCATGAGGAGGGTCCTCTGAAGGCTAGTGGGTTTAAATTGCAAAACATTAATGGTTGTTTGGAGCGATCACAAAATAACCCGGTCTTGGTGATCCAGCTTGATTCAATCGCAGAAGATATAGAATACTTGTTGAATCATGTTTTGATCTTCAAGTTCATGGGGATGCGGGTCTCACTCCCATTTTTGGAGTGTTGGATTCGGCAAACATGGAATCCTGAAGGGGATTTTGACATTATGTTGGTTGCAAACAACTTCTTCATGGTTGATTTCTCTTGTTTAGCTGACAAGATCGGGCGTTTGAGGGTGGCTCATATTTCTACAATCAAGTTGGTCTTTTCGTTAAACTGTGGCATGTAGGCTTTAACTCTGCGAAGGAGCTCCCCTCTAGGGTTCTTGTTTGGATGTGCCTCCCACGCCTACCTCTAGAGCTTTGGAAGAACGATATCTTGGAGATGATTGCCCTTTTGCTCGAGAAACCTGTCGAACCTTCACAACAAACTCTTAGCCAAAGGGTAATTTCTTTCGCACGTGTTTGTGTTGAAATAGACTTAAAAAATCCATTACCATTATGTTGAAATTTGCATTGGGTCTTCTTCTTGGACTCAATAGCTGGACTATGAGGCTTTGTCTTTCTAATGTAGGATATGTCATGAATAAGGTCACTTACAGAGGAAATGCCCTAGGGTCACTCAGGATTTTGATTTGGATAATGCTCCCTCTTCAGCTGCTCCAAAGAGGGACAAAGGGAAAGCTCCAATGTAGGGGGTAGTGGCTGATAAGGAGGGGTTTGTACCTATTCAGACTCGTAACAAGGGTCAGGGCTTAAAGCGAACTCTTAGAGATAGACAGGATGAGGAGACTTTCAACATATTTGAGGTCCTTGATGATTTGGCTCAGGAAGAGGGTATGCCCTTGAGTATGCAGATGTTAGTTGGCGGGATGTTTGAGGGTCACCTTGAGTATCAAGAAGATTTTGATCTTAACCCCTCTCAATTGGGTATCCAGGAGGCTCATATGGACATAGATATTCCTCCCTCTACTCTTGAACAGGTGGAGGTGCTAGTGATACCGAAAGTTAAAGAAGGATCTAACTGTCCTGGGTCTAGTGTAGAGAAAGAGGTTGTTGGAAGTGGTAAAGGTAAAACCTCTCCTCTTGCCTTAGGATTGCAACAAAAACCCCTCAAGAAGGGGGCTCTGAAAGTTAAAGAAGGATCTAACCGTCTTGGGTCTAGTGTAGAGAAAGAAGTTGTTGGAAGTGGTAAAGGTAAAACCTCTCCTCTTGCCTTAGGATTGCAACAAAAACCCCTCAAGAAGGGGGCTTCTCAGGTTGGACGAAAGAAGGATCAAGAAAAGGTTAAGTTGACTAGTGACAATTTGGTTTAGTCTGGATCGGTGAGAACTATTGATTCTCATTTCTCTCAACATCAAAAATGATTGTGCTTTCTTGGAATGTAGGGGGCTTGGAATGTAAGGGGTATGAATAGCATCCCTAGACAAAAGGCTATTCATGAGTTGATTTGGGTTCATTCTCCTAACTTGATATTTCTTCAAGAGACTAACTTGTCAGTTGATAGTATGATGAATTTGGCCCCTAAGATCTGGAATAGAGGCCTATGTCAGTGTGTGGGAGTACAAGGGAACTCCGGAGGGATCGTTTGTCGGTGAGATTGGTGCAAGTTTGTTCCTATTTGGTGGTTGTCTAGCAGACAATCCATCTCACTTGTTGCTTCTTGCTTGGAGTCTAGTGAGGTTGTCCTTCTCTCTAATCTCTATGCTCCAACTGATCTTCTTGGTAAATCTCTGCTTTGGTCTCATGTTAGATTTGTTCGCTTTCTTGCTCCTTTGCTTCCCTAGATTGTTGCAGGTGATTTTAATGCTATTCTCTCATTGGACTAAAATTTTGGTGGTTCAGCTCGTTTGGAGCCCTCCTCTGAGCTGTTGAGAGACAATATTGCTCTCTTGCATCTTAGTGATGTCAAACCTCATAATGAAATGTTCACATGGAATAATAGGAGAATTAGGTAGGTTTTTATCTCTAAAAGATTGGATAGGTTTTTGGTTTCTAACTTTTGGGTTGGTGATAGATGGTCGACTAGTTCTGAGATTTTGGATTAGAGAGGGTTTGATCATTGGCCGATTAAATTCTCTGCCCACCTTTCCAAAAACTCCAAAAGGAAATCCTTCAGATTCCAACTGATATGACTTCGGGATTCATCACTTCATTACCTGGTTCTTGTTTGGCGGCGGGCGAGGAAGCCAGCTCATGGCACTGCAATGTACACTTTTACCAAGAGGCTTCAATATGTCAAGTATATGTTGAAAAGGTGGAGCAAATATCATTTTGCTAATGTCTTTCAGGCTAAGAAGGTTGCCCAAGCTCACCTGGATTCTATTTCCAGACAAATCCGAGATCATGGTCTTACTGAGGAATTCAATAAGTTGGAAGTTGCAATTTTGAAAGAGGTGAAGGAATGGGAGCTAAGGGATGAAATTTTCTGAAGAAGAAGTCTCGTATTGATTGGCTTCAGGAAGGTGACAAAAATACCACTTTCTTCCATAATTATGTGAAGGATAGAAGTCGAGGTAACCTCATTTACTCTCTTAAGTCCTCAAATGGTAATATTATTTCCTCCTTTGATGCAATTTCTAAAGAAACTATTTGATTATTTTCCTCTTTGTTCACTAAGGACTCCCCTCCTACCTTTGAGGAAGAAGCCCAAATTTTAAGTTGTATTCCTTCTTTGGTTTCTAGTGAAATGAATGATTCTTTGATCAAGCCTATCTCTTTGAATGAGTTGGAGGAAATGGTGATCTTGTTGAAGAAGGGGAAGGCCCTTGGGCCAAATGGATTCCCTGTTGAGTTTTTTCAAGAAGTCTGGGATGTTATCAAGTTGGATCTCCTTGTAGTTGTTCAGGAGTCTCATAGGAACACACTTATGTTGAGAGCCATGAATGCTACTTTTCTTGCCCTTGTTCCAAAAAAGGAAGGTGCCAATTCTCTTAATCTCTTTCGACCAATAGCCTTATGTAATGTTGTGTACAAAATTATCACTAAGCTTATTGCAGAGCGCCTCAAGCTGTGGTTGGAAAGGTTAATTTTTGACGAGCGGGGTGGGTTTGTTCTTGGTAGGCAAATTCTAGATGGGATTGTTATTGTAGTGGAAGCTATCTATTCCATGGCATCCTTCAAAGAAAAGGCAATGTTTATCAAACTTGATATGGCCAAGGCTTATGATCGTATTAAATGGGATTTTCTATCCAAGATCTTACAAGCCTTTGGGTTTGGTGGTCATTGGATTGATTGGGTTATGAGTTGTGTTACATCGTCTTCCTTCTTTGTGCTTATCAATGGTGAGCCTTCTGAGCTTTTTGGAGCTTCTAGGGGCCTTCGACAAGGGGACCCCTTGTCCCCCTATTTATTTATCCTAATGGTCGAAGGTTTGGGGAGGTTTACTAAATCTCGCATGGAGCTCAGTCTTATTCAAGGTTGGTGTTGGGGCAGTAACTTACCCCCCAATCCCATCTCTAGTGTTTGTGGATGACACTGCCTTGATGGGCATGGCCAAAGTTGATGAAGCTGTGAACTTGAAAAGGACCCTTGATATCTATTTGGCTACCTCGGGTCAAAATATCAATGAGGGTAAATCCTTCATCTATTTCTTTAATACTCTTAAACTTATTCGAAGGAGAATTGCTCGCATTCTCAAATTTCAGACAGGCTCGCTTCCCTTTGTTTATCTGGGTATCCCTCTCGTTGTTCTCTCGCTTCCCAAGTTGTTTTGGCAGGCCATTGATAAGTTTCGCAAAAAGGTTAGTCATTGGATGTGTAGGTGGCTCTCTACTGCTAGTAGGGTGACTCTTCTAAAATCTATGGTGAAGGCTCTTCCTCTTTACAGGTGTTTTCTGCTTTAAGCCCCTTCTAGTTTCACTAAGGATTTCTGGCAATTTCTTTGGTTTGGTAATCTCCTGTCAAGGAAGTGGAGCTTGGTTAAGTGGGACATTGTTTGTATGAAACAATGTTGGCTAAACATTGCTTGAATTAACAAAAGAAAGTAGGTTACAATTTATAGAGGAGGTAGAGCACTGTAGACATTTAAGATGTCTAACTACCTTAGCTACTGACTACTGTAGCACTAATTGAACATTATACAATAGAGAATTTAATATTCTAACACCCTCCCTTAATGGTCAATCTACTAACTAGCCTACATAAAACAATTTGTAGGTCGATTGGTCACAAATTCTTCAGAACACTCTGCTGCTACAGAGACCCTCCTTGGATCTGCAGAATGTGAATGACCAAGAGTCATCAGAAAATGTCCAACCTGATGTTGGATAACAGAGTTGTTCCTCCCTGAAACCAGAGACACACCGAGAACAACATACACGATTTTGAGGATAAATTGGCAAACCGTCGAAATTGTTGCAGATGAGCATGACGCCCGAGAACTGACTGCAAGAAGCTAGTTGTGTAGATGTTCGCCTCAACAACTCCAAGTGCAACCAAAACAGACTGCAACAAACCACGGTTTTTGAGGAAAAAATCACCAAACCCAAGATTACAAATCATAGTTTTTTTAGAAAAAAGAGTAAAAACCATATATCAGAGAGTCTTCCTGAACAACAGAAACCCCGACTAGGGTATACTGGAAAAACTCTTAATTTTTGAGGAAAAAATTATAAACCCTCCCAGATTACATATTTTTTTAAGGAAAAAACTTTAAAACCCAAATAGATTTTTTTTTGCCGTTGAATCATTGACTACCCGCCAACATAAAGTTGTTCAAACTGGCCATCTTCACGCTTTTTGAGGCACAAAAAATGAGGTACTAAGAAGAGGATGATGCACAAAACCTAAGGCACGAGTTTCAATACATTGAGATAGGTTCAGGCACATAAAACAATGTAAATTCATGGGCACAAAATTCGAGGCACGAAAAATGATGCACCCAGAAAAAACGAAGACCAACCCAGTTGAGATCTTGAAAAACCTAGAAGGATTCTGTAGTCAGAAAAAAAAGCAACTGGAAACAGAGGGTCAAAACCCTAGCCGAATTTTGCAGAACCCTAGGCCGCCATTAAAGCTGCAAAAAATTTGCAAAAAACTGGTGAAAATCGCGTGTAGGTCATGACCAAAAAAACGGGCCAGCAAAAGAACAAAAAAAAAACGCGTTTAAAAGAGGGCAAAAATTGCGGGTTGGAAGAAGTCTTCTAATCACATTTTTAAAAGAGTAACAGAAACGCGATTTTAAACAACTACAAATCAGGAAGTCGCGCCCAGCAGACACTAGAGGAGGCCGAAAAACGCGGCCAGCAGACACTAGAAGAGGCCGAAAAACATGGCTCTTTCAAACGAAGCCCAGAAGGAGAAACGCGGCTAAAAGAGCAAAAACACGCCCAGAAGGAGAAATGCGGCCAAAAGACTTCCTAACGTGGCCCAAAAACATGTAGCAGAAATGTGATGAAGCTCGCGGGCTGTAGAAACCAGAGGTTCGCACGATGTCAGTGCAGAGATCTTCAAATCGCACACAAGTGCAAGTCGCAAGTCATGGAAACACAGACGTTGCAAAGTAAGGTTGAGAGCCTCCAAATAAAAAACCTTCGAATGAGAGAAAGTCCAAAACCCTTGCGCCCGACTTGTAGCAAGAGGGTTGAATTTTCTATGAGAAAATACTCACAAAAAATGTTAAACAAGAACCCTCAAAAATCACAATCTCACATGAATTTTTTCATGAATTACAGACTTCAAAAAACACCCAAAAACCCTCGATTTTTTAAGAGATCTTGCTCAGAAGACAGGTCAAAACCCTTCACGAGTTTGAACACAAAAACCTGTCTTGCAATCCCAGAGCCCTCCCATGAGGGAGACAAGCTCAGAAATGCTCTGATACCATGAAACAATATTGGCTAAACATTGCTTGAATTAACAAAAGAAAGTAGGTTACAATTTATAGAGGAGGTAGAGCACTGTAGACATTTAAGATGTCTAACTACCTCAGCTACTGACTACTGTAGCACTAATTGACCATTATACAATAGAGAATTTAATATTCTAGCACTATAGGCCTAAGAAGGAAGGTGGGCTTGGTGTACGAATGGTTGATCTGAATGGGCAAGCTTTGGCGGCAAAGTTGTACTAGCGGTGGTGCTCTCAAAAGCATAAGATTTGGACTAAAATTCTCACTTCCAAATATCTTATGGGGGTGGAGAGTGATGATCTACCTACATGCACCCTTTTAGGGAAAGCATCTATGATTTGGGGTACCCTTAAAAGGGGTGCCAAGCTTGTTAAACAAAGGTTATTTTGGATATGCAATAGGGGATCTAAAGCTTTGTTCCGGTTTGATTCTTGGGACGAGCATCCTCCTCTCATGACGTCTCATCCTCATCTGCAAGCCTTATGCAGGATGTTTCTTGATGTTGGTTGGTGTAAAGTGGTTGATTACAAGGTTTCTCAAGTTCTAAATCAGGTTACTGTGTACAGGTGGAAGAATCCTTGGGAGTGGCCTCTTGGGGACTTGATTGAGGAGCACTAGAAGCTAGCTAATATCCTAGCCGGAAGAGTTTGTAATTCTCTTCTCAGAAAGGATGTCCTTGCCTGGGGGCCTGACCCAAAAGGGAAATTCTCGATTGCTTCTGGTTACCAGGTGTTGGACAAGCAATTGTTCAGAGGTGTTGAAGTCCCTTGGTGGAAGCAAGTTTGGAATAAGTTCTCCTAGCCTAAGTGTAATTTCTTCTCCTGGCTTGTGGTGCAGAATAAGTGCCTTACTTGGGAGAATCTTCAGAGGAGGGGATTCTAGGGTCCCTCTATGTGTGTAATGTGTTACTATAGTGTGAAGAGTGCTTTCCATCTTTTCTTCCAGTATTCTTTTGCTAGAGTGCTTTGGCATTTCTAGTGGGATATTTGGAATAGGGCGTGTCATCATGTTTCTTCTTTGGCGAAGTTTTGGTTGGGGTTGGGGGATCCTCTAGCCAAGTCATCCTTCCTTCAGATTGCTTGGAAAATTGGCCCCACTTTGATTATTTGGAGTATTTGGCTGGAACGAAACCATTGGATTTTTCTGGATAGGAAACTTCAAGTGCGACAGTTATGGCTGAGATTCTTGGGAGCTCTCCAAGAGACTCTTTTGGCTAAGTGTGAATTGTCTACCCTAGTTGAACCTGGTGATATAAAGGCAATCCTGACTTTGGGATTTTTCGCTTGTGATCGGAGTGGCTCTTCTGGATAGGAAACTTCAAGTGCGATAGTTATGGCTGAGATTCTTGGGAGCTCTCTAGGAGACTCTTTCGGCTAAGTGTGAATTGTTTGCCCTGGTTGAACCTGATGATATAAGGGCAATCCTGACTTTGGGACTTTTTGCTTGTGATCAGAGTGGCTCTAGGTCTAGGCTGGGATGACCTGCTAGAGATAAGATCCAAAGAAGTGGTTATTGGAGTCCTCCTCCTCCTAAAGTGTTAAAAATCAATACAAATGGCTCTTCTAGAGGAAATCCTAGGCATGCTGGTATTGGGGGGATTGACAAAGATAGTTCTGGGGTGGTTGATTTTTTCTTCTCTGTTTATAGAGGTATGCAAACCAACAACTTTATGGAGGCCTTGTTTATTCTTGTGGTGTTAAAAAGGGCTTGTGCCCTTGGTTGGAGAAGGGTAGTTTGTGAGTCTGATTCCTAGATTGTTATTAACTTGTTGAACAAGAGGCAGTTGGATGGGGTCAATTGGCAAATGGTTGTGGTGGTTAAGCAAATCATTGTCTCGAGTGATGCTTTGGATTCTATCACTTTTTTCGATATCCCACGGGAATGGAATATGGTTGTTGATGGGTTGGCTAAATGGGAGTCAAAGCAAATGGGGACTTGGAATGTGGATGATCAAGGAAGCCTTCCGAAGGACCTTTCTTAGTTGTTGGAGGACCTTGTTATGGAGGATATGCAATGGTTCTTGAGGATTTCTTGATGGCCTTGCTTTTTGTCTTTGACCCCTAGTGGTTGTTGGAGTAAACAAGTTATTATCTAATAATTAATTAATCATCAATTAATTATTAGAGGCTTCTTTACTTTAGTTCACTTAAGCTAAACTTCGGAGTTGATTATTTTATCTTTAGTTTGATTCTTATTATTAGATTGGACTAAATTTAGGACAAGTTATCTCATTGCATGAGATTATCACACTTGTCTCTATCTTGTTAATCTGCATGTAAGGTTTGTTTATGCTTTGCTTGCACATTCATTTGTAATATTCATCCAGGTTATTTGCATCAATAATAATTCTCAGGTTATTGAGCACTATCTCGCTTTTGATCTCCTATATTATGATAGGTAATTGTTTGCAGGTGTTTCATGGGAGCTATGGATTGAATCAATCAATTCCAACATGGTATCAAAGCTCAAAACTGCAACCCCCTATTCAATTTCTAAAGAGATCTAGCCTTAACGAATTTTCTAGTGCAACCTGGAGCAAAACGGGCCTCGCCATCACATTTGAAGCGATCAAAAACATAAGAATTGCCTATCAATTCGCTCAAATCCGAGCAATTGCAAAAAGAGCAAAAAAAAAAAAGACTTGCACAAATCTCGAGGAAAATTTGTACATCTATACAACGCCTATCAGACCTACGCAAGCCTCCTTTGCTACAGGTACAATTCTACAAAAAAAATCAGGTTTTTTTTTTAAATATATATTTTTTCCTACCAATCAAAAATATATATATTAGTTTTTTTCAAAAATCAAATTTTTTGATTGTAAAATCAAAACAAAAAAAATTGAAAAGTGCAAAGTTGTTTTTTAAAAAATAGAAGGCTTTGAAAACCCTATGCAGGTATTAAAGCCCTACGTAGGCCACACCTGGTACATGAGCCCCAGCCTATCCACCAGCGACATCGCTCACCAGTCGGTGCCCTCAAAACCGGTAGATTCATAAAAAAATAGCGGCAATAGTTTGAAAAGTCCGACAAGCTAAAAATCTCAGGCGGCCTCAAAAATTCCAACAATCAACATTTGAAATCAACAGAACAAACACGCAAGAAATATCCCCTATCAGAACAAGCATTTTCCGACAGAAGAGCACTTTACCGGCGACGAAAATGTTTCATGCAAGGGAGGGCATTTTTTTCGTCGACGACCATCAAACTGTCAAATTTAAGCTCGTAATTTACTGACGTCATCGTTCGATCGACCTCTTTGCCCCCCTCTTAACCCCAGTTTTCTCTAAAGGAGCAATTTTTTTCTTTTTGGCATAACTTGGGCATACGATGTTGAAATCGAGCAAACAAGATATCATCGAAAAGTTGGTTCCACGAACTTTCCAGTGGTGCAAGTCTCATCATCAGATTTTGCCATTGCTTCCTGTTATTCTCAATCAAAGTCAAATATTCATTTTGCGCTTCTGAGCTCATAAATTTTTGCATGTATCTTTGATTTTCGCAATCCAAGTGACGTTGAGAAGGTATTTCAGAGCTCTTCAGGTTTATTCATACACTTTTTCTAGAATCCGCCTTAGGTACATTTTATTCAATATTTTGTGTTTTCACACTTTGCTTAATTACTTGGACGTCTTGGCACTTGAAAAGGATCTATTTGTGTGAGATGACATATTTTGATCTTCTTTATCAGTATTAGGGTCGTTAGTCTCTGATTTTTTCATTTGAGTGTATATCATGGGTTTTTATGTTCATCCTTTAGTGATCAACTTGGGTAAGGATAACTATAAGTCTTAGTGAAGTGACATCTTGACACGTCTCAGGTGGCTTGATATTTTGCCTTATCTATATGGACTCATACCTACACCGGACACACCAAGGAGTTTATCAGCATGGGGCATCATCAGAGATCATATTGTAGGGGTTATATGTTCTAGTGTTGATCTTGACACTATGTATGGTGTATTGGACATTGAATGTCCCCACATACTTTGAACACATCTTTAGGAGATCCGTGGAGACCCTCATATCTCGCCATACCCAGAGGATCCTACTACAGATTGTCTCATCCCTCTTGCAAATGTATATTCCATACCTTTTAATGATGATACTTTAAATGAGCTTGCGTATATCACAAGTCTTACATGTTCTGATGGTTTAGAGACATGTCTTCATGTTCCCACTCTTCAGATTGAGACTACATCATCTTTTGTTGTTCTCAATCAACTTGGCATCGCCACATCTTTGGCCCCCATTGATTCAGTGCAGCAGGACGTCATACATCTTCCAGACATAGCTACTTGGGATTCATATCTTGTCGACATATCATCCTTGTTTGTAGAGTCCTATATTGCAAATCTGGAGGATTACTTTTAGGACATTCATCTCCTCTTTACTAACAGCCACATCACCCTTGTTGGCCCACCATCTTCATTGCCTTTGCATCTTGTTCTACATCAATCTTCATAGGACTCTGGATTGACATCATCACTTTCTGACATGTGGATATGTGAGCAGTTTTCAGAGGTGCACATCATCTGGATTTGGACTCCAAAATCACCCATCTTTTTGGATTGGCTTCTCCAATCACCAATGGATCTATTTCTTCCTAAGAGGAGAAATGTTGTTTATAGGCAGTGAATCATAGTATGTCTTCAAACTTTCATCATTAGCACAGGAGCTCTTTCATTATGGGGGGGATCCATATCCTCATTTTCTCTCTCCTATTAGGGGGACATCTATTGTACTTGCATGACAAAAGCAGTCCTGGGGAGGTCACATTGAGTCCTCTTTCTATCCTTCTTTCACTAGTACAATCATTCCTTTTTCTCTCTTTTGGAGAGGAGTTTTTATCATGAGGTTTTCTTCTTTTCTCCAATTATGAGAGATTTCATTTGCTTGTTCATGGGTACCTCATCAGGCCTTGTAGTCAAGACCCATTTTGCATTCATTTTTAGCTTCCTTTATTAGTTGTTTAGTTTCTCCCTAAGTTGATCTTAAGGGGGAGCATTGGAGTAAACAAGTCATTATCTGATAATTAATTAATCATCAATTAATTATTAGAGGCTTATTTACTTTAGTTCACTTAAGCTAAACTTAGGAGTTGATTATTTAATCTTTAGTTTGATTCTTATTATTAGACTAGACTAAATTTATGACAAGTTGTCTCATTGCATGAGATTATCACACTTGTCTTTCTCTTGTTAATCTGCATGTAGGGTTTCCTTATGCTTTGCTTATATAAGCATGCACATTCATTTGTAATATTCATCCAGACTATTTGCATCAATAATAATTCTCAGGCTATTGAGCACTATCTCGCTTTTGATCTCCTATATTGTGATAGGTAATTGCTTGCAGGTGTTTCATGGGAGCTGTGGATTGAATTAGTCAATTCCAATAGTGGGTTGGATGTATTTCTTTGCTTTGTATTGTTTCTCTGGATCAATAAATTTTTACCCTCCTTTTTAAAAAAAAAAAAGGCTCCCTAATTAACAAACTAATCTTTAACTAAATGTGTCAAATAATATAAGTTGTATAAATCCAATTTGTTTCTCATTAAATTATTGTAGTTAATAAAATGATAGAAGGTATTTTTGTTTCTCTAGATATATTTTTTTTAATACAATAACAATAAGTAATCACACTTGCTGCATAATGGTTATGTTGATAAGTAGTTGCATTCAATGTAGCAATATAATGAACCATAATATTTTAAATAAATGCAAATAATTTATTTCTTCTTCGATATATAGTATTATACAAAGGACTTGGAACAAGGGATTGGAATAAATCATTAGCTAAAATGCTTAGCAAATCAAGGTTGTAAATGTCTTGAGGCAATCCACTTCCCTTCTCTTCGGTGAAATGTATGCACCACTACATCCTAACATACAATAGGTAGATGAAGCCTAGCAAAATGCATAGATCCACCAAGCATTGAACCCAAGAGGTTGTGGTGAATGCTAAACTTTGATGATCAATGTCTATCAATAGTATGTCAAGTGTAAGAGTCTTGGCAATGCACACCACAAATAATTGCAATAATCAACACAAGGTGTGGATCATGCAAATTTTAATTTAATTTGTCAATTGGAATAAAATTGTGTGGATGTTTTTAAGTGTGAAATATCAATTTAAAATCATGAGCCTCATGCTTTTAGGTGGATCGGGGTTGGACATGTGTCTTGGTAGTGATATGTATTTCTTTTGAGTGAATCAAGGGTAGACACTTGACAAGCACTATCATGTGTTATTGGTCTTCTAACCAATTCACAAGTTTTGTAGAAGTGAAGAAGCGGATACAATATAATTGATCAAGTGAGTTTGGCTCCATTACAATCTAAGAATTCATGGCTTTAAGCTATTGAAAGTAGACTTAATATAATCTTTGAGCTAAGATACTTTGGGGTCCATCTAATAATCTCCCCAAAACTTCAAGCTAAAAAATGTTGAATGTGAGAAAGTAACTTAATCAAGGTTGATCAAGTCTTACAAGTCTGTAGGGAACATATAGAATATCAACTCATAAGTATTTTTAATAAGTGCAATTCTTAGTTAATTTGAAAATCACAAAGAACTACACAAGAATTTTTTTATAATAATGGAAGCCATTTTACATAGCATATAATGATAGAGGTGAAGTACATTGTTGATTAAAGTGTCTAGTAATCTAAGATTATATTATGTAGACAACCTTCCTCCATCCAATAGGAGACATACAAACTATCTTACATAGGGGCATAACATGAGAAGTTAAAGCTTAGCAAGATACTTATACCTACCAAACACCAAACCTACAAGATTACAATTTATGGAGCCAATAATCAGTATCTCCAATATCAATTGATTCTCTTTTAAGTGTTAGACCTTGTGGTTTATGAATTGTCAAATCCCACATCATTTTGAGCAATAGTTGACAACAATTACCATAAGTAATCAAAGTGATCAACACGAGGTTAAAATATTACCATCATGGGTTAACTCAAATGTGTGTATAAAGTGGCTCTAATATGGTGGAAATGGTCAAAATGCTATTAGGTATGTGGGCACTCTTGAGAGTCGACTATTTGTTGCTTAATTTATAATTCAAATTCTATCAAAAGAAGTTACATTCTTTTGATATTTGTACATGTTATCTTCACATGTCCATACAAATTATAAAGTGTCCCATGTAGGGGTCCAACCAAGGAGAACTTGACCTTGGTAATCAAGGCACATTGTGGCTTGAAGTCTTCTTTTTAATATATCATGTCAAAACTTCGTCAAATTGCATTAATACTTTGCAAAAAACTTGCACTAGAAAGTAATAAAAAATGAACCCTTTATAAGCATACCACCTCTACAACAATTGAAAACCTCATTATGATTTCTATCCTTAGACAAAACCATTACATTTTTTAGAATAAGCAGATTGTCGCAAGGGTTTTAATAGTTATTCACTAGAATGAATAGGGAAAATTCTACTTTTTCATCCTCTCAAAGATTCTTTTGGTGAATTTTTAAACTAAAGCATCATTATAGGATAACATCATAAGTCAATTATCACACAAAAATATGTCACTTGTAAACTTGTTATTGTATAAAGAACATTCCAATCAAAGTGGACCCCAACAATAAGAAAAAAATACAAGGATTGTAATTTTCAACATAAAAAATATAAACTATATGATTTTTTTTAATACAACACACAATCGATGATAATAAAAATTAAAGAAAAATAAAATTTGACACAAGAACATTGGAACAGAAAAAATAGAATTTGATGAAAGGACATTAAAAAGAGATAAAATATTACACACTCCCTTTAAAATCCCCCCAAATTTTGATCTAAAATTTTTCCCTCCAAATTATAATAAACAGCAACCAGAAAAAACACGATTGACTATTACTCCATAATCTTTGACATCATTTTCAACCTCTCTACCTATTCGTTGCTATTCCTCCCCATGTTTTTTTATTTTTTCTTATTTCATGATTTTTTCCAAATAGAGAGCTTAAATGACGCATGACCTTTGATTACACCCCATCTCTTTTGGAAAATAAAGGGCAGCGGAAAAAAAAATCATTTATAAAGGAAAAAGTAAGACGTGGGTAAAAAGATATTACTCCTGTCAAATGATCTGATCCCCGCCACCAGTGCTCCTACAGTGCCGCTATAAAAGGGTCAAAGTGGCCGCCTCTGTCTCATTCAGTAATTATCCACAGCGCTCCCTTCACCAGCCTCTGCCCCTCTTTCAATGGCAAACGCGGCATCGAAACCCTACACGAGCCCCAAGTTTTGAAACCCTCACTGGGCTCATCGGAATCGCAGCCCTGTTGAAGAAGAGGCGAGAGACGCAGCAGCTGAATCTGGCCGTTGGAGAAAATATCATCTGCCGTCCACAAAACTTCCTCTGAACTCCTCCTCTCATCCTACACCATAAACCCTTAGCCAAACCAAAAATTGCCACTATATTAGTTAAATTTGTCGGTATCTTCTTTGTCCCCGCTCCTCCTTAGCGTCACATGATATATAGCTCTTGTAATTTAATGCCCGCGTCAGTTAGATTACCTACCCAATTGTATGATGGAGAAATATCGAAGAGCGTTGTGTAACAAGCGACTCACGTGTCTGTTATTGATTTTTTCTCTAGCGGCTAAGATCTCTACGATGGTCGTCCCAGTGCTCAGAAGGTTTTTGAGCTGCCGATTCCTTAGTACCACTGTATGAAAGCTGGCGTAGGAAGTGGGAGATCATCTATCTGGCGTATTGAGGGAGTGGACTCATTTATGACGGCAATGGCTACCCAGCCTACAAAACGGCATGGGCATCTTCATGGGTTATGTTTGCCTAATAACGGTATAAATGAATGAAAGAAAGATTTTAATGCTGTCCACGAGACTAAACAGTCTATGGGATCGAGATAAACAATTTAATTTGTCGTTAAGCTTTTCTTCAAGTCAGATCTCTTGCTATTAATTTTGACTAAAGGTTGGTCGTTGTTCTTATCTTCCTCAAATAACTGCTACATATTGTTCACATCCAAACTATTTGCGTATTGAGTACGGATGTCTTCACCACTCCCTTATTACAGAAAATGCATGTTCTTTCTTCCCAAGTTTCCTTAGGTATCTTCCACTTACCGGTCTCACACCTAAGATAGTGTGATCCCATCCTCAATTGTGCAACCAACAACCTCGTTTTCCCTTTAATAGCCACACCTAAATAGGTTTTTTCACCAAGGTTCTTTGCCGAGTTAAATTAAGTTATGCATACTTCTTTATGTCTTCTCGTTAGTTTTGCATTGTATGTCTAATACAAAAAAAATTATTCTCTACTTTTTTAAATTCTTAAAAACTGTTGTATATTAAAAGTATAATTTTGCTCTTAAAAACTATTGTATATTTAAATTCTTAAAAATATAGAATATTTTTTTGCTAATTAAAAAATAATTTTGTTTTACTTTTGAATTATTTTATTAATTTTTTTTTTTAAAATTGACATATTTTATATATATATATCATTTTTTTAAATATAGTTAATAAAATAATTTTGAAGTAACTATTTCATGTTTTGTTATATATATTTAATACTAAAAAAATTGATATATGTACAGATAATAAATATATCAACTTTTTAAAATATAATTCATAAAATAATTTAAAAAGGAATGAATATTTTTTTTAAATATATATATATCAATTTTTTATTCATTAATAATTATTTCATTTTATTTCACAATTATTTTATTTTATTTATTGAGTATGAAACATTTTTTATCCTTTAAAAATTATTTTATTACATATATTTTAAAACTTGATATATTATTATATTTGATTTATTATATGTATATATCAATATTTTTAGTGTATAAGAATTATATTATTAATCATATTTTAAAAATAATTGCCTAAGTTTCATAATTGCTCTTTAAAAACTAATTTTGTTCTACTTTGAATTATTTTAAATATAGTTAATAAAATAATTTTGAAGTAACTATTTCATATTTTGTTATATACATTTAATAAACAAAATAAAATAAATATATCAATTTTTAAAATATAATTAATAAAATAATTGTGAAATAAAATGAAATAATTATTAATGAATAATATATATATATATATATATATATATATATTCATTCTATTCAGAAAAATGGAGCAGAACGGTGCGAGCGCAGGAGTAGAGAGTGCGAAAAATGTCAATTTGGCGAAGGAAAATGCGAAGGGTTTAGGCCAGAAAGGTGAGCAGTGGAGCAGTTGGGCGGATGAAGTCATAAGGAACCAGGAAAAATCGCCCAAGGATGAAGGTCACAGGCCCCAATGGGTGTACACCAATGGAGAATGGATCGATCGCTGCCACCCTCACTACCGGCAGCAACCATTAGCCCACCAGAAAGATAATAATGGTCGCACCTGTCACGACACACCTGCTGAAACAAGCAAAAATGGCTAGCACAAGAATAAAGAATGGGAGGAGTTGTGGCCTAGGCCCCGGCTCGCAAGGAACAAGCCTAAGCACAAGGAGAAGGTGGTTCATAGAAAATCTAGTCGGGAGATCGATTTGGAGAAGAGGAACCAAAAAGGGGCTCAAACCCAAATCCCCAAGAAGATGGAGGAAAGGGATACCCCAACGATAGTTGTATCCCAGGAAATTAAAGACGATGCAGAGATTCTAAGGGATATGGCACTTATCTTTTGCTTCATTGGGAGACACCTAGCAGGTTAGAGATCAAAGAATGGATATCAGAAAACTGGCATATTGAAGTTTTAATCCGTTTCCTCCCAAAAAATTATTTTGTGGTGGTATTTGCCAATGTGGAAACAAAGAAGAAAATCACCGATGGCGGGGTATGGCATAAAGACAATTTTCCATTATACATGCAGCCCTGGACTCATAACTTTGACCCTACCAAGATTTAGCCCTATGACAATCCGGTATGGATTCGCCTTTATAATCTCCCATTTGAGTACTGGAATGGTGAATGCTTGGAAAAGATTGGAAGGATGTTAGGGACACTGATCGATATTGATATGGACATTATCGATGGAGATTTATACAAATATGCCAGGATGAAGCTTGTGGCTATTAACCCAATACCCCGTTCAATCAGACTACAGGTCGACGGTGAATTTTGGAACTAGGAAATCGAGGTGGAAGAAGAAAAATGGTACTGTTTTAGATGTGGCTCAAGATCGCATAATGAAACAATGTGCAAAGAAACACTTGGAAAGGTGCAACATAAGAAAGAACCAAAGGTAAGAGAAGAAGAGCCAGATAGAATGCAAATTGTCCCCTTCGTCCCAAGCCTAGTTAAGGCGAATCTAAAGGATGCAAAGGAAAAGGAAGCGGCGGGACCAAACACTGATCAAAGAGAGGGCAAGGAAACCGAGCTGGAAGGTCCTTTAGAGGGGTTGACACACCCTTATCTCAGGGAGGAGGCAAGTTTGGAGGAACCAACACTCATCCAACACTCAGAATTAGAACAAGAATTGGAGGATGAACTTGACATCATCGATGAGAGAAGCATAACACAATCTGTAGCCACAAACCTCGGTATGGGCAAAATAGGAAAACAGGGGAAAACAAGACTAAGGAATTCATCTAAAACATTAAGGGAAGAAGAAGCGGCAACAAGAAGCTACCCTAACATCAGGGAATTTTTAAGTACCAAGAGAGGTATAGCCTCTCTTGGGAAGCAATGAATCTCACCACTTGGAACATCAGGGGCCTAAAGGCCCCTGACAAACGACGCATGTTTAGGCATCACCTCCAATCATGTACAAGCAAGATCATCATTTTACAAGAGACCAAGCTATCACAAACTAAGGTAGAATCTTTTTTAAACTACATCAAGACCTGGAATGGATTCTTTTAAGAATCGGACGGAGCCTCAGGGGGAATTGGGCTGATTTGGAAGGAGTCAACGGTATTGATGAAAGTACACTATTCTCATTCGAACTGGCTGGCGATAGAAGTCTACAATATGGATCTTAACTTGACATTTCTTCTCCTCAATATCTACGAACCCATTGGAACAAATGAGAAAGCAGCACTTTGGTGGGAGGTCTTGGATTTCACAAAGTCCCATTCGAACTCGAGCATAATCATTGGGGGCGATTTCAATGCCATTCTGGAACTATCGAAGAAAAGTGGGGGGATAAGGAAGGAGTCCCAAATTATAATCGATTTTAGGACATTCGTGGCAAGCTCAGGATTAGAGGATTGTCAGACCACTAATGGAATGTTCACGTGGACGAACAGACACAAGGACTTCATGGCTATCTCAGAAAGGATGGATAGGTTTCTGATATCCCCTAATTGGTGTAGCATTAACCCCATCATCGAAGCACGCATTTTACCAGTATCCATATCAGACCATTTCCTAGTCGAACTCCACATAAGCAAAGACCCGAAACTGAGGAAATCAACCTTCAAGTTTTTGACCATCTGGTGGCATGACGATGGGATCCTGAGCCTATTGGAGAAGTGGTGGAAAGAGTCTCGAATTGGGGGCTCAATCAGCTTCAAATTCACAAAACAATTACAACACTTAAAAGAGAAACTCAAGGAGTGGAACAAGATAGAATTTCTAAACATATTTGCAGAAAAATAAAGGGTTGAGGTAGAACTACAGGCTCTAAATGAAAACATAGTAGCAGAAGGAATGAGGAATGAGGAATTCATGTGAGAAAAGGAACTAAAAATAGAACTAGTAGAAATTCTCAAGAAGGAAGAAATATATTGGACGGACAAATCAAGAGAATTTTGGCTCAAGGAAGGGGACTCAAATTCAAAATTATTTCACGCCTCAGTTTGGCTCAAAGGGCAGAAAACAAACTAGAAACAATCTAGTCCCAGGATGGAAGCTTGAGGCATGGTAGTTCGGAAGTGGGCCTGGAAGCGATCAAGTTCTTCAAAAGTCTGCTAGGTGAGCATTCTGGGGCAGACAGGGAATGCAGCATATTAGAGGCAATTGAAAGAAGAGTAAGTGAAGAGGATAATGCAATGCTCGTAGAACCGGTCTTAGTTGAGGAAGTAAGGGTAGCCCTCTTTGAAATGCACCTCGACAAGGCCCTAGGACCGGATGGATTTCCAAACAGATTCTTCTAGAAATGTTGGGGATTCCTACGGAAAGATCTCTGGTCAGTAGTAGAAGAATTTAGGAAGACAAAAAGATTTGTCAAAGATCTCAACAATTCAGTAATAGCACTCATCCCCAAGAAAGCAGAATGTAGGTTATTCGACGACTATAGGCCAATCTCTCTTTGTAACACAGTATATAAGGTGATTGCTAAAGTTTTGGCAAATAAATTGAAGAAGCTACTCAGAAGAATTATATCCCCTGAACAGAATGGCTTTGTGCCAGGAAGAGAGATTTATGAAAGCATATTGCTAATTAGCGGAGTGGTCCACACTCTAAAAGTAAGCCATAATGTCGGAATGGTAATTAAATTAGATGTTAATAAGGCCTATGACAAAGCTTCATGGCACTTCTTGCTCAAGGTCATGGAACGCATGGGCTTAAGTAAGTTATGGTGTTCACTAATCAAACAATGCATTTCCATAGTAAGATTCTCAATCCTAATCAATGGTTCGCTTCACTATTTCTTCGAGGCAATCAATGGTCTTCATCAAGGGGATCTCATATCTCCTTCATTATTTGTTATCATGGTTGAGGCGTTAAGCAATGCAATCAAAAGAAGAAGATAGTTGGCAGAGTGGTGTGGTATCACTGCAGCCCCAAATGTGGAACCAATCACTCACTCTCAATTCGTTGATGAAACAACCCTATTCAGGGATGCAAGTATCACGAAGGCAAGCTGCATCAGAGAAACTTTGATAGAGTATGAAGCCCAATCGGGTCAGAAAATGAGCAAGGAGAAATCAAGAATTTACTTTTTCAACACCAAGGCCAAGATCCAAAAGACCATTTCAACCCTACTGGGTTTTCAGATTGACAAATTCCTTGCTAAATTCCTAGGGGTCCAAATCTTTGAGGGTACGCGCAGGTCAAAGCATTGGGAAGAGGTGGTAAATAGATGTAAAAGCAAGGCGCAGTCTTGGAAGAACAAATGGTTGACTCTGGTTGGCAGGATCACTATGGCATAATCCGTTCTTTCGGTAATCCCAACCTATACACTTGCATGCTACAAAGCCCCAAAGAAAATAGAAGGAGATATAGAGAGGGTCCTTAAGAGATTCTTGTGGGAAGGGTCAAAAGAAGATAAGAAAATACCCCTAATCGGGTGGGAAACAACTTGCATGTCGAGAGTAGCGGGAGGCGTGGGACTAAGAAAAAATGGGAAGCAAAACTTGGCGCTGGGTGCCAAGTTGATTTGGAAAATGTACCAACCACATAAACTATGGTGCCGCATAGCTCAAAACAAGTATCTAGATAACGAGTCCCCAACTAGGATACTCATAATTGAAAATATCTAGGGTGGCTCAACCATTTGGAAATTCATCAGATGTTGTCGCTCATTGATCACAAGCCATATATCATGGAAAATTGGTAATGGTCAAAGGGAAAGGTTTTGGGTAGATTCTTGGAATGACTTCAGGAGTCTTGCATAACAATTCGATTTAGATTGGGATTTGAATCAGCTAGAGGGTGAATTGGGAACAAAGGCAGCCATGTAAGTTAACTGGGAAGAAACAGGTGAAGGAGGGAGAGCGAAATGGAGAGATTTATTGAATGCATAGCTAGATCAAGCTAAATTGGAGGCAATAACAGATGAACTAAATAAGTGGGTGATATGTGTTTCCAAAGAAGAAGATTCACTCATCTGGTGTGGAGGAAAATCAGGCGAATACACAGCCAAACTTGGATATCAAATACAGATAGAAATTGGTGCAAGGGTGGATTGGTTGGAAAAACTCTGTTGGGATCAAGTAGTACTCCCCAAAGTTGGTGCATTCCTTTGGGTAGTCCTCCACAAACGATGCCTAATGTCGGAACGATTAAAAAGACTAGGTGTGGCTGGTCCCACCCATTGTGTATTGTGTGAACATGAAGAGGAAGAAATGGATCACCTCTTCATTTCCTGTCCTATGGCAGAAACTTGTTGGGACTGGCTCCAAAATACACTTCAAATTCATGGACCCAAACAAGAGAACTTTAAAGAATTCCTTAACGCCTGGAAAATTGGTAATAGTTATGGTTATTGGCAGAGTATTTGGATTTTAGCGCCCTCAATGATTGTCTGGCACTTGTGGAAAGAGAGGAATCGAAGAATCTTCAAAGGCGAAGCCCTCGACCATAATAGGCTTTTAGCCAGGATAAAGGAGGCAATAATCGAGGTGGCGAATAACAGAACAAGGCTGAGGAAAAACTCGTGTTTCACAAAATGGGATGAAAATATCCAAAAAGAATGGTCTAAGTTAAGAAGACCAAGGGTGGGACCTACCGAGGGAGAAAAAGTGGATAGAAGGATGGTACACTGGAAGGGGCCATCGGTGCTTCCTTGGAAATTGAACTTCGACGAAGCTGCAAAAGGAAATTCGGGCACCGCTGGGGCTAGCTACATCATCAGAAACCAAGTAGGTCTCTGCGCATGGGTGGCATCTAAATCACTGGGGGTATGTACTAACAATGTAGTCGAGCTCGAGGCACTAATGTTGGGCTTGTAGCTTTGCATCAATAAAGGGATTAAATCAGTCAAAATTGAAGGGGACTCAATGGTATGCATCTAAGCAGTGATAAACGATCGATCACCAAGTTGGCAGTTAGACGGATGGGTCACCCAAATAAAGACTCTTCTTGCAAAATTGGATAACTTTAGCATTTTTCATGCTTATAAAGAAGCCAATAAAGCAGCAAACTGCTTGGCAAATGTCAGAGTATAGAAAGATGAAGGACTAAAAGTGGATTTGGATCCTGACCATTAGGTCGGACTCAAAGATCTGGTCGAACACAATTTGGGGAAGGAGTAACCAAAATCCCAAGAGGGATTCGGCGCTTGTTTCCTTCTATCTCACATGTATCCCTCGTTAGATTCCCCTATCCATAGTACAAGAATAGGCAAGAGCTACCTAAGTTGAAAAGACAACTCCCCTATCCAGGTGGCTAGTACCAGTAGAAGGTAGTGTAAATTCTAATCACGTGATCCTCCTTCCCATTTGGGTAAGGTTAAAAAGGGTAGGAATCCTTGACCAAAACCAGCAAAGAATGGCGTGCATTTTTGGCATTAGTTGTGTGAACTACCAGGAAAGGATCAAACCTCAATGTCGACGCTTATTCCTGGTCTATCAAGCAAAGGTATGGAAAGCTATTCATGGCATTGTGACTCGGGGAGAACGTATTTGGAGGCATCACTGCAACGGACAAGTTTATGAAGCCATGTTGAAGCAACTAGTAGACGTGACCAACTCACGTGAGAAGGTGGTGGTTCTGTGCAGCGACTACATCTCCCTGCCTAACCGTGCCACAATAGAAAATTTCGTCATGGATCTGGGGGCGGACGGTTGGGTAAGCCCATTGGGGGCATACTTCGATCCCTCCCAAATTTAGAATGAGGAGTCGAATGATGAGGAAGAGTTGGAAGAGATAGTGCAAGAGCAACGCATAAACTAGAGGGAGAACTTCATGAGTGAAGCTTGGGAGGTATTCCGCGTTGGTGTAATGAACAATGACCTGGCCCCATTCCACCGCTTCATGAACGTTGAAGACAACTAGCTCGAGACAGAAAGCCTGCAATGATTGGAAGAATTGGGCTCTTTCCTAGCAACTGTCTACGGGTACTTCAATGTGTAAACAACTTATGGGTAGCTCAATAGGGCATCTTAGTATCTCGGGTGGTCTGTTTGCAATACTATGTACATGGGAGCTATCCCCTTCATAGCACTTATCAATAAAATTAAAATATATATATATATATATTCATTCTTTTTTTAATTATTTTATTAATTATATTTTAAAAAATTGATATATTTATTTAATTTTATTTATTAAATACTTATAACACTTTTTGAATTTTTAAAAAAGGAATGAATAATTTTTTAAAAATTATTTTAAATTCTTTATTCATTAGTATTTATTTCACAATTATTTTATTAATTATATTTTAAAAAATGATATATTTATTTTATTTTATTTATTAAGTATGAAACATTTTTTATCCTTTAAAAATTATTTTATTACATATATTTTAAAATTTGATATATTATTATATGCATATATATCAATTTTTTAATATTAAATGTATATAACAAAACATGAAATAGTTACTTCAAAATTATTTTATTAACTATATTTAAAAAATTGATATATATATATATTATAATAAATTAAATATGTCAATTTTTTAGAATATAATTAATAAAATAATTCAAAGTAAAACAAAAAAAAAAAATTAAAAAGCAATTATGAAACTTAGACAATTACTTTTAAAATATGATTAATAAAATAATTCTTATACACTAAAAATATTGATATATACATATAATAAATCAAATATAATAATATATCAAGTTTTAAAATATATGTAATAAAATAATTTTTAAAGGATAAAAAATGTTTCATACTCAGTAAATAAAATAAAATAAATATCAATTTTAAAATATAATTAATAAAATAATTGTGAAATAAAATGAAATAATTATTAATGAATTATATATATACACATATATACATATATATACATATATATATATATATATATAAATATAATATACACACATAATAATTTTTTTAAAAAAATCATTCCTTTTTTAAATATTTTATAACATGTAATAGTTACTTCAAAATTATTTTATTAACTATATTTAAAAAATTCATATATTATAATAAATTAAATATGTCAATTTTTTAAAATATAATTAATAAAATAATTCAAAGTAAAACAAAATTATTTTTTAATCAGAAAAAATTTATTCTATATTTTTAAGAATTTAAATATACAACAGTTTTTAAGAGCAAAATTATACTTTTAATATACAACAATTTTTAAGAATTTAAAAATGTAGAGAATAATTTTTTTAACAAAAAAAAATTATATTAGACATACAATGCACAGCTAACGAGAAGACATAAGGAAGTACGCAACAATCAGTTAATATGAAATTTCTGACATACCATTATTACAGCAGGCATAAGCCATGCAGATGCCCATGCCTTTTTGTAGGCTGGGTAGCCATTGCCATTTATGACAGGCTATACCAAACACAATTGGACTTGAGGTACGTTTAAAAACAAGTGCCACGTAGTGGCAAGTAATTATCTTTAGACTATTGTAATGATACTACTAATAGTAGCAATAATATGTAATATGATCTAATAAATAAGATATATATAGTGTATACAGGATTTTATGATAGATTATACCAAACACGATCTCGAAGTTATGTTCAAAAATAAATGTCACATAGTGTACTCATCTTTATATTATTGTAGTGATAATAGTAATAGTAGCAATAATATGTAATGCACATAAAAAGATCTAATTAATAAGACATATAGTGTATATAGGATTGCACTTTTTGAATCATTGTGGAAATTTGATTCTATGTGGAATTGTACAACTAGAAGAGTATGTTGATATTTTCCAATGGTGCAAACATGTGAGGTCCATTGGGATATGCTCTGATGTTTGAGTGTTGTTCAAACATTATTTTTTGCAAGGGTAGAGAGTGAAAAATGGCTAGTTATAGATTTAGGGTCCATTAGGATATGCTCTATTTTTTGCAAAAATGTCATATAAACTTCTTTGGTGAACTCAGTTTTTACATTCACTTATTTTCTTGAAATAACGGAAAATGGGTTATTTCTTCCGTATGGTTTAAGACATAGAGCAAACCCACTTCACAATCATTTCATTGAAGGGAAACCCTAGAGATCTCAATCTAAAGTATGTTAAGGAGAAAGAGATCTTGCAATAGGGTTGTCCTGAGGTCTGATTGTAAACTAATGAGGGGTTCACCACCAAGCTAGGGCTTGGAAAGACAAATGTGATGCGAATCAAAATGCTTAAACCAAATGCAATGTAATAATGACATAAAAATGCATGAAAATCATAACATAAAGCTGCAAGATGAAATGTGTGCACCTAGAAATTTGAAGAAGGTTGAATGAAGCTTTGAAACACTAAAAAATCCTAAAATTCTGGCCTACTCGAACTCATACACCAGTCTGGATGTATCAATCTCAGATTAGGGTTTCTAGGTAGGAACTGGTTTATGAAAAAAGGGTATCTGAAACTACAAAAATTTGAAAAATTTCCTATAGTGGGACTCATACACCACTTCTGTCATATCAGTCTCATTCCACTCTTTTCAAAAATTCAAAGTTCAAATCTATACTCCAATCTCTGCTCTTCCCTTCCAAACTAATTTCTGGATCTGAATCTGCGAAAAGACCTGCAAAACAAAATATAGACTTGATTTGCTTATGGGGGGTTTTCCTTGGTCATTAAACCTTGATAGAAAATTGAATGTGAATGTGAATATAAACCCTAACCTTAAGTGTGTCTAAGATTAGGAAATCTAAAATGCAATGCAACCCTATTCTAATGTGCAAGAATGAGATGTGTGAATGAAACAAGAAGATCAATAACTCACTTTGAGAGATCTATAATCACTCAAAAGAGCCTTAATAATGCTTATACCTTCCTTAAGCTGAATGTAGAGTGATAATGGAGGATGGAATCACTTAGGAAACAAGTCATTAGCCTTGGCTTGATGGCTAGTTACATCTCCCCAACCTAGAATCCATCATAGTTCACCATAGAAAACCATGATCAACCCTTGACAATGCTAGATCTTGAATGAAAGTGAGCTTGAAGACCTACAAAATATTTTGATGTTGCTCCAAGACCTCAACTTTGCTTGCTTTTGAAACTTGAATGCTCTTATGAAAGAAGGCTTGAAGACTCTTGAATACTTGGATCTTGAAATTGCTCTAAAAATGCTTTCTTAGATGAAATAATGACTTATAAGCTTGCTTATATAGGCATTTACACCTAATTTACTGTTTTTCAGATCTTAAAAGCCGACATCAACCAAAATTTTGAATTAAAAAGTTGATTTTCTTGCTTAAACCCTAAAAAAGTCCCAAATGGGACACATATGCCAGCCCTAGCGTATGGGTCCCAAATGGGACACATATGCCAGCCTTGGTGTATGGGTCCCACCTAGGGGAACTCATATGCCCAAGGTGGCATATAAGTCCCACCCCAGATTTTTGAGGTGGGTTGTTAATTTTTTTTATGTTTTTGATGATTTTGTCAGGTTTTTAGTTGAAATAAGCCTCGAGATCTGAAATAATGGGTCTTAGGGGCCTATTAATGATGAATTAAAGGGTAATCAATGCAAGGGTAGTAAAAAAGGTCCATATTAAATGAGAAATTTTCCTATCTCCAAGAAGGGAGTCTAATTTTTGTCATTACATCTAGCCCCCAATTTAGCACCCATATGACTCTATGTGCATATGTAAGCTAAAGGAATCCAAACAATGAACTTCATTTTAGAAAAGGATACTCATATAGGTTCATTCACAACACGGGAGAATGAAGCCCCCACTATAGCTATCTACAAAACCACAATGTTAGGAACTGCATCCTACAACATGAATTCATTAGTTTCTAAAAAAATCCTCTTATTTAATTTCTTCTAGAAATCAAATATCGAGGGTAGATGTATGCCCCCCCTTGATTCTGCTTGTTTTACAGAGGTGGAATCAAGGTAGTAGTCTAACCATATCGAATTCGATAAGTCATATCATAGGGTTTTTCCAAGTACCATACCACATAATGATAGACATATGATGAGGATGAGAGTGAAATCATGATTTCAATGCAACAAACAGCATCGAAAATGGAGCTCTCTAGCTCTCATTATGTTAAGTTGAATGAAAGACACTTTAAAACCCTAATTTTAACTTATATAAGAGTAAAAAAGTGAATTTATTTCTAATCATTTTGTATTTTACCTTCTTGTAGCTTGACTTTGGTGGAGAGTGACTGAAGATGTCGAGCCGACGAGAGTACGAGCCCCCTAGACTGGATGTCCTATGAGAGTAGGTAGCCCGCAACGAGCTACAGTATCAGGTGAGTTGATTTTTCTGTCTTAGTTTTGTCCTTATGCATTTAAGTTTTGTACGCATTTTTAGGTTGATTTAGGACCCTAGAAGAAAAGTTCGCAAAGCATCTCTTTTTTGGAAAAGTTTCCCCTTTTTCGCAAAGTGTCCCCTTTTTCGCAAAGTGTCCCCTTTTGTCGCGAAGTGTCCCACTTTTTCACAAAGTCTCTCGTTTCTTCATGAAGTGTCCCAAAAGCAAAATAAAGTGTCTAGGACCTTTAGGAAATTGCATTAAAATAATTTTGTCTCACTTTTTAATTGTTTCTGTATAGATTTAAGAGTTTAGAATGCTTATAGAACATATTTTTACCTTTATGTTAGATCTCGTCGAGGTCACGACAATGTCTCAGTGGTAGACAGTTTTTTCATTTATGAGACTTAGCCCCGACACTTTTAGCAGAGGATACATAGATATTAGAGATGACTGGATTGTATTGGGTGTACCTCATTCCCCCCATGAGGTACCATGATGCTATGTTAATGGCCTTAGCAGAGAGGTGGGATGCAAATACGTGCACGTTTCATCTCTTGACAAGCGAGATGACAATCACTTTAGAGGATGTCCATCGCATTCTTCGAGTTTCGATTCAGGGTGAGAGGGTACATTTTCTAGGGTATCAATCATTTCACAAGATGAAATACGACATACAATACTATCTTGGAGGTCTGATTCATGATGACATCATGGGGTCATGGATCGAGCTATCATGGTTGCTATATTCGTGACCTCCACTTGTTGCGTGGATTATGATGTTTATTGTGGCACTAGTACTCGTCCTTGATGGCCAAGGAGCACATATAGAGGGAGGACTAGTTCATATGATTTGATAGATGATAGGGCAAAGGACTGTATATGTCTAGGGGCGCAATATCCTTACACACTTGTACTATGATCTAGGGCGATTTTCATTCCACGAGGTTGACACTATGGTGCATTGTACACTTTTGCAGGTGTGGTGCCTGGAGCAAATCACATGCACTAGGTCGACAATGTTTCCATGGACATTAGCCCTAGGATACCCTCACACATTCAATTACACATTGAGGTGGTTATGGCAGTACAAAGATTTACATTTTTGGAGGGTCGGATTCAACCAACTAGATGAGGAGATCTTATGGAGACCATACCAGCTTATATTGTAGTGGTTGGATGAGACTTGTCAGTTGAGGAGACTATAGATGGAAAGATTTTTGATAGGCAGACATGATTATGTAGTATGACCCTTCTACTACAATCGCATCATGTGATAGTTTGGATAGGTACAAGTACCACTCATGGCACGACCCTTCTTTAGGAGATTAGTACGGAGTGCTCGGAGGCTCGGTGAGACTAGATGATTCACTGCTAATGATGTCATCTATAGTGACTCTGATTACAAGGATCATGATATGCCATCGGTCTATGATGTTGATGATGTCAGTACCACAAATGTGTATGAGGATTGGTGGGCAGCAGCATGACCAACTCTTGTATTCTCGATGGATGAGACAATAGGCTATGCAGGGCCACTCCCATATTAGAGAGATGAGGAGGAGGACATAGCTGAGGAGATAGGGGTCAAGGCTGCAGAATTATTCACGGATGTGATAGATGAGGATTATGATGAGGCTGTAGATATTGATTATGATGGCCAGGAGGAGGAGGAGGAGTTTATGAGTGAGGGGGTGATACAACGGATGAGGATCTAGTGGGCCACGAGTGGAGAGAGCCATCTCCCACTCATGTGACTAGATCATTGTTAGTAGCTATGGCACACACCAATACTTATAGCCATGGAGAGGCTAGCACAACCTCCATTCCTCCTACACACGATGAGGTTAACTTTACACAACCAACCAGAGAGCTAGGTGATGATATTTTATTTATTGTTATGCTTTATGCTAATGTTCATGCTTTATGATTTAATTTTATGTCTATATATATCATGATGTGTACTGATTATATTTATGATTTCTATCTTGTAGGGGATATGAGAGACCTACAAGATCTCTATTGCTAGATTACTGCAAAGATAGTCCCTCTGTTAGTCTACGAGGATGCTACTGATATAGACTATGTGGGTGATCCCACAAAGCTGGTTTACAATTTATGGGAGATTATGATTTTTGCTAAAATCACATATTTTTAGAAAATATAACGATTTAATCCTTAAAAAGTTCCATTTGAAGGATTCCAATTGAAGAGGGTTTGATCAAACCTCCTTGGATAGAACCCCGCTAGTTTTAAACAATACCTATAAGGGAGTCTCCTTTACACCTATCAAAATGCTGATAAAAATCCACTTTTGATTTACCTTTTGGGGGATCAAATGAATTCATTTAAAAATTATTTTTTGAGAGTATGTAGTCCTTATTATAAGCTTCCTAAAAAGTATAATTTTAAATAAATTTAATTTTATTATTATTTAATTTTTTATTTCTTGTGAATGTAGGTTTTTCATTGAAAAGAAAGCTCTATGTTCTACACATGTGGAAAAATAGAAAATTATCAAAAACCAAATTTGAAAAATATCGGTGCACTAGATATTGAAATCCTTGATCCAACAAAAAAATGTAGAATTTTGATATGCATACAAAAAGAGTTATGTTGTATGCAATCCACCTATGTTTGAATTGTAATTGGTTTGACTTTGAAACTTGATTAGGGAAAAAATATTCAATAAAACACTATGAAACCAAATGAAAGCGCTAGATATGATAGTGAAATCTAAATTCGAAAAAATTAGAATTTTATCCTTCATGGAAAAAAAGTTATGTTGTATACGGTGAGCATCACTCCTTAAAATTGGTGTTTACTGAAAAAAATAGTTTTTGAAGATGGAAAAAGAAATGCAATTTGATTCCAAAATTTTTGAAAAAAATATATTTAGAATCTACAGACAAAATGTCATAAATCACTAGTTTGCATCATCTTCAAATTCCTCACGGTTTAGCCACTATAGGTGCCCGAAAGTGAATATTTAGTTAGAAAAAATCAGTTCAGTGTCCATTTTGGACAAAAATTGTAAACCAATATTGTGGGATCACCCATGTGTCCCCACCCATCGTGGAGCAGGACCTAGAGCTATTTGAGTTGTATTTCAAATTGAGGGCAGCATATGAGGGTTTTAGGAGGTGCACCAACCGAGCCGAGGCTGCCTATGAGGAGGCTCAGTCATCTCAAGCCCCAGTAGAGGTTGAGAGAATCCATGCAGAAGTAGCCAGGCTATAGGCAAAGAGAGACTACCTAGCGGAGGATCGTCAAGAGGCCCTTGGACGAGTATAGGGTCTATAGTATGCTCTGGATGTATTTTCCAGTTCACGATCATGATCACGATCACATACCACCGTCTCTCAACGGACTACCTCTAGATAGATGTGAGCACCAGATCTCAAGGGATCTGGTAGTCACATACCATAGCAATATTGTATATATTGATGACATGTACTAAATTTTTTTATGTGTATATATATGATCATTTGATGTTTTGTTATTTATGTTTGTATGTTTAATGTTAAATGGCAATGTGATTGATCAAATAATTTTTATAAGACTATTTAATAAATGTCTCTATGATTTAACATGTTTTATGTGATCTAATTAAAACTTATTCTAGTTTCTCTTAGATGCAACATTTTGATTAAGTATGTTATGTTAAATTAAATGCACCTATGATCTAATTAAATAACATTAAATGCATATAAGGATCTAATCTAACATAACACACTGGATGATCTTGAATAGCATGAAACCTAAAGTAATAATTTAAATAATCACTTTAGCATCCAAGACACACAAATAATTGTTTGTCAAGAACAAAGCAATGCAAGAGCACATAGAATGTCATCTATTAACTCTATCACCATTTCTTTATCATTTACACTATTTAAGAAGATTAGACGTTGTACTGGTGCAAATGTGCGGCATTTATAGGTTCTTTAAGAGGCATGCCATCTATTTTTGTTAATGTATATGCTCCAAATCCATAATTTTCATCAATTACATAAGGGCCTAACCAATTAGGGTTGAACTTTCCTTTTTCTATCGGGTTAGCATTTACATTACCTTGATTCTTGCATAACACCAAATTGCCTTTATGAAACAAACAAGCTATGACATTATCATTGTATCTAAACTGCATTCTTTTAGAATAAGCCTGAAGGTGCTCAAAAGTGTTGATGCGTTGTTCGTCGAGCATTTAAAGCTGATGCAACCGTTGTTCCTTGTAAGTATTGTCATCAATAACTCCTTGAAGAGTGATTCTTAATGAAGGGTTCTCTAACTCGAAGGGCATTATTGCCTCGGTTCCGTAGATGAGGTTATAAGGGGCATTCCTAGTTGATGCTCTAACATTCGTATGATAGGACCATAATGCATATGTTAGCTGCGTGTGCCAATCTTTATTGTGTTTTCTTACTATTTTCCTTAGGATTTGCTTGAGGGTTATATTAGTTGATTCTGCTTGACCATTAGATTGTGGGTAGTAAGGTGTCAAAAATTGATGTTGTATGTTAAACGTTTCTAAGAACTTCTTCACATCCATATTTTTAAATGGTGTCCCATTGTCCAAAACTAAAGTGGAAGGAAGTTCAAAGCGAGCAATAATGTGTTCCAATATGAAACGACAAATTACATCGACATTTGCCGAATGAAGGGGAATTGCTTCCACCCACTTCATGAAATAATATGTTGCAATAATTATAAATGTATGTCCGATAGAGGAGGGAGGTGATTTTTTTTGCAATGATGTCAAGCCCCACACTAAGAAAGGCCAAATAGGGACTTGTGCGTGAAGTTCAAAAGAAGAAGCGTGAATCAATATGCTATGTTCTTGACATTTGTGGCATTTCTTAACGTATGCAAAGCAATCTTGTTCCATGTTTCTCCAATAATATCCTATACAAATTAACTTTTGCACTAATGATCTTCCTCCAAAATGTCCTTCATAAGCACCTGAATGAGCTTCCTCAAGTGCTATGGGGATTTCGGATTTTTTAAGGCATCTAAGCAAGAGACCATTAAAGGATCTCTGATACAATACATTTGCAAGAATTATATACTTAGATGCAAGTTTATGAAGGTGGGCTCTAGTATTCTTAGTTGTCAGCTCAGGAAAGGTACCAATTTTTAGATAATCAAATATCGACGCATACCATTCTCTAGAGCTTTCTATGGTGACTGCTAATTTCTCATTTGTTTTATGTTCAATCGATAGTTTCATAATTGTGTGGATGATAAATGTGAAATCTTTTGAAGTATCTTGAGTGGATATTAGAAAAGTTGTGTTCACCATTGCATCTACATGCCTATTATTTTTTTGTGGGATGTTATCAATGGTAAACAAATCAAACTTCTCTAACAAATTCATCGTGAGATCCTTGTATTTTGATAATTTTTCATGCTTCACTTGATATGTTCCATTTATTTGTTTAATGATTAATTGTGAATCACCAAATATTTTAATGTCTTGGGCTCCTAGAGTTAAAGCGACGTGTAATCCATAAATTAACGCTTCATACTCTACAGTATTGTTCATGCCTAGGAAATTTAGCTGATATGATAAGGGAATAGGTTTTCCTTCAGACGAAGCTATTATAACTCCTCTGTTGGAGCCTGTTCTACACTTGGATCCATCAAAATATAATTCCCATGTATTTTCATGTTCCTGAATAGTCAACACACTCTCATTAGGAAATGCTTCTTCATTAGGTAATGCTAGGTGAGAAGGAGTGTCAAATAACTGGTCAGTCAAGGCTTGTCCTTTGATTGATTTTTGTGAAACAAACTTAAGGTCAAACTCAGTCAACAACATAACCCATTTAGCTAAGCGTCCTGATAAATCTATTTTAGCAAAACGATGTTTTAAAGGATAGAATTTTGTTATCACATGTATTTCAGCATTCAATAAGTAATGCCACAACTTACTAGTAGTGAACATAAGAGCCAAAAATTGTTTCTCTATCATTTTGTATCATTTATTGTAATCAATCAAAGTTCAACTAATGTAATAAATGAGATGTTCTTTACCGTTTTCATCTTGTTGAGCCAACAATATTGCAAGAGCATGGGTTGATGTTGTTGTATATATGATGAATGGTTTATCTTGCATAGCAGGTTGTAAAATAGGTGGAGTAGCAAGGAAATCTTTAAAATTCTCAAAAGCTTGTTTACAATCCTCGTTCCAATTAAACTGAACTTCCTTCTTAAGGAGATGTGTGAATGGTAATGTTCGATCCGCTAAGGATGCTACGAAATGTTGGATAGCCTAAATTCTTCCTTGTAAAGTGTGTAATTGAGAGATGTTTCTAGGAGGTGGCATGTTAACTATAGCATCAATTTTCTTTGTGTCCACCTCAATGCCTCTGTGAGATACGATAAAACCTAGAATTTTTCCACTATCTACACCAAAGACACACTTTTTTGGATTCAATCTCATGTTGTATTTTCGCATTTTCTCAAAGATTTTTTTAAGGACATTTACATTGTCTTGTCTTGTTAGAGATTTGGCTACAATATCATCAACATAGTCTTCCAAAATCTTATGTATGTAATCATGGAATATTAATGTCATAGCTCGTTGATATGTTGCGCTCGCATTCTTCAATCCAAAATCCATCATTACCCAACAAAATGTTCCCCAAGTTGTTGTAAATATTTTTTTATATTGGTCTTGAGGGTTAATAAAGATTTGATTATATCCCAAAAATCCATCCATGAATGACAAAAAAGCATGTCCCGCAGTCAAGTCTACTATCATGTCGATATTAGGAAGGGGAAAGTAGTCTTTTAAAGATGCTTTATTTAAATCGTGAAAGTCTGTACACATCCTAATACGATTGCCTGGTTTTGTGAATGCAATAATTTTTGAGATCCAAGGAGAATAATATAGAGGTCTTATAAAACCAGCCTCAAGGAGCTTTTCAATCTCGGCCTTAACTAATAAGGCTATCTTAGGGTTCATCTTTTGAATCTTTTATCTAATAGGTAAATAGCATTTTTAGCGAGGACTATATTGTGTGTTACAATCTTAGGGTCAATTCCCAACATATCCAAATAGGTCCAAGTGAAAATTTTGGGAAAGTCATGAAGTAAAGTTGCATGGTCCTCCTATTCTTCATCATCAAGGCACTTTCCCATCTTAATCACTTTTTCGTCATTGTTAACATCCATTTGTATGTCCATGGTATCTCCCAAAGGAAGTGCATTTTGTTTTGGAAATAAAGGGGTGTATTCTTCTTTGTTTATGTTGATCTTGCTACTTTCCTCTTCTCCGACTCTTTGCTCGATACTAATCATAGCACATTTAACCCATTTCTTTTTAGGAGTAAATAATTTTTCATAAACTCCTAGCATTTCTTTCAAGGTTTCATCATCTTTGAAAAACTCCAATGATGCTTCACAAGTTGTATCAATCAATTCTAGATGCTCCAAGGTGAGAGTTTTTTTAGGATTACACATGATGGTGTTAATGTTTAGGGAGGGTCTTTTTGTTGCTTGTGTAATCTTAGAAGGGCAATATCCCAAACCACTTTTTGTTTCTTGTGTACTAGGTTCTATAGGAACACGAATACCTTGTTCTTTCTTCCCGCATCCTTTTCCACTGTAACCATGTTGTTTCATGAACTCATAGCATTTCCATAAATTC
This sequence comes from Sequoiadendron giganteum, assembly GCA_007115665.2. Classification (NCBI taxonomy): domain Eukaryota; kingdom Viridiplantae; phylum Streptophyta; class Pinopsida; order Cupressales; family Cupressaceae; genus Sequoiadendron; species Sequoiadendron giganteum. The sequence continues at coordinate 108,582,706 of CM021104.1, read as the reverse complement.
TTTCCATTTCTTTCAGGTTTGGTGGTTGTTAATAATCTATCTCATCAAATTTTACATTGTATAACTTGTGTCTTCTACTATAGTAGATGAGGTAGATGCTTGCGAGTGTTCTTCTGAATTCTGCGCTGACATCACCATTATTTGTTTTTACTTTTTATCTTCTTTACTGATTATGTATTCTCCCATAAACAAGGGTGTGAACTCTAAGGAACCCCAATCATCATCCAATAATTTTGACATTGTTTCAATCTCTTGTTTTTTCTCTTTCAGAGGTTCTATGTTTGATGTTGGAATTAATGTTTTTAGAGCAATTATCACTCCTTTTTCAACTTGTAATAAAATTTCAAGCTCGAGGTCTATTTCAACTTGGTATACCTTATTATTATAGACATACTTCATGATACAATGAAGATTCGAAGGCACCACATGCATCTCATGAATCCAAGGTCTTCCTAAAAGAAGATTGTATGAAAGTTCATGAGGCATAACATGAATAGGAGTTTTGAAGGTGGCCTTTCCAACTGTAAAGGTAAAGTAATCACACCATGTGGTTGCTTTCCTACATTGTCAAATCCTCGAATCGATAAGGAAATAGGCTCAATTTTTAATCTATCCACGCCAATTTGATCTAGAAGATTCACACTACACACATTAAGAGTGGACCCATTATTGAAAAGGGTTCTTTTTATTCTCGTTCTATTGAATTTGGCTATTATCATGAAGGCACCATGTTTCTTTCTCATCTCCAAGGGAGGGAGCTCATGTTGGAGAAAAGTAATTTGTCTACATTAATTGTACTCATTCCTTCAATTAAGGTTGCCACATAAATTGAATTTGTATTAGGGGGATCACAACTAGTTGTAAGGATGTTTGAAGCATGGTGTGATAATTAGTTGAGTTGTCAATCAAATCCCATAGGGATATTTTTGCGGGAGTATTCTTAAGTTGTTCAACAAGATCATACTCCTTTTCACTATTTGATGGCAAACGAGGGGCACTAGGCAAGATGGAGTTGGGTAAAGGTAAGGATGTTGGGGTTGTTTGTCTTGGTTGTGGATTGTTTCTAGTGTTATATGTATGATCAATGGTATTTTGTTACTATTGGTTCCTAATCAGATTCTTCTGCTAGACATTAAGAATTTTAGGAATCTCGTGGTTCATAAGCTAGTAGGAAAATGAGATCTAATACCACTATATTAACCCATGCTATATTTTAGGAAAATAATTTTAATAAATTTAAAATATTAAATGGCAATCATACAAACCCTAAAATTCATAACTATGGTTACCCACAACCATAACCTTACAAAAACCTAGAAAATATCAATATTTGCATAATATTATTATCCAACCTAAATATTGTTCATACTTCCTTAATTTAACCCTAAAATTGAAAACTCTAGCAAGTACTAATCGATTCTATTAGTTATTGCCTTAATGGTGGTTATAGTACAAAAATTACACTCATGAAATCTAGAAGTGTCATGCAGATTCATTGTTTCCATTATCAGCCACCATGAAAGTTCAATCATGTCCTCTATGTAAGTCCACCTTGACTAGCAAAAGGTTTTCATCACATGACCTCCCAAATCTATAAGTTTTTATTCTCACATATGATAGAACAATAATTGTTCCTTGTGATATAAATTAGGCTTTTTGGTGGTTTCCTTGAATATGCCTTTTCCATCCATTTCTACAATTTTAAGATGCCTAGACGGACCATCAAAATCCCCATAGTGGCCTCTATCCTAGGTTTGGTATGCAGGAATGGCTTCTCATACCAATAGGTCATTGTTTGCTTTACATTAAGTTGGATATGGTGTCCTATACAAAAATGGGCTTGGAAGGTGTGGAAGTAGGTCCCCTACAACTTGTAACTATACTTAGCGATTATGGTGAGGAGTTCCTTTGGGGTCAAAACTTGATTTATTGCATAAATGGTGATTGTTGGCTCCCTTGTCACTTGCTCCACTAGGCGTCCATGCAATTTGATTTTAATGGTATTGGGATGAATGGTACTATGAGGTGGAAGCCTATAGGGAGGTGTATTAGGATTTCATGCATTAATATTACTCTCCTCATGTAGGGTGGTAGGTAGAGAAGGACGATAACAATTTGTGGGAATGTAGAGGTTTGAAGGTTGAGGTTATCAAAGGTGCATGGTGGCATGTAGAACTCTATAGTCTTGATAAAGAGAAAAATGGAAACAAGGAATGGTCAAAAGGCATGAAAGCAAAGTGAAGTATGAAATCTTGATAGAAATAAAGATAGAAGAAAATATGAGAAGGGAGCCATATCAAGAAGGATAACCCTACCAATTCAACCACTTGTACACAAAATCATTATCCTTCCCATGCCTTCATACTCAAGATCAATGAGGGACTTAGGTTGCATTTGTGAGATTAAAAGGGGAATAGTCTATATACAAAATAGGATCACAAAAAGCATGGGAGTCATGGCGGGAATTTCATTCCATTACATGAGTTACATGGAAAAGGGACATGAAAATCACAGGCCCTTGTGTTCATTTTCTTCCATGACCCTTTCCATCACCTTGTACAAACCATGTTTCTTGACTTACCCATTAGGAACAAATTTATAACAATTTATCATATCAAGTTTGTTAGATTTAGGATAAAAAATGAAAGCAATCAGAAAATGCAACGCATAAGACAATGAACACAACAAGATACCCTAGGAAAACCCTCCTACTCGAGGGAGAAAAACCCAGAAAATATATCTCTTATATATTGAAGGAATAAGAGCAAAAATCTTCTTACAACTCAGGCCCAACACAATGTTGAATTTGATACAATGAATAATAGCACCTCTCTTAGATGCAAAGATACAAATGAATATGTTTCTCCTTGAAATCAGTCTGCTGCTGCAAAATGATGATCTATTGCTACAAGTATGGACTTCTTCTAGGAATGTGAATTATGATGAATGAACTTGATAATCAAATGAATTATCATCACCTTGTATTTATACAAAACTAGGTGACAGTGACTCTTCATAAAATTATTATATATAGCAAGTCCGACTTGCCTTGGTATTATTTATCCATCATTTTTAAATTTGAGAGAAAGATATCTCCAACTACTATAACATCAACAAAGTCAAGTGATTCCTCTCTCTTAAGTGTAGAAATTATAATATTACACATTAGGTAAGTGCATGGATCTGTGACACAATTTTGGCTCTTAAGATGCCACTCTTTTTTTTTTTTCTGAAATCAACAAAATCTGATTTGCACGAGAAAATGAAGATAGTTACGCTCAAAATTTCAAGATGTAGTAAGAACAAAAGTTGAAGTGATTCAAGTCTAGTTTCTAAGCTACTAATTCTTTTTGAAATTAATGAAGATTAAGGGTCTCAAAAAGGGGGGGGAAATAGGCCTTGTTTTTATAAAAAAATAGCATAGCGCCTGAGGGTTGCCCCCTTTTTGATTAATTTTTTTTAAGAATTTCAAAAATCCCAATGGTTGGAAATTAGCTAACACCATGTAGTTTATCCTCATTTTTCGGATAATTTTTTAATGAATATATAATATTTTATGAATTTTGAAAGTGGACACATCTTGAAAAGCTATAATTTGAGCGTGCTCCCCCTAATATTTTTGAAAACTAATCGTAATTTTTTTTTTTTTTCATCATGTGTAGAATGGAGTCTAGTTTTAAAAATGTAATTTTTTTCACATTTCGATGAATGAGTAAAAATCTATCCTAAAACTAGCACATGTTTTTTTTTTACCAAAAATGGAGGCATTTACAATAGAAGCTATGGATCAAAACCTTAACTGAATCAAAAAAAATAAAAATTATATATTTAGATAGCTAAGAGAGAGGTTAAAGCCATCATGATTTTCTTATAAACTTGCATTGAAATATGTGCAAACAATATGGTGAGCATGAACAAAAATGTGAGGAAATTTGGAAAATCTTGTCAATTAACAGATCCAAATGGCACATCACATTTGACGAGTGCCAAATTTGGCATGCACCAAATGTGATGTCATTTGGTGAGTGCCAAATTTGGCACTTGCCAATGACCTGCTTTGAACAAAACCTTAATTTCCCCTCTCTTTGGTTGATGACTTTGATAATGCTTAGAGTGCACAGTTTATGATCGTAGATGGATAGTTGAGGTTTTACCTTTCATATGCTCTCTAACTCGTTACCCTAACTGGATAACTCTCTATCCCTATGAAGTCTCTCTCTTAGGTCTCAGTCCCTCCCTCGCTACCTAGACTACTTTGTCTCACTCCAATCCCCTCTCTTAGGTCTTGGTCCCTCCCACCTAGGTACCTAAATAAATCTATCTCACTCCAACCCCCTTTCTCACCCTCCTCTCTCTCTCCCCCTCTGGTCTTTTTGTCTCTCTCACTCCATCTCCCTCTCTTAGGTTGTTATCTTTCTCTCTCTATCTCTCTATCTCTCTCTCTCTCAAGTCTCTCCCTCCTACCCCTCTCCCTCTCTTAGGTCTCTCACTCACTCCCTCTATCTCTCTCCCATTACCTCTCGCTCACTCACTTTATCTCTCTCCCCCTCTCTCTCTCACTCTATGTCAGGTATCTCCCTCCCCCCTCTCTCTCTCTCTCACACACACACACACTCCCTCTCTCTCTCTCCCACTCCCTCTCTCTCACTCCCTCTATCTCTCTCCCACTCTCTCAGGTCTCTCCCTCCCACCCCCTTTCCCTCTCTCTCTCTCTCAATAATCTCCCTCCTACCCTTTCTCTCTCAAGTCTCTCCCTCCCAGCCCCTCTCCCTCTCTCTCTCTCACTCCCTCTATCTCTCTCCCACTCTGAATCTCTCTCCCTCTCTCTCAAGTCTCTCCCTCCCACCCCCTCTCCCTCTCTCTCTCTCAAGTATCTTCATCCTACTCCC
>CM021104.1:108417682-108577717 GCA_007115665.2 Sequoiadendron giganteum | reverse complement strand
TCTCTTAGGTCTCTCCCTCCCTCTCTCTTTCTCTCAAGTCTCTCCCTCCTACCCCCTCTCCCCTTCTCGGGTCTCTCTCTCATTCACTCTCGCTGACTCCCTCTATCTCTATCCCACTCCTCTCTCTCACTCCCTCTATATCTCCCTATGTCTCTCTCACTCCCTTTATCTCTCTCTCATCCCTTTATCTCCCACTTCCTCTCTCTCTCTCCCTCCCTCTTTCTCCCCCTCTCAGGTAGGAGGGAGAGACTTGAGAGAGAGTGAGAGGGAGTGAGAGAGAAATAGGGTTGAGGGCTTAGGGTTGAGTGTTCAGTGTTTAATGTTTAAGGGTTGAGGGATTAGGTTTGAGGGTAGAGGGTATTGGGTTGAGGGTAGAGGGTAGAGGGTTCAAGGGTTTAGGGTTTGAGGGTTGAGGGTTGAGGGTTTAGCATTGAGTGTTTAAGGGTTTAAGGATTGAGGGTATAGGGTTGAGGGATTAGGGTAGAGATGGAGGAATGGATGGAGAGAGAGATGGAGGGAGAAGTGGGATAGAGAGAATGAGAGAAGAGGAGGGAGGGATAGAGATAGATGAGGATTGACAGTCTAATGTTTAGGTTAGAGGGTTGATAATTGAGGGCATAGGGTTGAGGATAGATAGTTTAAGGGTTTAGGGTTTACAATTTAAGGGAAGAGGGTTTAAGGGTTAAGGGTAGAGGGTTGAGGGTTTTAGGGTTTAAGGGTTGACGGTAGAGGGTAGAGGGTTTAGGGTTTAGGGATTAAGGGTTAAGCGTAGAGGGTTTAGGGATTATGATTTACGGTTTAAGGGTAGATGGTGTAGGGTTGAGAGAGAGAGGGGGGTAGAGGGTAGAGGGTTTAGGTTTTAAGGGTTTAGGGTTTAGGGTTTAGGGTTTAAGGTTAGAGGTTTTAAGGGTTTAGGGTAGATGGTAGAGGGTTTAAGGGTTAAGGGTATAGGGTATAGGGTACAAGGTCAGTTTAAGGGTTGAGGGTTGAGGGTTGAGGGTTGAAGGTTTAGGGTTTAAGGGTTGATGGATTAAGGGTTGAGGGTTGATGGATTTTGTTAGGTCCCATTACTTTAGAAGATAAAACATCAATATATCGATCGGGTAGTGTCCAAGGTTGTTTGCAATAGAAGGAAAATTAACTAATTCTTTTAGATTTCTTGGTTTCTTAGGGTAATTGGAGCTAATTTTAATCTAAGGTCGTCTAACTAGTTAACTGAAAACAATTTATCTAAAGAAAGATAGAAATATTTAAACTAGAAAGCAAAAGATAACTAATCTAGAAAACATGATAACTAAACTAGAAAGCACAAAAATGATTAAACTAAGGAGCAGGTAAACTAAAGAAGTAGAAAATCTTGTAAACAATCCATGAAACATCTTATTAATAACAGTAACAGTTCTAACAGTTAACAATAAGTAACTATGGAAATGAGAAACAATGAGTGCTCTAAAACTTCAAACTCAAAAATGACAGACTTAACAACTTCCTAAAAAATTATTGTCCATGCAGTAAAAACAATAGAAAGGAAAGTACTCATCTATTTAATCTATCCTCCCACGAGTGGCCAACTCACGAGTTCCTATCTTCTCAGGTCACATGTACGAAGTAATTGAAATCTCTTCCATTAAAATTAATTTCCATCCATAATTTCAACAACTCAGAGAGTGATATGTAATAGTTCTTTATTCATATATATCAAAAAATACATCGACAACATAATAGTACTATTATGCATTGTCTTTTCCTTCTAAAGATTACATATTTATAGAAAATTCCTAACTAAATCCTATATTTCAAATGGCTTAGATTACCATTGAAAAAGTTTGCAACAGATTGTAAAAAAACTTTATGTCTTTAAATGCCCATTACATAAATATTAAATAGGCTTGAGTAGAGCCATGGAGTCTTTAAACTTTAAAACATAACAAAAATTTGACTAAAAGAAATTATGATTTCCGTCCATCGTCCTAAAGTTCTGGAGCATGTTCCTAGCGCATGTCTTCAATCTATTCTGGAGCTCGTTCTAGTTGGACACTTTTGACTTGTTTTATGGTGATTGTTTATTATCCTACAAAACACTTAAAACTACCCATTTAATCTGCATTAGTAAGATATTTCAATAAATCACAAGAAATAAACTTTGTACTATTTTCTCAAAAGATAAGCAATTTCATTATTCCTAAAGTTTAAGTAATTGGCAGAGAATAGGTATTTTGCATATATGAGGAATGTTTTTATTATTTTATTATGATGAGGTTATTTTTACCTCATTACTTCCTCCCCTTCCCTAATTTCTAGCAGGTCCTCCTACCCTCTGTTGTGACTCCTACCCTCCTTCTTTGTTCAATTACTCATATTTAGCACTAATATCATACAAATCATCTGCTATTTTATCCATCCTTTCAGGTTCATCTGCCTTGGTGATAAGTGACTCCTTTTCTCCACATGTTGAAGACTCCATTAACCTAATTTGTATTGACATGAAAAGCAGGTGGTGGAAAGAGCAACAAGGGAGTTTTTTACCTCATCCCTATCCAATCTGTTTTGAGATCCTTCAATATTTTTGCCAAGGTATCTGCTCTTTTGTAGGACCACTTGATGTTAAGAGGGGATATCACTTCTCTTTTCTTCAAGTATGTTGGTAGTGGGGTGTATCTTTCTTCATAGGCATGCCAATCCCTATCAATCAATTTTGGCCCTTGTTCTATGAAATGATTGTGGCATAGGCAGAGGTTTTCATCATATGTCCAATTCATGGCTTCATCCACTTTAACAGCTAAAAATTTTTCTTTGAAAGCTGCAGGTTTCCTGTTGGGATGTCTCATTTGAAGACCCACATTTTTCTCTGCCTGGGAATATTCTCTGGTGCGTTCTTGCCAATGCATTTGATTACGCATAGTAGATAACAAAGATCTCAATTGCACTTCCCCAACAAAAAGATTAAATAAGAAATTAGTATGGTTTTCCAACAGTAAATTATGAACAAAAAAATCGTATAACATGTCTTGTTGTTTAGGAGTTGATTCTAAAAACACTTAAAAAAATTCTCTATCATCAGGGTCATGTGGCTGATTATGATATATTGTCAAAAATTTCCATCTTAACAGTTGTTCATTTAAAAACATAGAATATAGCCTTGATGGTCTCCTACATGTTAATATAAATTCTCCTATTTGGCATGCATCTTGTTTTGCCCTATAGACCCTGTCAAATGATTCTTTCAATAATACCAACTCCTTTTTCAACCTAAAATTCTCAATCTTAGCATCCTTCAAGAAATAGCATCGTTTCATCCATTTCATTAATAATGGGGGAATTCAAACTTGGAACCATTCAATTATAGTTGGTTCAGTTTGAGTTCCCTTTGATTCAATTATTGGTTTATTGATGCTTTCTTGCAAATCCTGTTCCAGTTCCACAATCCTACTGAGAGAAGCATTTAATTCTTCATTTTTTTTGTTCTTTTTCTCTTCGAAGGTTTGAAAAAACTGTATGAAATTGTTTCTCAAACTTTCAATTTGTTTGTCCCTATCAGACAGATTATCATTATATGTATTATTTTCTTGATTCAATCTTTGAATTTGTTTTTGCAATTCATCAATAGATGTATCCTTCTTTTCTAACTGCAATGTCAAATTTTGAATCTCCTAATCTCTCTTTTCTATTATTGCAATGTGTACTGCTATTTCTTCTTGTTGTTGTACAACATGTTCTTCATTTTTCTGCAACTGATTTCTTAATTCAACAATATCCAACTTTAACTTTTCTAGCTCTGCACTAACACTATCATTTTTAGTTGTTTCAATAACCTTATTCACAATGGGAAATAAATTTTCTAAAACATTATCCTCAACCTCCATAAAAGGTGGAGATTGCTCCCTCTCCTCTTTTTGTATTTCTTCATTAGGGGCCTTTTCCTCTTGTCCCATGTGGAAAGTTATTTCTTCTACTCCTATTCCTGAAAACTAACAATATTGCTCCCTTGTTCCCATTATTTCTATTTCATCAATAGGGTTGCCAATTCCTATTGATTTTTTTTTTTTTCTCATCTTCTTTTCCTTTGATGTACTCCCTATGTCTTGAATTGGGGTTTATGTAGACTCGGAGGACAATCTCTCGCTTCTTCTTAAGGGAGGAATGATCTAAAAAGTAACAATTAATCTTTTCTTCCTTTTCCTAGAGGGAACTTTTCTACATATGTATGAATAATATCAATATCCCCTGTCTAGTCTGGAGTTTTCAATTCATTGGCCAAAGGTTCCAGCTCTTCATCACCGAGGGTTGTGGGAATTTGAGCTTCAAGAGCTCTTAAGGTCTTAGGGGAGGTTCCTCTGGAAGGTGAAGCCTTTTGTTTGGAGGATTCCCCTTCTTCTAATTTTCTTTTGGGCACAGACTTTTCAAATTTCCAAAGAAAATTTTCCCACTTATTTTTAGGTTTCTTTTGAAAATGATATTTGCAGATTAATTGAATTAACCCATGGTGTTTGAACGGACCTGAACCAATTTTATATCTTTTTATGGAGGAGATAACATATTCACTCAAGAAATAAGGAAAATTGACCCTAAGGGCATGGTTCTCTTTCCCATGACGCAAGTGTATAAGCATACAAAATTCAGGTCCTACCACAGTAGTAAGTTGGCCTTCACAAGTAAAATATTTTATGATCCATGCAACAACTGTTCCACAGGGTTCTAATATGGAAGTCCTTTGAAACACTTTGTTCTTTCCTCTAGTACTAATAACTATCATGGGCTGAGGGTCTCCCTCTCTAAGAAATAATTTTGATAACTTTTGATATGTAATTTGAGAAGTTTCAGATAATTTAATACTATAATTATCTAAACTAGAGAGGTGAGAAATGACTTTCGGACTCACCTGAAAATGCTTCCCATGTAGTATTACTTGGCCATTGGAATAATTTTCTACAAATGCATTCACCAACGACTCATTATATCCCTTGAACCTTTTGATAAAATCCAACCATCCCACTTCTTGAAACAAATTAGAAATATTGCTCAATCCCAGTAATTTATCCGCTGAGGTCAGATCTGATTTCTTTTTCGCACCACCCATTTTCTATCTCTGCTCTTTATTTCGCTGGAAACAAATTCAATAGTGCAAGAAGCTTGTGTGAAATTATTTTGAAGAAATAATCGAGGAATGATTATTTATTTGTCTTTATTTAAAACCTTTTTGCTCAATGATGATAATTTGCATGGAGGATTGTGAAAAGAGTGTCATACTACTAGTTAATCAATGAGTGGCTCAAGTTACTAAATTAGGAAGGGAGAAACTCGTGCCAATTAATTACACTTTATTCAAAAATAACTACTTACTTAAGCGAAAATGTGTACTTACTTGCATTCTATGATTGCATGAAGATTATGTACCTTTGCCAATTTAACAGGATGATGGAATGGTGTTGGTTAAGGTGACAACATATTTATTATGGCATGAGTGAAGCAGCTTGTGAATGACAAAGTCATAAATGAGGATAGGTTGTCATAATGACTCGTATTTATGATGACAAGATGGCAAAAATTGTAACTACACTAAGTGTGGGTATTGATGTAACAACTTAAAAAAAACTTAGAAAGGAGGTGTGTGTACATGAGTTTGACAAATCAAAACATCTAAAAGAAATTTAAATTTTGTGGAAAAGGTGGGTAGAATGAAAATGGATAATTTTTGGAGCACGCTTATGAACACGCGCTCGAAACAAGTGAATAAGTTATGAAGAATGCTGATGAGAACACACTTGAAACTAGTGAATAAGTTCTAGAGCACACTCATGAGGCATGCATTTGAAATGAAGAAGGTGGATAAATTATGGAGCATTGTCGAAAGATGCAGCTGAAGTAGCAACCGAAGGAAGACTCCAGAGCACCATTGAAAGATGCACCTGGAGCAACAACTGAAGGAAGATTCTAGAGCATCATTGAAATATGAAACCAGAGCAACAACCAAAGGAAGATTCCAAAGCATCGTCGAAAGATGCTACCGAAAAGAAGAGAAATGGATGTATGAATGAACTTTGAACTTCTGGAGCTTTTCTCGACCAATCATCATTAAGTTTTGGAGCATGACCATAATTAGGCTCAGAATTTTCAGACCATCGCTATGACTGAAGGTAAGTTCTAGACCATTTGAAGTACCTGAACTAACAAGATTTGGAGCATCGTAGCTAGGTGCTCCGGAAGTTGTTTTTAATTTATAAGAAGTCCTGCAAAATGAAAACATAATTTAGCCAAGTACAAAGGAATATGAATTAATGAAGAATGCTTTGAAACAAATTTGTACACATGCCTTTTTATTACAATTTTTCAGAGATTTTTATTTTTGATATGCAAGGTTTATATTGAATTCATTGGATTTTCCCATGCATTTCTACCAATTTTGTAAATTCCTTCCTGTTGAAAGGTTTTTGGTAGATACGTAGGCGATGACCATTTCCCAAGAGAGTTCATGTATCACCATCAATGGGTTTCAGCTGAACTATGCCATTCGAAAATACCTCAAAAATTTTATATAGACTCAGCCAATGAGTTATGAGTTTCCCTTAGTGATCTTTATATCTAGAATCGAATTGCAAGGCCCAATCACCATTATGGAACTCTCTTTCTTTAATGTGCTTGTCATTCCAAAATTTTCATTGTTGTTGAACCAACTCAGTTTGATGGACAACATCTAGATGAAGCTCATCCAACTCGCTTAACTGCAAAACTCACTCCACTTGGGCTCGTTTCAGATCTAGGACTAGCTCCATAGCTATTCTTACAGTTTGAAGTTCAAACTCAATGGGAAAGAGAGGTTTCTTCCCAAACACAAGCTCATAGTGGCTAAATCTACTTGTAGATTTTCATGTTGTGTTGTAAGCCCAAACCGCTTCAGGAAAATTCCTAGCACAATCTCTCCTCCCTAAAGAAATCATTTTCGTCAATATGTTCTCTAACTTCCTATTAGTCACCTCCACCTGACCGTTTGCATGTGGGTGATAAGGAGATGATTTCTTATGACTCACTTGAAAATGGTTTGTAAATGCCAAGAGAACTTTGGACATGAATTGGGGTCCTTGGTTTGTGACAATGGTTCTAGGAGCTCCAAATCGAAGAAAGATCCTATTATAGAGGAAGTCAACGACTTGTTCCTCTCTAGCAACTTGAAGGGCTTATACTTTTTCCCATTTAGTCAAGTAATCTATGCAAACTAGTATGTATTCTTTCCCTTGAGAGGAAGGATCTATGGGACCAATAAATTCTAGTCCCCACTTCTTGAATGGTTCAAGAACTACTTGTGGTTGCAAAGGAATTTCCACATAAGTTGTTGGTCTTCCTACTCTTTGACATTCATTGCAACGATGAACATAATTTTTGACATATTTATGCATTGAAGGCCAATAATATCCCGCACCCAAGATTTTATGAGAAGTTCTTTTTGCAGAATAATGACCCCCAAAAGGATCATCATGACAGGCTTTAAGGATACTATAAGTTTCATTTTCCCTGACACATAGTCTCAAGACCATATCCGGCCTAGAACGAAATAATATTGTACCAATCCATTTAAATGGAACACTCTCTCTAATAAGTTGCTTCCTTTGTTTTGATGTAAAACCAGGTGGTATTTCTGAGGTGGCTAAATAGTTGGCAATGTTAGTGAACCAAGGGGTCTTTGTAGAGATTGCAAATAGATTTTCATCTGGAAACTCATCTTGCACAGTTGCACAGTCACCCTCTTCTTGTTTGATTCAAGACAAAAATTCTGCCACTATATTAAATTTCCCTGGCTTGTCAAGTATTGTTACATTGAACTCCTAAAGGAGTAGTAACCACCTCATTATCCGTCCATTTACAATAGGTTTATTCATCAGATATTTAACATCTGAATGGTCTTTATAAACAATAACTTTATACCCTGTAATGTAATGGTGAAATTTTATAATGGCATCTACCATAGCCAAGAATTCTTTTTCTATCATTGTGTAGTTCCTCTCATCAGATGTCAGGTTTTTACTAATGAAATATATGGCATATTTACCCCCATTCTCATCTTCTTGCCCCAATACTGCACCAATTGTGTCATCCGAAGCATCGACATAAATGTGGAACAAAAGATTCCAATTTGGCCCACACAGTACGGGAGCAAAGACAAGCTTCTCCTTTACTGTTTCAAATGATAGTTGACACTGAGGTGTCCAGTTAAACTCCACATCTTTCTGGAGAAGAGAAAACATAGGGGCCTCTATCTTACTAAAGCTTTCTATAAACCTCTGATAGTATCCAACATGCCTAAGAAAACTTCTAACATCCATTTGCGTTCGAGGAACAGTCAATTGTTGAATGACTTCAATTTTCTTGGGATCAACCTTTATTACTTCAGAGGAGATATGATGACCTAAGACTATTCCTTGTTCCATTATTATCAAACACTTTTCTAGGCTAAGGGATAGTCGGTGATCTTCACAAACTTCTCAAACCCTATCCAAATTTTGAAGGGCTTCATGATAGGTTGACCCATAAACAGTGAAGTCGTCTATATAGACTTCTACGCAGTCATTGACAAGCTTAGCAAATATAGCCAAAATGGCTCTTTGAAAAGTTGCAGGAGCGTTACAAATTCCAAAGGGAAGAACATGATATGAAAATGTTCCCCATGGACAGGTAAACATCATCTTATCCCGATCCTCTGGTGCTACCTGAATCTAGTTGTAACTACTAAATCCTTCTAAAAAGGAGCAATATTTCCTCCCAGCCAAATTGTCCAAAACCTGGTCTACAAATGGTAAGGGAAAATAATATCGATGAGTGGCTTTGTTAAGTTCTCTATAATCTACACATATTCTCCACTTCCCATTTTTCTTTGGCACTACAACAACAAGTGAGACCTAATTACTGTCAGAAATGGGATAAATAAATCTCGCTTGAAGGAGTTTCTCAATTTCTATTTTGAAAAGATCCTTTAATGTAGGATTGAGCCTTCTTTGTGGCTGACGTATAGGCCTTATACTAGGATTGGTGTAAATGTGATGCGTATAAACACTTGGGTGATTTCCCCTCATGTCTATATAGTCCCAAGCAAAATCTTTAGACCTTTTTACCAAAACATTAAATAATCCATCCTCTTGTGTTTCTGTCAGCCAACTATTGACATTCAAGGTTTTTCCTGGTAGTAACATAATTTATTTTGTTCTCGAATGGGTAGAAGTGATAGTATGTATCGGTCATAACAAGGTGTTGAGAGGACAACTATGAGGTATAATTCGGTGAAATCTAGTAATGTCCTCAAAAAATTGGCTCATTCTGGGAATCATATTGGCCAAAGGACAAGGCATTCCCATGGTAGTGTAATTTTGTTCCATCCCATGTACATCGATTGGTTGTCCCAAAATTTCTGGTGCATCCACCATTTCCTCATCACTTGAGCTTGTGGCAAGGTGTGCTACATCATTTACTAACTCATCCTCTAATTCCTATCCATGTTGTTTAATCACTACCATGGATAACGAGGCCAAACTATCTTGACCATTTGACTCTTTTGGTTCATCAACCCAGACTTTGTTATGTTTGGTGGGTTTAGCAGGAGGATACAAGAATAAATGTTTACTGTCTGGACCATGTGAAATGGTCATTCCTTCCTCTTTGTAATTGATTTTAGCTATAACAGTGGCCAACCATGGTCTTCTGAGAATTATCGAATAGCTGTCTTTGGGTGTAAGTGATTGAATTACCTGGAAGTCCACTGGATATTCCCATCCATCAAATTTGACATGAATGTTTTTAATAACACCTCTGGGAATTTCTATGGACTGGTTCACCATCTGCAAGACTATAGTTGTGGGACGTAAATCAATGAGGCCTAATTTTTCCATCACATCCATAGTCATTACGTTAATGGTTTCTCCTAAATCCACTAATGCATTAGGTATTACTACCTCATTAATCGAGACAGTTATAAGTGGACTACCAGGATCATCATATTTTGGAGCAATGGTCTTTCTAGACAAAAAGTCAACTAAATAACCTTAGATGTGCACAGTCTTTATTTTCTTTGGTTTCCTTCTCGGGGTTTTAATACACATTTGTTTAATTAGCTAGTTCAACTTTGAAATCTCCTTTATTGCTTGTAGCAAGGGAACCTCTATTTGTAGTTGTTTGATTTCCTGTATTAACGCAATTTCAGAGGTCAAAGGCATTTCTGAAGTATCTTTCAGAATAGTTGGTTTCATACGCTTCGGGAAGGGTGCTTGAGTTTTCTCTTTTAGAGTGGTATCCTTTCTAAGATCAGTTGGAGACTGACCTTCCTCCTCCACCTGAGGTAAGTCAGAAGCTCCTACTAATGATGGTCGCAGAGTAGTGTGTGCGGTAACAGTTTGGTTGGGTGCAGTGACCTTCTCAAGAGTTTTGGGAATAGGTTCATCCTCAATTTCTTCGATGGTTAGTGGTTGAAGTGTTCTACTAGAGTGCAATTGAACATTTCCACAATGTATTGCATTAAGTCCAATGACATTGTCTTGTTCAGTGGAGTATACTAGAGTATTTTGTCGATTCTTCTTAGGATTGGGAAGTGGTTGTGCTAGGAGTTGAGGTTGATTTATCTATTGAGTATGTGGAGGATTCTGGGGTGGCGGTAGCAGGTTTTGTTGCTGATTTCTTTGAGGGCCAGTATAGAATTGATTATGTCCCTGGTTCCATTGAGGAGAAGTATGTTGTGGATACCACTGTTGTTGAGTTTAGGTTGGCCACTGTTGAGTTCCCCATGATTGGTTCGCCCATTCAGGGGGTCCCTAATAAGGAGTTCCCCAATTAGGTTGTTGAGGTGGTGGATGAGGCCAAGATGGAGTCCATTGATTACTAGCCTAGTTGTTTTTTGGTCTCCAAGAAGGATTGGAATTCTATCCATAAGAAAATTTCCCTCCTTGGCGTTGATTTGCCACATTTATCTCTTCTTCAGCTTGTGCAGTCTTTTTCTTAGAATTCTTGAGATCGATAAGAAGCTCACACCAGTTTGTAAGATGATTTTGGTCACAGAGTTGACAAACATTAACCTTCTCTAAGGGACACTCTCGCAAAAGATGTTTATTTTGACATATTGGACAATAGATGGAAAAATTCTCAGGGTTACGTGTCTTAGCTTGTATACCATCCAACATAGTGTTGAACTGAATAAGTATGTCCATTTTAAGATTCACTATTTCTTCTCGAAGCTTTCCTATTTCATTAGACCCTCTAGAAAGAGTAGTTTTACGGATTCCTCCTTTAGTACGTGAGAAATTCTAACACAACTCACATATTGCATCAAGGGTTACCTGAGACACATCACCTTTTCCCATTAGATCAAGACTTCTTCTAACATCCTCATCGAGTCCCTTAAGAAATATAGTCTTGAGAATCTCAACACTAATGGCTTCTTCTCTGTGTCATTCAGATAGGAAAAGAAACCTATCTAGGTAATCCTCTAGAATCTCATCCTCGGTTTTCCTAAGTTTAAACAACTCCTCTTTACAATCACTCACCCTACAATAAATCTAGCTTTTTTGTAGGAAAGCAGTCTCCATGTCTTCCTAGGACGTAATACACCCAATAGCTAATCCCATAAACCAACGCATCACCACGTCCTTCAAAGTTGAAGGAAACAACTTCAACTTTTGGTTATCATTTTTATAGTCATAAGTTTGAAAAAGGACCTTAAATTCGAAAATAAACTGTTCTGGTTCTTCCGAGGATAAACCACAAAAGGTTGGTAGGAAAGCTGGAGAATTTTTTTTCATCGTGGTATCATCATCTGCATCCAGAGTAATTGGATAAGTGAACATTCATGGTACCATAGGATCATTGTTATTAAGTTTGGCATCATTCCAGTTAGGTTCAACCCTATGATCACCCATGATGTTCAGAAGAATATGTTCCTCAAGAATAATTTCTTCAATGATAGGTTGTTCTACTGGATGATCTTCAGTAAAATAGTGGAAAGTCTTTGGTGGGTTAGGCTCAAGTAATTCTTCAACAGAGTGGTCTTCTGAGCCTTGGGCCTCCCTATGTATGATTGGAACATATTTTGGGGGGGTCTTTGGTATAAATCGTCTGTGAGGGTGTCTTTTCCTGACCATGTAGAAAAGGAAGCCAAAATGATATTTTGGACCTAAAAGAGGTATTCAAGGTATCTCTTATTACACTCAATTAAGAAAGCTATCCCCAGAAATGGTGCCAAAAAGTGATAGGTTGTTGTTAGGTCCCATTACTTTAGAAGATAAAACATCAATATATCGACCGGGTAGTGTCCAAGGTTGTTTGCAATAGAAGGAAGCTTAACTAACTCTTTTATAATTTCTTGTTCCTTAAGGTAACTGAAGTTAGATTTAATCTAAGGTCATTTAATTAGTTAACTGAAGACAATTTATCTAAAGAAAACTGGAAATATTTAAACTATAAAGCACAAGATAACTAATCTAGAAAACATGATAAATAAACTAGAATGCACAAAAATGATTAAACTAAGGAGTAGGTAAACTACAGAAGTAGAAAAACTTGTAAACAATCCATGAAACATCTTATTAATAATAGTAACAGTTCTAACAATTAACAATAAGTAACTATGGAAATGAGAAACAATGAGTGCTCTGGAACTTTAGACTAAAAAATGACAGACTCAACAACTTCCTACAAAATTATTGTCCATGCAGTGAAAACGACAGAAAGGAAAGTACTCATCTATTTAATCTATCCTCCCTCAAGTGGCCAACTCGCAGGTTCCTAGGTTCTCAGGTCACATGCACGAAGTAATTGAAAGATCTTCCATTAAAATTAATTTCCATCCATAATTTCAACAACTCAGAGAGTGATATGCAATATTTCTTTATTCATATATATCAGAAAATACATTGATAACATAACAGTACTATTCTGCGTTGTCTTTTCCTTATGAAGATTACATATTTATAGAAAATTCCTAACTAAATACTATATTTTAGATGGCTTAGATTACAATTGAAAAAGTTTGCAATAGATTGTAAACAAAATTTATGTCTTTAAATTCCAATTACATAAATATTAAAGAGGCTCGAGTAGAGCCATGAAGTCTTTAAACTTTAAAACATAACATAAATTTGACTAAAAGAAATTATGATTTCGGTCCA
Organism: Sequoiadendron giganteum; assembly: GCA_007115665.2. NCBI lineage: Eukaryota > Viridiplantae > Streptophyta > Pinopsida > Cupressales > Cupressaceae > Sequoiadendron > Sequoiadendron giganteum. The sequence continues at coordinate 108,564,581 of CM021104.1, read as the reverse complement.
TCATCCTAAAGTTCTAGAGCATGTGCCTAGCCATGTCTTCAATCTATTTTGGAGCTCGTGCTAGTTGGATGCTTTTGACTTCTTGTATGATGACCATTTATTATCCTACAAAACACTTAAAACTACCCATTAAATCTGCATTGGTAAGATATTTCAATAAATCACAAGAAATAAAGTTTGTACTATTTTTATCAAAAGATAAGCAATCATTATTCCTAAAGTTTAATTAATTGGCAGAGAATAGGTATTTTTCATATATGAGGAAGGGTTTTATTATGTTATTATGATGAGGTTATTTTTACCTCATCAGGATTAGGGTAGAGAGTTTAGCTGGGTTTAAAAGGGTTTAATGGTTGAGGGTAGAGGGTATTGGGTTTAAGTGTAGAGGGTAGATAGTTTAAGGGTTTAGGGTTTAGGGTTTAGGGTATAGGGTATAGGGTTAATAGTTTAAGGGTAGAGGGTTTAAGGGTTTAGGATTTTAACCTGGTTAAGGGTTGAGGGTTGAGGGTTTTAAGGTTTAAGGGTTGAGGGTTGAGGATAGAGGGTAGAGGGTTTAGGGTTTAGGGTTTAGGGATTAAGGGTTAAGGGTAAAGGGTTTAGGGTTTAGGGATTATGGTTTACGGTTTAAGGGTATAGGGCGTAGGGTTGAGAGAGAAAGGGGGGGTTTGAGGGTAGAGGGTTAAGGGTAGAGGGTTTAAGGGTTTAGGGATTAGGGTTTAGGGTTTAGGGTTTAATGGTAGAGGGTTTAAGGGTTTAGGGTAGATGGTAGAGGGTTTAAGGGTTTAGGGTATAGGGTACATGGTTTAGGGGTTAGGGTTTACAGTTTAAGGGTTGAGGGTTGAGGGTTGAGGGTTGAGAGTCTAAGGTTTAAGGGTTGAGGGATTAGGGTAGAGAGTTTAGTTGGGTTTAAAAGGGTTTAAGGTTTGAGGGTAGAGGGTATTGGGTTTAAGGGTAGAGGGTAGATAGTTTAAGGGTTTAGGGTTTAAGGGTTTAGGGTTTAGGGTATAAGGTTTAGGGTTTAACCTGGTTAATGATGGAGGGTTTTAGGGTTTAAGGGTTAAGGGTTGAGGATAGAGGGTAGAGGGTTCAATGTTTAGGGATTAAGGGTTAAGGGTAGAGGGTTTAGGGTTTAGGGATTACAGTTTACATTTTAAGGGTAGAGGGTGTAGGGTTGAGAGAGAGAGGGGGTTTGAGGGTGGAGGGTGGAGGGTGGAGGGTGGAGGGTGGAGGGTAGAGGGTTTAAGGGTTTAGGGTTTAAAGGTTTAGGGTTTAAGGTTTAAGCGTAGAGGTTTTAAGGGTTTAGGGTAGACGATAGAGGGTTTAAGGGTTAAGGGTATAAGGTACATGGTTTAGGGTTTATAGTTTAAGGGTTGAGGGTTAAGGGTTGAGGGTTGAGGGTTGAGGGTAGAGGGTTTAGGGATTAAGGGTTGAGGGATTAAGGGTTGAGGGTTGAGGGATTAGGGTAGAGAGTTTAGTTGGGTTTAAAAGGGTTTAAGGGTTGAGGGTAGAGGGTATTGGGTTTAAGGGTAGAGGGTCGATAGTTTAAGGGTTTAGGGTTTGAGGGTTTATGGTTTATAGTTTAAGGGTAGAGAGTTTAAGGGTTTAGGGTTTAACCTGGTTAAAGCTTGAGGGTTGAGGGTTTTAGGGTTGACGGTTGAGGATAGAGGGTAGAGGGTTTAGGGTTTAGATTTTAGGGATTAAGGGTTAAGGGTAGAGGGTTTAGGGTTTAGGGATTATGGTTTACAGTTTAAGGGTAGAGGGTGTAGGGTTGAGAGAGAGAGAGGGGGTTTGAGGGTAGAGGGTAGAGGGTTAAGGGTAGAGGGTAGGGAGGGGTTTAAGGGTGGGGTAGATAGTTTAGGGTTTAGGGTTTAGGGTATGGGGTTTTATAGTTTAAGGGTAGAGGGTTTAAGGGTTTAGGGTTTAACCTAGTTAAGGGTTTGAGAGTTGAGGGTTTAGGGTTAGGGATTAAGGGCTAAGGGTAGAGGGTTTAGGGTTTAGGGATTACGGTTTATGGTTTAAGGGTAGAGGGTGTAGGGTTGAGAGAGAGGGGGTTTGAGGGTAGAGGGTAGATGGTTAAGGGTAGAGGGTAGAGGGTTTAAGGGTTTAGGGTTTAGGGTTTAAGGGTGGAGGGAAAATATTTTAAGGGTTTAGGAATTATGATATAGGGTGTAGGGTTTATAGTTTAAGCATAGAGGGTTTAAGGGTTTAAGGTTGAGGGTTTAAGGGTTGAGGATAAAGGGTAGAAGGTTTGGGGTTTAGGGTTTAGGGATTAAGGGTTAAGGGTAGAGGGTTTATGGTTTATGGTTTACGGATTACGGTTTATGGTTTAAGGGTAGAGGGTGTAGGGTTGAGAGAGAGAGGGGGTTTGAGGGTAGAGGGTAGAGGGTTAAGGGTAGAGTGTAGAGGGTTTAAGGGTTTAGGGTTTAGAGTTTAATGGTAGAGGATAGATAGTTTAAGGGTTTAGGGTTTAAGGGTTCAAGGTTTAAGGGTTTAGGGTTTAACCTAGTTAAGGGTTGAGGGTTGAGGGTTTTAGGGTTTTGGGGTTGAGGGTTGAGGATAGAGGGTAGAGGGTTTAGGGATTAAGGGTTAAGGGTTAAGGGTTTAGGGTTTAGGGTTTAGGGATTACGCTTTACAGTTTAAGGGTAGAGGGTGTAGGATTGAGAGAGAGAGAGAGAGAGGGGGGGTTTAAGGGTAGAGGGTAGAGGGTAGAGGGTTTAAGGGTAGAGGGTAGATAGTTTAAGGGTTTAGGGTATAGGGTATAGGGTGTAGGGTTTATAGTTTAAGGGTAGAGGGTTTAAGGGTTTTGGGTTTAACCTGGTTAAGGGTTGAGGGTTGAGGATAAAAGGTAGAGGGTTTAGGGATTAGGGATTAAGGGTTAAGGGTAGAGGGTATTGTGTTGAGGGTTTAGGGTTTAAGGGTTAAGGGTAGAGGGTTTAAGGTTTAGAGTTTAGGGTTTGAGGGTTGAGGGTAGAGGGTAGAGGTTTTAAGGGTTTAGAGTTGATGGTTTAGGTCTCCCATCCCTCTATCTTACACTCCCTCTCTCAGGTCTCCCCCCCACCATAATTGAATAACTCTCTCTCGGGTCTCACTCCCTCCCATGCTACCTAGAATAATGTGTCACTCTAATGCCCTCTCTCACACTCCCTCTTTGTTAGGTCTCACTTACCTCCCACCCTACCTAGACAAATATATTTCACTCCAACCCTCTCTCCCACACTCCCTCTCTCTCTCCCCCTTTGGTCTCACCCCTCCCAACCCCTCTCTCATTGCCAATTATTTCCCCCCACTGTAACTGGATAACTCTTTATCCCTGTCAAGTATCTATCGCTCTTATGTCTCAATCACTATCACACTACCTAGACTAATGTCTCTCACTCCTATCACCTCTCTCTATCTCAAATCTCACTCCCTTCGTCTCTATGGAAGGTGAAGATTTCAAAGCAACACATTTGGTGCTTGCCAAATTTGGCGAGCACCAAATGTGTTTTACCTTAAAATAGTAAAATAGGGGTTGACCCCATGATTCAAGCCCAAATGCTTTTGCATTTGTTTGGTTCAGCGCTTTATCAGACTCAAAAATTCCTTTTTTATGTAGTTGTCTCCATGTTGTACCAATCTATGCTTGATTCATCACTTTTTTACCACCAATCTGCATGGTAGACAACGTAGAAGAAGACATTTTGAAGTTTCTACATCATTTTACATTATCTGGGGTAATATATTCATTTTGGTAATATTGAAATGTTTATATTTAGTATATTTGTTTTTTTTTGACAATATAAACTAAATTTCCTTAATGATTTTATTAATCATAACAATTGGACATAGAATTCAACATTGAATTAGATGGGGGTTGCATAAAAAAGTTTAATTTTTATGAGTTCGAAGAACAAAAAAATGAAAAACATGACATTTACTTAACACAAATTTACTTAAGATAAATTTATTTATGAATTCTATTTGCATTGCTTATAGTAGTCCATTTCCAGCATGGCTAGTGGAATTCACTCTATTTCATTTTAGGTAGATGTTTATATTGAGTTTTTTTGTTTTGTTTTCACAATTTTTAGACCATTCATTTGATGATTTTATTAATCTTCATTGTTACACATAGAATTCAACATTAAATTAGATGGATGTTGCATGTAAAAGTTTAAATTTTAGGGGCTTGAAGATATAAAATGGAAAACATGACATAATAGATTCAAATTCATTATTAGTGATGGTTGTGGTAAAACTTTTATTTTCAACTAATTTGGAAAACCTAATAGCTTTCATCAATGTTAATGCAAATTTCCGTTAATTTTTTTGTTCCATAAAAAATTCACCTTCATCACATGTGCTTAGATAAATTCAAGTGAGTTGACATAGTTGTTAATGCAAGTTTCCATTCATTCATACCATTTACCTTTCTAATAAATTAAAAAAAGGGACAATTTTGTGCAATTGAGAATGATTATTGTCTTTCTAAGTTACCTCATTGCCAAATAAATAGTGAATAATTACAAGATATAGCATCACAAACCCTTCTTTGAATTCATCTTCTTCATGGCTTCGTTGACAATCATAATGTGGTTTTGAGAACAATAAACACAAGATTCTCTAGTTTTCAAAGGTGGCAGAAAATTATACCCTAGGTTTGTGATGCAGAGCAGGGAGAAAAAAACTTCAAAAATCACAATTAGATTAGTTTCAAACAATCTTCAATCTCAGAAACCTCAATTCAATGCTCAACTCACCGATTCACCTTCACTCCCTTATAACATTCACAACAGAGAAAATTGTTCATATATTCTCAAAGACAACTCAAACTCACAAACCCTTGACCTTTTCAAACACCCATTAAGGCCTTCAAAAACATATCTCAAAAACACACTAGGTCACTTTGGACCAACATCACCAAAATAGTGCTACTACGCTGCCCCAATAGGCCAATTAGGCCACTTTTACAAAGCATCATACCTTCAAAAACTTTTCCAGTCTCAATTCTCTTTTGATAGACCTTCACCAGCCTAAAAAACTTTAGATTCAACAAATTTTAGTCACTGGAACCCTCTCTAATGCATCTAAACACTAAACCCTTGCTTTAGGCCTTTATATGCTTGAAACAAGGAGGGTTTATTGAAAATCAATGTTCCAAGCCTCTAGCCACTTTGCCAACTTTTCAAACACACATAAATATGTCTTCCCATGCTAAAAAAATAAACTGCCTTCCTCTACCATTGCTATTTCACCAAACTCCCATTCTAAATCACCATTTCCAAGCCAAAATTCACACAAATACCCTTGGGGCAGCATAAAAAATCCATCATATATCCTACTCCCTACTCAAAATACCTACTCTAACATCTAACCCTACCATATTGGACCTATTACACCAAGCTATATGAGATACAATCAGTGCAATGGGCCATTAGTCCATTTTATACAACCACAAACCTTCAAAATAAGGTTTCAGACCTGCCTTTAGTAAAATGGTTATAAAATTCACAAATCTTAATGAAATGAACCCAAATCAATGCTAAAAGAAATTTAACTCTGCTACACACAAGATTCAATGAATTTGGGCTCAATTACAATCATTACAAACTATACACAGATCTAAAATAGTAAAATTTGTAGAAAACACACAAAAACTGAGAGTCTCTTATTGCTTTTCTTCACCAAATGTACATCAAATCTTCAATTACCTCTCTCTTCGACCCAATACATTGTATTCCACCTATAGACACCAATAATATACCAAAAAATTGACTCAAACCAACCTTTAAGTTACTTGACCATTGGTATTCCTCAATCTTGCAATTTTTGCGTTTTTGTAATCTTTCATCAATTTTTGACAAAATTTGAAAAATGAACTCCCAACCGACCATGTGATTCAAGTTACATAAAAATAGTCTATTATAACCTTATTTGAATGAAAAATGACTCAAACTCCTAAAAACCAACTTAAGACCCTATTTGCAAAATAGACTATCATGGTGCCCCTACACCAGTTTGACACTTGTTTGCTCCTAAGCACTCGTCCACACTCCAAATACTCCCCTCAAACCCAATTCTTAACATTGATCAATGCTTACATGAAGTAATTTTTGTACAAATCCTTCAACATTCTAGGTTTTACACAGTATATTTACGAAAAGAAACAAATTGTCCTCAAAAAATCACACAAAATGATGATTTAGCAACCCTCCTTTTGTCAACACATGCATATAGGCATATAGAAAATTAGTACCAAGTTTCATATATTTTAACCAGATGCATCAAAAGTTATGGGTTTTTTAAAGCTCACTATAAATTGTAGGTTGGGGACATCAATGTTTGATAAGTCACATTAGTTATCCAATGTAAAGTAATGCTTTGAGTTTTAAATATATTCAATGCAATGTAATCATCGATATAAATATGTTCCATAAAATGCTTGTCGTGTTTCATAAAATGCAATGTAATTAGCGGTACAGATATATTTGAAAATTTATGCATTACTCACTTTTCTTGTGGTATGGAGGTAGACGTATGTATGAAAAATGTTGTAGCATAGATGTTGTACCTATATCACACACGCCTTGTTCGAAACGAGGACCCTCTCTTTTCTTTTGCCTTGCCAGGTCCTTTTTGTTGCCACCTCATTTTGCGTGCCCCCAATTTGGTGTCCTTGATGGTCAACACGTTCTTCAAAGTCTCATTTTAGGTTGACCATATTTTTCTCCTCAAGAAAGTTGTTAAGTCTTAAGCCCTTTCGGGTTTTCCCTATCAGTTTGCCTTTCTGGCGTTCGTGGGACCCTCTGGGCCTAGACCTTCACGTTTCCCTTTCTGCTTTTTCGTCCCACACGGCCGATGGTTGGCATCCTCCTGGACCTTGGACCCCGGTGCTTCCTTGGCCATCTGCGTCACTTATCAAAACTTGACAGTTGTGCCCTCGTGTCTTTCTGACCTCCTGGGATTCCCCTCTCGGGTTTCCTTTTGGTCTTCGCTATTGCGGATGACTGCCAACCTTCGTGCTCTCAGACCTCGGACCTTGGCTTTCTCTTCGTCGTTTCATTTTTACTTGGTGGATTTTCTAGCGGCTATCCCTCAACGTCCTTCCGGCCCTCGGGCCCCGGTTCTCCTACCACCGTCTTGGAAATTTAAACTCACCTACCTCAACCACCTCCATACCGACATTTATTAAGGGTATTAATTGCACTTAGGGGCTATTTAAATGAGTTTCGACTTGTCATTTTCCATGTCAGGAATAACCGAAAAGCACAGTGCGACCCCAACAATCTTTTCCTTCGTGCCCGAGCTCTAGCTTCACCATTCTTCGAGGATTTGACATTCTGCTTCTCCGAGCCCTCGAGGTAGGGTTGTCATCCGAACACCTTTTTTCCTTTCTAGGCTTCATGAATTAAAAACTAAGTGAAAATTGAAAATCAACTAGAATAATGGTAGGGGAGAGTCATACCTCGAAAACCCACAAGTTTGAAAATTTAAAATCAACCCTTAGGAGGTCTAAATCGGAGGCCGAAACCTAGTCGCTTCTTCGCTATTCTTCAGAGCAAGCGACCGCGCCTTTCAGGCCTGAAACTCCCGGTGGCCCTAACATTGACTTAACCAAAATCGCCTCGATGGAAAACTTCCTGTCGGGATTCAGACATCGGAGTTCCTTGTTCGTTTCGCCATTCCTCAATGACATCATCAATACGTCATCTTGGTCGTCGGACCCTGGTCCTTGACTTGACTTGCAGGTTCCCAAATATGACATACGACTAAATCATCTTCGGGTCCCGATCCTCGGGCTTCCATCCTCGGGACTTCATCTCACTTTTTCCATTTCAAATGGCCTTCCCCTAACGACCTCCCGGATCTCGGACCCCGGGCTTGAAAAGTCCGCTAGAAACTTGTAACGAAAACCAAAATTCAGAGTTGCCCTCGGATTTCCATCCTTGGGACGCTGTCTCTGATTCACCGTTCCATACGGCCGCCAAGAGACACCTTCCCGACTCCCGGGCCTCGGTCTCCCTTTCGCTCTACATGATTTGAACAAGGAAATGATACGTCCAAACTTCGCCGACTCCGACCTTCGGACTTCCGTCCGCGCTTCATCGTTCCACATGGCTATCCCCAAACAGCTTCCCGACCCCTGTAGCCCGAACTTCAGAACCCGCCTCTCAGAATGTCATTTTCCCTGGGATGTTCCAAACAACTAACCCTGGACAGCTTCCCTACATCTAAGGCCCGAACGCTTGAATGATGACTCAAATGGCCTCCAAATTGAAAATGGACTTCGACCCACATGCTTAAAATTGACCTTCTCCCACATCAACCCTTTGTTAAGAAAATCCAAGATTGGGAGAAGTCATCAGGGGCACCTTTCCTAGTTTTCCCTTCCAAACAACATTTTGCCTGGGGAAGTTTGGCCCCTGGGGCCCAAATTGCCTGTTTTCCCTCCAGTGTCATTATTATCAAGTGCTAGAATTTTCTTAAATGGAAATTATGGATCTAACCTTGATTTGCAGGAGTTTGTTCGAGGTTGCATCCTCATGTTTAATTTTGCTAACCCCCATCTGTCTATGTAGGATTTATAGAATCTGGTGTAGAATCCTTTGGGGCAACCAAGGATAGAGGGAAAAGAACTTTGAAAGCACCTCGGGGCAAGGAGGACAAAGACCAAATGACGTACCAATTCCAGGGAGTGCCATTGCACTCCAAAGTCACAACTAGTTGCTGGGATATCACATACACCAATATCGGGCACATCAATATTGATGATTTCAAACAAAGATTCAAGATAGATCCAAAGATTGAGAATTCCAAGCTAATCAGAAGCAACAAACTTGCTAAGGCTACGGGTTTCCGTCTCGCCTTGATTGCCCCCAAATTGGTAATGGTATGCCGGGAGGCATACCAACTTAAAACAAGGACCATTGTGGACAGGGATGGCAATATCTTGGCTAATATGTCCCTTCTCGGGATAACAAAAACCTTCCACATAACCATATTTGAAAGAATGGAGACCCCAACTATTTAGGAGTGCAAGGCATTGTGGGATGAGGATCCTTTAAAGTGCAAAAAGCTGATCAACCAGTATTGGTTAAAGGAGAGGCGGGGCAGTGCCGCCAAGGTTCCTCACGAGCTCTATCGCAGCGACTTCTTCGAAGAATACCACAATTTGGTTACTTTGTTGAACAGAATAATGGGCCTTCCTACGACAACCTTCTTCTAGGAGTGGATGATGTATTTCGTTGAGCAATTTCTCCATAGAGAGGGCACTGCGTTCTATTGGGGGAGATAATCAGTAATTGCTTCCATGAACAATATGTGAATGTAAAGAAGACATCCAAATTCTACATGATGTCCTACTTGGTATATTCACTTGCCAATCGGTGGTATTATAGTGGATTGTTCGTGGTGCCCAATGAGGCGCCAGGAAGAGAGCTCAAACCATATGATAAGTACCCTCAGTTGCAGTATAGAAATTTCAAGAGGGATTATTGTAGGGTGAACGATGCCTTTATCGCCTACATCATCTGACTGCTTGGAGGTGATTTTTAGAGAAAGGTCTCTCACAGTGTTAGAGCCCTCCTCAAGCACTATGCCTTCCTATTCATCCAGTTCCCCAAGTTCACCTACATTTGCGCCCAGGGATTCTTCGAAAGGCCGAATAAGCTGCCCCGGTACCCTAATGACCGGATTATACTGTTGGAACTATCTCGGTAGCTAAAACATATACAAAAATTTCTAAGCAGTAAGCATCTAGCAGGGACCCCTTATCCCCTCGCACCAGGCTAGGGAATGTATGAAATTCATACTTCCTAATGTGCGGGCAATTCAGAGAAGGAGTTGGCTGAGTACTACTTCAGGCCATATACTGCTCAGCCACGGATGGACCCATATGGCCGCATCAGGAAGGAACTTGGATAAGAGTATTCCCACCTCCACCATGTTGAGGATTTATGGGCTAATTGCAAAGATGACCTTGAAGTACGGGTACAAAATTATATGCGTATGACCACGTACTTCGTGAAGAGGGTGAACTTGTTTCCGGTCCCAGATCAACTTGAAGAGGAAGAGAGCACAGTGATCGACCCAAGATACAATGCTATTGCAAACTTTCCATTGCCTCTAATTGATTGGAACAATCAAAAGGTTAATGAACTCAACATTCTCACCAAGCCCATTGAGGCCCGAACAAAGGCTTGGAGCGAAGGGCAGGTCGTTCGTCTGTAGAAGCAGGGAGTCACCTTGACATTCAAGGGGCTCGTAAGTGAGCCAAGTAGTTCTGATGGTGGGGCAATTGCTACTACAATTGGAGAAGCATCCAAGTCCCCTCCATCTGTATAGTTGAAGAAGAGAAAGGAGGTTGAAGAGTAGCAACCCAACCCAAAAGTGTACGCTAGAAAGGCCTCGGAGGGCGAGTCTCCTAAAAATCATAGAAGAATGAGCAACATCACTGAAATGTCGATAATACTTGAAGATCCGCTCCACGAGGGCACGAAGATGGAAGATGACCCACCAAGATCTCCACCTGCTTTATCTGCTGCTACAACCATCACTGCTATTGCCACCATCCCACCCATTTCACACACAATACTTGCCTCCTCTCCGCCTTCGGTGGACATTGTTGTTCACCTCACCTCCACTTCTCCCGTCGCGCAGGTCATATCGGTGGATTCATCCTCCACCACTACCTCGCTGATTTCTTAGTCATCCATGTATCCTTCCTTTCCTCTTCCTACTACCGCCACTACTACTACGATATCTTCCCTCACTCTTCCTGAGTCCTTCATCAAATATACGTAGAATGTGCCTTTTGAATTTTTAGGAATGTTTGCATATCCAATGGTGTAGGCTACAATCGCCCAAGCAATGGTTAATGCTCAGGTTCCTCCTCCCCCTACTGAACCACCTAGTATGGCAGCTATGATGCAAATCTCTGATGAGTTGGAGCGACAACAGCTGGAAGCAACCAAGAGAATGGAAGAGGAGGCAGATGATTACTATGAACATCCTATGTATGAGCACCAGGTAATCGATGAGGTCGCCTATGAGTCTTCTAGTGAGGACAATGAAGAAATCGGCACAAAAATAATTCAAGAAACAACTGATCCGGAGCTTGATGCTGAATGGGCCAAACAAATTAAGGGAATCGAGGACAAGGAGGTCGAAGGACAACTTATAACTGAAGAAAAGGTTGTTGCCTCAGAGATGGAAGGTAATAGGTCTCATACGGAAAAACATGATCAAACCCCCGAGCACGATGAAGAAACATCCTTCCACGAAGATAGACAGGAGGATAAGCATGAAGAACGTGGGCATGAATGAGATGAGAGAGAAAAGGATGCTGAAGGGGAGGACCGCCCTGATAAACAACTACCCACAAAATCTCCTATCAAACACATAATGCTCGTACAAGATTCCAATGAGGAGAAGGAAGATACAAGAATTGAGCAGGAGGCCCTCAATGACAAGGCCATTCAACTCAGGGTGGAGGACAACAAAGAACAATGTGAATCACCTAAGGGAAGGTCCCCAATGCTCAACTGGCTAGAGAGGCAGCTAGAAAAAAAGACTCCCACTCTGAAGGATTCAAAATCAAGACTGGAGGTAATACTGGCTAGAGGTCAGATTAGTACCAAGAAGGAGAGGAGGCCTAGAATCATATCGAAGGTAACGATGGATGCCTCCGGATCCAGGGTTGTACAAATAGCTACGCCGGTGGTTGGAGAACAAGGAATAAGCTACAAGGTTTCCACCAGGGAGCAGAAGGTTGACCATCTCCAGGAACTGGTTGCCACAGTGGTGCACCTCATTCAGCAGGATGAGATTTCAAAGGAGGAGCTTAGGGTACAGGTGGCTGATTTGACAGCCTATATTCAACAATGGTCATCCCCGGATGAACAACCCGCCACATCCTCGGCCCCGCCTCAATTGTTGTCAAAGGAGCAGATTAACAAGCTAGAAAGGAGAAAGAACTTAGACAAGACCACGAAAAGTTGGTTCTGACAAGTCTTGGATATTGGAAATACAGGTATCAATCTGGCTACTCGAACAATGAACAAGTTTTTGGATGTATAAACAACCCTTGAGTGTATGAGGCAAATCTGCATTGAGTTTCCAAAGAAGTATGGGGCTTCTTATCCAAAGATCGAGGCCATCCTCAGGCTGCCAAGCGAGATTTGGGAAAATGAATTCACCTTCAAGGATGATGACCATTGGTTAATGGATGTATGAAAGCGAGACTTCGATCACCAAAAGGAAAGGCTAGAGAAGATACTTGAATGAGTAACTCTAGATATTGAATGGGCCAAGGAGGCCAAAGGGGATTACTTCCGGTACCTGAAGCTGATGACGGGGTATGAAGTGCCTGCTATTAGGATCAATCCAAAGAGTATGAAGCCTCATTTTCGGAAGAGGATGGAAGATGGGATGTCAACAAAAAATATTGCAGATTTTATGAGCTTCATTGCCTGATCTTTCGCCCAGTCTGAACTGTTCAGAGACCACGTTGCCAAGTATGAGGAACACTGGGAAAAGCTCGTTAACAATTCCAAAGAATGGAGGTACCAAGTGTTGAAATCTGACATCATTGAGGTGAAAAGACTTCGGCCAGTGATCTTGAGGTTCATGGAGTATGTAGCTTCGAAGAAGTAGGAAGGAAACCCTGCCATTGATGAAGAATTTCTAAAGGAGTAGCTGCATCAAAGAGCAATCAGTAAAAAGATGAAAATGCTACAGTGTTGCCACTAGAAGACAAAATAGGGAAAAGACAAAATATGTATTTTAAAATGTAATATATTTGGGGGTAGGTGAAACCTTGGTGCAAAGTGAAATCTTGGCCACACAATGAGATTATATCTTGGCCATTCACTTTTTTTTTTTTAGGACTATAAATAGGGGTCTCCTCCTCTCATTTTAGAGAGAGTTGAGTTGTTGTAAAGACATGCTACATAAATTTTAATAGAAATACATTGGCTTGGTGCATTTATGGATTTTTTCTCATGTTTCATGATTCTCCTCCCATAAGTTAAAGATTTAGTTAGATTTACTTTGTTGTTCTAGTTTTCTTTCAGTCAACTTTGATAGATTTAGTAATGTTGTTCTTGATTGTGGAAATTCCTGTTGTGTTGATGCTTTTCTCGTCCATACTTTTGGTCATTTGCTACTAGTAGATGGCTGTACACAGTTAGTCTAGACTCTAATTTTAAAGTTGCTTCTAAAACTTTATCTGTGTTCATGCATACGTGTGGTGTGTTTCAAACAACTTGCTACCATCTTTCATAAAATGCTTTGGTGTGTTTCATATTTAATGCAATGTAATCAACGATATCAATATGTTTCATAAAATGCATTACTTACATTTGTTCTGTGTGTGCTTGTGGTTCTATGTGTGTTTTTGAAAATGTAGCATTCAACGTCATGCCGAGGAAATGATCGGAGGATCTAACACCGAAAGACCGTGCAGTTAAAAATGCAAGGAGAAGAGAATCAAAAAATGTAGCTCGTGAAGCAAAGGAATTGTAGCCCATACAACCAGAAATTCCCGTGCAATCTAAGAGAGATGTCCAATTGGAAAAACAAAGGGAATGAATGAGGAAAGTTCGTGGAAGGACATAAATGGATACCGAAGTTGGGGGAACATCATCAACCATAGGTGAAGTTAAATGCACATCTCCAGTTGAAGACACACCAGCAAGAACATGTGGTTTTCCAAGTACATCGGAAATCACGTCTCCAATTGAAGACACACCATCAACAAACACATTTCTATTTGAAGGCACTCCACAAACGACATCTCAAGTTAGAGGTACAACATCGTTTACATGTCAATCTCAAGGTATGTCATCAATTGCACCTTCGATTGAAGGTATGTGATCTATCCTCGATGTTGTTGACCTTCCTAATGTTGACACAAATTTACATTTGAGAAATCCTCCTAGATTTTTGCACAGAAAACCTACATTTTTGATTGATATTGATTCCAGTGTTTTGAAATGGATGCCTAATAAGATTCCAAAACGTACATGTCAAAGATAGAGGATATGGATTTTATTTTTTGTGAAGCTAAGTGAGGGTGGAAGATGCCAACTATTTGTTGAAATGATGAGGCAACTCAAATTTAGTCCTACCATGAAGGCTCTTGGGATAATATTTTCAAATGAATCAAGTGAAAATTCCATTGTAAAGAACTTGATGAGTGCATACGAGAGCGTGGGTTCTACCTCATGCATGAAGGATAGTTGTGCCACACAACATGTGATGACAACAACACTGTTAAGTAGTCAAAAAAGGAACAAGGTGAACCTTACAAAGACAAGTAAGTCTTTGAAAATAAGTAGATCATCTCTCATGAGAGCTAAAGGAAGACATGAAAGAGTGGAGGATCCAAATAGCAATGAGTTATGGGTATTCTCGGGTACAGTGCCACGAAAAGATAAAAGAATTGCTCAAGGTTTGAGATCTTTAATAGTGAATTATTGGAAGGATAACATAAGGACCTCTCCTAATAAAAGAGATGTTGTAAGAAGGATAATTGGTAGTAAGATATGTGAGCCACATCCAAAGCATTATTTGGATACCCAATTTTTTACTGATTTTGTATAGAAGTTTCCTGAAATTAAAATATGTCAAAGGTATTTTGAAATGCTAAAGCCTTTTTATGTCAAAATAAATCACACACACACACTACTTGTTGTTGTAGATTTCATATTGATATTTCTAACCATTATGATGTTTATCGATGTATATGTGTAGATATGCATACTGACAATGTTTTGCAGGAATGTAACATAAGGCCTCCACCTAAATCATCAAGGGAATTTTTATCATCCATTTTATGTGAAAGAGAGGATGGTCAAATTTTTTACAAGTCATGTTTGGATGGCACATGTGATCATTGTGGTGGCATGCAACATTTGCCAATTTTCGAACACATGGCTAGTACACACACAATTGGAGACAAAATTATGGAATTTGGCAAATACAAGATAGTGGTATACAGTCTAAAAGATGGGAAAGAAGCAAAGAAGTGTGAATTGGTCAGTGATCAGATTCTAGTGTATTAGTTTATGGGCATTTTTTCGTGATCAGGTGGTCTATGAGTATGCAAGGCATACACACAGAGCTCAATGGTTGGACTCACAGTTCAATTTATGAAAGGACATGTTTCCACTTCATAGAATCATTTTAGTTGTCAAGTTCACAGAGAACTACACACTACAACCACAAAATGAGGTGAAATCACAATACTAAAAATCCATGCAGGTTGCTATATTTGTGCATATAGCATTCATTCATGCAAATGATAGTATAGAGGAACATAGGAAAGTATTGAGGGAGTATCACTTTTACATCAGTGATGATCGCACACATTCTATAGAGTTTGTGCAAGGTTGCTTTCAGATGTTCTATGCTAATCTGGCTAGCAGGGGCATATCATTCACTCAACATATCATATGGTCGGATAACTTTACATCACAATTCAAGAACACCATATTTTTTTATTGGTTGAGAAGGATGCATAGGATCAGTGGTGTTCAACATATGTGGAACTTCTCAGAGGCTAGGCATGGAAAGGGGGAGCATGATGGAGTAGGTGCATGTATCAAAAGATCCCTAGCACGAGAAGAGTTAAAGTACACAGACAATGTAAAGTTGACAGATGCAAGATCAATTGTCTAGTGGTGCAATCATGCAATGCCCGTCTAGGTAGTGAAGGTAATTATTTAGTTCGTATATTTTTTCATTTTGTAGATGATACTAACATTGAAAAATATGAAGATTGTTGTACACTAATAGGATCGAGCGAGCTACACTCTTTTAGAGGCTCCAATGCAGGTACATGGACTATCCATATGTGGAAGATGGCATGCTTTTGGTCTGCATGTACACTTCAAGCATGGAATGATTCCAAGTCAACATAGTGGGTTGATGAATGGTTTGTAAGAAGTCTAACCCCACTTGACACTTATCATCTCCTGACGACTCTAAAAATCATGGAGATGCAATCATTTGTTGACTTTGATAATGTATTAGACCTACTAGAACCAAGTAATATATCTTACTTACAAATTTTATTATGATGTTCAGTAAATACATCTATCAAGATGAACATATCAATGCAGGGCACATCTATGTGGTGATTACAAATGAAGACAATGAAGAGGGTACAGATTATTACTTGTGTCATTGTATCGAGGCCAAAAAGAAATTGGAGGCCCCAGTTATAGATGGAGAAAATATAGAATATCCTACAGGTTCAGTCATTGTTACTGAAACATGGCTTAGAACATACCTAGTTAAGAATGTTTCAGTTTGGTTGTTTGAGGACTTCGACATGCATCGAAAGATTCTTCACTACTCGAGCCTTATCGTCGCCACCAACGTTCATTTGATCAAATATAAGGGCAGACCTGTGAACAAGAACTTGTGGAAAGTGCGTGAGTTTGACCACGAGGCAATACTTGACACAATAAAGAGTAGAGTAGACCCGAATGGTTCCTTGGATTGATTTGTAAGTATGCACATTGAATTTGTAAAGTCATGTTATTGATCATTGCTTTCTTTCAAGCGTTTAAGTTTGAGTGTAGAAGGGTTTGCAAAATTGCATTATTATAGACATGAAAAATGATGGTTATATATTTCTCTCTATTGACCACCTTTAAGTTGGTATTCCCTATTGGTGTTTGATGTCATATGCATTTACGACTGTCATTGATCCATTTGTGACTGTAGGTAATACTTAAGTTTTTCAAAGTTTAAGAAAAGAACAACATCATTTGCTGGTGCAAGTGTTTAGTGGTATGAGAAACATTGGTTGTTGGTGCATTTTCTAGTTCTCAATATTCTCTTTCTTTTCCATCTCGTATATTTCTCAAATTCTTATATGCTACATGTTTTATGTTAATTGTGTTAGTGATATATTTGAAATTTATACGTACGATCATCGAGAGATGAGAAAGTAGCGAAAGATGGGCCACATCACCATTGTAGTACCTTTAATTGACCTACTTATAGCATGCATGAAGGTGATAATAGGTCTCGTCATGTGTATGTCTGACATTATTCAGTTATTTCTCTTTTAATGACTTTTATGTGAGTCCATGTCTAAGATTGATAGGCTTTTGCAGGTTTTTTGTGGACCAAATTCCAGTGAGAGTACACAACCACAGAGAGGCTACTACCCATGCGTTTCCAAGGGAGCAGGGGATGTACATGTTTTGAATCATTCTGGAATGCAAATAACTAGGCCACCTAAGGTGGATTGGAGAAAAGAAACTAGGCAGCAACTCCTTTTGTTTCTTCTTATATAATATATTTCATGATTTGGGCTGCAAATGGGAGGATTATTTCCTTGCATGTATTGCTACAAGTATTGACAAATGGGAATATTTTCAAGATGTTCTTCCATCACTATTGTAATATTTGTTATTGACTTAGTGTATTTTTTGATATACAAAAATTATGAGAAATTAATACATGCAAATGTGTATATTCCTTAATATATGCCTCAATTAAATGTGTATATTACATTGAAAATTAGTTGTAATGCTTCATGGTTTACATTTAAAGTTGTCTTCAAGGAAAATCATGTGTATATATGACAAAGAATGAAACAATATCTTATATAATTGTACAAAGGCATATTTTATTGCACCTACCTTGTCAATCCTATTGAATTGGCAAGCAAGTGAGCTTAGCAAGCTAGTGAGCTCACTGGCTTGCCAATTTGGTAGGGTTGACAAGGTAGGGGTAGCATATGCCTCATAGAAATGGGGTCTCACAGTGGGTTGACAAGGCAGGGGTAGTGTATGTCACTGTGAGACCCCATTTCAATGAGTGAGACCCCATTTCTATGAGGTATATGCTGCCCCTACCTTGTCAACCCTATCGAATTGGCAAGCCAGTGAGCTTGGAAAGTTAGTGAGCTCACCAACTTGCTAATTCGGTAGGTTTGACAAGGTAGGGGTAGCGTATGCCTCATAGAAATGGGGTCTCACAGTGGGTTGACAAGGTAGGGGTAGTGTATGCCTCATAGAAATGGGGTCTCACAGTGATGAAATGGGGTCTCACAGTGATGTACATCACTGTGAGACCCCATTTCTATGAGGCATACACTACCCCTACCTTGTCAACCCTACCGAATTGGAAATCCATTGAGCTTGGAAAGCTAGTGAGCTCACTAGCTTTCCAATTCGGTAGGGTTGACAAGGTAGGGGCAATGTATGCCTCATAGAAATGGGGTGTCACAGTGATTTGTTGATATGGATTTAATAGATGATTAGACAGATATGTGACAGTGTTTTAATTCATTGCAATGTTTTGTGATGCTTTTTTCATTTTTCTCATGTGGATGGTTGAAGTTATATTAGGATTATTAAAGAATGTCATGATAGTCAAAGGACACTATGAGAAACTTGTTTCATAACTCCTATATTCCCTCCAAGATCATAATAAGCAAAGACTCCTTCTAAGACCTTTGTCCTTATGGTCCTTGTGAGCATTGTGAGAAGTGGCTTCTTCTCCCACCTTTCACTCCACCTTGTGAAAGAAATACCATTTAGGATACCCTTTATTCTCTTCTTGAACATACCAAATTTATGTATAAGCTTGTTTCATAACATTCTCTCCTAAAATGGACTGCTATGTATGCTGCCCCTTAAGCCCAATTAGGCCTCTTTTACAAAGTAAGTGTGTGAGATTCTTTCCCCAGATCACCAATCTTCATTCCTAGACCTTGGATAGATCACATGGGGTTTGAAACAACATATTTTATCACTTGAAACACCCACCAACTCATCTAACAACAAACCCTACCTCTACCTACCAAAACTAGCCTAATACATTGAAATATTAGGGTAGGGCTTGCACAAACAGGGCCCTAACTCCATCCCCTGCATCTACAATCCCACTAAACATGAAAAACACCGTATCTAGTGCCATTCCATCGATTTGTAGAAATTTCCACCAGTGGAATGGTTCATTATGCCATTTTTTCTCTCAAACCCTCTTTACTTAGGGTTTTCGGACCACTTCTAGAAAATTGCTTATAAAAACCTTCAAACTTTATGAAAATAGCTCAAACCAACACCAAAACAAAGCTAGTTCATGCCACCATCATATTCAATTCACCTTATGTCATAAATAGAGATTGTACAGAATGTTACCAATGCATATAGCAACAAATTTACACAAAAAATTATAGAAAACAGAGCTATTATTATTGCTTGCACTTCAAAATCAACTTCAAAACCTCTATCTAACAAAACTTGACAACTCTATATAATACCGACCCCACATGACTTATTACATGTCACAAGACCAATTCTCCAACCGTTGATCTTGTGCCACATGCATGTGCAATTCCTTAGCCTATAAAAGGAATCTCATCACCTCCATTTTTAACACACACAAGAGCTATCATACTTACATGCTGCTTAAATTATGCAGAGCAGGGAGGAAAAATTTCCAACAATAACAATTTAATCAAACTCAATCAATCTTTCTGCCCTCAAAACCCCAACTTAGTAACTTTTCACAATTCCTTCACAAACTCCTTGTAGTATTGCAAACAGAGGTTTTTGTCCATATCTTTCAAAATAAAATGAAGACCCACAAACCAAACATCATTATCGATACCCATTATGGCATTCTTCAACATATCTCAATTGTGCATATGCTTGTTTCAGACCATCACCTCTTAAAATTGATTGGTACGTTGCCCCTTAAGCTAATTAGGCCACTTTTACAAAGAAACTTCAAGGGATCCTTCACTTAGAATTCCAAACTTAGTTCCAACACTTTCAATAGGTTTCAAAACCTCAGAATCAACTATTTTCATCAGGGGAAACAATCACAAATTCACCAAAGCATCACACCCTTGTTCTAGGCCATTTCAAGATTGTACAATGAGGGTTTATTGAAACTATGTTCTCCAGACCCTATTTCACCCTATCAACACATCAAAAACATCAAACTAAGCCTACCCAAGCTTATTCCATCAACTCCCAACCTTTAACATTGTCTTTTCACCAAACTTCAACTCTTACCCACCATTTTCAAGCCAAAATTCATAAAAATAGACCTAGGGCAACAATCAAAATCCACCAAAACACCTTCCATACTCTTAACACATATGTTAACATCTAAACCTACCCTAGTGCAGCCATTCCACCAAGTTACAATAAAATGTAACGGTGGAATGGGCATTTAATTCATTTAAAGTGCCTTCAAACCCTTTTGAACATGACCACAATTTGACAATATTGCAAAATATGACAATATGAACTCAAACCGACCCCTAGATGACTTAAACATTATAAATGATCTATTATGACATTATTTGATGACAGAATAAGACTCAAACACCTCACAACCTATTACATGACCTTATTCACAAAAAATGGACTTGGTGCTCCTGCACCATAAATCTCATATCAATTATCCAAAAGCGTGCCTTTGTCTTTGCATCATCATTATCATAGCATTAGCATTATCATGATTAGTGCATTCTCATTAGCATAGAATAGAAATCTCCATAGCATTGTAGTTGCAGCTACTTCATTGTAGGATCATATCCTCATCTCCATCTTAGCATGATAAATCCATGAAAGAGTCTAATGTTGTGTTTTTGGTGTTTGAGTCATGTTTTTTTATTGAATAAGGTCTATTTAGACCATGTTTAATGTCTTTGTGATGTTTTTGAGTCAGTTTTAGTCGAATTGTAAAAGTTGCTCCAATTTGCTAAAAGTTGCCAAAAGTTGCTATGCAACTTTGCATTTTTTGCATTTGGAGGAAGTTGAAAAATTAGGGGTTAAAAAGGTAGTTGTAGTCAGTTTATTTTGCTTTAAAAATATTTAATACACCATGTAATGGTCGAACCAAGGTTGTGGAGGAAATTTTGTAAGTTGAACATCAATAAAGTTCTAGTTTTTTGCATTTTCCTATTGTAATTTTCCTCTATAGGAGGTTGCACGGCCTGCAAGTGGTCTCAAATTGATTGGAGTTGATGTGGAATTGAATATAATTTCCAACAAACTTGGTTTCATTAAATTTCATTCAGTTTCAAGCATTTTAGAAGCAATTTACTCCATACCGCTTTGAAACCCTAGGTTTTGGTGCTTTGAGAGAATAAAATGGAGTTTTGAGCCATTCCACCCATGAAATGGCCTGAGAACTGGTGGAATGGAGGTAATTAGGATGTGTTTTGAGTTTTTGAAGTTTGCAGGAGTAGGGGAGGAGGTTTGATGAAGACTAGGTGATGCCCTAGGTGGAATATCCTCTTGTTTTGGGCATAAAAGGTTGAATAGGAGTAGGGTTTTATACAAAAGGTGTTTGGAAACCATTCTAGTTGATAGAATTTGCATGTGCAGACCCCATATGCCATGTTGGGTTCTTTGGAATGAAGAATTGAGGATTGGAGTTGGTAGAACCAATAGTTGACCTGTTAAACAAGCCTAATTAGGCCTATGGTGAAGCGTAGCAGTATAAATTTGAGGGTTGTGTTCCAAAGTAACCACCCCTATAATTTTTTTATGTTGTGAAGTGTCAAAAAGGGTATTTATAATAGTCCTCTTATGCACCAAAACATGTATAATCACTTTGAGCTACATTCAACCGACAAAACCCCTTAAGAGTCCAAAGTGCAAAATGGCTGCAAACTTCAACATGCTCATATTCAGACACTGTGACGCTTAAAAAATTCTCATATAAGCTGATGGGATTGAGTTGGGCCCCTCTACAATAATCTCTCTCAATTTTTTCTATCTCGAAGGCCTTTTCCCGTGGTGGCGAATTTTCGCTTGGGGAAAAAGTTGTCAAATGCAAGTAGTTGAAAGTTGCAAAGTGGTGCAACTTTCATTCTGCAACTTGTGTGACCAAGAAGACTATTATGATGCATCTATATGGGTAATTTTATGCTAGGCATGGTCTTCTTACACATCAAAACACGCAAAATCGCATTGAGCTACATTCAACCGACATAATCCCTCAAGAGTCCAAAGTGCAAAATAGCTACAAAATTTAGCATGCTCGTATTTAGACACCGTGATGCTTAGAAACTTCCTGTCTGAGCCTATGGGATTGTGTTGGGCCCCTCTACAATAACCTCTCTCGGTTTTTTCTATCTCAGGGGCCTTTTCCCGTGGTGGCAAATTTTCACTTGAGGAAAAAGTTGTCAAATGCAAGTAGTTAAAAGTTGCAAAGTGGTGCAACTTTCATTCTACAACTCGTGTGACCAAAAAAAATGTTCTGACACATCCATGTGGGTATGTTTGCACTAGGAATGGTCCTCTTTCACACCAAAACACATGGAATCACTCTGAGTTACATTCAACCGGTAGAATCCCTTAAGAGTCCAAAGTGCAAAATGGCTGCAAACTTTAGCATGCTTGTTTTCGGACACCATGATGCTTAGAAAATTCTCGTTTGATCCTATGAGATATTGTTAAGCTCCTCTACAATAAAATCTCTTAGTTTTCACTATCTCAAAGGCCTTTTCCCGTGGTGGCGAATTTTTGCTTGGAGAAAAAATTGTCAAATGTAAGTAGTTGAAAGTTTCAAAGTGGTTCAACTTTCATTATGCAACTCGTGTGACCAAACAAACTGTTTGGACGCATTTGGATGGGTAATTTTATGCTAGGAATGGTCCTCTTATGCACCGAAACACGCAGAATCGCTCCGAGCTACATTCAACCAACATAATCCCTCAAGAGTCCAAAGTGCAACATGACTACAAACTTCAACATGCTCGTATTCAAACACCGTGAAACTCAGAAACTTCTCGTTTGAGCCTATGGGATCATGTTGGGTCCCTCTACAATAACTTGTCCCAATTTTCTCTATCTCGAAGGCCTTTTCTCGTGGTGGTGTATTTTCGCTTGGGGAAATAGTTGTCAAAAGTGCAAAAAAAATCAAGATTGAGGAATACCAACGGTCAAGTAACTTAAAGGTTGGTTTGAGTCAGTTTTTTGGGTTGATTCTTGGTGTCTAGAGGTTAAATACAATGTCTTGGGTCGAAGAGAGTTTTTGTTGAAGATTTTGTGTACATTTGGTGAAGAAAAGCAATAAGAAACCTCATTTTTCTGTGTGTTTTTTTGTAAATTTTACTGTTTCAGATCTCTGTATGATTCCGTACTGATTTTACTTGAACCCAAATACATTGAATCTTGTAGGCGGAAGATTTAACTTTATTTTGGCATTGATTTGGGTTGATTTCATTAAGATTTGTGGTTTTTACAAGCTTTTTACTATAGGCAGGTTAAGAACAATGTTTTAAGGGTTTGAAGGCACTAAAAAATGGATTGAACACCATTCCACTGTTAGATATATTTGTAGTTTGGTGGAATGGGTGGATTATGGTAGGATTAGATTTCTATGGAGTTTTTTTGAGTAGGGAGGGTGTTTAGATGACTTTTTGATCCTGCCCTAGGTGAGTTTCCTTGAGTTTTGCTTGAAGAATGATGGCTAAATATGAGAGTTTGGAAAAATTGCATTTATGGAGGTTGGGATATGATTTTCTAAGAATTTGCAAGCATATGGTAATGTTTTTGAGGCTTTTTTAAGGTGAGATTGGTTTTGGAACATTGAGTTTTAATAAACCCCCTTGAAACTTGTCAAAAGTGAGGGTTTTGGGAATAGGTGACTTGGTGAGCGTCTCCCTTGAGAAAAGTTTTTTATTTTGGCTATTTGTAGCCTAGTAATGATCATGCAATAGTTATTTAAGGTTGGAAGCATGTTTAGATTGGTGATGCTTTGTAAAAGTGGCCTAATTAGCCAAGGAGGGCAACATAACAACATTGTTTTGGAGGTGTTGGTCCAAAGTGACCTAATGATCTTTTGAGATATATTTTTGAAGGCCTTAATGGGTGTTTGGATTGTTATTTTATTTGTGGGATTGATGAGTATTTTATGAGATACACACCAATTTCTCTAGTTGTATGGCTACAAGGCAAATTGGAGGAAATTGTGAAGAACTGATGAGATAGGGTTGTAAGGGCAGAAGGATAGTTTGAGTTTGTTTGTTTTGTGATTGTGAGAAGGATTTCCTCCCTGATCTACATCATTCTCTCATGGTGATGGAATGGCATGACGAATGCCAAGCCAAGCAAATTGTTATGGATTATCATGGCATTCCATCATCATGAGACTACATTTCTTTGAGGCAAATTTTCAACCAGCTCACTGCCTTGTCTATGCTATTTCTTACTATTATGCTTTGATAGATTTTTTTCAAGCATCCATAGCTTGTTCAAAATCACCTATTTTAGGCTTTTAGCCATAACAACAAGGTAGTGAACTATTTGATAAAATGCTTTGATAGACATGTATGAAAAATGTGGTAGCATAGACAAGGCAGTGAAGTTTTGAAAAAAAGCCTCAAAGAAATATGGTCTCATGGTGTGATGGAATTACATGACAAGCAAATTGCTATGGATTGTCATGGCATTCCATCACCATGAGACCACATTTCTTTCAGGAATTTTTTCAACTAGTTCACTTCCTTGTCTATGCTATTGCTTACTATTATGCTTCGATAGATTTTTTCCAAGCATCCATCGCTTGTCTGAAAGCACTTGTTGTAGGCTCTTAGCCATAGTAGCAAGATAGTGAATTGTTCAATAAAATTCTTTGGTAGACATGTATGAAAAATGTGGTAGCATAGACAAGGTAGTAAACTGTTTGAAAAAATGCAGGTCAAAGAAATTTGGTTTCGTGGTGATGGAATTCCATGACAATCCATGGAATTTTCTTGTTATGGCATTCCATCACCATGAGACCACATTTCTTTGAGGAATTTTTTAAAATAGTTCACTACCTTGTCTATGCTATTGCTCACTATTACGCTTTGATAGATTTTTTCCAAGCATCCATAGCTTGATCAAAAACACCTATTTTAGAATTTTAGCCATAACAACAAGGCAGTGAATTGATTGATAAAATGCTTTGGTAGACATGTATGAAAAATTTTGTAGCATAGACAAGGAAGTGAATTGTTTGAAAAAAATGCCTCAAAGAAATGTGGTCCCATGGTGATGGAATGCCATGACAAGCACATTGAGACCACATTTCTTTGAGGCATTTTTTCGAACAGTTCACTACCTTGTCTATGCTATTGCTTATTATTATGCTTTGATAGATTTTTTCCAAGCATCCATAGCTTGTTTGGAAGCACCCATTTTAGGATTTTAGCCATAGCAGCAAGGCAGTGAACTATTTGATAAAATTCTTTGGTAAAAATGTACAAAAAATGTGGTAGCATAGACAAGGCAGTGAATTGTTTGAAAAAATTCCTCAAAGAAACATGGTCTCATGGTGATGGAATGCCATGGAAATCCATAGAAATTTGCTTGTCATGGCATTCCATCACTATGAGACCACATTTCTTTGAAACATTTTTTTCAAGTAGTTCATTGCCTTGTCTATGCTATTGCTTGCTATTATGCTTTGCTAGATTTTTTCCAAGCATCCATAGCTTGTTCGGAAGCACATGTTTTAGGGTTTTATCCATAGAAGCAAAAAAATTAACTATTTGATATAATTTTTTGATAGACATGTATGAAAAATGTGGTAGCATAAAAAAGGTAGTGAACTCTTTGAAAAAATGCCTAAAAAAAAAAAGGTCTCATGGTGATGGAATGCCATGACAATAAAAAAAAAATTTGATTGTCATGGAATTCCATCACCATGAGACCACATTTCTTTGAGGCATATTTTCAAATAGTTCATTGCCTTGTCTATGGCTTGTCATGGCATTCCATCACCACATTTATTTGATGCATTTTTTCAAACAGTTCATTGCCTTGTCTATGCTATTGCTTACTATTATGCTTTTGATATATTTTTTCCAAGCATCCATAGCTTGTTTGAAAGCACTTGTTTTAGGATTTTAGCCATAGCAGCAAGTCAGTGAACTGTTTGACAAAATGTTTTGGTAGACATGGATGAAAAATGTGGTAACATAGACAAGGCAGTGAACTATTTGAAAAAATACCTCAAAGAAATCTGGTCTCATAGAATGCCATGATAAGAAAATGCAATTGGCAACTGCTCCTAGTTATTAGTTATGCAATGTGGAGTAATTGCATAACTACTTAGGTTGAATTTGTAAAAACTATATTGTAATTGAAATTTTTTCATCTATCAACATCTAGTTATTAGTTATGCAATGTGAAGTAATGCTTTGACTTTGAAAGATGTGCAATGCAATGCAATGCAATCGACGATATGAATATAAACTACAAAAATCTACTTTTTACAATTCATTAGTTAAAATATTTATTTTATTTGCTCTCTATATCTCTATATGCTATGAAAATACCTTTCAATTTCAAAAAAAATAGTTTTTATCTCTTGTTCTACAATGTTTTACATTTTTTTTAATATGATTTTTTCCTTATTTTTTCAAAAACTCTTATACTTTTGGTTTGTCGATTTTTTCCCCAAAATATTTTTGCTGCTATGCATTGGAAGCATGAAACTTACACGTGAATACATGCAATATATACGTGAAGTATACATGTGAATAAGTGAAGCATACATGTGAATAAGTGAGGCACAAGTAATTGAAGCATTCCAAAGGATACACACCACTAGGAATGGAGCTTATTTACACAATATGCTTTAGATGGGGCTTATTGAGAAATCGACCGTAATTAATTAAGCATTAGATGTAAACAAAATTAATGCCTACAAAATTCAAGCATACAATTTACATGATATGCATGATAACATCATTGAAGAATGGAAGTAGAAAAATAAGATTTTCTTTAATCAAAAAGTCGTAAGGCTATACAATGATATATATTGATAAAAGTATATACAATATATCCAAAAAATCCATACAGGCTTAGTACAAAGGAGCCATATGGACATAAAATTTCATGTATATATCGATAGTACAAAACATATGTTCCAAAATGCCACATACCTGCATACAAAAAATGACCCTAATACATAGTCATTTCCCTCTAGGGGAAGGAAATAGATCTCGTGTTGCCTTTGAAATTCGACTGGATGGAGTGACTGTTGGTTCTCTTGTCTTTTGAACATGCTCACTAGTCCTCCTCTCTTAACTCTAGACCTTGAACTGATACAATAAAAAGTAAAGATGTTAATACATAGAAATTGCATTGTGGAATGACATATAACAAAATATAATCACTTACCGCATACATATAATCATCATGCACATTTACAGCATTACCACATCTACAATCTGGAGTGACAACCACCTGTAGCAACCATAAATATAGAAATTAAACTACATAATTGTATTGTGAAAATTTTCTATAATAGACGATAAAAGAGAAAATATAATGTCAAATCAACTAATCTATTGCATACCTCTCTCAATGGATCAGAACTGGCTATTGCTGCAACAACTCCATGGTCCATTGTGCCACCAACATCACTAGGGTTGTCTGATGTCAACAAATGCAAATGAAACAACATATCTAACATCAATATAAAGAAGTTCAAGTAGTCCCTTTATAATTGTCATAAATGAAAGAGTAAATGGTTGGCCTCAGGTGAGACTACAATATAGTGCTTATAGATCATAGAATGGTGAAAGTAGTAAGTCCACTGGGATAGTCTAAAATATTGCAAATGCCAAAGTTAGGTGCTCATTGAGATTTGTATTGCATATGCTGATGAGCTAATGTTAATGAGGGCATGTTGTCAACATAGTGATAATGCCATACTGAAGTTCACATGAATGAAGTGAGGATTACTATGTTACTAGTAGCTTTCAAAGGGATAATGGAACATACGATGAATTATGATGTGTCTAGGGTTTTACTATAGCACATGAAGTTGGTTTTTGAGGTGTGCAACAGTAATAGAGAAGACAAATTTGGTCAATACTAAGTGAAAGAAAATTTATTTCTTCTAACGGTGTATAGGATAAAATTTGGATGGAGGTGCTATAACATAGACGGGATAAAGAGACAAGACCAACAAGGGATAATGGAACATATGGTGAAATAATAGAGGGTACAATGGGATGGGAGTCAAATGCGATAATGGAATATGGGATGGACTAGAATAGATTAATGGGATGGGCTAGGCTGGGATAACAAAATATAGTGTGAACTATTAGAGGTTAATGGGATGGGATTAGAAGGGAATAAAGGAACATGGGTGAATTAGGGAAAGATAGTGGGACAAGATCAAGAGGGGATAATAGAACATAAGGTGAAATAAGAGAGGGTAATGGGATGGGAATATAAGGCATTAATGGAACATAGGATGGACTAATATAGATTGATGGGATGGGCTAGGATGGGATAAAAAAATATAGGGTGGACAATTAGAGGTTAATGGGATGCGATTAGTAGGGAATAATGCAACATAGGGTGAATTAGGTGTCTAGGGTTTGACTATAGTACATGAAGTGGGAACTTGACCTATGTGTAGCAATAATAGAGAAGAGTTATCTAGGATGAAATGTGGATAAAGATGGTATAACATAGAATGGATAAAGGAACATAGGGTGGAACATAGGGGATCATGGAACATCTAGGGTGAAATAATAATGGGTACAATAATATGGGAGTAGAAAGGCATAATGACACAACATGGACTAGAAGACATTAGTGGGATGGGCTAGGAGGGGATCATGGAAAATAGGGTGAACTATTAAATGTTAATGGGATGGGATTAGGAAGGAATAAAGGAACAAAAAGTGAATTAGGAGAAGATACTGTGACACAATCAAGGAATACAAATGCAATGTTTGTGTTACTCATCTATTTTTTAGATTTGTATATGCAAAATTATGAAAAAATGAGCTAACATTGTTTTACAACACCATTAATGAATAAAGGCTACCTAAGTATAAGTTGTTTGAGGAAATGAATTGCGAGGTGTGGAGGTCGAAGGTCCACCAGGAAACTGTTTGAAATACAAAGCATGTTATGAGACAAACATTCAAATATAACATCCAACTGTTCAAATGCAATAATAATATCTTTAATACTAGTTGCATACTTGTGGACTCATCGTCGAGAAAGAATAAGGGTTTGTAGGAATGGAGCACATCTAGGTCCACCAGAAAACTATTTCAAATACAAAGCATGTTATGAGACAAACATTCAAATATAACATCCAACTTTTCAAATGCAATAATAATATCTTTAATACTAGTTACATACCTATGGACTCATTGTTGAGAATGAATAAGGGTCTGTAGGAATGGAGCACGTCTCATGAACAGTCCGACCCTGAAATTTCATCATATCAAAATTGTACTAATTTAGTTTTTCTTAAATTTTAAAATAAATTTAATAAACAACATTAAATGAACTTGCTAAATTTTACCTAAGTTTCAATGCCAAATGTATCATTCATCAAATCATCTGTGAAAGCCATCACATCTACAACTGATGTAAGTTGTGTAGCTGCATCCTAAGCACTTTGATAATCGTACGTGCAAATAGCACCACAAGCACCACAATGGTGGGGTGGAGCCCATGGCCTACACGTCTCCTCCACATCAGGCTCTACTAGAGGCCTCACACACTGTAAAATGGTCTGGGTGAGTGAGCCAATCAACTCCAATGTGTCCACCTCTACACTATCCTTAACAATGGAAGGAATGACGACATGCTCCACCATGGGTTTGATCAATGGTCTCGGTGCCAACTATGGATTACATCGTGCAACAGGTTTATCATGTGTGGAGCCCCCACCTCTACCCTAAAAGCCTAAGATATCAAAATAATTTGGCATTTTATTGAAGACAAACTCACAATAGAGTTTCCTCAAAAAATATTGTGGTACCTCATGATTATTGCATGGAGGTTGGTCAAATACCATCCACCACCACTCCCAAAATTTATTTTTAATTAACTAATAGTGGCACCAATGGATGGGGAACCTCCTGCATGCATAAGAAAAAGGTGCATTAGTTCTCGGGTCTGTAAATAGGGCACACAAGTCAGCTTTGCTAATTTTTTGTTTTTTGACATCTGCATATGACAAACCACTAGCATAAAATTGTTTCATCTCATGCCTCTTATTTGACCAAAAAATTATTTTCTCGCTCATTTCTCCTACATGAGTTACAATTGACTTCAATGATTTAGCAATCCCTCTCCTATAAGGGTGGGTTTTGACATGCTCGGTTAATCTTCCAATTAATTCTTCAATGTCTCTTTTATTGTTTTCAATTTGATTTAGAATATTTTCTTGTGTTCCTTGAGGATGCCTATGAATTGATGGAGGGGTTTCAGTTTGTTCATGTATAGGAGGCTCTTTGTGAGGGGGTGATTGTGAATTCTCAATGTTTCGAGGTGGAGATTCATTCCTTAAGAATTAGAACAGAGTTTTATTATAAAAACCTATTTCAATTTGCATTCTAAATCAAATTTGAAATAAATAGAATAAAACCATGTACCTCTTTGCAATCTTTGACCTCTCTGACGTGTTGGCCTCGTGAAAAATCGCAAGCTAAGAGTGCAAAAAATGGATAAGATTTGATGAGCGCGAGTTGCAGAGCTCAAATCCTCCAAGTCAAGCCGCGAGTTGAAATGAAATGCAGGTTTCAAACACATTTTTTGGGTTTTAATTCACTTTTACATTTGGTGCACACCAAATTTGGTGCTCGCCAAATCTGGCATGCGCCAAATGCTCAATTTCAGCTTTTTTTATGAATTTTTCCAATTTGACACCAAAATTGTGTCACAAATTGGTGCACTTATCCCATTGTCACCCAATGTGACATCATGGCACCATGTGTATGTGATCACATCTTGTATGCCGTAACTTATATTAACATGGAAACACACTTTACACACTTGATTGATCCATATTAACAAAATCATTCAAATAATATCCCAAGGCCATTAATTGTTGTATGCAATCATTACCACATTACCTCACTTGGGCTATTATTTCCTTAAAGTAAAATAACAATGATATTGTGCATTCAATTTGAGGGGGTTTGCATGTCATAGTATTTGATATTGTCATGTACATATGCTATATGGTTCTAGATGTTCCAAACTCTGCACCATCTAAATGTGCCATGACATATTACTCAATATTTTTCTACACCAATTACTTGATGCTCATACACTATTATAGTCTAATAATTTTGAACTCTATAGTAATAATATGCATCATAATCCCCTTTTGCATCAAT
Organism: Sequoiadendron giganteum; assembly: GCA_007115665.2. NCBI lineage: Eukaryota > Viridiplantae > Streptophyta > Pinopsida > Cupressales > Cupressaceae > Sequoiadendron > Sequoiadendron giganteum. The sequence continues at coordinate 108,533,458 of CM021104.1, read as the reverse complement.
TTATGTTTATCATAAAGCTTGATAAATTTACACACATCAAGCACGAAGCCACATGGTATGGTCTAGTTCAAGATCATATCACACATGGCCCAATTCAAGACCAAACTATATAATGTGAACCTAGTCTACAATAAGGGAAATCCTTGCTTAGATATATCACATCTTCCTTATTATTACTTATTTTGATTTCAAATGTAAATCTTTTATTGTAACAGTACAAGCAACAAATAGCTCAATCGACCATCAAACTAAATCAAATAAAATCTAATCACTTTACAAACGGTATTAGATAAATTTAATTTGTTATTAATTTATTTTAATCATTCAATTAAATTTAAAATAATGTAGGAAAATATTCATTTGAAAAATTCTTGCAAAAACCTCCATCCCACCGTCTTTTTAAATAGAATTTGTGATTTATTTTCAAATGACTTTGTTCCCTACTTTATATGTCCAATTCATTAGAGGTTTGTGGGTTGTTAAATACAGTTTGTGTAAAAGTAAACTCCATTACAGTATGGTCCCATGGGGGGGCTTGGGCTTCTATTTTCGTGGATCAAGCGGTCCCATGAATCTTTTCTGAAAAATAGCAGCCCCTACCTTTTAGGACTGCAAATTTCAGCAGGTGAAATTGAGGTGGGGCTATAAATTGCCCCTACAGCTTAGGAATTTTTTCTGCCACTTGTCTATCACTTAAAATTTCAAATTCCTAAAAAAATAAAATGAGAGATTTTTTGTTCAATAATTAATTGTTATCAAAGTACTTGAATTCCTTCCTTAAATTTTGGAGTTCAAATTTTTAAGCTGAATTGCAAAATTGAATTCATGAGACCACCAGCTTAAAAATATTCTTAAAAAATTTCAACAGCACCCCTGAAATTTTTTAGGAAGCCCCCTCCATGAGACCTTACCCTATCTTAAATGAATACATTATAACTTATCAAACCAGCCCACAGTAAGAGCTCCCTTGTTCAGTCAATGATACATGGATTTCTTCTACGTGGAGATGGCTTATAAGAACACACACAAACACTTGCAGAAGGCTTATGATAAGCAAGCTAATGGACGGGCATGTCAGCCCTTGGAATGTGCTTGTTGTATAATTATTGTGCACCAACCACTTGCCAAAACCTGTGCTAAGATAGAAGACATCGATGAATATAATACCTGATCCCAGTACCCATGCAACAACTGCAATCAAAACAAAAAATTTAGGAAACAAAATATTGGATCCAATTCTCTCAGCAATGATGGTGATAAATATTTTGCTCAATTTGGAAAATGTTAGCTTACTGCAAGTGAGTTTTTGTAGGAACCCATCTTTTTCTTGCTGCTAGTGAACCTTAAAAGTGGGATCAAAACAAATGGTAATTCAAATGACAATATCATCTGCATTAAAAAGTATATAGAGAAAAAGAGCTAATTTTCTAAGGAACAACAAAATCTAACTTTAGATTTATCAAATAAAATGTAAGTACATAGAGAACCAATGATGATTAACCTTCCAACACCATAAGAACCATAGATGATGGACACCACAAACTTGCAATTATAGCAATACAACGTGTTAGATTAATCAACCATGTTTTTATTTTCAGATTCAGAAATCCCTGTGAAAAACAATGAAACAAAAAAATTTCAAATGTGATTGCTATTTTCAAATTTTGGTTTTTCTGGGGGTTTGTACAATGTCAACTAGGACTTTGAAAATGTTTTGGGTATTTTGACTGTATCACATACTGGCTTAACATTTGATATGAAACGCTATTAATTTATAGCTTCACAAATACCTCGTTAGACCAGACTATTAGGAAAAAAAATATGTTACAGATCATCCATGAGCATGTGGTCATGGTCACAAGTTGATGACATAAAATTGAGCTATTTATCACTCAACTGGGACAGTTCCTGACTTTCAACTATTTTGAAGATTTCAAACTTGAACTCATATAACGTGTCTAAACGGGCAAAACTACATTTTCTTTCATTTATGAGTTATGGAGAGCTCAAGTCAGAGCTTGTAGCTTTGAGTGTTTTGTCAAGCACATGCTTTGATTTTCACGAGTCAACAAGTCTATTTTTTTTTCTTTTGCTCAAAAAATCAGCTCCAAAAGACCGGTGGATTTGCTGGAAGCAAATAAAAGGCATAGAGAAAATCATATATGTTGGACCACATATGAATTTGAATGTTGGCAGAGTAGAAATCATAACAGCAGTCGTACCATACAAGGCAGTAGCTAGAAGTTAGTTAAATGTTTGTGAAATAAGAATACAAGCTGTGTATGAACAAAGGGAACACTATTTCGAAGACTAAATAAAATCATTTTTTATCTAGATCACTGTATGCTGTTGAAACTTCACTTTTCCTTAACAGAATTGAATTTGCAATTTAATTTGTTGTGAGATTTTGAATAGTGAAGTAAGGTAGTAAAATCGAAATTGGCTTTGAGTAAGTTGCTTATTTCATTGATATGGAGATTCTCATGAAATATGTTTTTCATCAAATGCTATCTGAGTAGGGAATTAATGTTGTGGATTTTAAGTTGAATTTTGAACTGACAAATGAAACTGTCAATTCTATTTGTCATTGGCTGTGGGCGTGAGGATTTAGTTGTTGCAATAAGTTGTTTAAGCAATAAGAGGGATTGAGTTTGGTCTGCACGTCAATCTAGATTTAAATTTAGTAATATTTCATCATTCATTCATTTGTAAAATAATTCATTCGACTTCAATTAATCGATCTTCACCAAAATTAAATTAACTAAATGATCTTTATTATTTAATTAATTTTAAAATAAATCATTTTCCCATCAAATATTCAAATAATTAAACAAATCATTTTCTAAGCAAATAATAAAGAAATTCAAATAATCATAATATCCATAAATAATTAAATAAAAAATCATGATAAATCAACAAATAAATCAAATAATTTTTTTGGGATAAATGATAAAGAATCACCTCTAATATTTTAAGGTGCCTTACTAAGAAAATCAAAATTCTAATTAAATCCTTTCTCACAGAAAACAATAGAAATATTAAAAAGAGCATTTAGAGAATCTGTTTTCTTTTCTAAAAAGCAAAAGCTATAAAAATATAAACAAAAAGCAATTAAAGCTTGACGAAAATAAACAGACTAATCTGTTCTTTCTTCTAAAAAGCAAACGCTATTAACTTCAGAGACCTCGTTAGACAAGATTTTTTTTTTGGACGTTAGACAAGAATATTATTTACCTTGGAAAGAGTAGAAAAATGTTTAAAAAACTTAAAAATAATGTCATTTCTACCAGGCAGGAACAAATTCTATCTCACAACATTTTCCATTTATAATGGAAGAAAATATGTTAGAGATCATCCGTGAGCACGTGGTCATGATCAGAGGTTGAAGACATAAAATTCAGCTACTTAACACTCATAAGGATAATGACTTTCAACTGTTTTGAACCTTTCAACCTACAATTTATGGACACCATGTTTTAACAGTCAACGCACCTCATTTTCTTCCATTCACAAGTCAATAAATTTACTTTTCTTTCTCTTATGGTCGTGTGAAAACAAGAAATTTGTAAGCAAGTTATCTGGCATGTATGGTTGACAAGAAAGCTTCAGAAAAGATATAAGGAAAGAGACGTCAGAAAATTTTAAATCAACCATAAATTTAATGCATTCCAAACACTTGTTCGATTTAAGTTTGACTAACCAAAATTTTTGTCTCCGGTGTCAAAAAAAAATTCACCCCATTTCTTTATATGAGAAAGTGCTCCTGAATTGACAAGATCTATGGCTGACTATATATAGGTTATAGTTGAGCTTTTTAAGTGTTTATTGTTGATTGAAAAAATATTTGTGGGATATTATGATAATTTTAGTAGTTGATTTTTTTTTGCTGTAATAGAATTGAATTTCAAAATATTGAAAGATTTGGTTCACATATTTTCTTATTATTTGTACATATATGTCATAAAAAGTTTTATTTACTTTTCAACAAATGTTTTAAAGGTCTTGAAAGTGATGAAAATCTTCCTCTTGTACTGGAGAAAGTAAATGTATGTGCATGGTGAGAAGTAATCGATAAAGGTGAGCACACACTTGATCCTTAATAATGAAACAATTGAAAATGATATGAAGTTGCTATTTAACAACACACGAGGTATTGTGTAATGAGAAGCCTTAATAGGATCCTAATTATGTTTTGCAAGTACACAACCTAGACAAACTCCCTCATGTATGAAGTCTTAGGAAGAGCAATAATCTAATCCTAGGTAATCAACTATTGGAGATGCATATAATTGAAATAATCAAAACCATTTGTGCAATATCCTACTCAAAGAATTTACATATGCAATAAGGGATGATTTTTAAGTATACTCAAAACTCTTAAACTTGTGTGAATGAGATCCGTGGTCCACACTCCTTGTACAAAAACAACTAAATTAAGCTCTTATAGCTCTCAAATGACCACATCATGTGGCACAAACTCAATTTTATAACATTAATGAAAATAAAAAATTTGATAGACAAAAGTAGGTTAGATTAAATCTCTAGAACAAAATGTGCTCTTGAATTTAGATAAAATCAGGAAGATATTTTTTTTGTCAATTTTATTAAACCTAAAACCATGGAATTAATAGTAAACTCATTGAAATAATCATGCAATTAGAATTCCAACTAATGATATTATGCTAATTTTGGTTCTTGGTATTATAGTCTCACATTGTTCATCTAGCTACAAGGTGTGGATTATAATGGAAATTAGTACGTTATACTCAACCTGATTGCTAGTGTATGGAAAATCAATCTAAAAGGATAATGGTCCAAGGATACTCAAGGGATATATAAAGATCATGCCCACCCCTAAACTATTCATGCATTTAGATCCATAGAAAAACATGTAACAAGGAGAGGAGGTGTCAATATGTGATGTTCTAATTGGGAAAATGGCACATTGAGAGGTGAATGAGTAGTGCATGATGGTGCAACTAATTGATTAGTAATTATTTATTTTTAATATATTTTTGGGGAATGAATTTAAGACCAAACTCATAAAGTAGTAGCATCTAATGTATAGTAAAATCAAATAGATTATGTTTTGACATGTATTTTAAATTACCTTTCTTTAAGATAATATATTTATCAATATGTATTATTTAATGTCTTAATTTTTGTAATAAGAAACAATGATCAAATACATATTTTTAAAAAATGTATACCATATATCATAATTCAATAATATATTTAATTAATTAAAAATATATATATTAAAAGAATAAAAACTATACAAAAATTTAATTTATGATATGAAATACTTAACCAAAAACAAATGAACATAAAATTACCCCAAAAAATTACATGGCTGTAAATTTCTTTTTGTATGGTAACTTCATTAACTTTGCAAAAAATGGGGCAATAAACTGCGGAACTGCCTCCATAGGTGTTTGCTCTTCCCCTTTCACAATCAAACCTTTCTCCATTTCTCCACCCGCTTTTCGGAAGTCTCCTCCTATTGAGAACTCCTCTTCAGTAAACAATCTGGAACGTTGTGTCAGGACACTTACCCATGCCCATCTACCATTTTCAACCTTTACTGAATAGTTGCCCCATTTACTTCGTAGTGTCATTTGTGATGAAACACAATTTATAACAAAACAGAACATGAAGGCATCACCATTGGAGATACTCTTCAGCACCAATTTTGGCCACGACATAAAATTCTGGTTGGAGATGGAGTCAACGATCACGAGATTTGGAGAGAGTAAGGAGTCTAAAAGTGAGGCCGCATCAGGGATTGCCCGTGCACATATTACTATTTCTTCTGGCCATTTCTGCATATTCCTTTCACAACTTTCAGTCAATGCGCAACCAGATAAAAATAACTATAAATTTTTACTCCTAATAACTATTATTACCTGTATTGTTTGAATACAACGTTTAATAACTGATCCGTTATTTGCTCTGAGTTCCAGCTGCTTTATATTCTGTATGTGTTCCAAGCTTTCTATTCCCGACACCTCCCAGCAGGTCTCAATAATCAATTCTTGCAATCTTGTGCAATTTCCAAACTTTCGACCTTCTCAATTTCGTAGCAACCTCTAAGACGAAATTGTCTGAGAGAAGTAAATCGTCCAAAACTTGGAATGTTCTTCAGCATTGCAGAGTTTTCCAAATATATTGACTCGAGGGTCTTTGGCAACACCTCGATCTCCTTTAAGTGATGATTGTTGAGAACATGGAGACTTTCCAAGTGGGGACAACAGTCTTCAGAAAGTGAAATTCTGTACGCTTTTGTTGCATCCAAATATATCTTCTTCAGGTTGCTCAATCGAAAAGGTAATGATTCCGCCCCAAAATCTAATTCACTGATTGGACAATTGGATATCCTCAACCCTTGAAGATTATTTGGTACAGATTTCACTGCTAGATATTTCAGCTTAGGACAATTACTAATTTCAAGATTCGTCAAGGAAGACAAATCTCCAAGAGAGGTCGGCAAGCTTGTCAACAACACATCTGCTATTGCCATCTTTCTCAACCTGCTGAGTTGACCGATGTTATCTGGCAAATCCCTTAAACTGGTACTCCAGAAATAGAGCTCTCTCAAGGACGCCTGATTTGTGATGTGACGAGGCAACTCTTCCAATTGCATGCACTGAGAAAGGTTAAGATAATCGAGCTTTGTTATGTTTTGCAGAAAGTTTAAGTCCTCTGACGTGAATGTGACTTGACGACACCCCACTAAATTGAGATATTCCAGTAACACCAGGTTTCTAAAAGAAACCGGCAACCTCCTCAACTCGTAGCAAAACAACAAACCTAGATGCCGCAAATTGCTCAACTTGCCGAAATTGCTCGGTAGCGATGATAGCTTTTCACACCTATGTAACACCAGGTGTTCCAGCGATTGGAGAAGGCAAAATTCGTCTGGCAGGCTCCTAACATGGTAGCTTGAGTTGATTACAATCCTTTTCAAATGATTAAGATGTCCTATTGAATTTGGAAAACCTTGAAATTTGTAGCAATGAGAAATAATCAATTACCTTAATTGCACAGGGGCCTGCAGCACATTTCCGAGTAGAGAAACAACAATTATAGAAGGATTGAAATACAAATTTATAACAGTTAAAACGGACGCCGCTTACCTCTCCATCACTCTCGCCCCACAACTCTTCTAAGTGATGTTTCCTTCGCCACCCTGGATCTTCATAGAGTTCTAAACCCTCAACTTTTTGAATGAAAGCCCTGACGGAAGATTTCGTTGGCCGATTCGGAACCAGCGAAGCCAGACCAGGTCTCTTGATACTTCACCCATTAATTGATTAAAATAATCTCCAGTAATCACTAAATATTTTAGTCCAACTAAAGAAGGTGCAAGCGACCAAATTCCTCCATTTGTGTTAACCAGGAGTTCCTCGTGCGAACAGTAAACGGGAAACTCATCAAGCTCACCAGTTGTTTTGACCATTACTGGTACGAGATCCCCTCCTCCCTGAATGGAAATAACATAAAATATTCAAAAAATAAAATAAAATAAAAACTTAAAGCTATAAACTTCTACAAACAATTAAAATTACTAAAGTACAGAAACAAAAGACTGGGCAAACAAACCCCATAATAATTAAAATCATCAGCCCAGTATATTTGATTTGAGGTCGCAATTGTTCCTTGAATGCCAATTCTTTTCTGAAGAATACAAAAATCAAAAACATGAAAGAAGAATTAATATAACTAGCATTGGTATCAAAATAAATTTGTTGGTTGTTGCAAAATAGATCTAGTTAGCTAGAAGTTCAATGGATTGAACATTCATGTGTAATAAAAATGTTTGCTTTGCATTGATTAGTGATGTAATAAAAGAATTAATTCATTTCACTTTTGTTAAGTGAGATAATAAAAAATATTAATTTTACCTCTTCTTGAACATCAATGATTTGTTGAGGAAACCAAAGTCGGTAAGGTGATTGTTTATTTGCTATGTCTCTTCCCAAATCTCTTAAGTGGTCATGCATCCTTATGTAATTTTTATCATCAAGCTCAACCAAACACTTGTGCAAGAGTCTTTACCAACTTCGTAAACCACTCCACCCCAATCCATTGCATGCTTCAATTGCCAAGCTATTCTCTTGTCCAATGAAAAAACATGCAATATCAAGAAACATTTATTTTTCTTCATCATCAAGGGTGTGATAACTTGCTTTCAGCCTTTGCTTTATATCATTAGACAATATTCTTGAGATCTTATGCAGCTGTGACTCCCAATACTTAATGTTGTACTTACCATATAATTGTGCTCCATATACCTTGAGAGACAAAGATAATTCATTGCATACTTCTAAGAACTTTTCAACAAGTTCTTTGAACCCATCAGGTGGATGTGATTTTAAAAAAGCATGCCAACAAAAAGGCTGCTTTGCATACAATGGATTCAATTATCTCATTTTATATATAGAGGAGATGCCCCAAGATGTAAGGACATCACGTACCCGTGTGGTAACAATGATAAGACTACCCTTTTAAAATTATCATTTATAGGCAACAAAGCATCTAGTTGCTCCATAGTATCCACATCATCAAGAACAATCAATACCCTAACAGATCTCAAAGCCCTTGAAAGAATTCTCATACCTTCGTCAATATTGTCAAATGCTAAACCTTGGACGCCAAGGTCGTTGAGGAGTTTTTTCTGCTTCTTGTGCAAGAGGCCTTTGGTTGCAGCATCTCGAACATCAAACACAAAACTGAACCTCTCCATTGAAGATGATATTTGATTGTATAACTCTTTTGCAAGGGTGGTTTTGCCAGAACCACCCATGCCCCAAATCCCTACGGTTTGTACATCTTGATTTCCATGGGCAGAGCGAAGAGTATTCATCTTAAAGTCTTCCACTATTTCTTCCAAACCGACTGGATGTTTTGCAACCACTAACGGCACATTATTATTTCTTTCTTTCAAAACACAACTCACAATATTCTTCAGTAGCCCAATCTCATCCCTGAAAAAGTAAAAACATAAATAATAATAATAATAATAGGTGATTATGCCAAAATCAAAGACATGGATGAGAGAAAAATACGTATTTTTTTTGTTTTTTAAAGATAGAGAGGCCGAATGTGTGGTACTTACTCATTAGTTTTAATGATTTGGCCATAGTAAAATGAGGCATTGTGGAGTGCGCTCTTCCACTCCTGAAGTTGTTCTGAGCTGTATCTACCCTTTCGCTTATGCTTTTTAAAGGCTTGAACATAAATTCCTTTCCCTTGATGCACCCATCTGAGATCAGTAGGATCTACATTGTAGAAAATAGGAATAATTGTGGCGCCAGATTTAAGCATAAATGAGAACTCTACCAAACACCAGGGTGAATCTGCATAGCTCTTGGAAAAAATAGCTATATGAACCAAAGCGCTGGCCATTGCCGCTTGTATTGTTTGGGGCAAGAAATCACCATATTCTGACTCTTGTGAATCCAAAAAAATAGACTTGACATACCAGTAAGGATAGCATAGAGAACGGTAGCTAAGGTGTGTTTGACGTTTGTTCCACGATGATTGATGAACACATCGTAGCACGGTTTTTGTTTGCGTTTTGAGGCAGAAGTAGATGCAGATGGTGCGATTCCATCAAAAGCGCCCATAACCTGATTATCTACTATAAGACCCGGGGTAGAAATAGATGCCCATGAATTAGATTGAACTAAGCGCCGTGGTATATAGGAAGAAAACCAGTGAAAGTAGGATGAACACAGACTTGGGTATTTTGATATAACTGAAGTAGATGAAGAGAGTGCAGTTCCTTGATAAGTGATTTGAGATTCCCTCTCTAGTTGATCAGCAGCGATAGAAGTAGATGCCATGGAAGCAGATTTAACTAAAAACTGAGAAACAATGGAAGGATATCAATCAAAGCTGGATGTACGTAGGCTTGGTGTTTCGGGACGAAGTCGATGGCGGAGATAAGAAATGACATAAAGCGTACAAATATTGCTGTAGAAATGATCGAAGGCGTAGATTGTGTGGCTACTATTTTCCTACGAAACTGCGTGGGAGATCGAGAGTCGTCTAAGGACATTTAATTCGTAACTTTTACTATACAAGGCACTTTTTCGCTTTTGAGTATTAAAATCATATTTTTATTTTATGTCGAAGGCGTATCCAATATGAAGTTGATCAAGCTCAGGGCCGTTATGGTTGATTCCAGCAAAAATGTCCCTTTCATTCGTCGGTTGCATTTTCATCGATTTTGGTAGCAAGTTGATGTTTTCTACGAAACGACTATGGTATTAAAATTGTACGTTGATTTTGCAGATCTCTTCAACGCCTTGAATAATATCTACAAGTGGGTGTTTGAAACTATTGGCGTGCCTTGAATGAAGTGTCTTTTCCTTATCCTCCCATTCTTATCAAAGTTGATCCAAAATTATACATAGTCCGAGCTACATAGTCCTTATCTAATTTTTAAGAACTCAAAATCTTCAATAAACCTCCCACCTCCTTTCGTTCGCTAGGTTGGATGTGCAAATATCCCTCCGTTTGCTGTGCTCTGAATCAACAACCATGAGCAAGGTTTTTGCACCACTATTGCCACTTAAAGGCCCATACATGCTCTTTCTTTGGAGGTCACTGGTTTGGATACCAAAATGAAAGAAAAAAATGCAGATCGAATAGAACAAAACATGTTGAAAGATTAGGGGGTTTAGGGAGAGAAAATTGTTGTTATAAACTCTAGGCGAATTGAATAGGGTCATCAAGGTATTCATAACAGAAATAGAGCTTATTAATGGTGTCTCTCACCTGAATCTTCTTACAGTACTTGGATTCTCCACGCTTGAAGACATGAGGCTCACACTCCACAACCTCTGCTACCATTCTCCCCGCCTGTGCAAAAATGGGGGCTTTGGAACATGGTACGAACATCCATCAAAGCATAAAAAGATAGATGAATTTTGTCTGATGTTGTAGTTGCAACTGCCCTGGTAGACATGTATACAAAATGTGGAAGCATCGACAAGGCACATGAACTATTTGACAAGATGCCTCAAACAGATGTGGTCTTGTGGACTGCAATTCTTATAGGATATGCACAAAATGGATTTGTTGAAAAGGCTTTAGAAATTTCGAAGCAAATGCAATGTCAGGTTTTAAAGCCAAATTCCCTAACCTTTGCTAGCATCCTCCCTTCCCATGCGAAAATAGGAGCTTTGGAACAGGGTATGGACATCCATCGAAGCATGAAAGATAGAGGAACTTTGCTAGATATTATGGTCGTGATTGTCTTAGTAGATATGCATGCAAAAAGTCGAAGCATTAACAAGGCACGTTAACTGTTTGATAGAATACCTGAAAACATGTCATCTCATAGACTGCAATGATTGCAGGATATGCACAAAATGGATTTGTTGAAAATGCTTTACAAGCTTTCAAGCAAATGCAATTGGCAGGTGTAAAGCCATATTCCACAACCTTCGCCAATATCCTCCCTACTTGTGCCAAAATGGGAGCTTTGGGACAAGGTGTGGACATCCATCAAAGCATCATGGAAAGAGGATATTTTTTTAGATATTCTAGTTGGAAATGCTCTGGTAGACATGTATGCAAAATGTGGAAGCATAGAAAAGGCACGTGAACTATTTGACAGAATGCCTCTTTTGACTGACTTGGGAATATTCAAGTGCCACTAGAATGGAAAATATTTTCCAATGATTTTAAGCATATTGGGTTTCTTCATGTCAGCCTTGCAGAGGATGGTGACGAGCTGGTTCTTGCTAAAGGTCTCCAACAGTTGCATGTTTTCTTGTGTTTTGGCTTTAAATATCCAATTTTTATGGCTGCTTGTTTCAGGACCTTTTGTTTCTTTTAGTTGTTCTCTACTGAAGCTTTTGTAAACACTTGAATCATTCTATTGGAATATATGGTGTTTATGTTGGTTTATTTGATGAATTTGAGGTAAAGATGGGTTTACATGGTTTTAAAAATGAAACTAACTAATTTGTATCTTTAAGCATCAATGTAAGATGTGCATGGTTGTTTAAGGTGGTAATTTGAATCTTACACCTGTCGAAATGTGTGGTGGTATTTACTAGGGGAGAACATTTATATTCACGCCAAGATTTAGCTATGCAAGGACTACGGTATTGTAAGGGAAAAGAACACACCTCCCCATAATATTTACTAGAATAAACTAGACAATTTAAAATAAAGATTAGGGGACTAATAAATCTATTGAAATAAATGTATGAAATTCAAATAAATAAAATAATGATACTTTTATTAGAACTTTTGTCACATTCTTTTGAGATTTGGTAGAGCTTCAATTTTGGAAGGAATATTATATTGCAGGCAGGTATTTGTGTTGTCGTAATTGGGCAAAGGGACTTTGAACCCATCCGCACACTTAGAAGTAAAAGTGTAAGAGATAACTATCATCTAACATGAAAGACAAATTTAATCTGAATTATGTCATACTTGAGTGGGTTCATTGTTGTTAAAATTTGAATGGGTTCACACTTTAGTGGGTTAAAGTTTTGGTCGAGTAGTTGTACTTGTTAGATAATTATCAAACACTAGCAAGTGTCACTATGTTCTCATTCTCTAAGACCTACAAACTAATCAATCAAAGGTAACTAATAGTTTTATTTGAATTTCAACTTCAACATTCTTGCTTCTACTAGTTGTTATTCAAATTCTAAACATACCTTTTGCTTATTATAGATACATTGGAGTTCAAAGTGACTGTGTTACAATTTTGATATACCATTGTATTCAATTGCATACATTTTTGCTATTCAAATTAAACATTCTATAAAAACACTTAATTTTCATCATTGCATATATATATCCTTACTGTACATTTTTATATCACACAAATTTAAGTTGCTCTTTTGCTTGTATACTGTTTCCACTTAAGTTTTTTTGTTTGTTGTTTTAATAAGTTATATACTCTCTACACAAATTAAAATATTGCCATTCAATTATTCAGCGTACCCCATTGCACACCTAAAGTGCAATAGCTAGTTTTAATTTTGTTATTTTCAACTTTTGGATGTTTCGTGGAGGAATCTAAATTATCATCCGTAGGTATAAAATGTATGTGTTTCGTTCAAGTATAAAGTTATTTAATTAGATTTTAATTTTAGTTTTATTATTTTAATTTTTTTATATATATTATAGGGTGTCCCCGCGATCCAGTCTAGCGGTCTAGCAATCCTTATCTTAGAGTTAGGGTCGTCCTTTGATCCCAAACAAAATAAAATACCAACGTTAAAGTAGGTCACTCGGCAGTTCAAATCAAAACTAGGTCTACTAACCAACTGAGAAACAACAAAAGAGGAAACAGTCTAAAACATGAAATGACATGGCACACAAGCCTACGTTAGTTTTTTTTCTTGTTGTTTGTTTTTGAAAAGATAAGCAGCATTTCAGGGTGCCAAACCCTTCACAAAGAGCCCAAGGGGGCAAAGAAATAGTTCAAAACAGAGATTGAACTATAGGAACAACCAGAAACAGCTGACAGATAGCTATGGAAAAACAAAGAGATTAAGCAACCCCCGAAATAGAGGGTTCAGAGCTGGATCCACGAGCCTGAGACCTAGAAGCAGACACAAACTTCTTCTTCCGAAGAACAACCGATCAAGGAGGCTCGAAAATAGGAAATGAGGAGAACAGAGAGAGGATCTACTCCACCTCAGCCACCATAGGACCACCGAGCAGTGAGGGCATCAGAAACAAGGCAGCAGAGAATGGATCAACAAGCAACTCAAAAGAGGCACCCAACAAAGGGCAAACAGGGTCAGACAAAGCACCGACAACAGGTGCAGGGTCAGACAGAGCATCGACAGCAAGAGCAGGGACAAGCCCAAAAGTTTCAGCAGAAGGGTCTGGCACTATATTGTCAGCAGAATGGTCCACAGGAGGAACCAAAGAAGAGAGTTCCGAGAGAGAAGCAAAAACCTTCGAAGAAGAACCCACCATGAGGTGATCAAGGAGAGCATCAATCCACCAAGTCGCAATGCCCTTGCGACGGGCATGAGGGCAAGCAAAGGCCAAGTGACCCATCGAAAAGAATCTCCTATACCAAAAGGGGAGGCCCTCGTAGTCTAAGAGTTGCTTCCAAGGTTTGTCCTCCACCAGCAAAACAACATCCCCATGGAGAGGTTTAGAGATATCTAGATCAACAAGCATTCGAGCAACCGTGGTGTGTCCAAAATCCCTAGTTGTAGAATCCACTATCAAGAAACGACCAATGGTATTGTCGATGGCTTCGAAGCAAGATTCCTCCTAGAACTGGAGAGGAAGGTTAGGCAACCGGACCCAAACAGGTCTGGTATTCAACGGTTTCGTAAGGGGGTTGAATGAGCAAGCCCGAGGCCTAATGGACAGGGAATGAATACCCCACATCCATCCTCTATCCAAAACACAGCTTCGCTCATGAAGGGAGCCAAAGGTTGCAATAAAGAAGCCCCTAGCGCTAGGGTAGAGCTCGATTTCCCCAGCAACCAAAGGCTTCCAAGGTGCCTTCACCCAAGCATGAAGGTTTGGGAGGGATGGCTATAGACCATTGAACCTGCAGACCACACCCATTTTTAGGTAGTACTCCTCATTCTCTACAATCTCAGGCCCACAAACCACCACCGGGGAGTCTCGGGCACAAGGAATAGACCACTGAGGAGGCCAAGCACCAACTCTAGCAGCTTCAGAAAAGGACTTAGCCTTTCCCGCAAAACACCCAGTAGCATGAGGAGCACACCCACCAGCAAGCACCAAGGCAGGGGAGAGACGAGAGCCCGTAGCAAAAGGAACAACATGCACCTCTGCCCCAAGAACACTGCCGACAACACCACAGGTTGGAGAACCAGCCAAAGGGAACATAAAAGGGACACCATCCCCAGCGCCAGAGGAGAGAGAGCCCACACCGAAACCCCCAGACGGGCGCACACCAGCAACGTCCACCCTTCCAGCCACATCGAGAGCAGACGCAACAAGCTGAAGTGGAGCAGAGCCCTTGGGCCGTCGTAGAGAGTCGTTCCCGTTCTTCCCGCCTACGCACATTTCAAAATCCCAAAAATAGCTATAAAGGTTTTTTTTTTCTTGTTATTTCTTACTATTAATAATAAATTTAGTTTAAATTTGAATGAATAAAAGATAAATAAATAGTAGAAAATGGAATAATATAGGATGTAGTTTCATAAAAGGTGTCGATGGAGTTGGTCATCTATTCAATGAACCTCCATGAAATTAAAAATATATTTAATCAAATTGAAAAGGTAGGACCCATGATTGAAATGTTATATAAACATGAAGTAGAACTATAGAAATATTGGGTAAATTGTATAAATGAATATGAGGTAAGGGTCAGGATATATGTATAATTACTCTCCCTTAGATCATAAACTTAAAATCAACAAAATCATCAAAAGGCCCAAGGAAGATGGGAAGATTATAGACCCATCATATAACAAGGATAAGGTGTTCAATCAACCTATTCATAAGATTGATTACAGTTCTAGACAAGAAGATCCCTCCAACAATCTTAGGACTTGGTAGGTGATCAGAGATGAAAGAAATGGATCAAAAATCTACTTGTCATGACCAATATAGGTTCTCCCAAGGAAATTGCACAAAAGGTAGAAAGATCCAAGGACCAAGGAGAGTCCTCAAAGAACTCTATAGGAAAATATCCCATGAAAGAAGGTAATAAAAAGAGGTACATGATTGTAAATCATCTAAGAAAAGAATGGAAAAAACTCTAGCTTAGGAGACAATTGAGAAAGATGAAGAAGAATCTAAAGGAGAAATATCTCTAGTAAGAAAAAAATATAGTGGAGGATACTAGAAAAACAAGAAGAATCAACTTAAATCCTTGCTTCTCCTCCTTCTAGCCCTCCCCACATTACAACTTCTTCACCCTTATAGATGCTACTAGAATGTAAAGGATAGCATACCCTAGTGGTAAGATCTCTCACCTTAGTCATAATATATAAAGTCACCCCAAAGAAATATTCCAATAACTATTGCAACTGAGGAAGACAAAGAAGAGGAGAATGGAAAAGAAGAGATCCAAGTTCTATGTTCATTTAAGAAAATTCTCTTTCCTAATAAGGGACTCCAACCTAGACTAAAATCCATTCACCAACATCTTCTCTTGAATCCATCTCTACCAAGACAACTTCTTATCCACATAGTAATCCCTCTCTAAGAGTTTCAAATCCCTCTCCAATCTTTAGCCTTCCTCTAATCCCAAGTCCCCTAAGACCACCTACTCCTCCCCAACCCCTTCATCAAGAAGATACTAGAAAATATTAGCCTTTCTAATGTGGTTAGAAGCAATGACTTGGATAAGATAAAAAATCTATAGGCCTAGTTAAGTGCATGGAAATGGGGGACCAAACAGAGGTCTTAAGTGGCCCCTTTTTTTTTCTAGAATCAAGAAAAACTAATCACTAGGATGAGAAATTGAAGATAGTTACACTCAAAATTTAAAGACACAACAAGAACAAGAGTCATAATGCTCTAAATCTACATTCTAAACTACTATTTTTTTTTTAAATGGTGGAGATTAAGGAGTTAAAATAAGGGGATCATATAAAGGGATCCTATTTTTTAGAAAAATATAACATAGTTTTTTGTGTGATCCCCCTAAATTATTAACTATTTTAGTATTTTAAAAATCACTTTGATGAAAAAATGGTTAATACCATGTAACTTATGTCTAATGTTTCTACTAAATTTTTAATAAATATATGATTTTTATACTAATTTTGCAAGTGGAAACATCCTTATACTAATTTTCTGTTTTTGTTTCAATTGCTACAATCTACAGGTTTGTGTATTTTACAAATAACATATGTGTAGTATGTATCTATTTGAATCTTGTAAAATTAATAGTTAATGTAGAAGATTCGTCATTAGGGTATTAGTCATATTAGTGACTATGCACTTAGTTTCTATCATTTTACTTGGGCAGTTAGTTATAGGAAGGACTAGTCCTTGGTCCATTCTATCCTAGTGTGGGATTAATACTACAATTCTTACACCCCACCAATAATGGCGCAATCCTTTTTCTTCACCATTTTTATTCATAGAACCAATCAAACCTATTTTAGTTACACCATGAATAAGATAGAACCTTGTGTTGATTGCATGTCACCATCACTTAGCCTGACTAGTGACCACACCACCCCAATAGTACTATGGTACCACATTTTTGTGCTCTAAAGGGTGCACTTTTTTTAAAGCCGCAACTTTCATGAAACAAAGTGCTCTTTCCAAGAACTTTGTTGTGATATAGATTATTTTTCTAGTTTCTGCTGGAAGCACTTAATTATTTAGTTTACAGACCTACATAATTTTCTCTCCTTTTTTTTATAAAGCATAAATTTTCTCACAGAGTAATGCAGGAACATCTAATCGATCTCCTGAGTTCACTTCAAATTCAATGTTGGTAGACAATTTTGACAAAAGAATTTGAAAAGACCAAATGAACGGAAGTGAAAAAACCGCATTTGAACAAAATAAGAGGTGGAGAAGTGAGAGGCATAAGGGTTGACTGGGGAAAAATTTAATGTCTCCTATTTTTTTTCATTGGCAAATAACAATTAACAAAATCTGAATAAAATGAAGATGAAGGGACATGGGTCAGGAGTGGAACAGTCAGCGCCATGAGGGGGTGGAAAAAGCCACTCAATAAACAAAATTGAGAGAAGGGGGCACGTCAGAAGAGAGAGAGGCGTCATTAATAGAACAAAGGTATGCGCCATGTGAATGGTTGACGCCAGAAGGGGCAAAACACATAGAAAGCTCGTTTGAGTTTGAAGAGGGCAGTTTTGTGAAGATAAGTGACTACGGAGAAGGAATTGGGTGCAACAGGAAGAAATGCAAATCTTATGGTGAGAAGGGGTGTTGCATAGAGATTGGAGAGTGGAGAGGGGCAGTTGAAGAAAAGACCCAAACGTTCATTCATGAGCAAGTCGTCACTGCATCGAATGGAAGGGAGTTTCCAATTAAAATAAAATAGTTGCAGGCCGGTAGGATAAATCCAACGCTGGTGAGAAATGACCCAAGTAGAGCAATATGGTCCGTGGTGAAAAGATAGAAAAACCGAAGAAGAATTTTGAGTTTGTAAGATGATATTACAGAATTAATAATTGAATCCAATTTATGATTGAAACTGTAGATATCAATAAAAGTATATGTTCGAGAATTTAAATTTGTTAACATTGCTTTGGCATAATTGGATTGATTGAAGTTGACAAATGAAATTGAATGCAAATTGTTAGTGGAATCATTTATAATTGTGATTTTGTGAGAGTCAGTATTGAGATAGTAGTTGAGTGTGTCTCTTCTGTGTCAATTGGTATCAGAGTCACAAGATCTTGAGAGTGGAGAGAATCCACCAAGATTGTGGGTGGAGAATTGATAGAGAGTGAAGAAGTCTTGAAAGTGTGCCATAATTGTTTGACAAAATGTCTTGGAGAGATTGAGAGAATTTGTGGATGAAGAAGGAATATTTGAAGCCACAGAAAGTGAAACAAGAACTCATTCGAAGGAGTGATTTGTTTGAAACTGTGTGCAAGTCTGGTGGAAAGTGCTACAAAGTGATAGTGGACAACGATAGTAAAGATAATTTGGTTGTGTTGGAAATGGTTGAGAAGCTGAACTTGAAGAGGATGAGGTACCCTAAGCCATACTACATTTCTTGGTTGCAAGGAGGTCATCAAATTAGGGTACAAGTGAACAAAGCATTGTGAATTTTCACATTAGAGGATATAAGGATGAGATTGTATGTGATATAGTGCCCATGGATGTTTGTCACGTTTTGTTGGGTCAACCTTGGCTTTGGGATAGGAAAGCTATACATAATGGAAACAATAGCACTTATAGTATAATCAAAGATGGGGAAGAATATGTGTTGAATCTATTGCAGGATAAACAAAAGGAAGTGGTAAAAGAAATTGCAATAGGATGCCCCAAAGAGTGTACATGAAAAAAGAAAACATTGAAGTTGTAATAAGTGAGAAAGAAGTAGTTGAAAATCCTTTGAAGGATGAAGAGAAGGAAGAAAATATTGCAACAGATATGAAGAATGAAGCAAAAGAAGAGGAGATCCTTGTGCAAAAGGATTAAGAGGAAAGAGAAGAAATTGCAAAGGATG
The DNA here is from genome assembly GCA_007115665.2 of Sequoiadendron giganteum. Lineage (NCBI taxonomy): Eukaryota > Viridiplantae > Streptophyta > Pinopsida > Cupressales > Cupressaceae > Sequoiadendron > Sequoiadendron giganteum. The sequence continues at coordinate 108,514,317 of CM021104.1, read as the reverse complement.
AGAAGTTTTGCAGCCCTTTGATAGAAGGGGCATGGAAGGTAAAGAGTGCGGGGGCAGTCCATACAAGTGGAGAAGATGCTAAGTCATAAATTGCAGTGATGGCATGTGAGTGGAAGAAGGGTGTTCACAAGCTGAAATAAATGGTCCCAAGTTTGATGATGAGGTTGAGGAGAACAAGGATGAAACATTGTCGAGAGAAAAGATGAGAAGAATCCAAAGTTATTTGGATAGTGAAGGTAAGAAATAAGTTGTCATTGTGGTTGAAGAAGTAGAAAGAGCAAAAATAAATTATCCTTTGGAGGACACGAAGAAGATGGTAACGATAAATGGTGAAGATGGAGGTGTTACAGCTGAAAGAGAAAGAAAAAAGACTGCAACAACATAGGTAAAGTTTGATTTTTGTGATTATGAAATTTGTGTTGGATGGCATCAATTTAAATTTGGAAATGTGGAGGTGTTAAGGGTTGAGGGGCAACCCGAGAAAAGCCATTATGCTGGGATGGAAAGAAGAGAGGTTGAAGAGGATGAAATTTCTTAAAGGAGGAGGTCGCTACATGGTCGATACAAGTCCACAAGAGGAGGGAAGAATGGAGTGCAGAGTTCTTGACAGAGGATGAAAAATGTTTTGGCAAAATGCTGGAAGAAAAAGAAAAATAAATAATTTACAGGTCAATTTCAGCATGAGAGCATGCTGCAAGTTGTTCGCAACTTAGAAGGGTGGTTCTACTACCCAGCTCCATTTTGTAAGCCTGTGGTCACAAACATTTTACCGAGTGCATCTGATGTAGGAGCATCTAATCGATCTCCTGAGTTCACTTCAAATTCGCTATTGGCAGATAATTATGACAAAAGAATTTTAAAAGACCAAATGAAAGGAAGTGAAAAAAATCACATTTGAACAAAGGAAGAGGCGGAGAAGTGAAAGAGGCATAGGGGTGATTGGGGAAAAATTTAATGTCTCCTATTTGTTTTCATTGGCAAATAACAATCAACAAAATCTGAATAAAATGAAGATGAAGGGACGTGGGTCAGGAGTGGAACAGTCAGCGCCATGAGGGGGTGGAAAAAGCCACTCAATAAAAAAATTTGAGAGAAGGGGGAACGCCAGAAGAGAGAGAGGCGTCGTGAATAGAACATGGGTATGTACCATGTGAATGGTTGATGCCAGAAGGGGGCGAAGCACATAGAAAGCTTGTGTGAGTTTGAAGAGGGCAGTTTTGTGAAGATAAGTGGCTGCATAGGAGGAATTGGGCACACAGGCAGAAATACCAATCTTATGGTGAGAAGGGGTGTTGCGTAGAGATTGGAGAGTGGCGAGGGGTAGTTGAAGAAAAGACCCAAACATTCATTCATGAGCAGGTCGTCACATAGAATGGAAGAGAGATTCCAATTAAAATAAAATAGTTGCAGGCTGGCAGGATAAATCCAGCGCTGGTGAGAAATGACCCAAGTAGAGTAATATGGTCCGTGGTGAAAAGATAGGAAAACCACAGAAGAATTTTGAATTTGTAAGATGATATTACAAAATTAATAATTGAATCCAGTTTTTGATTGAAACTGTGGATATCAATAAACGTATATGTTTGAGAATTTAAATTTGTTAACATTGCTCTGGTATAATTGGATTGATTGAAGTTTGACAAATGAAATTGAATGTAAATTGTTAGTGGAATCATTTATAATCTGTGATTTTGTGAGAGTCGGTATTGAGATAGCAGTTGAGTCCATCTCTTCTGCGTCACAAAGTCAAAATTTGCCAAATTTTTGAAGGTGATAAAAATAAAAAAATTATTTATAAAACATTTTTTATCATAAAAATTTACATGTAATATAAGTGGTCAATTGATGCTTCACATTTGCATAAGTTGTACTCAAGTACCATTTTTTATTTGTTTGTGAGGTATAATTAAATTCTAATACATTTTGGGGGCTGTAAAATATGATTAAATTATCGATTTTCTCTTTTTATCTCTTGAAGTTTAATATAAATCATAAATTTTAGGACTGACACACATGAAAATTAAAAATTATATAATTATTAAAATCTAAGAAGACTTAAATTCTCTAAAGATTCTATCAAGTTAGATTAAGCCATGGGGCTCACATGATTACATGTATGTAACCATTGCAAAGATTTATTTATTTTAAATTACATAATCCACAATACCTAAGTAACTTTAGGACAAATTTGATGGTTTCTATGAAACCATTAATGAGTTTCATGTTTCAAAAATAAAAAAATATTTTACATCACTCTTTTAGATTATTTTCCTTTTATTCAATGTTGTTTTGTGAAGTTAAAATTGATATTGTGACACAATTGAATGGTTTATAGGTTTAATAAAAATGACAAAAAAAAATTATCTTCCTAATTATATCTAAATTCAAGAGCACATTTTGTTCTAGAGATTTAATTTGACCTACTTTTGTCTATCATTTTTTTTTTAATTTCATTAATGTTATAAAATTGAGTTTGTGCCACATGATGTGGTCATTTGAGAGCTATAAGAGCCTAATTTAGTTGTTTTTGTACAATGAGTGTGGATCACAGATCTCATTCACACAAGTCTAAGAGTTTTGAGTATACTTAAAAATCACCCCTTATTGCATATGTAGATTCTTTGAGTAGGATATTGCACAAATGGTTTGATTATTTCAATTATATGCATCTCCAATAGTTGATTACCTAGGATTAGATTATTGGTCTTCCTAACACTTCATGCACTAAGGGAGTTTGTCTAGGTTGTGTACTTGCAAAACATAGTTAGGATCCCATTAAGGCTTCTAATTATACAATGCCTCTTGTGTTGTTCAATAGCAACTTCATATCATTTTCAATTGTTTCATTATTAAGGATCAAGTGTGTGCTCACCTTTATCGATGACTTCTCACCATGCACATAGGAACTTACTTTCTCAAGTACAAAAGAGGTTTTCATCACTTTCAAGACCTTTAAAATATTTTTTGAAAAGTAAGTAAAACACTCTATGACATATATGTACAAATAATAAGAAAATATGTTAACCAAACATTTCAATATTTTTACATTAAATATAAAAATTCAATTCTACAGCAACAACAAAAAAAAATCAAATACTAAAATTATCATAATATCCAAAATATATTTTCAATCAACAATATAAACACTTAAAGCTCAAGTATGACCTATATATCTAGATATGGTCAGCCATAGATCTAGTCAATTCAAGAGCACTTTCTCATATAAAGAAATGGGCTGTAAAAAAGATTTGACACCGGAGACAAAATATTTGTTAATCAAACTTAAATCGAACAAGTGTTTGGAATGCATTTTATTTATGATCCTGCAAAGAAATAGCTATCGTTGATTTAACATTTTCTGAGGTCTCTTTCCTGATATCTTTTCTGAAGCTTTCTTGTCAACCATACATGCCAGATAACTTGCTTACAAATTTCTTGTTTTCACACGACCAGAAGAGAATGAAAAGTATATCTCTAAGAAAGCCTTTCATTGGAATCCGATTTCCTTCCTAAGGCTCCCTGAAATACTATAGATGATTCTTTACCTTTTATCCCACAAAAAATTATTTGATTTATTTGTTGATTTATCATGATTTCTTATTTAATTATTTATGGATATTACAATTATTTCAATTTATTTATTATTTGTTTAGAAAATGATTTGTTTAAATATTTAAATATTTGATGGGAAAATGATTTATTTTAAAATCAATTAAATAATAAAGATTATTTCATTAATTTAATTTTGGTGCAGATTGATTAATTAAGATTGAATGAATAATTTATGAGTGGACGAGTGATGAAATATTAGCATACAAAGTAAATTTAAATATTTTTTTATTTAAAAAATACTAATATAAAATACAATAAAAAATCTATATTATATTAGTTTACAACAATTCAAAACTCAAAAAATATAATCCCTTTCTAGTAGTTCAATTTAAAAATTTAGATGAGTGTTAGTCATTTCCTTTATTAATGTCAATGGATCAACACTTTTGTCTCCACTGACTAACATATGAAGAAAATTTTATTATCAATCAACTTAAAAATGTTTGATTCATGTTTAGCTTGGCATCACTAGTAAAAATATAACCTATTGACAAAATGGAGAGACAAGTAAAGAGAGAGAGAGAGCACCAAGTGAGCTTCTCTCCCCTAACTAACTAAATGAGGAGAGAGGACTTTTGAATCATTCCATGTGTCTATCATCAAGTCAAATTGATTAGATTATGTGTAATGGTTGTTGACTACAACACTCACATGGTTCCACCTTAAGCTATAAAATGCATTAATTTTAAACATAATAATGTATAAATGGCAAAGCTAGTAAATAGTCTAGACAAACCATCAAAGATTTATTAAAAAAAAAAAAAATTGCTCAAGTATTTAAAATTTAAAGTGCAAATACATCACATAAACTATATCTCCCTCACTCAAATTCAAAAATTAGATTTTTTTTTATAATGTGAAACAAGTTAACACAAACGCAATGAAAATGAAGAGGATGTACTATTAAAAATAAATTAAAATATTAGATAAGATTATTATTAAGAGAACTAGTTACACAATAGGTACCAATGAAGAGGAAAAGCCTAATTTCAAGGCTGAATCTAAAATATAAATAATTTGGATTTTCTAATTTTTGAAAAGTGAGTTAAAATTACATTAAATTTTCTAAATTGAATGTGTGTGTAATATGTTTATATCAAAATTTTCCTCAACCTTAATTCTAAAATATCATACTTGGACTCCATACCCTAGTAGTTACCCGTTAAAAAATTTCTATATAATATTTTCACTTCATACAAAATAATAAAATTCAAGGTAAATTTAGATTGATTTATTTTGATCTAAATGAATTAGATATTTTATTTCAAATTACGTGTTCCATTTTTATTAGGTCATTTAGATTTAGTTTAGACTAAGTTCATTGTTTTAAATTTTTATTTGACACACAATCCACTAAACCATATTTTTTGATATCTTAAGTAAAAATAGTCATCTAATTAGAGTTATTTAGTTGTGCTTCCACTATTAAAAATAATGTCTATTCTAGTTTAAATTATATTAAATGTAATTTAAATACCTAAATATTTCATAATCCATAATATAGTTAGATAAATGCTTCAAGGAAAATTACATAGATCCAAGAGCTAGAGTGACATTTTGGTCACTCTTGATGGACCTAATGATGTACCAAAAATTCATTGATCTCTCTATTGTTTCTATTAAATTTCTCTTAAAAAATTTATAATTACATATTATTACTTCACTGTGAAAAGTAATAGAATTCACAAGAAACCAAGGTTGGAATGGCCTAAAATTTGACTTGTAGATACGATATATATCTACCATGTTGATTTTTCTACTTAAATAGATGAACAATCATATAGAAGATATTTTAGAACATCAAAATTATTATCTTCTATTATATCCTATAGAACCCAAGCACCATTCTACAAGACTAAATAAGTATTCCTTCATTGAGTTTAGCCATAATAATCATGAATTAAAGATAGAGTTATATTACAAAATATAATAGAGCAAGTAATCCACTATATAGAGTCTATTTTTATTTAGGTGTTAACAAAGCATAATGTTTCTAGATTATCATAAATAGAAGAAATTTCAAAGAAAAAAATTTAAAAATATAATCTATATAGATTTCATTTTTATTTAGATGTTAACATAGATTATCATAAATATAAGAAATTTCAAACAAAAAAACTTTAAAAATATAACGTATAGACTTTCCCAACTTATCATAATGAATGCAAAGGCATGCCTAACATTGTCTTTTATTTATTCTAAATTAGAAAAAATAAAGAGGGAAAAATATATAGCTGACCACAATATGTTTTTTTGACATAATTTAATAAGAAAATACTTCTTTAAAACTAGGTGTTACATCTATGATTCATGAAGAGTTTCCTTTCTGTAAGGACATAAATCATATATTATAAAACTCTCTTCAAGATTAAAAGTGAATAGTTGTTCATCTATAGGAATACACATTTGAGTTAGAGCACTATGGAGGAAAAAACTAGTGTCCTTAATAATCCTAAATTTCTTTAATTTTCTTTAATTTATGTATATATATAGTTCAAACACAATTTTGATGGTGATAAAGTAAAATAAAATAGCTTAATTTTTGTAACCTTGTAGATGAGGAAGTTATATTTCTATAAGGCATGAATAGGGAATTAAAACACAAATTTAAGAATCTAAGTTCTATGTTTGATTGAAAAATAAGTGTACAATGTGTTGATATTCATGTGTGCAAAATGGTAGAAAGTTTAAATCCATATACCTTCTATTAAGCACCATTAGATGTTCATGCTTGTAAAAAGGCATAATGCCTCCCAACCATTGGTTTTTTTTTTAAATCATTTGAATAATAAAAAAAATATGGTGAGGGTGCAATAGATGATATATGATGGAAGGCATGGAAAATTCAAATAAATTTCATGAAAATATATTTCCTTGTTAATCCTTATTTGTTAGCATAAAAAATTGTTTGATCATTTATATGAAAATGTTGGATTTAAATTTAAATTTAAATTGTTATTCTTTATTCTTATTTAGGAGAACTTTATTTCTAAAAATTAGTTGACAAAGATACATGTTAGGTGATGATTGCTTCTATGACTGTTGTTTAGTGCTTAATTAGTTCTCTTTTAGGAACACATTCGCATCTAGTAAGTTAAGTGAGAATTCCCTTGTATTTATTTTTTATTTATCAAGTCACATGATTATGAAAGTTTCATAACTTCATGTTTTTTTATGTCTCACATTTTCCTATAAAATGATGGTTTCCATTACATTATTCACCTTTATGAGTTTTTCAATCATTAAAAATATTTTACATTGCTTCTCTTTTGTGTGGAATTTTTTATGGTGTTGTAAAGTGTTTTTTCTCCTACGAGTCATTTAGGTGACTACGACATGGTATCATAGCTTTTAATTTACAATTGTTTCTCTTTTAGGGGGAGATTCTATCAAGAATTTTAATATGGTACATCTAGGTGCAAAAAGGAAGCCTGGCATTTGAGTTGAGAAAGCCTAAATCACTATCAAATTATAATAAACTTGGAGAGGCTTGATAGTAGTCATTTGTAAATTTTTCATGGGTAGTCATAAATTTCATTGTATAAATTTTATACAATATGTATAGTTATAAGATTCATATAGATCATACCCTGCAATACCATATCTACATAATATTTGTGTAGATATAGAATCAATAACATCATATTCTAATGATATTTAAATAATGTCATTAAATACATTATTTGTCATAATTTTAATTAAAATTATCGTGCTATCCAATCCATATTTTGTACATCAATGATAAAATACAAAATGTAAACAAATTTAGTACTGACTTTCCACTTAAAGATCTCACCATCACAAAGAAAGATCTCACAGTTTTTTGAGCAGAAGAAATAAAAATAGACTTTTTTAGCTGGCGAAAATCAAAGCATGTGCTTGACAAAATACTCAGCTACAAGCTCTGACTTAGAGCTCTCCATAACTCATAAATTAAAGAAAATGTAGTTTGCCCGTTTAGACACGGTATATGAAATCGAGTTTGAAATCTTCAAAGTAGTTTAAAGTCATGAAGTGTCCGAGTCGAGTGATAAAGAATTGAACTTTATGTCTTCAACCTGTGACCATGACCACATGCGGACAGATGATCTGTAACATATTTTCTTTCCTAATATTCTTGTCTAACGAGGTGGTCTCTCTGAAGCTATAAATTAATAGCGTTTCATAACAAATGCTAAGATAGCATTTACTTTTCATAAAAGTGAGCAGACTTTTGGCAGAGCTTTAGCTTCTTTTTATTTAAATTTCCCTTTCTTTTTGTGAGGAGAAGACTCGCTGGAATTTCAATTTTCTTTCTAAGGTAATTAAAATGGGTTGACTTAATCAGCACAATTTAAGCTTTGATTGTTTAGGTGGTTCAAGTGGACCCACTTAATTCCATCACTCTCTTGTTCATTGTTTCACTACACTGTTAACATTCAATTTGTTCAGGTATGATTTTAAATTGTTTCTCCCATCAGCACGGGTTCATTGTCAAAGTTCCCGCACTGCAAAAGTTTGGTGATGTCGATAAAGTGCCAGCTCTTTGCCGTGGCTTCTGTGTAGGGAGCTTCAGACAAATGTATAGTCATCCATGAAAGCAAAAGGGAAGAGGTGTAGGGGAGAGGACCCAATAGTTGAGCACCCTAATTTCATGCTTCTCAAAATCCTACATGAAAATTTCAAACCACTCCCACTTTTTACAACTTACTTGGCAAGTCCCCTTCTTATAACTAAGGTTTCAAGGCCACATCATCAAATATGATGCTACATCAACATGCTTTGTGTTGAGGTGTCCAAAAAGGCTCCAAAAAAAGTGAGACTAATACTTGTGCAGTAAATCATGTGTTTTATTGGTGTGTTGATGTGGCATCACATGATTTGTTGCTTTTTAGATCTAAGGAATACTTTTCATTCCATTATGGGTAGTCATCATCAACACTAACAACTTTAAAGTTACAACTATTGGTACAATATTATTAAAAATATTGGGCATTAAATCAACAAATGCTATATTGGAACATGTTCAGATACTAGATCCTCTCCCCTATGTATGTGAAATGACGAAGAATAGATAAGGCACATGAGCTATTTGATAGAACATCTCTAAGAACGTAAAAGATTACAGGATATGCACAAGTTTTGCATTTGAAGTTCTCCCAAACTAACCATTTTTTAGTAAATTTTGTATTTCCACATCGTATCATTCAAAATAATCTCTAGTGAATTTGGTATTTCCACATCGTATCATTCAGAACAATCTCTAGGCCTTGTTCTGCTCTTTGGTTGGGTTCAGGGGCCCTTTCCCCTGCTTCTGTTACCAAAAACAATCTTTTTTATTTTTAAAGTAAATCATGTTGCTATAGAATCAATCTTCATGATTAGTGATTGCAAATTTGCAATATAACAACTCTCATGAAACATGAGTTTATTTAATATTTAATATGCACTCTTAATTAATTATCAAATCTAGTCTCTCTAGTCATGTGTGCAACATGTTTTGGGACAATGGAGCTCAAAGGTTTTTATAGTTACATTGCTAGCATATTGGTAGAGCTCAACTATTAGAGGAACATATGCAAGCGAATATGTGATGCAGGTAAAATACCCAAAAGATTTTCAATGTCCTGCTTGAATTTATATAAACCGCAAAAAAACCCAAATTTGAAAATGGCACACATTTGAATATTTTTGTTTAATTTTTTTTCCCATGGATTTCTTAATCTAAAAATAAAAAACATGGTTGATCAATCTTATAACACGTTGCATTGTTGTAATGCCAATTTTAGTGGTGTCCATCATCTATGGTTCTTTTGGCATTGGAAGGCTAATCATCATTGCTTCTCTATGTACTTATATTTTATTTGGTAAATCTACAGTTAGATTTTGTTGTTCCTTGGAAAATTAGCTCATTTCCTCTATATACTTGTTTATGAAGTTTATAAAACACAAACAAAAAAAATAGTAACAAAGAACACATAAAATACACAAACATAAAGCTTTCTTTATTTCTCTAATAATTAAATCAATTACATATGACCTCTCTTTATCTTCATGCAAGATTACAGTTGTTTCTTAACTTTCTCCTCATGTAAATTTGACTTATTGATTGTTGAATTTTTTCTAAGTATAAAAAAATAATAAGATCTTCCTAAACTTAGAATTTACATAATAACTCCTAGAGATCTGAAACCATTCTCAAACATCTTGAAACTATATACATGAAATATAACTAAAATTATAAGAAAGTAAGTTTCCATATATAAATGTTTATTTCATGTTTATAGATCAAATGGAAGACAAAGATTAAGAATTTTTTTCTTCACATAATTATGATTGCATTATAGCACGCTCACGTTATGTGAGTGTAATCACATGATGCAAGCATGCTATAACATGCTTGCATTATTATTTTCTTTGGAAATTTCTAATCCTTTGGATTGGATTTGCCTTGGGCAAAGGGTTGGAATAACATTTCAACATCCAAAGATGTGTTTTTTAAGTTATAAAAAATTGGCATAATCTTGAGCAAGCTCCCCATCAAGGTTTCTCATGTTTCAATGTCAAGTCAAAAACTATCATGATAATGTTAAGCTCTCTCTTAGCTTTCTAACCATGTAATTTTTCTCACATTCTAAGTATGTTAAGGTTTTCATCTTTAATGTATTTTGTCAGTGTATTCATTTTTGTCCAAAATCAATGTGTGATCTTTTTTACTTTATATTTTAACCATTCATCAAAATTTCAAATAAATTACATTTTTAGAAACTAGACTCCATTCTACAAGTATTAAAAAGATCGGTCAATTTTTTTTAAAAAATAGCAGGGTGCACATGCTTGATTTTTTATTTTTCAAGATGAGTTCACTTTGAAAATTAGTTAAAAAACATATATTCATTTTTAAAAATAGCAAAAAAATCAAGCATAAACTACATGGTGTTAGCTAATTTCTCAACAAAAAGATTTTTGAAATACTAAAAAAAATTAACATTTTAGGGGGGCACGCCAAATGCTATGTTTTGTTCCTTTAAAAAAAAATAGGACCACTTTGTGTGGCCCCACTTTTTGGACCCCTTAATCTCTACCATTTACAAAATAGTAGTTTAGAAAGTAGATTCAAAGCACTATGACTCTTATTTTCATTGCATCTTCAAATTTTGAGTGTAACTATCTTCAATTTCTCATCCACGATCAGTCTTTCCTGATTTCAAAAAAAAGGTGGCCTCTTAAGATCCATTTTTGGTCCCCTATTTCTATTCACTTACCCATTAGTGATATTATTTATATGTCATCATTTGTATTATTTATCATAGCTTTAATTAAAATTTTATTTTAAAATTATTTTTCCTTATATCAATAGTTACAATCTGCGTAATTTACAAATAACATATGTGCAGTATGTATCTATTTAAATCCTGCATAACTAATAGTTAGTGTAGAAGATCCATCGTTAGAGTACTAGTCATATTAGTGACTATGCACTTAGTTTCTATCATTTTTCTTGGGCAATTAGTCATAGGAAGGACTAGTCCTTGGTCCATTCTATCCTAGCATGGGATTAATGTTGCAATGCTTACACCCCACCAATAATGACATAATCCCTTCTTTTCACCATTTTTATTCACAGAATGAGTCTACCCCTCTTTAGCTACACCATGAATGAGCTAGAACCTTGTATTGATTGGACTGATCACACCACCCCAATAGTACTAGGGTACCACTTTTTTGTGCTCTAAAGGGTGCAGTTTTTTTAAAGCCACAACTTTCACCCATAATGACAAATTTGTGACTTAATATAAGAAACAAAATTATCTTCCCAAGAACTTTGTTGTGATATAGATTATTTTTCTAGTTTGTAGAACAAGTACTTAATTATTTAGTTTAGAGGTACATTTTCTCTCCTTTTCTTTATTAGGCATGAATTTTCTCACAAAGTCAAATTTCAAAAATCTATTTATAAAACATTTTTATTATAAAAATTCCCATGTAATATAAGTGGTCAATTGCGGCTTCTCATTTGCATAAATTATACTTAAGTACCAATTTTTATTTGTTTGTGAGTTATAATTAGATTCTAATACATTTTGGGCCCTGTAAATGTGATTAAATTGTCCATTTTATTTTTCTATATCTTGGAGTTTAACATAAATCATGAAAATTAGGACTATCACACATGAAAATTAAAAATTATATAATTACTAAAATCTAAGGGACTTTGTGAAATGTTGAATGATATATGACTTAAATTCTCTAAGAATTCTAATTTTTTTAATAGAAACAAGTTAGATTAAGCCATGGGGCTCACATGATTACATGTATGTAATCTTTGCAATGATTTATTTATTTTACATTACATAATCCACAATACCTAAGAAATTTTAGGGCAAACTTGATGGTTTCTATGACACCATTTTAATGAGTTCCATGTTTCGGAAACAAAAAGAATATTTTATATCACTCTCATATTATTTTCCTTTTATTCAAGAATTTTTGTGAAGTTAAAATTGATATTGTAACACAATTGAATGATTATAGGTGTAATAAAATTGACAAAAAAAATATCTTCCTAATTCTATTTAAATTCAAGAGCACATTTTGTTCTAGAGATTTAATCTAACCTACTTTTCTCTATCAAATTTTTTATCTTCATAAGGTTATAAAATTGAGTTTGCACCACATGATGTGGTTATTTGAGAGCTATAAGAGCCTACTTTAGTTGTTTTTGTACAAGGAGTGTGGATCATGGATCTCATTCACACAAGTTTAATAGTTTTGAGTATACTTAAAAATCATCTCTTATTGTATATGTAGATCTTTGAGTAGGATATTGCACAAAGGGTTTGATTATTTCATTTATATGCATCTCCAATAATTGATTACCTAGGATTAGATTATCAGTCTTCCTAAGACTTCATACACTAAGGGAGTTTGTCTAGGTTGTGTATGTGCAAAACATAGTTAGGATCTCATTAAGGCTTCTCATTACATAATGCCTCTTGTGTTGTTCAATAGCAACTTCATATCATTTCCAATTGTTTCATTATTAAGGAACAAGTGTGTGCCTGTCTTTATTGATGACTTCTCACCATGCACATAGCCTTACTTTCTCAAATATAAGAAAGGTTTTCATCACTTTCAAGACTTTTGAAACATTTCTTGAGAAGTAACTAAAACTTTCTATAATATATATGTACAAATAATAAGAGAGTATGTGAACCAAACATTTCAATATTTTTTGGTCTCAAGACGGATTGAGCTCTACCCCAATGCTTGGGGGTTCTTCTTTGTCTCTTTCTCCTCCCCTGTTGATCGGGACTGTGTTTTGGATAGGAGTTGGGTGTGGGGTGTCCATTCCCTGTCCATTAGGCCTTGGTCGCGCTCTTTCAACCCGCTTACGGAGCTGCTGAATATCAGACCTGTTTGGGTCCGTCTTCCGAACCTCCCCCTCCAATTTTGGGAGTTGTCCTGTTTTGAAGCTATTGGCAACTCCATTGGACATTTCCTCAAGGTGGACGCTACATCTCGTGATTTAGGACACACCACGGTGGCCCGTATTTTGGTTGATTTAGATATTTCCAAACCCCTACATGGTGATGTGGTTCTGATGGTTTTGGACAGACCCTGGTCGCAACTGTTAGACTATGAGGGCCTTCCCTTTCGTTGTCGGAGGTGTTTTTCGACTGGTCATTTGGCCACGGGCTGCCCTCTTGTTCGCCGCAAGGGTGTTGCAACTTGGTGGAAAAATGCTCATTTGGATCACCTCACTATTGATGCTCCCTCTCTGGACTCCTCAGACTCTTCTGATGATTCCGCTGATGTTGACGATCTTCCCGTGCCTCCTATTGTGGCTGAGCCTCCCCAGGCCCCTTTTTTGGTTGTTGTTGCTGCTGGTTCTTTGCTGCCCCTATCTGTTGTTGCTGTGCAGTCGTCTCCTCTTTTTGAATCGACAGGTTCGTTGATCTCTCCGGTCTCCTCTCCTTTGTTGCCAGCACTTGCGCTACATGGTGGCTCCTCTCCCATGGTGGTTGTTTGTGATCCTCTCCTCTCGCCTTGCTCAAGGGTTGCTCTCGAGCCTTCTTGGTCGGTCGTGTTGAGAAAGAAGAGGGGCATCCCCAAACCTGTGGCCTCTCTGCGGCCTCGTGTTCAGGTTGTGGGCTTGGTCCCCTCTTGTTCCTAGTCCTTTCTTTTCTATCTCTTTGTCTCTTCAGCTGTTGGTCAGCTGTTTTTGGCTGTTTCTCTAGTTCAATTCTGTTTTGATCTATGTTGTCCTTTGGCCCTTGGGGCTCTTTGTGAAGAGTCCAACACCTTGTAAATGCTGCTTAAATTTTCAAAAACATTTCAATATTTTTACATTAAACATAAAATTCAATTTTACTGAAGAAAAAAAATCAAATACTAAAATTACCATAACATCAAACAAATGTTTTTTCAATCAACAATAAACACTTAAAATCTCAACTATAACCTATATTTCTATAAATAGAGCCATAGATCTAGTCAATTCAATAGCACTTTCTCATATAAAGAAATGGGGTGAAAAAAAGATTTGACTCTAGAGACAAATATTTATGATCCTACAAAGAATTAGCAAACGTTGATTTAAAATTTTCTCAGGTCTCTTTCCTGATATCTTTTCTGAAGCTTTCTTGTCAACCATAAATTGGATAACTTGCTTACAAATTTCTTGTTTTCACACGACCATAAGAGAATCAAATGTAAACTTGTTGACTTGTGAATGGAAGAAAATGAGGTGCCTTGACTATTAAAACATAGTGTCCATGAATTGTAGGTTGAAAGGTTCAAAATAGTTGAAAGTCATAATCCTGATGAGTGTTAAGTAGCTGAATTTTATGTCTTCAACCTCTCACCATGACCATGTGCTAACGGATGATCTCTAACATATTTTCTTCCATTATAAATGGAAGTAAAAGTGAGAAATGTTGTGAGATAAAATTTGTTCCTTCCTCATAGAAATGATGTATTATATTTAACTTTTTGTAACATTTTTCTACTCTTTCCTAGGTAAATAATATTTTTGTCTAACGAGTGTTAGAGGAGGAAGAGTAAAAACAATTTCAACAAAACAAGAACAAAATACCAACATACAGAAGAAAACATTAAAATTGAAAAAGACTTCTATTAATGCCCTTTGCAAAAGAGAACTGTCGGTGCTCTTTTCTTCATTCATTCATCATAAAAAAAAAAGAGTATCCTATATTCTTTTCAAAACAGAGCATATGTTTTTTCAGCTACGAAGAAGTTTCTAGAGCATATATTAAAAACTTAGAAGAGTCTAGATACATTGTAGAAGAAGATAGAAGTGGGAAGACCGAAGAAGTAAATGTGGTGGTTGAGGAGATAGATGGAAGTGGCAGGGGAGATTAAATGTGCATAGGTGGAAGCCACGTCACCAACACTCCCCCCTTAATCTTCACTGTCGTGTATGTTTGCAATTCCAATTCCTTCTGAGAGATGCTCAAAGACGTTCTTTGCAAGTGGATTTGTAAAGATATCTGCTAGTTGTTCTTTGGACCTACAAAAATCAAGATATATGTCACCATTGTTCACCAATTTTTGAATAAAATGATATTGTGTATCAATATGCTTGCTCCGTTTATGAAAGACATAATTTTTAGATAAAGCAATTGCAGAATTATTGTCACAGTAATTTTTTATAGGTTCTTCTTGTGGATGCCTCAAGTCTGAAAGTACTCTTCTCATCCATACTACCTGACAAGTTGTTGATGTGGCTGCAACATATTCCGCTTCAGCTGTTGACAGTGTCACAATTGGTTGTTTCTTTGATTCCCAAGAGATAGCTCATGATCCTAGATGAAAGATATACCCTAAAGTTATTTTTATATCATCCATGCTACCTCCCTAGTCACTATCCATATATCCAATTAGTTTGGAATCATGTGAAGATGTATACAAAATCCCAAAGTTCTTTGTTCCAGCTATATACCTTAAATTTTTTTTTCCATTTTTCCAATGCGATTCCTTTGGTTTGTCCATGAAGCTAGAAATGAGACTAGCCCCATACATGATATATGGTTTTGTGGCGGTTAGATACATAAGACTACCAACTAATATTTTGAATAAAAATGCATCAACGCTAGGAATTTTGCCCTCCTTGCTAAGTTTTAAGCCCAATGCAACGGGTGTAGGAGATGGATTCACATTTGCCATCTTAAATATTTTCAACATATCATTAGCAAAATTTCTTTGACATATAAAAATGCCTTGTTCATTTTTACTTACCTCTATCCCAAGAAAATATTTCGTGAGCCCCAGATCGGACATATCAAACTCTCTTTCCATGGTTGCCTTGAATGATTCAATTGACATGTTACCTGTGAATATCAAATCATCTGCATACAAACACACTATCAAGATTTATCCTCCATCATTCACTTTGACATACAAAGTTGGTTCATTGCTACACTTGTTGAACCCATTGTTCACAAAATAAGAATCTATCCTGCTTTACCAAGCTCTAGGAGCTTGCTTCAAACCATATATTGTCTTTTTCAGTTTGTATACCTTATGTTCTTCTCCCAAAATTTCATAACCGGGTGGTTGTTTTATATACACTTTTTCTTCTAAAATGCCATTCAAGAATGTCGATTTAACGTCCATTTGATAAACCTTCCAATTTTCTTGAGCTGCTATAGATAAGACCATTCTAATGGTATCTAATCTTGCCACAGGTGCAAATTTTTCATTGTGGTCTATGCCCGGTTGTTGTGTGAAGCCTTTAGCTACTAATCTTGCCTTGTGTTTATCTACTTTTCCATTAGCATTATACTTTGTTTTGTAGACCCATTTAACTCCAATCCCATCCTTGCCTTTAGGAATCTCTAGTAGATCCCAAGTTTGATTCTTTTCTATGGATTGAATTTCATCATCCCTGGCTATAATCCAATTGCCATCCTTAATAGCATCTTCAAAATAAATTGGATCAGCTTGTGTTAAGAATGCAAAAATAGAGCATAAATCATCATTTTCAGCCTCTTGTATTTCATCATATATCTCCCTTAGACTTTGTGTCTTCTTTGAAGTGTTTATTGACCTTGATCTTAGTGATGCAAGTGTTGGATTAGAGGACTCACTACTATTATTACTTGTTGGAGTAGTAGGATTTGGAGTGGTAGGTTCCCTAGAAGGTGTTGTAGGAACATTTGCTTGTGTAGTGGGATTCACAACTTGAGTTTCATTCTCTTCATTCTCTTATGGAACACTAGCTACTATTGTAGTTGTTTTGTCTATGTTGTCATCCCATGCTTCTTCAACAAACTCAACATCACGGCTTATTATCAACTTCTTTGCGATAGGATTGTATAGCTTATATGCCTTGGATTGCTCACTATATCCCACAAATATACACTTCTCTCCTCTATCATCTATTTTCTTTCTCAACTCTTGAGGTATCAATGAGTACGCTACACATCCAAAGAATCTCAAATGTGCTATATTATGCTTCTTTTTGCTCCAAGAATCTTCTGGTGATTTATTTATCATTTCTTTTGTTGGACATCTATTTAGTATGTATACCGAACATGCAATTGCTTCAGCCCAATACTCATTTGGTAGATGTTTTTATTTGATCATACTTCATGTCATTTCCATGATTGTTCTATTCTTTCTCTCAGCTACTCCATTTTCTTAAGGAGTATACCTTGTTGCAAATTATTTTCTTAAGCCATTTTCTTTGCAAAATTTTTGAAAATCATTTGATATGTACTCTCCACCTTGATCGGTTCTCAATGTTTTGATATAGTATCCACTTTCTTTCTCAACGTTTGCCTTGAACTTTTTAAAAACAACAAATGCATCCGATTTGTATTCACTTTCTTTCTCAACATTTGCCTTGAACTTTTTAAAAACAACAAATGCATCCGATTTGTATTTCAAGAAATAAACCCGTACTTTCATGCTGAAATCATCAATACATGTCAAGAAATAAAGTTTTCCACTTATGGATGGTGCTTGCATAGGTCCACAAAGGTCTGAATGCACTATCTCAAGTGGATGATTTTCTCTATAAGACTCCCCAACTGGAAAAAAAATTCTATGTTTCTTTGCCAATATGCAGCTCTCACATGGTGTCTTAAGTGGCTCTATTGGTGGCAATCCATGTACCATTCTTTTCTTGTATAACAGTTATAACCCTTTGAAGTTTAAATGCCTAAGTCTTAAATTCCATGACCAAGATTCATTTTTGTATGAAGCTTTGAAAGCTAATTCAGCAACCTTTTGCAATCCTTGTGGCTGTAAGAATAGTTCACTTTGGATTCTAAGTGGAAACATCCTATTTTTTATCATCTCAACTTTTGTAATCAGCCTATTGCTTGGTTTCTTGTTTAGAATCACACATTCACCATTTTCAAAGTATATTTTATATCCTTTTTGCACTAGTTGCCCAATGCTTAATAGATTGTGTTGCAATCTAGGAACATAATATACATCTAAAATATGCTTCTCCTCACCTTGCTTAGTTCTTATGTGAATTGACCCTTTGCTCATGACTAAAACTCATTGACCATTCCCCAATTTCACTTCTAATTTTACTAAATCATCCATTGTTGCAAACATCTTCTTACTCCCACTCATATGATTACTACAACCACTATCTAATAACCATACTTCTTTGGATCTCTCTTGTGCTACATTGCATGTTATCAATATGGTGTTTTCTTCACTAGTGTTGGGATGGTTTTCATTTGTAAAATGTGTCTTTTGCTTATTCATGCCATATTGCCTTTTCCTACATTCTGATGCAAAATGCCCAAATTTATTACAGTAATGACATTGGATGTTGGATTTATCATACCTTTCTCCCTGATGATGACTATGAGAATGGTTGCTCCCCCTTCCTCTTGTTGGTGTAGAATGAGCATGTGGGCTTGATGTTGGTCTTCTGCTCTCAAATTGTGTATTTTCTCTTCCTCCTCTTGGAGTAAAACATCTTCTGCCTCTGCTGTAATTTGATCTTACTCTTGTTCGACCAAATGAAAGTTGAGTCTTAAATACATTCTCCAATGATGATGTCCCTAATCGATTTAATCTTTGTTCATGTACTAAGAGGTGATACCATTAATTCATCTATTGATAGTTGAGTAAGATTTTTGGCCTCCAGAATGGCTACTACAATTGAATCAAACTTTTTAGGTAGGCTTCTAAGTATTTTCTCTACAACTTTTTGTTCTTCAATGGTGTCTCCATAAAATCTGATCTAATTTACTATTGGCATTGCATAAGTGAAGAATGAATCTATTGAATCTGAGTCCTTCATTTGCAATTTTTCAAAATTCCTTCTAAGAATTTGTAATTTTGTTGTTTTTACCTTGTTTGTGCCTTGGTATGCTATTTGCAAACTTTCCCATGCCTGCTTTGATCTTGTGGCAGCTAAAACTTTTGGAAAGATTGATTCTTCCATTGCCCACTAAATGAAAAACAATGTCTTGACATCCTTATTATTTTTTTTCAACAAATCCTTCTTAGCTTGTGAGAGAGCTTGATATGCTTGTTGGTTTGTTGGTTCAGGGAACCCATTTTCAACCAAGTCCCAAACATCCCAGGAGAAAAACAAGGTTTTCATTTTTATGCTCCAATAGTCATAATTTTTGCCAATAAAAATTAAAATTTGGAGTTGTGAAATACTTTCACTTATTCCTACCGTATTTTTTCAAAATAAAAAAAAAAGTTTTGCCTATGCTCAATGCTACTTCTTTGTTTCCTTTCCCAATCGTTCTTTTGTTCTTTTACTACTGTAGAGATCTTTGTTAACAATCTTCTTGCATAGATCTTTAACAACGATCTCCCCTTAAACTAGTCAGTTTCTTTAATTACACGCTTGCCCTACTCTTCCAACAACAGGCAGCTTTAGACGTTTGCAGACATTGACCTTTTCTTAGCATGTAACTACCAGCAATCTTCGTAAGTTTTCAGCATAGCATAATGCTACAAGAGTTGTTTTCTGTCTCACAGCTTATGCACTCATAAAAGACAGCTCAAGCACAGAACCCACGCCCCCAAATTTTCTCCCTGCTCTGATACCAATTTGTTAGAGAAAGAGTAAAAATATTTTCAACAAAACAAGAAGAAAATACCAACATATAGAAGAAAATTTAAAACTGAAAAAGACTTCTAATAATGCCCTTTGCAAAAGAGAGTTTTCGGTGCTCTTTTCTTCATTCATTTATCATAAAAAAAACAGAGTATCCTATATTCTTTTCAAAACAGAGCATATGGTTTTTCAGCTACGAAGAAGTTTCTAGAGCATACATTAAAAACTTAGAAGAGTCTAGATACATTGTAGATGAAGGCAGAAGTGGAAAGAATGAAGAAGTAAATGTGGTGATTGAGGAGATAGACGGAAGTTCTAGGGGAGATTAAATGTGCATAGCTGGAAGCCACGTCACCAACAACAAGGTCTCCCTGAAGTTGAGAACAGATTAATTTGTTTATTTTGGTAGAGTTTTAATTGTTTTTTTTTCATATTTCTATAGGTTTTGTTTTTTAAAAGAGAGAACAAATTAGTCTATTTGATAGAGCTTTAATTGGTTTTTTTTAATATTTTTATAACTTTTGTTTTTTAGAAAAGAAAACAGATTATTTTGCTTATTTTGATAGAGGTTTAATTGTTTTTTGTTTATATTTCTATTGCTTTTTGTGAGAAAGGATTTAATAGGAATTCCGATTTTCTTCCTAAGACACCCAAAAATATTATAGGTGATTCTTTTTTTATCCTGTAAAAAAATATCTTATTTATTTGTTGATTTATCACGATTTTTTATTTAATTATTTATGGATATTACAATTATTTGAATCTCTTTATTATTTTCTTAGAAAATGATTTTTTTGAATATTTGAATATTTGATGGAAAAAAAATTTATTTTAAAATCAATTAAATAATAAAGATCATTTATCTAATTTAATTTTGGTGAAGATTGATTAATTGAGGTTGAATGAATTATTTTATAAGTGAATGAGTGACGAGATATTAGCTTACACACTAAATTTAAATAAATTTTTTATGTAAAAAAATATTAACATATACAATAAGAATTTTACATTTTATTAGTTTACATCAATTGAAAACTCAAAAGATATAATCACTTTCTAGATTGACATACAGACCAAACTCAGTCCCTCTTATTGCTTAAACAACTTAACCACAACTCATAGATAAACAATTCTCTGCCCCAAAAATTGCAACAACCAAATCCTCACCCACAACCAATGACAAATATTCAAAATTCAACTTAAAATCCACAACATTAATTCCCTACTCATATACCATTTGATGAAAAACATATTTCATGAGAATCTCCATATCAAATGAAATAAGTAGCTTACTCAAAACCAATTTGGATTTTACTACCTTACTTCACTATTCAAAATCTCACAACAAATTAAATTGCAAATTCAATTCTATTAAGGAAAATCCAAGTTTCAACAACATACAATGATCTGGATACAAAATGATTTTCTTTAGTCCTCAAAATAGTGTTCCCTTTGTTCATACACAACTTGTATTCTTATTTCAGAAACATTTAACTAACTTCTAGCCACTGCCTTGAATGGTACGACTGTTGTTATGATTTCTACTCTGCCAACATTCAAATTCATATACATGGTGCAACATATATAATTTTCTCTGTGCCTTTTATTTGCTTCCAGCAAATCCACCGATCTTTTGGAGCTGATTTTTTTTTTAATCAACTATGGTTGAAGCCTGCATTGTTGCCCTCCTTTATTAGCAGAGTCCCATTTATTCCTCCTTAGCATCAAAATTGGCGAGCACATTCATAATGATGCCACAAACATTCTTACCAAACCGTTTTGCTTCAGTCTTCACAAAATTCAAAATATTAAAGTTTCACCAAATTGTCAAAAGATGCCAAGCAAACCAAAACTGAAAATAAAAAATCTTTTTGATTGATACTGATAGCCAATTCACTTGGGATGCTTTTGCATCATAGATCAATTTAAAAATTTAGATGAGGCTTTAGTCATTTCCTTTATTAGTGTTAATGACTTCATTGACCACCAGCTTTTCATCTATTTTCTTGTTTCATGAAATGGTTATAGAGGTAGTGAAGGGATCAACACTTATATCTCCACTGACTAACATATGAGGGAAATTTTTTAATTGATCAACTTAAAAATGTTAGATTCATATTTAGTTTGGCATCACCAGTATAAATATAACCTATTGACAAAATGGAGTGACAAGTAAAGGGAGAAAACCTAACACCATATGAATGAATGAATAAAGAGAGAGTGCACCAAGTGAGCTTCTCTCCTCTAACTAAATGAGGAGAGGATTTTTGAATCATTGGTTACATGTGTCTATCATCAAGTCAAATTATTTAGATGATGTGTAATGGCTATTGAGTACAACGTTCACATAATTCCACTTTAAGTCATAAAATGTATTAATTTTAACATAACAATGTATAAATGGCAAAGCTAGTAAATAGTCTAGAGAAACCATCAAAGATTTATTAACAAAATAATAATTACTCAAAGATTAAAAATTTAAAGTGCAAATACATCACACAAACTATATCTCCCTCACTCAAATACAAAAATCAGAAAAACTTTGGATAGTGTGAAGCAAGTTAGCACAAATGTAATGAAAAGGAAGAGAATGTACTATTAAAAATAAATTAAAATCTTAGATAAGATGGATTATTAAGAACTAGTTACAAAATAGGTATCATGAAGAGGAATAGCCTAATTTTGGTTGAATCTAGAATATAAATTATTTAGATTTTTTTAATTTTTGGAAAGTGAGTTCAAATTAACATTAGTTTTTTAAAATTGAATGTGTGTAATATGTCTATATCAAACACTTCCTCAATCTATATTCTAAAAATATCATACTTGAACTCGATACCCTAGTAGCTACCATTAAAAATTTCTTATAATATTTTCACTTCATACAAAATGATAAAATTCAAGGTAAATTTAGATTAATTTATTTTTCAATCTAAATGACTTAGATATTTTATCTCAAATTAGATGTTCCATTTTTTATTACGTCATTTATATTTACTTTGGACTTTAAGTTCATTGTCTTAATTTTTTTACTTGACACACAATCCACTAAACCATACTTTTTGGTATCTTAAGTATAATAGTCATCTAATTAGAGTTATTTAGGTTTTTTTGGTATTAATTAAAGTTTGAGCAACATATACATGAGAGCAGTACTACTCCTTGTTAGGAAATATACTTACATACTATCACAGTTTTATCAAATTGTTAAGCGACATCAACTATTACATGGATAATTACATATTGCCACAAATTTGTCAATCTGTTAGATATCATCAAGCTACCCTGCTGAGAAACTTACTGGGAGCCTTTCAAATTCTACCGTTGTGAGCTTGCCCTATGTGTCACCTATGTGTTCCAAAACTACATGCCTACTAGTCGCTGCTATTTTTGACAAAAAGAGCCATATAGCCATCCGAACTATATTGTCTTCGCTATCATAGTTTGGTTACCAAGTCCAAAAAGGTACTCGTGAACCAAAATTGAAGTTGTCCACCTATTTAAGCGATTGATCCCTCACTGCCAGCTTGGTTCTTCATACCCAAAAGAGCCTCAACTGCCTCAATCTCTTCTTGTGTAAAGTCTTTAGGCCTGATCATTGGTGGGGGGGTTCTCTAACTAAGCATCCTTTGCCATTCTTTCATTGAAATATTTTTGGAATATTTCCAAGGCTTGAAGAAAATTTTATGAACTTGGTTGACCAACTTGCCAAGTGTGACCGAACCTAACCTCCCGCAAGTTTATTTGCAACACACCCTCCTCCAAAAGCTTGAGAAATTTGAACTTTGTAACCTTCACAGTCATAGTGACTTGCAATGCAATGTTATGAAAAGTGAGTCTTCTTGAAGACTTAGTAAGTGCCCTCAAATTCCCATTAAATCTTTCATCATTTTGGGCTTTCCAAATGTGCCATAGTATTTCAATTGAGAAACAAGACCAAAACAGTGTTTGTTCCTTGCAAAACTTATTTCTATTGAATAAAATGATTCTATCCATTCTGAGTGACCCATTATTATTCCATATATCTAATTTATTGCAACACAAATTTTGAATTTATTTTGCAAAAATATAGTCAAAAAATAGGTGCTTTATTGTCTCTAGAACCCTGCATAATCTGCAAGTTTCAATCTCATTTGAATTTGTTTTGTACACTAATCTGTGGAATATCAATAACCATCTGGAGCATGCCTTCTTTGGTTCTATTGTTTTGGACCACTTGTTTGAAAATATTTTTGACCATTCATTATCATTGAGGTTTACATTCTACTTGTTCAGGAACTCATAAATACCTTGCTATTTAGTTAGAGTTTTATATATAGTTTTTGCATTGAGTTTGATGATGTTGGACCTATTGGTTCATAGAAATTCTTTGAGTTTCTCTAGATTGAAATTACCATTAAGCAGCCATTCCAAGCTACTACACACCTCTCTAACAATAGAGTAGGTTCTCCAATGGGTATGTTATATGTGATATTCATTTTTCAATTTCTTCCACTCTTTTAGCATGTGATCATTTAGGATGCCTGCAAAACATTTGATTCCTTTAATATTCTAGCTCTTTGTTTAACAACCCTATAGTAGAGCCAAGGTTTTATCCATGTGTTTTATCTAATGGAAATTCTTCAGTAAGTGAACCATTCACATCAACCTAGGCTACTGCATCTTTCAACAGTGTGACTCTCATATTGCAAAAAGTTGGTGGGAATCCAAAAGCCTCGAGGGTTAGCTTGATGAAAGACCATTCCACCCTATCATATGCCTTTTTGAAGTCCAAGAGTAAGATCTAGCCATCCTTTTGTTTAGAGACCCTTGCCCATTCAAGTGCTTCCCAACTAGTGATGAGGTTCTCCAAGATGTATCTACCCTTGATGAATCTTGTTTGGGTTGAACTAATGAGATTGGGTAGAATGCCGGTTAGTCTTCTAGCCAAGACTTTGGCCAGAATTTTATAAGATACATTCAGCAGGGTTATAGGCCTCCAATTCCTTATTTGAGTCTTGTCACCTTCATTTGGAAGTAGCTTAATAATGCCTTTGTTTATGTCGCTCCCCAGGGAGCCTACCTCCAAGGCCTCCTTGTATACTAGGAAAAGGTGATCAACAATCCACTCCTTAAATGCCTTATAAAATTATGTTGGAATCCCATTGGCCCCTAGGGACTTATCAGTCTTCAATGACTCTATTGCCTTTTTGATTTCATCTTTAGACACTTCATGCCCCAGCTCTACCACATCTTCTCCTTCTAGTTTCTTGGGGATGACATTTTTTATTAAACTCCTTGCAAGATCACAATCTTTCCTACCATTTTCAGAGGAAAAAAGGTTCTTGTAGAACCTGGAAAAATGGTTTTTAATCACATCTTAGTCACCCACTACCCCTTCATCCACCTGGATTTGTTTAATGTGTTCTTTGAATTTTTTTCCCTGATGAGTTTGAAAAAGAATTTAGAGCCTTTGTCACCTTTTGCAAGCTAGTTGACCTTGGATCTAATTTTGAGCCCCTAAATTCTCTTTTTTTTTAAGCCTTCTCAAGGAGTCTTTAGCAAGAATCAGCTTACTTCCCAATTCCTCATTATTGGGGTCCTTTTGAAGACTGACCTCAGCCTTTAGCAAGTCCTCCTGAAGAAGACCTTCCTCTCTTTTGTTGTCCTTGGCTTTCTTTTTCCTAGTAGTCTGGAATAAAATTTTCTATCCTTTGACATTTAGGTTCCATCTCCCAATGGCACTTAAGTTCTTGTGCATGAATTTATTTATCATTCTGAGTGTTTGGATGGAAGCTATGCAATCCTTATCTTGGAGTAGGCTAGTGTTAAAGAGGAATCTCCCCCTCTTCTTATTACTTCTCTCGGTCCCTTCCTCAGAAGGATCCTTATTTTGATGGTGTGGTGATCGGACAGAGTGTAGAGGTGAACTTCAATCTTACAACCGTCCTTGAGAGAATTAGTAAGAAATTATTTCCTGTTTACATAGAATCTGTCTAGTCTGCAATATATCCTACGGTTCCCTTTTTGTGCATTGAACCATGTGTACCATATGCTAGGGAAGTCTTTTTTCTATCCCTCCACAGGATCAATCAGTTTGAGCTTACTCTTCATTTTTGACCAGTAGTACTTTTCATTGCCTTTCCATTCCATGTCAATCCCCCCAAGTTTATCATCTTGGTTCTCTATCATATTGAAATCCTCTCTAAGTACCCAAGGGATGTTGTCCAAATCACACACCCATTTCCATAGATTAATTCTCTCTCCATACTCATTTGGAGTGTATATTGATCAAATTCCAAAGGACAAATCACCCTTTTTTAGAGTTACCCATACAACTCTGTTGCAAGGGGAGACACCATGTTTGGTAACATATTGTGCCCAATTTTTGGCAATAATAAAAGAGGCCCCTGTGCCCTTCTCATGATTGGTGGTAAAGTGAGTTGACTCCCTCCAAATGAAGCTAAGGTTTATTTCTAGCACGAAGCCTATAGCTTTGATTTCCTGAAGCAAGACCACATCCTTTTCCTTGCATTGAGTGAGGAACCTTCTAACGATTTTCTTTTTGTCCAAGGACTCTAGTCCCCTTACATTCCATGAAATACAACTAAGGGCCATTAGGCTCAAGATTTGAACCAGGTTGCTTTTCAAGCCTAAAGCTCTCAAAGCACTTAAGTACCTTTTGCTCTACTTCCATCATTTTGGGCAATGGGCTTGCAATGACTGCATTGATTGTTTTCCTCTTTTGTTTGGAGTGTAACTTAAGGTTACCTTTTCCTTTAGGGATTAATGTTTTTGTCCCTTCCCTTGGCCTTCTCCTTGGTCTATGGGAAGCATCTGGTTTAACCTCCCCCTCAGAGACACCCTTAGATGTTGGTTCCCCTATAGCCTTTAAAAGCTTAGTGGTCCCAGAGGGCTTAGTTGGATCAACATTGGTTACCAAAACTC
Organism: Sequoiadendron giganteum; assembly: GCA_007115665.2. Lineage (NCBI taxonomy): Eukaryota > Viridiplantae > Streptophyta > Pinopsida > Cupressales > Cupressaceae > Sequoiadendron > Sequoiadendron giganteum. Next base: position 108,487,730 of record CM021104.1, on the reverse strand, counting down.
TGTTCTCAACCTCTATTTGATTAGAGGGAGCATTTTCTGTTGCAAGTGCTTCATCATTTCCCCGAGAACCAACCTCATGCCCACCTATAGCCAACCCTACACCATTGGTGCTCTGATTGCAATCACCTTTGTGGCCATTTCCTTCTACTGATTGGTTTGTAACCAACTCATCAATGATGCCAAAGTGGTTATAACTGGGCATCAAATTGTTTCCTAATGCACTTAGCATATCCTTGACTTTGCAAGGCCTATCCTCCAGTTGTTTCATCTTGTTAGGATCTTCTTTATAAAGTCTAAAATCTTTTAGAAAAAATAGCTTGATTATTAGGAGCAGGATTCTCTCCAATCCCAACCTTGGAGTTGCTCCTTATCTTTTCCATGTTTCAAGCTATTGGGCATTCTTTTTGCCTCTTTTATCAGATGGTTTGTTCAAACTGGAATCGACTTCCCTTATTTCAGGATTCTCTTTGGTTAGGGTTAGATCATCACAGCCAAGTTTTCCAGGGTTTGAAGTGGTGCCAACATGCACGGTCCACCAATGGTAGCATTACAATCTAGCACCGAGTGCTCATTCATCGAGGGCTCTTCAAATGAATTCACCCTTTGTTCATACATTTGAGTTTCCAATTCCATGCCCTCAAAATTGCTCTTCAAATCAAATTCAGATTCTTAGCTTAGAGTTTTAAAGAAGTCCTCATCCTCAAAAGAACTTGCGTCTGTGACATTAGACAAAGGTTCTAATGTGACTTTTAGGATTTCAACCCTATCATTATCACTGGTAATGTTTTGGGTAGGCATTTCATCCCTATCCACTACCCTTTCACCATCCAAATCTCCTATATTTCTCCCACCAAGGTCCAAATTGCTATGGGGGATGTCGCCCATGGCAGTAATTGGGCTATCCTCAGAATTATTTGAAAATCCGAATGAATTTTGGTAGGGTTCTGGGCCGCACCCTTTGACACATTTTTATTCTTTTCCCTTGATTGAGCATTTTTCTTGCCGTTGTTAATTTGGGGATAATTTCTCCTAATATGACCTTCCCGTCTATAGAGATAGCATGTGTTTAGACCACCAGGATTTCAAGGTCGCACAAGATGTCCCCAGTATCGAGTTTCAACAGTAGGGCATCTGGAAAGTCTATTCCCAGAAGGATCAAAACCAATACCCTTGCATCCGCATGGGGTAGCGCAGATTTTGTGTTGTCCATCCTTAAGATTTTGCCATAGGGCTTGATCAGAAGGGGAATGAAGGCCCATATTCTTGGTGGAACATTTTTTATTGTCATCCATCTAGGACTCGATAGAGCCATAATTTCATCATTGAGGGCTTTTGGCGACCATTCCACAACCCGAAATATGGTGTTTCCGATATTCCAAAATTGTTTTTCTAGGGTTTTCTTTTGCATTTCATGGTTTTTTAGGAAGATCACATACAACCCCTTCTGAATCATTCTATAGTATGAAAAAAGAATCCCTAGTTTTTTCCCCCAGATGTTAGCAAGCCATTCATCCATGAATTTTTTGTGTTGGGACCCTATCAATGTCCACGATGACCAAAAAAAATTCCTATATTTTTCAATTTTAAGTCTTGCTCACAGAAAGCCTTCACTAAATGATCATTAGGAACCATGATGTCAATTTTTGGGGAACCAAGAGGGCCCTTACCTCTTCTGCATCCCCCATCTTCGTTGCTCCCTCCTTGCACAACGAACCCAGTGTTGACAGGAAGCACAGTCTCATCTCCTACCACATGTCACAAAACGATTTGGGTTCTGAATGCCCTTTCGCACCAAAGATAGGCCCTTTATTAGTGCCATCGGGGGGTATTGTATCCCCGCTCATGGTTTTTCAAGCCATCTGCCTCCTTCACATGAGTGGGGCTAGGAAACTACAGATTTCACACAAGGAAAGGCATGACCAAGGGCTACTCTGCACTGCCACACAAAGGAATCTGTGGAGGAGGACAAAGCCTCCCCAACTTGCATGAGCCGAGGGTCAATCAAACCCTAAAGTTGTAGAGCCTTCTATCCTTTTTCTCCTCAAAATTTGGTATGCATTAGAGTTATTTAGTTGTGCTTCCACTTAAAAAAGTGTTTACTCTAGTAAATTCTATTAATTATAATTTAAACACTTAAATATTTCATAATTCATAATAGTTAGATAAATGCTTGAAGGAAAATTGCATAGATCCAAGAGCTAGAGTGACCTAATGATCCACCACAAATTCATTGATCTTTTTATTTTTTCTATTAAATTTCTTTTAAAATATTTATAATTACATATTATTATTTCACTATGAAAAATAATAGAATTCATAAGAAATTAAGGTTGGAATGGCCTAAAATACTAAAACTTAATTAAAAAAATAGAAAAAAATATGATGCACTGGATAAAATAATCTATATCAAGATGCTATAATTTATTTTATGTTTTAGATAAATAGTTAATATGAGAGCTGGCATTGAATAGAAACGATTGTGTTTTAGTACACACATTTTCATATTTATTTAAAAATATATATTTATCAAAATTGAAAAAAATCCATGTATTAAAGTTTCAAGCTATACACACAAAAAATTTGAAGGAAAAAAAAAAATTACTATATTAAGATTGATGTCTATGTAACTTCATTTTTCATCATTTTATAGAACAAAATTATAGTGTAAATTTATTAAAAACTATAATCAAATATTTTTTATATTTTTTCAAAAAAATATAAACATAAAATATATTTAAAAATACACATTTCATTAGTTTTATTTATTTTGATATAAATGGCTTAGATATTTTATATCAATGTTCCATTTTTTATTAGGTCATTTATATTTACTTTAGACTTTAAGTTCATTGTCTTAAATTTTTTAGTTGACACACAATCCACTAAACCGTACTTTTTGGTATCTTAAGTAAAATAGTCATCTAATTAGAGTTATTTAGTTGTGCTTCCACTATAAAAAAATAGTGTTTAGTCAGTGGGCCCTTGGTCTACTGGTGAAGTTGAAAGGTTCGAAATGAGCCCACTAGGGATCAAGTCTTGCTGAGTGCAAGGCTCTGACATCATAAGGGATGAGGCTAGGATCGTGCCCTAGGCGAATTTGGCGGCGTGGATGCCCCTCAGTCCTTGGCTCTAAGTCGAAGAGGTTTCTGGCACGTGTGGGCCCGTCTTGGGTTCCTAAAACGTCTACGTGGTGGCCTTCGCTGATTGGTAGCTCGCAGGCTTCATGCCTCGCTGGGCTGCCTCACAGGTCTGAACCCTCCATCAAAAAAAAAATAGTGTTTATTCTAGTAACTTCTATTAAATATAATTTAAATAATTAAATATTCTCATAATCCATAATAGTTAGATAAATGCTTGAAGGAAAATTGCATAGATCTTCAAGAGCTAGAGTGACATTTTTAGTCACTCTGATGGACCTAATAATGCACCACAAATTCATTGATATCTCTATTTTTTCTATTAAATTTCTCTTAAAATATTTGTAATTACATATTATTATCTCACTGTGAAAAATAATAGAATTCACCTAAATAAATGAACAATTATATAGAAGATATTTTGAAACATCAAAATTATTATCTTCTATTATACCCCATAAAACCCAAACACCATTCTACAAGACTAAATAAGTATTCCTTCATTGATTTTAGTCATAATGATCATGAATTAAGGATAGAGGCATAATACAACATACAATAGAGCAAGGAATCCACTATATAGATTTTATTTTTATTTAGGTATTAACAAAGCATAATGATTCTAGATTTTATAAATATAAGAAATTCCAAAGAAAAATAATAAATATATATATATTTTTTTCCAACTTATTATAATGAATGCAAAGGCATGACCTAACATTATCTTTTATTTATTCTAAATTAAAATATATATATAGGGAAAAATATATAGTTAACCATAATATTTTTCTCTTGGCATAATTTAATAAGAAAACACTCCTTTTAAAACTAGGTGTTACATCTATCAATCATGAAGAGTTTCCTTTTTGTAAGGGTATAAATCGTCTATAATAAAATTATCTTCAAGATTAAAAGTGAATTGTTGTTCATCCATACGAATACAATGAGTTAGAGCACTATGGAAGAAAATTTTAGTATCCTTAATAATCCTAAATTCCTTTAATTTATCTACATATATAATTAAAACATACAATTTTAATGGTGATAAGTAAAAAAAATTAGCTTAACTTTTTGTAACCTTCTAGGTGAGGAAGTTCTATAGGTATAGGGTATGAATAGGGGACTAAAGCATAAACATAGGAATGTACTTTTTAAGTTTGATTGAATAATAAGTGTACAATGTGTTGATATCCATGTGTGTAAAATGGTAGAAAGTTTAAATCCCTATACCTTTTATTAAGCACCATTAGATGTGCATGCTTGTAAAAAGGCATAATGCCCCCGAACCATTGATAATTTTTTTATAATTATTTGAATAGAATTTTTTTTTTGATGGTGAGGGAGTAATAGATGATATAGGATGGAAGGCATGGAAAATTCAAATAAATTCAAAGAAAATATTTTTTTTTATTAATATTTATTTACTAGTATAAAATATTGTTTGATCATTTATATGACAATGTTAGATTTGAATTTAAATGAAAAATCATTATTCCTTATTTTTCTTTAGGGGAATTTTATTACTAAAAAACTAGTTGACAAAGATACATGTTAGGTGATGATTGCTTATATGAATGCGGTTTAGTGCTTAACTATTTCTCTTTTAGGAACCCATTCACATCTAGTAAGTTAAGTGAGAATTCACTTGTATTTAGTTTTTATTTCTCAAGTCACATGATTATGAAAAGCTTCATAAACCTATGTTTTTCTATGTCTCAATCTTGCCTATAAAATGAGGGTTCTCTTTACATTATTCATCTTATATGAATTGTTCAATCATTAACAAAAATATTTTGTATTGCTTCTCTATTGTGTGGAATTTTTAATGGCATTGTCAAATGTTTTTTTTCCTCCTATGAGTCCTTTAGGTGACTACAATGATAGGAATTTGGTGTTGTACACATTGCATAATGTTTATAATATTTAATTTTATTATTATATGTGTGGTGCACCTACGGGACCTAGAGGTACGTGCATCACTAGGAGTTAACATTCTTGGGGTCATTGGGACATAAGTTGAATGTAAGATGTAAAATCTATTTATTTAATATTGGGGAAAATTAATTAATAAAGTACCCAATATTAAATGTGGGGTCATGGTTTTATAATCTCATGGTTTTAGTCACATGGTTTAATGTAATACCACTTGGTGGTTTTGTGTGAGCTTGTTTCTATAAAAGCAAACACAAGGGTAGTTGTCTAAGGTTGGCTTGTTGAGGTTTGGCATCTTCTTTTGAAGAGTGCATATCTCAAGCATGGCATGGGATGTGTGGTACATGCTTGGACATATGGAGGATGCATTGGAGATGCTTGATTTTTTAGAGGTGTTCGTGGAGGCTCTGAAGATGTATTGTAATGTTTATTGTTGAATAATACATTGAGCATGGATGCTTTTAGAGGCTAGGATTTTCCATTTATGAGGATTTTCCCAAGGTATATATTGTGTCATCTTGTGATGGGTATGTTGTCTATTCTCTTGCATGTGGATTCTAAATACTTATTTACATATATTTCTCTTTTGGGTTATATGAAAATTGCCATTAGATGGTTGGAAGTTTCCTTTTATTTAGTATCAAATCCATGGTTGTGGTTGGATAACTCTTGGCTGAGTAAATCTATGGTTAGGTTTGAATCTAGGGCTTGCATGGAAAAAATGAAAGACATGGCAACATATGAGGGTTTTGTAGCTTGTTTATTGTAGATATGAGGATTTTGGGTTTGCTATTATGATGGATTGTTTACAGATTTGGGGTGTGAGAAATGTTGGGTCAAAAGGGTTTCTCGGATGTGTGTTCATGTTAGGGTTTAGTGGGGGAAGTGTTGCAGATGACCCCCTATAACAAACAAATTTTTTTCGGCCTGTTAAAAAATATGCAAAAAATAATATTGTCAGCCCTTTATTAAAAAATTCTTGTAAAATAAAATATTTATTGAAAATATAAATAAAAAATAAAAATAAATAAAAGGGGTCGAGAGGTCCACAAAGCCCCGTACCCAATAGTGACAGTGTATTGTTGTACTGCAGGATATTAGTGTTGCCCGATACAACAATAGTTGTCGTCTTGCCCCATGAGCAGAGGGTCCTGTCACCTGTGGTGCAGGGCCCCCAATCCCATGGACACCCAACCAACAACCTTGTGTGGGTGAAAAATAAAAATAAAACGCCATTTAATAAAACTAAAACCACTCCAAATTTATAATCATCAAACCAAAATGAAAAAAAGGCGTCGGGTCTGGTGCATAAATTTTTCTAATGAAAAGTTAAGTTAAATTTAAATGTCATTTGGATTATGTTGTTGCCCAACCACCACAACACTACTCGGGCATTTCTGGCGCTCCACTGTCGCTGGTGGGCCGTTGGTGGCTTCGCCTAGGGGCCACCCCTACTTAGCCTATAAGTTAGATTGGAGAATTGTTATTCAAATGTGCATAACTTTCACCCAGATTATTAGATTTTAAACTTCTTATACTCATTGGAAAGCTGGTTTGGGGAACTATGTTGTGGTATAGGTTTGGTTTCTTGATTTTGTTGTTTTGACTAGATTTTGGAGCCTAAAAGTTTGATGTTCTTTGTTTCACAATTTTGAGCATAACTTTTCCATACGAAATCAATTTTTCAATTTTGAATGGGCATTGAAGAGCATGTTCAATTTTACTTCATAGTGGTGTTGATAGTGTTAGGATAGGTGACATTATAAGTTCTATCCTAAGTTGATTTATGTGTCTCCATGTTCTTGGGAAAGTGTTCAAGGGGACATGAGGGACAAAATATTTATTATTTATTTTCTTATGACAAATTGTAATTGCATTCAAAGAGGTGGACCCATTATGGTGGTGGTTACAAAGCATCTTGGAGGCATATTCCTCTTGGGCATCCAACTTTATGGATGGGAACCACTTGAGTGTGCATGTCCTTGCATGTTATTTGCATGTTTTGCATGTTATTGCATGGTTGGGTGCCCAGGTTTGCATGTTGGTGCATGTTCTTGCATGAAGTTGTTAGAGCCATCAGAGAGTTATGGAGCACTTGGGTTTGACCAATTCCTGTTGGCCATGGGTTAGGCGCTCATGTGAAGGCCATGTGATAATTTAATATTTTATTCCATGTTGATGGGTTGTCCACTAAGGGGGGTGTGGGTTTTTCCAAGAGGTTTTGCTTGTTGTTTTGGGATACCATTTGTGGTATTCTCTCCCACAAGCTTCTATATATTGGAGCCTTGAGATGTGTAGTAATGAAAAAAGTATCCCTTTTTCCTTAATTTGGGAATGAATAATTAATGATAAAATGGACTTAATGATGCCTTATTTAGGGTGTTGTAAAATGTATCTTTACACTTTCACACTAATCTAGGACTTTATTAATTAATTGAGATTAAACTAAAGTTAAATTTCCCCTTTAATTCAAATCCAAGCCTAATTTATTATATTTTTTGAGGGATAAAGCTCAAAATTTTTAAATAATATTACACAACACTTAATTTTACAAGGAATGTGTCCTAGGTTAGTGACCTAGGACTCATTCGCCACTTGGCGAATGGGTCCTCACTAGGTCTTAGGATCCCCTTTTGACATGGAATTTCACATCCCCCGAAGTGTGTCTTAGTTAAGTATGCTAGGACCCATTTTACCTATGGCAAATGGGTCCTCACTTATCTTAGGACACCCCCCTTGGGATATGTGTTTGGTGGTATTTTAATGATTTCAAATCCTAGATTTGATGCCAGCTTATTTTTTTTGAATTTTGGGATTTAATCTTAAGTATAAGTATAAGGTAATTTCACATAATTTGATCTAAGAATTTTTATGCAAGCATCCTAAGAGTTCACAAGAGCATTATAGAGCATTCAAGGGCAAATTATTAAAGTTTATTGCAGCAATCAAAGATCCATTTCATCATGTCAAAGCCATAATGCATCATGCATGTTGTTGAGCTAATGTGTTGATGTAGCATTGGAGATCCTATTCAAGCATTGTTTCATGTCAAATTCTATGATCAAGATCTACATACATTGATGCCACTTCATGCAAGATTGCTAATTTGTACTCCAAGGTTCAATTGAGGATTGGTGACTTGTAGCATTACATTGTTAATTCCTCTTTCCTTTATGTATTGTTTCATTACAAGGTTTAATTACCAAAATGAGGTTTGACCAAGGAAAACCCCTATTCCCTAACACAACATTTTTCTTCTCCTTTGATCTGTGATTGCAGGTTTTAGGTTGAAGATCAAGTGGAGAACAAAAGTTGTCAAAGTTGTCATATTTCTTGCAAGATCGTAGAAAGTCTTCTACATATTTTATTTCTGAATTTTGAGAGCTGAACAACTAGGATTTGGGATTACAGACATTGAAGAACAAAACCCAAAAGTTAATTTTCTAAAACCCTAGCAGGGACCCATTCACCACTAGGCGAATGAGTCCTCAGTGAGGCTCAAAAAAGCACTTTTTGCAAGAGGTACAGATCATTTTACCATCTTAAAACCTACCTTTTTATTGTTATATTAGTTAGGTTTGATTTTTAATTGTCAATTGCACATTATAGCCCTCATAATTGAATGAAACATAGGAAAATAAGAGGTTCATCATCTTGTTAATTCATTTTGGTGAAACCTATGTTTCGATGGTTCAAGATAATGGTTTTAGGATGAGTTCTTTGCAGGTTGTCAGGATGACGAAGTGCTACCGAAATATAGAGAGGATTGTTGTATTGATGTACTTATTTGAAGATTAATACGAACATTGGATCTCTTTGGGTGTGAAGTTTTTTGATTGAGGACCAGACCCTCAAGCGAAGAGATGAGATTCATTCGGCAAGATAAGATTCATCCTGAACCCCATTCCGATCGGTTGAGCTGGATCCATTCCGATTCCGATTCCGAAAAATTCCCCTCTATTTGTTGTGACCTTGGCTTGGCCGAATTTGTACAACAGGATCAACTTAATCAAATTACAAGTGAAGATGGAATTAGATTGTCAGCCTTCGTGTCTTTAGGAATCCAATGTAGATATGGTATGTTGAGGTTTGTTGATGGTGCAACGATCAAGTATCCATTGAATGCTCAGATTGTGGTAATATCTTTGATATGCCTGGGTGGGTGGTGGAGATGTTTGTGTACTTTTGGTGATGTAATAGTTCAATTGTACCTGTAATAGTTCGATCACATTTCAGGTTTTACATTCATCGATTGCACCAGTAATAATTCAAACTTGTATTTACAAAATTTTGAGTACCTCAAGCTTTTCAAGCATGGAAGCACTGCTAAAAATATGGGAATGTTTCATGATCTTATATTGTAGTATTGTGAACTCGAAGATTTGCAATACAATGGCTAAATGACAAGAAGCTTTGCAATACACCTACACTGATCAAGTCCTCTTCGAGATTTGATTAGATCTCTGCATAAATCCACAACCGATGGGTCGAATCATTTGTTGTGCCCAAGATGAAAGGCATTACAGATGCTTCTCTATTTATTGTTAGCCATGTGAAGTGTGCTCGCCATGCTGCCCTTTCTGTGAAGTGTGCATACCATGGCAAGCACAATTGTCTTTGGTGTTGAATGTGCCTACACTCGTCAAGAGGTCATGGAAGAAGATGAGAAAGATGAGAAAGAAGGGGAGGATGCGTCACAAGAGGAGATGATAGATGACTAGATCAAAAGGTTCTTCAAGATTGGAGAGGAGGGTGCTCAGGAGGTGATTAAAAAAATTGTTAGCAGTTCCTACTAGGTGGATGGGCATGCTCAAGATGACATTGTTCTACTTTGGTTCACTAAAAATGTGATCCAAGTAATGAGGAGATTAACTATGGGGTCATCCTATGTTTGTCACCCAGTCGCTCATGACGTTGTTGATATGGTCAAATATGAGATGGATTTGATCCCTGTATTGTCGACCAATGGTTCTATTGTGTAATGTCCCCTTTTTCACAAGCATCAGAGTTGGGGGATTAGCCTATTTTCCTGACCCTCGTAGGCTAATAGTTTTGGATAGAGGGTTTCTTAGACGGGCACTTGGTCATCAATTTGCAGTTGTGATCTCCGGAGTATGGTGACAGGGTGAATTGTTGTGTTTGGCAGGATACTTGTGCTTAAATTAATGATACACCTTTTATTTCACCATCTTTGGCCTAGGGACCATGTGTCTTCAAAAGGAAGGGGTCACTTTATATTTTTCAGTTACTATTCATTCATAAAGTGAAAAAAGAAATAACTTAAGTGAATAGTGCTCACTTTAATGAATAGTGATTTCAATGTAAAATTATAAATATCAAGTGAGGAAATTCGACCCTCTTCATGCATAGATGATTTTGCTTGTTGAAAACTTGGAAGTGTTGCTTTGGAGGAAGAAGGAGACTAGGGTTTCCTGATTTCTTGCAGTGGGTGAGCCTGGTGGGGCTTGGTTCTTCGTTTGGAGTTGCTTGAGGGTGTGAAACACCACCTTAAAGTTGCTGATCAGTTTTTGGTGGCTTCATTTTGGAGACACAAGTTGTTGTTTGCGGGTTATTTCGAGCCATTTTCAAAGGGGTTTGGACTACCATAGACTCCATTCACATTTGCACAGGAGTTGTTCACTTTTGGAGTGTTTTGGGGCTATTTTTGAAGAACTACAGCCAGCTGCATTTTTATGAGGGTTTGTATCAACCAAAGGAAAAAAGATGCCTCTCCTTGGTGGCTGCTATCTTTCCTAAAGAGGGCGCCCTTATCCTAGAAGACTTCCCATGTTGGTTTTTGGTGGGAGAAGTTTGTTATTTGGGAGTTGTGTGCACTTCATTGGGGGTGGGCACTGTAGCAAGTCACTATTCACAATGCTGAATGGCTGTAAGTTAAAGCATGGTCTATGAAATACTTACTTTGAATCTGATGTAAGTTACATGTTGTAAGCAACTTATTATGTAATGAAGAAATTATATTTGGACACTGAAATGAGCAATGTACTTGAGTTGTTTCAGTAGCTTAGTTTATTTGAAGCTTTCATTGTATGCATATGCTCTTTATGTACCATTTTAGTATTACTAGCAAACAAACTCAAAAGCATACAAGAAACACAAACCAAAACCAAATCAGACCTATAAATTTAGTGCGTAACAGATCAGCAGAGTGTTGGAACACTACAGTGGTATCAGAGCGATTTCTTGCCAACCTGTTGGGTGAGTTTCAACTACAAAAGTCTCAGTTGAACAACATGGCTATTTCCCAGAAGCAGTGGGATAAGAATATGGAAAAGCTTAAACAAAGGTTGGAAGAGTTGGATGAAAATAAAAAAAGGATGAATGAATTGATTTCAGACCCTACAAAACTAGACAGAGCAGTACGGTATATGGCTTCCATTTTTAAGAGGTCTACATCACAAAACGAAGGGAAGAAGAAATAAGAGATCACTTCAGTATCCAGAAGCCTCTACGATGAATTTTCAACAGTTAATGACCAACATATAGCTGATCATGTGGAGAGAAAAAATCATACCTTAGAAGATCTACTTGTTGATGATGAAGTTAAAATTTCTAAGGCAGCTGTAGGGGGAAAGTACTTGAGTCCTTTTGAAGATGAAAAAGAGTTAGAACACAAGGGCGATGGGTCCAAACAAAATGCTGAAAGTAACTTTCATATTTATACTAATCCACTTTCTGAGATAGAAGCTGATATGTCCTATGTTAACCCACTTTATGAGGTAGAGTTGCAGGATCATCATGTTGAGGGACATGCGCATGAAGAAAGAGCCCCATATGAAACCAATGAGGGTTTTGAGCTCCCTAAATTTTCCATATCGACAATTGTTGATGAGACTTTTGATCATTTTGAAGATGCCAATTTAGTTAATGTGCATCGATTTGCAAGATCAAAGGCGCGAGCTACCATTTGATTCCAGTGTTGTTAGTGATGAGCCATTGACAAAGGTTGGAGCATTTTACCATGACTACATAGTGAGGAGTACCCATCACTTCTCCTTTAGTCCACACATGGAGGATTGGTTGACGCATCGGTGTGGATTGGCTCAGAGTGTATGCCATCCATTTTGGGATGGAGAGTTACTATCTTCAGTAGATGGAACTAGTGGCTGCAAGTACCCGACTCAGTTGTTGGCGGGTGAGTGCTTGCAGGATTGGTATTTGGTTTTCCATCATGCTAATGTGTATCCAACAAGGTTGGTTGCTTCTTTGTCTCAAAGACTACTTGTGGATACATGGTTACAAAGGGATTATAATGTCAGCAGGCATGATGGCACAAGTGGATATCACATCCATGAGAGTTTAGCAGAGGTGATGGAGAGATGTTGCATAGCAGATGCTTCCAGATATTCTTACCTCCTCATGATGGATGGATGTGAGTTCTGTTTATTTTGGGATCGAGGTGGAGATAGAGTTAGCATGGTCATTTGGATGGGTCCCAGTGTATTGTTTCACCGCTTATGGTATGGTGGAGTCAGGATCAGTGTTGAGAACATCTTGAAGAACATCTAGCAGAAACTCACACCTTCACAACGAAGACTTTCCCATAGCTTGCAGCAGTATGAAGATAACATTTCAAGACAAACCTTATCACGAAGCAAAAATGAGAGACTTGGTGTTGTATCCAAAGGTCTCTATGATGTGTTTGGGTTAAAAGATGATAAGTCAATAGAGAACTACCCACAATCTACAGATGGACATGGGATTGAAATAGAAGTGGTGGGCAATAAGGAAATTTTACATCATGATAATAGTATAGTGGAGCCATAGAATGATGTTCAAAACATTTCAGAAGTTGTTATCAACACTGTTAACAATTCTGATTTTCATGACGACAGTGATAAGACATTGCAACAACATGAGACAATGGTGGCTACACATGTGCAAGATGCTGCTATTGAGTTGTTGCATGAAAGTACTCAGGAATTGGGTACTAATAGTGCAGTATTTGGTGTGGATTCATGTCATGGTGAGTCTGATTTTCCAGATCAGGCCTTAGAGAACAAGTTTGATGATTCATGTGTTGACATAGAATCACAGGATCGTGAGTTGGATGGTGAAACAATTACATTGGTAGAGGGAGTGTGTGAAGGTACTATCATATCAACTGCTTCTACCTTACTCGATGAGCCATCCATTGAGGTACATAGCAACAGTACCTTAGTTGTTGATGTGTGCACTAAGGATATCACACATGATGTTGTTGATCATGAGGTGAGTGATGAGGATTCAACCTCTTACTATAGTGTAGATTTGGGTGGGAATGATGAGTCACAGGGGCATCACCATCTGGCAGGCCAGTTGAAGGTTAGTGATAATATGATTGTTACAGCTTTGGAGCATTTTGATGTTGCTCGACAGATGTTAGAGACCTATGGTTGGAGTACTCCCATGATAGATGGGCACAACGATAGTAGTTTTCCATTTGCAGAGTTTCATGCACTTCGAGAGGCAGTTGGAATTATGAAACAATATTACCTTCAGCTACTTGCGGACAGAGATTTCCTTCTCGAGTGGGGTTGCATCTGTCATCAGGCATTAAAGGGAAAAGAAGAGGAGGTTGATGAGTTCACTTATGAGCTAGAGAGGACTATGGATTCCTTGAAAAGCACTCAATTGGCCCTTCAAGAGTCACAGTCACAGGTCGAGGAGCTTACCATGGTATCGAGTTTGGCACAGTTTTTACCCTCTTTCGATATAGTTCAGGTTTCCATGGCAGCAGTTGGTGAAGAACATATATCCACAGATTGTGGTTGTGAGCAGATTGAGGATGTGGTTACTACATCCAACACAGTTTCAGGTGCATTTAATACAAATGGGATGAGTGCATTGGTTGAGAGTTGCAGAGAGCCATGTGTTGCACCAGGTTCTCCTGAGTTTAGTCCCATGATAGGTGATGTAGAACAAATCATCGATATCTCTTGTGACATGGAAGTGGACTTACCAGAAAGTTATGTGTCAACTCACGACACTATTTCATCCACTTCACGGGAGATATGCAGAGCAACATCTAGTTGGGAGATTGGTTCTTATGTCGATTTGTTTCCCTCTCCCGGAAATAAATCAGTCATTTCATTCCATACAGTTGATTATGATTGGCAGCTTGATGAGCCAATTCTGGAGTACAATTCAATGTATTGTTCCAGGGACTCGGAGTTGGATGATTCAGATCCGCATGGAGTGTTTGCGCAGTTTGTGAATAATCCCCTATTTGAGTTTGATGGTGGTTTGATCTATGATAATCCACTCTTCGAGCTGGAAGTCAATCATACTCTAGATACTAGTTCAGGGTTGAGCGATACTCGTAGGGTTTGGGATAGTCCTAGTGCATCGGGATTCCAAACAAGGCTCATAGAGGAGTTTAATAGTGTGTACAAGGTGAGGAATGCTTACAGTTTGACCTTTGATCCACCTGTACATGACTCGTATTCGGTGCATAATCCTTGTGCGCAAGGTGTTTTTCTTGGTGCAGTCAAGGGGAGTGACTCCTTACTATGTCCAGAGTTACCATCTTCAGAAGATGGGACTAGAGGCTGCAAGTACTTGACTCAATTGTTTGCAAGGGATTACTTGTAGGGACAACAATCAATTATCCATCGTGCTGATATATATCTGACATGGTTTGCTACTTTAATACCACAGGGATTTCATATAGATACATGGTTACAGGGTGATTACGGTGTCAATAGATATGATGGTTTGATTGGTTGTCACTTCCATGGGCATTTTGGAGAGACTGTAGAGAGATGTGTTGTGGATGTTTCCAGATATTTTTGTCTCTTCATGACAGATGGATGTGAGTTCAGGTTGTACAGAGATCCAGGTGGTGACAGATCAGGCACGGCAGTTGGATGGGTTCTAACAGGTTGCTTCACCATTTGTTAGCATGGTGAAGTTGTGATCAGATTTGGGCAGAGGAAGTAAGAGGTTATTAGACATGGCCGACTTCCATTTTGGTGTTGGGATCCAGGGATATTTGGCGCAGTTGCGTTTATGTTGGTGCTTCCGGAGTTAGTTAGTGATGCATGGGACATTTTACAGTTCTTCTTTTCGGCCTTCCGAGGAGTGAGGTTTCTTTGTAGTAGAGATTGCTCGGGGACAAACAATTTCAGGGAGGGCGGACTGTAATGTCCCCTTTTTCACAAGCATAAGAGTTGGGGGATTAGCCTATTTTCCTGACCCTCGTAGGCTAATAGTTTTGGATAGAGGGTTTCTCGGACATGCACTTGGTCGTCATTTTGCAGTGTTGATCTCCGGAGTATGGTGACAGGGTGAATTGTTGTGTTTGGTGGGATACTTGTGCTTAAATTAATGATACTCACCTTTTATTTCACCATCCTTGGCCTAGGGACCATGTGTCTTCAAAAGGAAGGGGTCACTTTATATTTTTCAGTTACTATTCATTCATAAAGTGAAAAAAGAAATAACTTAAGTGAATAGTGCTCACATTAATGAATAGTGATTTCAATGTAAAATTATAAATATCAAGTGAGGAAATTCGACCCTCTTCATGCATAGATGATTTTGCTTGTTGAAAACTTGGAAGTGTTGCTTTGGAGGAAGAAGGAGACTAGGGTTTCTCGATTTCTTGCAGTGGCTGAGCCTAGTGGGGCTTGGTTCTTCGTTTGGAGCTGCTTGAGGGTGTGAAACACCACCTTAAAGTTGCTGATCAGTTTTTGGTGGCTTCATTTTGGAGACACAAGTTGTTGTTTGCGGGTTATTTCAAGCCATTTTCAAAGGGGTTTGGACTGCCATAGACTCCATTCACATTTGCACAGGAGTTGTTTGCTTTTGGAGTGTTTTGGGGCTGTTTTTGAAGAGCTACAGGAAGCTACATTTTTATGAGGGTTTGTATCAGCCAAAGGAAAAAAAGACGCCTCTCCTTGGTGGCTGCTATCTTTCCTAAAGGGGGTGCCCTTATCCTAGAAGACTTCCCATGTTGGTTTTTGGTGGGAGAAGTTCGTTATTTGGGAGTTGTGTGCACTTCATTGGGGGCGGGCACTGTAGCAAGTTACTATTCACAATGCTGAATGGTTGTAAGTTAAAGCATGGTCTATGAAATACTTACTTTGAATCTGATGTAAGTTACATGTTGTAAGCAACTTATTATGTAATGAAGAAATTATATTTGGACACTGAAATGAGCAATGTACTCGAGTTGTTTCAGTAGCTTAGTTTATTTGAAGCTTTCATTATATGCATATGCTCTTTATGTACCATTTTAGTATTACTAGCAAACAAACTCAGAAGCATACAAGAAACACAAACCAAAACCAAATCAGACCTATAAATTCAGTGTGTAACAGATCAGCAAAGTGTTGGAACACTACATATTGCATGCATATTTGATGCTACCACTGTGAATAGGAAAGGTGTGGTTGTGAAGGCTCTACAACTATATAGGGAATGGATTGACAAGAGAAACCTCTCCAATTTTGGACAATTCATCAACAACAATAGGGATCTCCTTACTGCCTCTCAGCTTGAGCAGGCCTTTGTATTTGGGGAGGGAATGATGTTCATAATGCATGAAATTTTGTAGCTCTTTGTTGTGGATTAATATAACGGGAGCTTCCCCCTTTGGCAGAGCTATTCTAAAATAAAATATCATTAAAATGCGTGTGTGTTTTGTTTTTACAAAAATGTGTGCATGTTTTGTTTGTACAAAAATGCGTGCGCATTTTGTTTCTACAAAAAAATTGTGCATGTTTTGTTTTTATGAAAATGTGTGTACATTTTGATTCTACAAAAATGTGTGCATTTTATTTTTATAAAAATGCATGGGAATTTTTATTCAAATAACATGGTCATGTTATTTTTTTTTTTTAAACACGAACACATTTTGATAATTTTTGGGCGTTTGACCACTTTTTTGTGCCCCATCTTGATGCACATGCCCCTCTAGGGGTTATAATGTAAATTCTAAGTTTAGGAAGATCTTATAATTTTTTATACTTAGAAAAAAATCAACAATCAACAAATCAAATTTCAATAATTAGGAGGTCAAATTTCAATAACTAGCAAGCCCTATCATCTTTCTCTCTCTCACTATCTCCATCCCTTTCTCCACCCCCCTCTCTCTCTCTATCTCTCTCTCCTTCCCTCTCTACTTCTCTCTATCTAACCTCTCTCTCCCTCCCTCCCACCTTCCCTCTCTACTTCTCTCTATCTCCCCTCTCAATATAATTCTCTTTGTCTCACTTCTCTCCCTCCCTTCCTCTCCCACCCTTCCTCCTCCCCCCTCTCTCTATCTCTCTCCTTCCCTCCCTAATTATTTCTCTCACCTCTCTCTCTCTACTTCTCTCTATATCACTTCTCTCTCTTTCTATTTCTCTCTCCTTCCCTCTCTACTTATTTATATTTCTATCCTCCTCCCTATCGGCTCACCCCTCCTTCCCTTTATCTCCCCTTCCCTCTCTACTTATCTTTATCTTTATCACCCTCCCCACCTCATCCCTCTCCATTCCCTCTCTCTCTCTCTCTCTCAAACTCTCCACCTTCCTACTTCCCTATCCACTTCTCTCTATATCACCTATCCCTCTCTATCTTCCCCTACCTCCCTCTCCCTCTCTTTCTTCCTCCCTCCCTCTTGAACCTTCTTTTTTTACTTCTCTTTATCTCACCTATCCCTGTCTACATCTCCCCCCTACCTCCCCCTTGTCTCTCTCTCACTCTCTCATTTCCTCTCTACTCTCTATCTCACATATCCCTCTCTACCTCTTTGTCCCTTCCACTCTCTCCTTACCTCTCTACTTATCTCTATCTCACCTCTCTCTCTTCCTCTCTCTCCCCTTCCCTCTCTACTCCTCTCTATATGACTTCTTTCTCTCCCTCCCTACATATTCTACCTCTCTCATCCTTTATCCTTCTCTCTCTCGCTCATCCCCTCTCTCCTTCCCTCTCTCCTCTCTATCTCTCTATTGCTACCTCTCCCTCCCTCCCTCTCTCTCTCTCAATCTCTCCACCTTCCTCATTTCCTCTATAGTTCTCTCTTTCTCTTCATTCCTCCCTCCCACCTTCCCTCTCTACTTCTCTCTATCTTACCTATCCCTCTCTAATTCTCTCCATCCCTCTCTACTTCTCTATATCTCACCTCTCTACTTCTCTCTATTTCACCTCTACAATGTTAAAGGCATTTAATTGTTTAGTTACCTAATCACCATATCCCATTGTTAGAGAGTATAAATTCTTCCAAAGATTTTTTTGTTAACTAGATCCTTTGTTTAGTAGAAAATTTGCCCAAAATTTGTTAGTGTCATCTTTGTTGCAAGATGGTGTGTCCTTTGGTCTTCCTTGTGCAACACAGTGCTTGGGTTCATGACATGGCTTAACCGCCTCTTGTGGATCTTGTATAAATTTGGCAGTTGTATTGGGCATTAACAGGTTGATCTTTTGGTGTAATGACAACCACCAATATAACAATTGGTATCAGAGCCGAGGTCACAGGTTCAAGCCCCTTGCTTGCGCTGGGGGGATTGTTGCAAGATGGTGTGTCCCTTGGTCTTCCTTGTGTAGCGCAACGCTTGGGTTCATGACATGGCTTAACTGCCTCCTATGGATCTCTTGTATAAATCTGGCGATTGTATCGGGCATTAATAGGTCAATCTTTTGGTGCAACGACAACCACCAATGCAACAATCTTCCTCTTAAACATAGTAGAATTGAATATGTTAGACAAAGTTGAAATAGACTTCTAGCCTTCCTATCAAATTCTCCACATTCCTTAGTAGACATACTAGATGGTGTATTCTTAGAAACTATAGGTCAAAGATCTTAGTCAAAAAACTTCTTCCATTTTGAGTTTTAACAAAGCTTAAAATTTTGCCTATTAAATTTCTCCATTTTTGTACTCAATGACATGATTTCCATTCAATATGTACTTACATATTTTTCTACATAACTTGCATTAAGAAAAAAATTCTATTACCTAAAGATATTGCTTCTTCTTTCACAAATCAAGCTTAAGCAAGCTTTGATACCAAATGTAGGAATTTCAAGCATTCAATATTTAAATATAGATAACAAATGCAAAAAAAGCCCACAATTGGAATAAACTTCATAATCTATGAAAATTTAAAATGTAGAATATTTAAATAATAGCAAATCACAAGGAATATTAACAATGAACACAAAATAAAAGATACAATAAAAATGTAACTTGGAAATTTATTCAGAGAAAACCATTTTGGGTTTAAAAATCTAGTCTTCAAATATGTGCCACACACTATATTAACTTATTAAAGAGATTACAAACACAATGAGCCTTTTATGGGCACCCTAAACGCTTTATTCCTAAATTTTGAAGGGATTCTAATAACACTTTTTTAGCATCTCCTATTCTTCTTCCTCATTGTTTTTAAGACCAACACTCAATATATAGACAAAAGGAACTTCAAGATGGGATACAAACTTATACCACCCAAGAGGGGGTTCAAGTCCTGATTCTTCTCTTTCTATAATCATTCCAACTTACATGTAAGTCCTTTTTAGTCATAGATTCTCTTACATGTCTATTTGTAACTCCCTTTATCATGTTCTTACAAAGTAACTTATGTGTCATACCTAACATTCCAATTGGTGAGTTGTGTCATCCAAGGAATCTCTCTAAGGGTGACATCTTGTTCAATTGGCTTGGGTTAAAATTTTAACAATATAAATAATAAAATACTACATGGCTTTAAAGGTGCACAATACATCTAGCCAAATATCTTAACAATTCATAAACTAGAGATGATAGTGGTTGTAGCCAACTAAAGGCCGTGATTTACACTTTACTTTGATACAAAGATGACTATGGAAGGACCATGGTTGGATTATTTACTAGTTAAAGGTTTGAATTCGATGCCCTCCATAAAATAGTTTAGCTTCTTTAGGAAGGAAATTGCATTTTTTTATAGGAAATTTAAGTTAGTGAAAGATTATGGACAATTGTGTATAATGAAATTGAAATTGTTTGGACCTCAACTAGGTTTTGGAAAACATTATGGTAATCCATTATCAAGAGTGCATGGAGATGACTAGTCTATTCACCATGCATGTCTTAGGATCATTTAATGTGGTTTGAGCCAAACACAAGACATAAATCTTTCATGTAGTGTTTCCTGTTATCGTTCTACTCATAGTAGATCTCTAAATAATGAGAAAGAGGTAATTGTGAAAGATATGACATAAAGATGAATTAATAATTGAAAATATACATTTGAAATTCTAAATATTTTTAAGTCGAGAGGCTTTCCTACAATGTCATTCATTTGTGTACACAAAAACTCTACATTAAATCTCAGGCAAATAAAAAATCATCACTGTAAAACTAGACATGCTGATGGTGGGAGAAATCCTTAGGAAGAAAATGGAAAGCAAAATGCTGTTGCTATGGATGCAAAGGCGGCTCCTATGTTTTCTACGCTAAGGCCTCACTTGATGGTGGATGCTCCAAAGGTGGTGAAAGCTATTTAATTTTATAAACGGGCTTTTGGAGTGAAAGAAGTTGCAAAGTCCTTGCACCCTGAGTGCAAGGCAAAGCATGAGCTCCCTCTTATCTTCCATGCCCACTTGAAGTTTGGAGCATCAGAGATTATGATCTGCGATGAGACAAAGGAAGCTAGTGTAGAGAAGAAGTCACTGCTAAACCTAAAAGGAACATCCACAATCTTAAACTTGGAGATGAATGATGCAGAGAGTGTGTTTGAAAGGGCAGTTGAGGTAGGAGCTATGGTGATGGAGATGATATTGGAGAAATCATGGGGACAAGTGTATGGAAAGGTGAAGGATCCCTTCAATTTTGTGTGGAGCATTGCCACTCTGATTAAGCCTATACCATCTTTTGAGACCGAGGCCTAGCTATAATAGCTTCATCTTTAGAGATTTTAACATTTTTCATTGAATATCTCACTTGAGGGCTCATTTTAACATGAGCCCTCTTGTTGGTGTTAGTTGCTAATGGTATGGAGATTTTTGCATATATGTTATATTTCACTAATCTCAAACAAGTTTAACCATTTTAACAAATGAAACTATGGAAAATTGTTTTTGAATTAAAAAAAGATTGGACACGTCCATTATCCGTAGAAATTTCGAGTTAATAAATAATACGGTCCAATATGCCTCCAAATGCTTGATAGACAATATGGTGCATGTTAGGTGGGTTCCACTTTATGACTAACCTTAGGGGTTTGAGATGCACATTTTTTGATGTGGGGGAGAAGACATGTTTATTGATACTGGGTCGCTAATTTCTTCCAACTACAACGACTTAAGTGTAGTTACACAAAATTAACAAGAAGAAGGTTTAGTTTGTGTGGGAATCGGGAGGCCAGAGGAGCGAGAATGAAATGGGTAGTGGAAGGAAGAGAGAGATAGGTTAGTGTGGAGGCAAAGCAAGCTCGCATAGATAGTGATGTGGAGGACTTCTTTGCCCTACTCAAATGAATTAGGCACACAAAGAAGAATACCATTAATCTTAATTATTCAGCGACACAACGAATATTTTGAGTCTATCAAAATAATTTTATGATCTTCAATCATTGGAACACTTGCAGTTACATTTTAAGAAATTCCAATTATTGCACAACAGTTTCGATGATTTGAGAAATCTATGATATCTAAATTTTGATGGGAAAATGTGTCTTTATTGGTGTAGGTTTTTTTAATATTTATTTTTCCTACATATTATTAAGCATACTTAGGTTATATGAGACATGGTTTACGTGAGGACATGTGGCATAATCCATCGATCACATGTGTCACTCTCACCCACACTTGGGTGATTGAGTCTCACACCCTCTTTTAGCCTTTTATGTCACCTCTTGTCTCTTTCTAAGTAGGTCATGCCACCTATTTGGCATTTTCCAAGTAGGTATAACTCCCACCTAATTTGGTTATTTGGGAGTTATTACCCCTCTTGGAATTATATGCCCACATTATGCTATATATTCAACACTCACCTCTCTCTCCTAGCTAGTTCAGATGAGTTCATCACAACTCAGTCAATGCAAGGGAGTGATGATGCATATTATATCATTTTGAGTGTGATATCATTATTCATTTATTGCACCATATTCTAGAATTTCATCCTCTTGTTGCTCTCATGTAGAAGGTTAGTCTTGGTTTTGCAGGTGATCCTAGATGCTTGAGTTCATCAACAACTCTTAAAGTCTCAACCTTGTAAATACATAAAGTATTGTTAATACGTCAGTGCAGGTGGGTGTAGGGGGGTACCCCCCTGTGAGGGTTTGGGGGGCTCATCCCCCTCGGTGAGGGGTTTGGGGGTCACACGCCTTGGTAGGGGTTCGAGGGCAGTGCACTTAAAAGCCACATTTTATGTATATTTTATTATTGTAAATTTGGACTATTCATCATTAGGTCTTAGATCTAACAATCAATATATATTTTTTGGCTTGACTTGCCCTAGAAGGCAACCTTATTTTATGAGGGTGTTGTATTACAACTATGTATTGTGATGTTTTATAAGAGTCTGATAGCGGTCGTGTTGCCTCTGGATCTCTGGTTGCTGATAGTTCTGTGAGAAGCTTGCTCTGCAAGTATATTGTAATCTTTGTGATTTTTGAAAAATATATTGTGCGGCCTTTTGAGTTGGGGTTTTTCTCCTGAAAGGGTTTTCCCCATGTAAATCATTGTGTTGTGGTATGCATGATATTTATGTTTATTTTTATTTAAGTTTCTGTAACTAAAAATATCTGTAAAGTTTTGCATTATTCTCCTCTCAAGATTAGTGTAGGAAGTTGTTCTGATTCCTTAGCTTCCTTACAAGTGGTATTAGAGTCTAATCACCTTTGGTTTCAATTATGGGTTGTTGGATTTTTTGAACTAATCTAGATTTGAGTGGGAGCTTGTGCAGAAGGCACTTTGTGATCTTGTTACATGAATTTTTAGATGGCAAGTTCATCAAGGAGAATAGAGGTAGATAAATTTTCTAGAAATAGTTTTGAGATGTGGAAGTTGAAGATGGAGGATCTGTTGATAGATTGAAATATGTAGGATGTTGTTGATGAGAATGTTTCAAGGCCTGCAGATCCTTCTCAGGATGCTTAATATGATGTTATGAACCATAAAGCCAAGGGTCTAATCAGATTATGCTTAGTAGACTCTATTTTAATCAATTTTCATGAAGAGATCTTTGCACAAAAACTATGAAAGAAGCTTGGCGAGATGTATCAAGCCAAATCTTTAGTGAACAAGATTTTATTGAGGAAGAAATTGTATTCCTTGAGAATGGAAGAGGGTGGATGAATTATAGACCATCTAGAAACATTCAATGTGTTGGTGGCTCAGTTGACATCAATTGGTGTCAAAATGGATGAGGAGGAGAAATGCCAAATCTTGCTTTGTTCTTTGCCTAATTCGTGGAATTCTCTTGTTATGGCTATTGGGAGTACTTCTATTATATTGAAGATTGAAGATGTGGTGGGTTCTTTGCTTTCTGAAGAGATGAGGAAGAAGGTATCAATGCCAAGAAGGCCCTAAATGTTTGTGGAAGACCTAAGGAAAAAAAGCAAGAAGAATGAGGAGCGTGATAAATCCAAGTCCAAGGGAAGATCGAAATCTCTTGGAAAGTCCAAAGTTATTTATTGGAATTTGCGATAAGCTCGGACATGTTCGTAAGGAATGTAAAGAAGAAAAGAAGAAAAAGAAGAGATTTGATTATGACTCTAAGTCTGAGAAGGAATATGGTGACACATTCATTGCAACTTTGGCAACCCGTGCATGTAATGATGTATGGTTACTTGACTCAGGTGCATCTTTCCATATGACCTTTAATAGAGAAATTGGTTTTTTGAATATGAAGAATTTGATGGAGGTAAGGTGTACTTGGGTGATGATTCTTATTTAAATATTATTGGTCATGGTAAAGTTAAAATCAAGTTTCTTGATGGTAGAATAAAAAGGATTAATGGTGTGTTGCACATCCATGGATTAGCACAAAATTTGTTTTGTGTGAGAAAACTAATAATGCAGGTGTGCAGGTTGTATTTTCTGATGCAGGATGCAAGATGGCTAGAGGTGCTATGGTGATTGCTAGAGGTGTCAAATATGGCACATTGTATAAGATTGATGCATGCACTATTGAGTGCAATAGTACTTTTGTGAAAAAAAAATCTGTCAAAGAGGTGAGGGTTTCATCTTTAGCAGATGGTCATGGCTTTTGGGTATCTAAGGGTGATCTTTCTTTTGAATCATAGTTACGTGCAAAAAAACTATGTTATAGACTTGGCCACATTGGAGAAAAGGGTCTAAGGACCTTGAAAAATAAAACCTTGTCTAAGGTTTGTCTGATTGTAATCTTGAATTTGATTTATGTGAGCATTGCATTTATGGAAAACAAACCCACGTTTAGTTTTACTCGAATTCTCATAAATCTTGTGGTGTATTGGATTTTATTCATTCTAATGTGTTTGGTCCTGTAGATGTTCCTTCAATTGGAAAATCCACATATTATGTTTTATTTATTGATGATTATAATAGGACATGTGTATATTTTTTAAAAGTAAATATGAAGTTTTCTTTCGATTTAAAGAATTTAAAGCAATGGTTGAGTTGCAAACTGAAAATAAAATAAAATGTTTGAGGACTGAGAATGGTGGTGAATTTTTCTCTAATGATTTTGATATATTCTATAAAGATTGTGGTATTCATATACAAAAAACAACTCTATATTCTCCACAATAGAATGGAGTTGCAGAAAGAATGAATAGGACACTAATGGAGACTTAGGCTAGGAGTATGTTGAGTGTTGTCAGTCTAGAACAAAAGTTTTGGGTTGAAGCTATTGACATTGCTTGTTACCTAATTAACAGGTCTCATACATTAGCTCTTGTTAATAAGATGCCTATAGAGGCATGGTCAGGTCACAAGCCTTCATTAAGACACCTTAGAGCTTTTGGCTGTAAGACATATGCACATGTGCCAAAGGAGAAGTGAACAAAGTTGGAGAACAAGGCTGCGAAATGTATATTCATTTGATAGAGTTATAGTGTGAAAGGATACAAGCTTTGGGATCTTGTTGCACAGAAGGTTATACATAGTAGAAATGTTATTTTTAGAGAAACTAAGTCTTCTTTTGTTACATTGTAGCCAAAACAAAGTAAATAGGAAGATGTGATTCAATTTCTTTCTACACCCAAGAAAGTGGAATCGAGGCCCATGGATAGACAAGAAGTTGAGGAGAGCTCATCTAGCTTTGAATCTTCAGAACAGGATGAAGAACCTGCAACTCAGCTTATTCATAGGTCTACAAGGCATAGACAACCACCTGAAAGGTATTCAACTGATGATTGATGATGTATTTTTTCTTTGAATACTAACATGGATGAACCCATATCAGTAGAAGAGGCATTAGGTATGAATGATGCAGAATCCTGGAAGATTGCTATGGATGAAGAAATGACAACTTTGAAAAAGAATGATACATGAGATCTTGTACAATTACCTGAAGGATGAAAACTTGTTAGGTGCAAATGGGTGTTCAAGAAACAAATTGGTTCGTACAAAGGTATTGAGAAGTACAAAGCAAGGTTAGTTACAAAACGTCACTATCAAATTGAGGGTGTTGCTTATGTTGAGATATTTTCTCTTGTTGCAAAAATGACATCCATGACATCTTCGACAAGTGGGAGATTTGTTGGGATAATGTGTCTCAACCTTGCAAATACATAAGGTATTGTTTATACGTCAACACAATGGGGTGTAGGGGGTACCCCACTTATAGGGGTCTGGGGGCCATGCACCCCGATGGGGGTTTGAGGGCAACACCCTCGAAAGCCACATTTTATGTATATTTTATTATTATAAATCTAGATTGTTCATCATTAGGTCTTAGATCTAATAGTCGACTTTTTGTTGGCTTGACTTGTCCTCGAAGGCAACCCTATTTTATGAGGGCATTGTATTACAACTATGTATTGTGATGTATTCTGATAGTCTGATAGTGGTCGTGTTGCCTCTAGATCTCTGGTTGGTGATACTCCTGTGAGAAGCTTGCTTTGCAAGTATATTGTAATCTTTGTGATTTTTGAATAATATATTGGGCGGCGTTTGGAGTGTGGGGTTTTTCTCTCGAAAGGGTTTTCCCCAAGTAAATCATTGTGTTGTGCTATGCATGATATTTATGTTTATTTCTATTTAAGTTTCTGTAACTGAAAAGATTTGTAAATTTTTGCATTATTTTCCTCTCAAGATTAGTGTAGGAAGTTGTTTCGCTACCTTAGCTTCCTTACAAATTTTTCCACGTGCAAATACTTGCAAAGGATACCAGTTTCTTTGAAGAACTTGATGCTCTTGTAATATCTCAATTTAGAATTGTGTGACCAACTCATACTTAAGCCAAAGGATTTCCAAAACATTAAAAAGTTGGAGTTTTCGAGGGTTTCTTGCTGTGACCATGTGGAAGAGTTGCCTTGTCACATCATAGATCAGACATCCTTGACATAACTCTATTTAAATGGTATGAAGAGCTTAAGGGAGCTTCCACTTAACATCACCCAACTCAACAGGTTGCGAGAGATGAAAATAAAGATGTTGACAGGTTTGCCTCCCTCTCTTGGAGATTTGTCCTCCTTAACTAATCTTACAATTATGCGTTGTCCCCTACTCAAATGTTTTCCATCTTTTGGGTGTTTTAATCTCTTAGAACATTAAAGGATATACATCTGCCCAATTAGTCAACGAGATTTTGCATTTAGCAACTTGAAGTCGATATTTATAAACAACAATGAATAAATTAAAATTAAAATAATTATAAATATAATTAAATATTTATTATAATAAAAGAGTTAATTATAATCGTAATTTTGTATATTAATTAAACTGTAATTATAATCTTAATTATAAATATTTTAAAAGAAATCTGTGACTTATTATATAGATTATATATATATATATACTAGTAAGAGCTCATAGAAAACCTATCACATGTGGGAAGCAACAAACCACTTCAAAAGCATTTCATAGTCCACGCACAAATCTCCATGAAGGAGAAACGATGATAAAAAGTAACCGTCGATCCAGTGGATCATATAAAAACAATTCATTTAATCTCTTCACCAGACATATTACCTCTAAAGCTATCCCGAGGAAGATCTGCTCCTTGTTTGTTCTTATAGCAGAGTAGAAATTCTTCGGTTCAAGTTCCAAGCTCACAGTCATATAGAGAGGCCTGGACTGTAGCGTAACACCATTGCTCCAGGATCAAAGTAGCTTCTGCTCACATTTACTTTGAAGGTATGCTAGGGTTTTAAAAAAAAAATTCACCATTTTCTTTCTTTGGGTCCATAATTTGGGCGTTTTAGGGACAATTTACTCAGTTCAACATGTTTCTGTTGCAGGGAAATTTGGTTTGTCTCTTGATTTTCTAGTTTCTTGATATAGCTTTTGGAGATGGATATAATGTATGAATGTGTGGTTTCTGGTTATTAGGGGACTAAATTTTGCACCTTTTTTTGTTTCTCTTTTTTCGTAGTTTATCGGATCATGTTAGGTTTTATTTTAGGCTCATGTTACTGTAGCTTTTACCAGTCGTTAGCCAAATTCATTTTCGTTTACTGCTAGATATTTTTATTTTTGTACAGATTGAGACGATTTTTTATTATTTTGAATTTGATATTTGTCTAATTTGGAGACGATTTTCTAAATGAAATTCGAGATGTGTTTTAAAATAATGGTCCGTAGCCTGTCTTTCCCTGCATTTCCATCTTTACTATTTTATCTCACTTTATATAATGTAGTATATAGAAATGCAAAGTTTGTCCGCTAAACTGGAAACATCTATGCTTTTACTTTATTTTAGTGTTTAATGTTCAGACATGCAAATCATAGACATTTTCACCTGTATTTTTTTCATCAGTAGTGCATGTTTTGTCATTTAGACCAGAAACATTTATGCTTGGTAATTTATGCTTGAATACAGTTTTAAAATCCTACGGTGGTGTTGTTTCGAGCTTAAAACACATGCATGCATTATACAATTGCTGTCAATACTCTTTGAATAATTGAGAAGAAAGTCTTGTTCCTAATTCAAATATTTGTAAAGCTGTGTATTTATATGCCTGAGGTGGTTTAGATCTGTTCATAACTTCATAATATGACTGCTCTTTTTCCCCTTTTTGATAAATAGGGCAAGTACTTGGTATTGTGCTGGCCCTGGCCCCGACCCATAGTTATTGACTTGATGCTTAAGCATTTCCCCTCTTAGAAGAATTTTTGACCTTGCAATAGTTCCACGCTTATAAGATTTCGTGGTAAGCTTAGAAACTGCCGTAGAATTTGCAGTGTTGTGCTGGTTTGTCCCTTTGTGCTTGGTTCTACTGGAGTCTACAAATGTTCCTTTTTATCTCTTAGTTTTTTCTGCCTTATGTTTTCCTTAAAATATCACATGAAATGTGTACCGCCTTTGGGACAGTTTCTAGTTAATAAATACAATTGTAAACTAACTATATGCTACTAACTCTACTCAATTAATAGGTTAGGTTTAATTATTGAATTAACTTCCGAAGAGCTTTCAAACTTCCTCCTGCAATGGTAAGTAGCTTTTTCTGTTTTCTTCTTTAATTTGTCTTTTATATTTATTTATTCTTTGTTTTATTGCAAAGACACGGAGTTCTTGTTCTCCAAAAGTTAGATGAAACACATTATTTATCGAAAATTTTAAATGCATTTAATTGTCTTTTATATTCATTTATTTATGGATGTAAAGCAAAAAAAAAATTCACGAAACGAATAGAGCTTCCTGCAATGGTAAGTAGCTTTTTCTGTTACCCTTTTTGTGTTTTCTTATTTAATTTGTCTTTTATATTCATTTATTTTCTTTGTTCTATTGCAAAGACTCGGAGTTTTTGTTCTCCAAAAGTTAGCTGAAACGCATTATTGATACTAATTAGTTAGGGTTTCGTAGAGTTCTCTTGAACGGAAAATTTCCAGTGCAAGCGATCGGATAGCTTCTGTATTTTCCCTTCCTCAAAAGTTCCCTTTATTTTTCAGAATTTCTAACTCATCCAAGTTGCCTTTATGTTTTATTGTCTTTTAATCTTTGTCATGCAATTTTAATTTTATAGGAATTTATTTTATTTTAAAATCTTCTTTATTCGATATTTTGTTAAACTTTGATTTTGATTTTTTATTATAAATTATAATTAAAGTTAATATATAATTATATTTTGTAATTTATAATTTTTTAAATTAATTTAGAATGTTGTTATATATATAAATTATGTTGTTTATTTCACAAATTTTAATATATATATGTAATTGTTTTTTATAAACATCTTCTGATTATTCTGTTTTTGGTAACATAGGCTGAAATATATTATTTATTGAAAATTTTCAAAATTTCAAATAAATCTAAATTATGGAAAGTTGGAAACCTTGTTAACAAAATTGATTACATATGAAAATTTAACGTATCTAAACTACTTGTTTACACTGCTTGTTTGGGTGTTCACTTGAAAGATGAAATTCCTCTATGTTAATTAATATTATATTACATGTAGGCATACATTGTTTAAAGTTACCTTGAATTTTACCAGTACACGTTGAAACTTGCGATTTTCATTGTGTCAATTCATAATCTAGCAAAGTTTTACCACCACACATATATTGCTGTTATTGAACTTATCTAGGCTTCAATTTAGTCAGGGCACATTTAAGTTACCAAAGCTGTGTAATTTTGAGAGATTTAAGGGGTTTCTCTGACGTGCCTTTTATCTACTGAAGTTTCTTTGGCAAGATATTCACAATATTTTGTGAAGCGAAAACAACATTTCATCTTATTATATTTCTAAGGTTTAACAGTCTACCATCGCAAGGCTTACACACAGTTGCGATTGTCAGGCATTGCCATTCAAGCAGGTTTACGTGCAATGGCTGCTTGCAATGAATTTCGGTTTAGGTCTCAAACAAGAGCTTCAATTATTATACAGGTATTTTTTTGTTGCTTTGACAAAATGGGTGATGTAAAATTGAGTTTCATCACTTGAGATTGTTGTAGTGTAATTGTTCAAATTTTGATCTCTGATAACGTGTTTAATGGATCTAAAGTTTTGACATTAAGAAACAGTTCAAGTTAGTCATTAACATGCAGCTAACGGAAGAAGAGACTTTGAAAAAATTCAACATAAAAATGGGAAAGTGATAATGTCCCTTTTAATGTTTGCTGGCCTCCAGACTGAATGGCCTGCATATAGAGCTCGCACATACTATAAGAAGATAAAGTTGCCAATCATAACATTCCAGTGTGCTTGGAGAGAAAGGGCCAGAAGGAAGGAGCTCAGAAAACTTAAGATGGTGAGTCACGAGTCCTTCCTTCCACGAATACTTGTATACTTTGTGACAAATGAAACAAATGATAAGAACAAAAGTAATATTATCTAGACATCAATAAAACGGTTTACTTCTGCAACTATTTTTAAATGTTTGTGATAATTTTTTTCTCATTCTCTTAAATTTTTTCTCATGCTGAGAAGTTAGGTCTTTGGTAAGAATAGTATTATGGAGTACTTATGTATTCTGAATCTATCAAATAACATAAAAGTTTGAAGCTATTAGTCGGTGCTTAATTATCGTAATTGGCATTTGTATGTAGTAGTCTTCATACAATTTATCTAAGATATACCATTTCTATATAAGTTTCAACTATTGTTATTTTTGGATTTTGTAATCTTATGTAAGCAAAAGTTAACTTCCCTATGCAGGCTGCTAGGAAGACTGGTGCGCTGCAAGCAGCAAAAACCAAGTTGGAGAAACAAGTAGAGGAGCTTACATGGCGCTTGCAGCTGGAGAAGCGTATAAGGGTAATGATTGTTCTATTTGAGATTTTATGCAAAAACAAAAGAAGTTTATGAGAAAGAAAATCCACGTGGCTGACAAAGTTCTAATATTCTTTTCAGTTTGAACTTTCAACCATTTATATTCATTTTGAGTTTGCCCTGTTCCTTTTTTAACCATTTCTAAGGCCTCATTTGAGTTGATTTAGGTGGTGAAAAATTAGTTGGCAACTAAAATCTAGGAATAAAGACTGTTGCTTCTAATCGTACAACTTATGCTGCACAAGTCATATTTACTTCCTAAGTCAGATGCTTCACATCAGAATTGCATTGTCTTCTGAATTTACTGTTTGATTGGTGTTTAAATCTCTTTTTTTGTAGGCTGACTTGGAAGAATCAAAATCACAAGAGACAGCAAAACTGCAATCTGCTCTACAGGAGATGGAAGCACAAGTTAGAGAAACCAATATCTTGTTGGAAAAGGAGAGAGAGGCAGCTAAAAAGGCTAAGACTGTCATAGAGACTCCAGTTGTTGTTGTAGACAATGTAAAGCTCTCAAGTCTTACCAGCGAGAATGAAAAGTTAACGGTGATTCTTATTCTTTGTGAAACTATGAAAATATAGCTGTAGTTGTACTCATCAGGTAGATAGTAACGTTTTTTTATCGTAGTGTAGAAAACTCAATTTTGTTGGTGTTTTGACATAAAAATGATGCCTTCGAATAGTGAAGATTGCCCAAAAGCAATCCTGTTGGTATGATGCAACATATAGTTTAACTTTTGGAGAATTTGTTGATGTGTTTGAGCTTTCTGTTGTACAATTTTGAAATTTTCTTTTCATTTCTGGAAGCATTATAGTTATTGACGTTTTCCTTTGTGCAGGTTTTGATAAGTTCACTTGAGCAAAAGGCGGATGAGGCTGAAAAAAAAGCAGATGAGGTTGAGAAAAAATATGTTGAGTCCCAAAAGCTGAGTGAGGAACGGCTTAGAAAGGCCAAGGAGGCAGAGTCAGAAATTGAGAAGCTCAAGAATACATTACAAAGGTTTAAAATATTATTTAATGTCACTATGTTCTCTTTGTTACTAAAGGACTGTATTTTTTGTATATAGTTCATATTCTTATTTTCATGCCTTTGCTATCTGGAAGTTTTCAAATCCTAAATAGGTTTGCTGCCAAACTTTTAAATGCTGAACCTGAGGATAAAGATGTTCGTCAGCAAACATTGGTCAAGTCACCTAGAAGGGCTTTTCCGGAATGCTTAATCACTACAGTTACTCAGGTAGATTATCACTTTAATTAATTTTCACGCACAGTTCGGGTGTTTCGTTTATTGGATTTGAATCCTTCTTTTGGAGAGTTGAATGCAATTGTACCTGGTTTTCTGAACATTCTATTTATTCTCTTTTCTGGCACTCTTGAAAATGGCTATGACGAGCTTGAGGAACCTAATACTGTAAAAGTGAGTTTTTGGGTATCATTTCCATCTGTTTTTAGTCTTTAATGATTTTTTGTTCCATTTCTTATATGATCATGTCATATATTGATCCTTACAAGTTATAACTAGAGAGTAAGCAACAATTTTTGCAGGTTACTGTTGCAAGCAAGGTACCTATCATCAAGGAGCCTGCCGAAATTGAGAATAAGCCACCAAGGCCTCTTAATGACATAGAGAACAAGACACCAAGGCCACTTAATGATATACATGCACTCGGTTCAATTCCCTAAAAAATCTTTAGTATTTTTTAAATGCATTGCAAGTGCAATTGTCTACCAAACGTTGAATTGGATTTGAAGTCTAGTTATTTCTATAAATCTAATATCTTATATTATTCCGATTCAGGAAAGCATAGACACACTTATCAAGTGTGTCTCCCAGGATGTTGGCTTCAGCCAAGGCCGGCCTGTTGCAGCATGCATTATATACAAGACACTTCTTCATTGGCGGTCATTTGAAGCGGAAAGAACCAATGTGTTTGATCGTATTATTCAGATGATTGGATCTGCAATTGAGGTTAACAGAAATTGCTATGAATATAATGCTTTTGCTATTTGTTTTTAAGATTATTTATTTTTCTGTCAACGATACTTGACTGGATAACCAGTTACAATATAGAACTAGGTTGAGAAGACCCTAGGGCTGTGAAAGTGACTCAACATAAAACACAACAGCTAAACAAAAGAAACAAAACGAGATTGGGTCGATCTTTCGTTGCTTGTCTTTTTGAATGTTGCCATGTGACGATTTACAATCTTCAAGCCATTCAGTATCATTGGATCATATCTTTTTTACTTGCAAATTCATTGGTCCAGTTCTATTTGTGTCATCTGTCAAGATATTATGTATTTCAGTAGCAAGAACCTTTTTTTTCTTTGGTCTTTTCAAATGCTGCATTATGACAACTGTACAATCTCAAGTGTTGATTATTTCTGCCTTGTCTTTTTGTTTCACAAGCTCATCGTTCTGGAAAGCATTTACTTCACTCTAATTTGTTATATAAATTAAGTCCTCTTGAGATGATACTAGAGGAACATGTAAGTGTCAGCATGATAAAATCAGTATGTTGTTTCTGGAGGATATTAGGCACAACACTTTTTTGAGATCCATGTGCTAGGATGTGATGGCCTACTATACTAGGAGTTGGAACAGTAAACTCTCTTTTGAATTGTAACTTAGAATTGCATTACATTAAAATAAATCATCTCCTAGTTCTACTTTATTATTCAAAGGATGCCATGAATGTACTAGAAATATATAGAGAGTTAGTAGAAATCACCTTTTGCTTGAAGGAAAATTATTTTGAAATTCTACCCTTATTTACTTAATAGTAAGTATAGCAATGCACTTTCATCTCTTTCATGTAAACTATTTAGTACTTTTCCATGCTCTATTGCCTCTTTAACATTTACACGTAGAATACATTCTTTTGCATATGTGCCTATATCTAACATAAATTCTATTTTTAATTACAGAATCAGGAAAACAATGATGTTTTGGCCTATTGGTTGTCAAATACATCAACTTTTCTTTTCTTCATGCAACGTACATTGGAGGCATCTGGTGCATTTGGAGTAACTCCCCAAAAGGGAAGATCATCTTCTACTTTACTTGGAGGAATGGCTCAAGTAAGAAGACATCCCTGGTTTTAATTTTTAAGTATTGTAATTAACTTCAGCTTAATAATTAAGAAAGGTTAATTTATCAGGCTAGAGCAAATTGGGTAGATACAAATTTAATGTTATTGATTTATTTTTGATTGTTTCGATAAGTTTTGTACAACAATATCTTGTAGGATTTTCGATCCTCGCCATCAGCCATGGGCCTTCCTTTTGGTATTGGTGGTTTAGATGCTGTGCGCCAAGTGGAGGCAAAATATCCAGCTTTAAAATTCAAGCAACAACTTACAGCTTATGTGAAGAAGATATATGGGATTATTCGTGATAATCTGAAGAAGGACATATCTGCCTTACTTGGCCTATGTATACAGGTATATATAAAAAATTCTGTCAGAGAACATTTGGTAGCCATCAAATCAAATCTTCAAATGAAATAAAAGATGAGGCTTTGTTAACTTTTTGTTAACTGAGCGTGTCAGTTAGTCCAAAGTTTGTGTTCTCCTTTCCATTTTTATTTCACAATCAGGATTTGTCTCACTACTTGACAAATAACTTGGCAATATCATATATTGGCACCAATAGAAAAATTGCATTTGTTCAGCTGGGGCTAGATGATGGCTATTCTTAGAAACATATTAATTTTTTGTTCTATTTCTTACCAAATTATTATTCAATGTTTATATTTCATCTTGTATGAACATAAAAATTGTCATGTCTACAGGTTCCAAGGACATCAAGGGCAAGTATGGTAAAAGCATCTCGATTGCAGGCAAATGCAAGTGCACAGCAGGTTCCAAATCACTGGCAAAGCATTGCCAAGAGCCTAACTAGTCTTCTCCAAACAATGCGTGCAAATTATGTATGTTTCAGTATACAAATGTTTTAGTTTCTTATGAAAATAGCAAAATGTATATAGGAACAAGAATATTTGGGCATGTTGCTCAGGGCTTGTTTACCTTGCAGGTGTCATCTGTTTTGGTCAATAAAATCTTCATTCAAATATTTGCCTTCATCAATGTACAACTTTTCAACAGGTTAGAATATTTCTGCACAGGAAATGTTTTTAGATACTGAACTTAATACATTGTTGTAAGGCAGTGAACATTTTTAATTAGTTATATTTTGATATTTGACAATAAATGGTCTCATTATTTTTGCTACAGCCTTCTTCTACGTCGTGAATGCTGCTCATTCAGCAATGGAGAGTATGTTAAAGCAGGGTTAGCTGATCTGGAACTTTGGTGCTGTGAAGCAACAGAAGAGGTTTGCTCGTGATTTTACTTTCACTTTAAACGTGGACTTTATATGGTCTATTGTATGGTTATTTTGTATTTTTGGACTCCTTGCGGAATGTTGAAAGCTCGAACATTGCAGTATGCAGGTTCAGCTTGGGATAAACTAATGCATATCAGACAAGCAGTGGGATTTTTGGTAAGCAACAAGTGATAAATGTTTCTTGGAACTTCCCATAATTCTAGCATCATTTAAAATAATTTTTAATTCTATTTACATATTTTCAACCCCGAAAAGATTGATTCTTAGTAACGTAGATCATTTGTTAAAAGGATTGACACATTGGTGCCAGCAATTTTTAATTTGATGCTTGAAATTGCTTTATCCTTCAGGTTATTCATCAGAAACCAAAGAAATCCCTGGATGAAGTTACTCATGATCTTTGTCCGGTCAGTAGATGTATTTTTCTGTCTCTTGCTTTCGTTATCCATATTGTTTACCATTCTCCTCAATGCTTTTGTTTTTAATAATTGCTTCTCAGGTCTTAAGCATACAACAATTATATAGAATCAGCACCATGTACTGGGATGATAAGTACGGCACTCATAGTCTGAATTCAGATGTAAGTCATGTGGATATATATGTTTGTTTCTTTGTCTTGCGCCTATTAAAATTTGCCTGTGATACAATTGCATGCTTGAATTAACATTTTGGTCCTAATTGTCATTAGCAATGGATATTTTACAGGTTATTTCGAACATGAGAGTATTGATGACTGAAGATTCAAACAACTCTCTAGGAAGTTCTTTCTTGTTGGATGATGACATAAGGTAAGATTTTAGAGCAAGTCAATGTCAGGATATGCATCAGTTTGCAAAAAAAAAAAATCTGTGAGGGTGTTCACCGTTAGCATTTGGTAGGTTCTTCAACAGCTCTTGCAGAAAATTGACAGAATTATTGTTTTATACTGCAGCATACCGGATTTAGATGTTGGAGTTGAGGATTGGGATTTGGATTGTTGATTTGATAATTGGAACTTTGGAGGTGAGTGTGGATTGAGGAAGTTTAGATTTAGGTATTCGAGGTTTTGATTAGAATGAGGGGCATTGGGATTGGGTGGTAAAATGTGATTTGGAATTGGGATTAGGCCTACGATTGGGACCAACAATATTTTTGGATTGTATACTTTTGTATGATAATTTTGTAGGTGATTCACATCTATTGTATGCAATATGTAAATTTTGAGTAATGGATTTCTTTTGATGATTCAATTCATCAATTTATTTTTCTTTTAGATCCATTTTTTTTTTCTATTTCTTCTTGATGTTCGGATATAGATGAAAGAGTGACAATAGGTTGTTCTTTGAATGTCCATGATACTTCACCTGTTCTAAAATAGTAGACAAAAAATAATAGATAAGTTTCTATTTAGTAGTCTAAGTCATTTATCATTGATTTAATTAATCTAATTTGTGGTTTGAATTGTTATCGTGCAGTGAACTTCTCATCTATTAGGTGGCATGAAGAGGTTACATTTTTTTGAGATGTACATTGTATATAGACCTTGAGATGGCATATGCCACATTTTGTAAATATTGTTTTGATTTAGCATATATGCTAAATTTGTATATGTATATACACTATTAATCTACACTTTTATATATTAAAATCAATATTCCATATAATTTGTTTTTTGTGTGCATGCTTTCCTAATAGTTTATGAATTACATATTATTTTCACTCCTAAATTATCATCAATCATTTGATCCCTTTATCTTTTAGTCTATATAATTGCAACATACTTTATCTTTTGATTCATTAACACCCTTAGTCTCTATAGTTTCATTTTGGTTTTGATTTTTTTAATAAGTTTAATTTCCCGTTTAGCATTGATGGCATTTTCAATTTGAATTTCCTTTTGATTAGTGCATCAAAATAAATGATATGAAATGCCAATTTTGGGTTCAAATTAATGACAAAGTTAATAAGTTTTTTTAGTAGTATATAAGTTGTGCATGTTACTTAGAGACCCCCTTGCGCTTCTATTTGAATTATTTTAGGATCTTGAAAAAGGAAGACCCAAAGAAAATGTGAGTCATAACAACCTTGCAGAGGAAGAAAATATATGAGAAAAACTAAAAAAATCATTAATTATTAGAACAAAAATAAACTATTAAGGCCACAAATTAAAAAATGTGAAGACCTCTAAAAAATAGAAGATTATGATTGAACTCATGTTCATAAAAATTGGTTCAAAAATGTATTGGCCGATCTATGCATAGATATTAGTGATATGTCAAAAGAGTACGGAAAAAATTGGGTAAACCAACATTATTTGATACTTTGTATGACATTACATTAGTTGATGGGACCACAATAGGCACCATTGGTACATGGAGGAATATTGAAGTTAGTCTAATAAGGATATAATAAATAACATAGATTTTGAAATCATTGAGATAAAATAACCTTTTGAATAACAGATTTTGAGATCATTGAGATGAAATAACCTTTTGATTCATTTAATGTTCTATTGAACCTAGAATGGTTTGTGAATTGTAATGAGATTTTTTATTCTTAGAAGAGTTTTCAATTTTTTGTTGTAGATTGAGTGGTATAAATTCTTCTTTATATATATATGAGTGCTACATATGTTGAGGAGGTAGTGCAAGAAAATATTTTTAAAGTGGGATAATAAAGACTATGAAAACAATCTCTTCTATGGCTACATAGTTTGGGTGGAAAGATGATTTTTCAAATGGAAAGTAAGGAGTAATTTCCTTGTTGATTATAGGCAAGAAGAGGTCTATATGATAAACTAGAAGGATTGTCCATACACAATTAATAGAAGGTGTTTAGACTCATCAAATCTCTTTATGGTCTCAATAGGGTCATAGAGTGGGCTTTATCAAATTAGATGAACATCTTGCATAACATGTATCAAAATGGCGCAAACTTGAAATTTTACCTTGAAATATTAAGCCAAAGAGAGGTTGTGACAACTTCGTTGAATCCCAACAAGGTTTCAAAAACTATAGGAAAGATTGACAAGTTCTAATTTGGACAAAAATTTTAAGGTTGAATGGGATTTTGGGAAAATGAAATAAATTACGGTAACAATATTGAAAATTGAATTTAAATTAGTATATTATGTTTCAAATATTGAAATTTTTCATGGTTTTTGTTTAGCATATGTATTGGTATATGACATTTTAAACTTAATTTTGTTTCTAGGTTATATATATAATATTTTATTATATTTTTGTACAAAGGTACCCAAAATATGCTCAATCCCCCTCAAAAATCTGTCATACCCACGTATGCGTGCCCATGCCTGTACTCGCTTTGGCAACTTAGCATAAAGCGCATTCCAATCAAAATGGACCCAAACAATAAGGAAAAATATAGACTTGTAATTATCAACATTACAACTATAAATTATATGATATTCCTTAATACAACACACAATCAATAATTATAAAAAGTTAAAGAAAAAATGAAATTTGATGCAAGAGCATTGAAACCTTATAGAAGGGGCAAAGTGAAATAAAAAATAGATAAATATTTTCCACTAACTTATCCCTAAACGCAAAACATTCTATAACTTTCTCAAAAGAAAGAAAACATGAATCTAACAAATGACATATAATTGAATTTATTTTCACCGCCACATCTTATCTGAACAAGACCAACTTAATTCTTGACTTGTCGAGAGTCTCAATACTCCACCACCCCTTGGACCACTACCAAGACTTCAGCCACCATTTGCCAAACGATGGGCTACACCTCAAGCAACAACAAATGCCTCTAATTGAAACATCATTGCCACCTATTGATCTCTTCAACCACAGTGTGCTAGTGAAAAAAGAATGGCTGCCAATGAAAGAGAACAGTGGTGTTTATAACAGTAGTACTTTTGTAAATGTAATCAAATCTTATCAAATTTGGATCCTAAGAAATCTATGGAAATTCTAAGTCAGATTTTATTTTCTGTGTGTTTGAAATGTGCTGATTGCAGAACATTTATTAATTTTTAATCTCTACAATCAAGGTTTGCTATCATGTTATGTACTTGAAGGAAGAGGCACATACCTCTAAGAAGATACGCGCCTCCAAGGAGAGACGCGTCCTATGAGAGGACGTGTCCCTTGAGGGCGCGGGTCTCCTATAGTCAACTAATGCTAATCGGTGGCTAACATAACCATCTCCACATTTAACTTCCTACAATTTACATAATGCAAACTTTGAACATTAATTATTATTTTGAATTTTATTCATGCTCATAAATTCAAAATTCTTATTTTCCAGAAATATTTATTTGAAGAGTAATTTCGATTACATATAAATGATGATGATACAATCAACAATCATCATTTATATCTGATCGAAGCTACCTTTCATTAACAACTTTTGATTTCTTGGGTGATTTTCAAAAATCTGTTGAAATTCATATACTAACTTATTTAAAGAAATCATCAAAAATAGATTCTCATTAATTGTATCGGAATTATACAGTCAATATTAATTTTCCAACATTAAATTCTATAGTTGCATCTGCTTTAACTTTAAGCTAAAAGTTATAAATGATTCTTTTTATTTCATTAATAACATATAAAAATCTTTAAAAATTGACGCTCCTACCATTTAAAATGGATAATTTTAATATGATTAAAAAAATTAAAAATATATATGATCATTGCTTATGATATTTTAAAAACAGTGGCTGAATATTACACTCCCATTAAAATTCCCCTCAAATTTTGATCTAAAATTTATCTTCCCTCCAAATTATATGTAACAATTAAATATAAACAGCAACCAAAAAAACATGATTGGCTATTACTCCATTATCTGTGAAATCATTTTTCAACCTCAACCATCTTTTCCAAGTAGATAAAAGGGAAAATAAAAGGGCAATGGAAAAAACACGAAATTATTTATAAAGGAAAAATAAGACGTGGGGAAAAAGAAATTACTCCTGTGGAATGATTTGATCCCCGCCGCCAGTGCGCCTCCTACAGTGTTGCTGTAAAAGGGTGAAAGCGGCCGCCTCTCTCTCATTCAGTAATTTTCCACAGCATTTCCATCACTAACCTCTGCCCCTCTTTCAAAGGCAAACGCGGCATCGAAACCCTACACGAGCCCCAAGTTTTGGGGCCCTCGCTGGGCTCGTCGGAATTGCAGCCCTGTTGAAGAAGGGGCGAGAGACGCAGCAGCTGAATCTGGCCGTTGGAGAAAAGATCATCTGCCGTCCACAAAACTTCCTTTGAATTCCTCCTCTCATCCTACACCATAAACCCTTAGCCAAACCCTAAATTGCCACCATATTCGTTAAATTTGTCGGCATTTTCTTTGTCCCCGCTCTTCCTTAGCGTCACATGATATATAGCTCTTGTGATTTAATGCCCGCCTCAGTCAGATTACCTACCAAATTGTATGATGGAGAAATATCGAAGAGCATTGTGTAACAAGCGATTGGCGGCTAAGATTTCTGCAATGGTTATCTTAGTGGTTTGTGATATTTTTTTAATAATAGTTAAAATTTGGGAATTTAAAATTGGTTAATAGTTTGGGCTTGAATTGTCACATTTTTACAAAATTTTATTATACTCTTATTTAAATAATTAAATAATTTATTTTTAAACTCAAAAATTTGTCACATGATTATATTAGATTCGTCTAAATTTTATAAATTATATTAAATATTTATATTATTTCGTCAATAGTATATCATAACTATTTGTTGCTTTAAGACCATATTTTTAATATTTAGTTTCTACCATTGATTTATAATGTAATTTAATGGTCTTTCTTGTATTCCATGAGGAATAATGTACCCATGATTTGTAATGCTCATGGAGCCCACAATTTTGGGTTTCATGAGCATTATAGATTGTGGGTACATTTTATCTCGAAAGTACAAGAGGGTCGTTAGATCAATGATATAAAAGCAATTTTGAGCTCCATGAGAATTATAGATCATGGCTATATTTTACCATGCATAATACAATGAAGGTCATTATATTATATTTTAAAACATTATGGAAAGTAAATATTATAGTCTACCCCTTAAACCCATTGATAATTTCTACTTTTGGGCCCCTACTTTTCCATGAGAATTATTTTTAGATTGGATGGATTCGCCATTATAATTAATGTACTTTCTTATTATTTTTCAAGATTCACCAAAATTTTCTACCAAATTTTAGTGATATAAGGAAATCGTCAAAAAAAATTTTTTTTTTTCAAAAAATGGAAAGATTCGTCAATAGAAATTAATATTTTTTCCTAAAAAAATGAAAGATTCGTCAGGATTTCGCCAATAGAAATTAATATTTAAAAAAAAAAATGAAAGATTCAACAAGATTTTATTTTTTTGTATCACTGCTAGTGGTTAAAAGGTTTTTGAGCTGACAATTCCTTAGTACCTTTGTACAAAAGCTCACATAATAAGTGGGAGATTGGCATATTGACAAAGTGAACTCATTTATGACAGGCTATACCAAACATAATTGGACCTAAGTTACATTTAAAAACAAGAGCCCAAAGTGGAAGTAAGTAGTAATAATATGTAATGTGTGTAAAAAAAACTTAATAAATAAGACATAGTGTAGGGGAAGAGCACTAGTAGTCATTATAGTTCCAATAACCTTCACTCCATGCACACCCAACTCCTCATAAAACTTTTGTATTTTACATAATTTTAATTGGACCAATAAATATTTGTATCCTACACAAATGCATGGTCACTAGTGAATGTGTAGTTGACCCACAAAAAAAGCAACTAGTGGTACATATCTATTTCCAATAGAAGGCAAGTTGCACAAAATAACTCACTTTCACATTTATTAAATATCTAAATATTTATAATTATCAATCTATACAAGTGACCCAAAACTTAAAATGTATTTTATTTACATATACACACGCACAATTAATGGTGCATAATATGTCATAATATAAAACAACTATCACTTTATGGGCTATCAATTGCACATTCTTCCACACTTCCTTTCACATCTTCATTTATTAACTTCATCTACTTTTGGTACTTGCACATATAGTAAATGGTGTAAGGCTCCCCAATAAACAAAAATACATATATTAAATCATATATAAAAATTCATTCAAGCCACCGTAGAAATATATTAAATCATATATAAAATTGAATTCATTCACGTCATCATAGAAATATATTAAATCAGACATAAATGACCAATTGTTTCCCACAAAAATTTAAATTTAAAAATCAACCACTACAATTCAATGTATTCATTTTCCACATTCAAATTATTTAATAAGAGGGAACTTATGGGAGTTCTTGTTCATGTTCTCCAAAAGTTAGCTAAAACACATTATTTATCAAAAAAAATTAAATGCATTTAATTGTCTTTTAAATTCATTTATTTATGGATGTTAAGTAGTAAAAAAAATTCATGACATGAGTAGAGCTTCCTGCAATGGTAAGTAGTTTTTTTTTTCCATTTTGTATTTCCTTCTTTAATTTGTCTTTTTTTTTTTTTGTTCTATTGCAAAGACATGGAGTTCTTGTTCTCCAAAAGTTAGCTGAAACACATTATTGATAATAATTAGTTAGGGTTTCGTAGAGTTCTCTAGAATAGAAATTTTCCAGTGCAAGCAATGTGATAACTTCTGTATTATTTTGATTATAGGGGAAAAACAGGTTTTGAAGGACCCAAGGACCCAAAACCCTGTACAACATAAAAGAGAGAAAGCTACTCAAAGAGAAATAAATTGAAGCAATAGTAACAACCAAAAGCATAACAACAACCAATATATATATATATATATATATATATATATATATATATATATATATATATATATATATATATTGTTTCTTATAGGTAACTTTTGATTATTATGTTTCTGTTATGTTGTCATTTTTGTTTCTATTTTCATTTCTCGTTTCTGGTAACATAGGCTGAAATACATTATTTATCAATTTTTTTAAAAATTTCAAGTAAATTTGAACTATGGAAACCTTATTACTGAAACTGATTACATATGAAAACTTAATGTATCTACACTACTTGTTTGGGTGTTCACTTGAAAGATGAAATTCCTCTATGATAGAGCTAATTAATATTATACTACATGTAGGTATACATTGTTAAAAGTTCCCTTGAATTTTACCAGTACATGTTGAAACTTGAGATTTTCATTATGTCAATTCATAATTTGGCAATGTTTTACCACCACACATATATTGTTGTTATTGAACTTAAATCTAGGCTTAAATTTAGTTATGACACATTTAAGTTATCAAAGCTATGTAATTTTAAGAGATTTAAGGGGTTTCTCTAATGTGCCTTTTATCTACTAAAGTTTCTTTGGCAAGATATTCACAATATTTTGTGAAGCAAAATCAACATTTTATTTGATTATATTTCTAAGGTTTAATACTCTACCATATTACTAAGTTCTTTGTTGTAAAAGCTATTTGGGAGAAGTGAAAAAGTCAAATTTTAGTAGAAAAAATATATATTAATATGGTCTTATATTTAATGATAAGATTTTTTTGAAACTATAGGCCTTTCTATTCTTTACAGTAGCCAAAGATTTAATGATTTAATTTATACCAGAAATGTAATAAACTCATATATGTTGAATTCTAAATTCCTTCAGAGACATGAAGGACTAACATAGGATCATACAGGTCATGGTGTCTAGCTATTAATGGCCTATAATGCTAATATACTTCTACTCCAATGTTTTGGTTAAGATAATAAATTGGAATAAGGAGATTCAACATACTGTGAAGTTGTGAACTATTGAAAATGAAGGTGAAATTGTAGCTTAAAACTTGTAAACCTATGTGACAGAAGATTTAATTAAGTGTTCTTTGTCATAATTATTTGTACAAGATTAATTTGTTTAGATCAATTCTTTGTGTATGATTATTCTGTTTAAATCAATTTTATCATTTGTAGAAATAGACAGAAGATTGTAGAAGAATGAGACAAGAAGATAGAAGTGACACACCATATATGTGGAGAAACCCTTTCGAGAAAAAACTTCAGCATAATCAATAGTGCTTGTATTATTTAACCTTAGAACAAGATTACAATAATACTGTATCAATCCTTGATTGATATGCTTCTTTGCCTTCAACAATCCTTCTTCACAACCTGCAATAAACTCTCATACACTTTTTGCAGTACAAGATATCCATGCATGCCATGTGACCAAGCATGAATCCATACATCCCATGCCATGCTTCAAACCCTCACACATGCACAAGCTCAACCTGCTAACCTGCCTTAAACTCTGATGCAATTGCTACAATAAATAGACAATTAATGAGCATGTAAACTCATAAGGATTGTACAAATACAAGAGCATAAAAATCCTCTCAAAAACCTATGCTTAGATTTGGCAAGTAGAGT
This sequence comes from Sequoiadendron giganteum, assembly GCA_007115665.2. Lineage (NCBI taxonomy): Eukaryota > Viridiplantae > Streptophyta > Pinopsida > Cupressales > Cupressaceae > Sequoiadendron > Sequoiadendron giganteum. The sequence continues at coordinate 108,443,117 of CM021104.1, read as the reverse complement.
TCCACCATGTAAACAGAAGTCAAACCAAAGTCTTCCTCAATTTAGGCACCCCAAATTGAACACTTAACTGAACTTTGGTCAAGAAGATATTTTGTAAACATCACCTCAAAGTTGGCGCTAAATAATGGGCCCACTTAATTGAGCCTTGTAAATATTTTCTCATGCAAAAGGTGTTAACTCAAAGATGCCAACTTGGGCGCCCAAGGTGGGTCCAAGTCAATCTTCGTTAACTGAAATATATCTCTCCACCAATTCATACAAACAACATGGATGATTGATCATCCCCACTTAACTAAAAGTATCCACCTGTTATCTATCATGCAACTGAAGTCAACTAACATGCAACTCAAGTCAACTAGCAAGCAACTCAAAATAACTATGTATGCAACTCAAGTCAACTAGCATGCAACTCAAAATAACTACATGCAACTAAAGATAACTGAAGATAATTGAACCATAACTGAACTGAATTGAATTGAACTAAACTAAACTAAACTAAACTAATACTGAACTGATAGTGTCACTCCACTCTTATAAATATCAATCCCTATTTTGTAGGAATAAGACATGCATTATTGAAGTGTTATCAATCCTCCAAATAGTTAACTAAAGCAAGGTGGGTTCCACCTTCCATGTGGGTGCCCCATATGCTTCTATTAATTAGGAACTCATCTTGGATGTCCCCACATGTTCCTATTATTTAGGAATAATTACAAATGTCAATTTACATGTTCATTTCATTCAAATTTAATCTCTTTCTAATCCTAATGTTGGTGAACACTTTCCAAGGACTTAGGAGATACATGAAATATGTTTAGGATTGCATTAAATGACATCTTATTCCCAACATTCTCCCACTTGACATTATACATGTTGGAAAATGGTCAACACTCCCCTTGGGATTCATGACATGGACTAATTGCCTCCCGTGGATATGTTAACTCTGGCAGTTGTATCGGGCATTAACAAATTGATCTTTTGGTGCAACAACAACTGTGGGCCAACAAGTGGTATCAAAGCCAAAGGTGTCGGGTTCAAATCCCCTCGGGTAATGCTGAGGGGGAGTTTGTTGGTAGATGGTCAATGCTCCCCTTGGGATTCGTGACATGGACTAACTGCCTCTCATGGATCCATTAACTCTGGCAGTTGTATTAGGCATTAACAAGTCGATCTTTTGGTGCACCGACAACTGTGAGCCAACAATACATTGCAGTTATTATAAACAAGGAATCATTATTATAAATCAAGTACATGACTCAAGGCTAATGACCTTTCTACGCCAAGAGAACTTATCTGCAACATTGATCAAAGTGCCAAATTTCTCAATCAATACCTTTCCCAAGTCTCTGTAACCAAATTATCATAGGTAGAACTTCATGCTATCAACATAACAACCCAAATCTACAAACAAGTCCCTGTATATCCACCATCCTACAAAATAAGACTTCAAGGTAATAACACACATAGACATGCGATAAAAAACCTCTGAAGTTGTATACACTTAAAATTGGTCTGGAGGAAATTAATTAAATACAAGTTATTTAATTAGCAAATCTTTAATTCGTCTACTTATAAATAAATCAACAAATTTATTTATATAGTTCACTTTCTCTAATTCTTCTTACCTTAAATCATTTTATTCATGTCTTAATTAAATAAACAAATTCAATTAGTTTATTTTATTTAATTAACTTCCTCTTATTAAATTTGAATTTAAGCACATTTCTACTAACTTCTCATCTTCCACCTCATCATGTGTCTCATGAAATAAAATATATTTCTAATATTTAATTGGCATTTATCCTCAACAAATTCTAACCAATTTTGAGACACTTGGTTTTCACCTCCATTTGATTCCTCTTCACACATGGCAATTTGTTCTACTAAAGGGAACACACTCCCCGATTCTCTCTTACCTCTTCACTTTCATCCATCCATCTCTCCAGATCAAATCTAGACTGTTGAATCCCACCACATAAGCTTATGCCTTGGAAAATCTATATATAGAGTCTCATTTACAACAATTCATATATAGAAAGCTTAGCATAATTACACTCTACAAAAATTTCATTAGCATTGTTATCTTAGCATTTTAGCATTGTAGAATCTAGTAGATTTATCATGGCATTACCATTAGTTGCATCTTAATTACAGTAGCTTAATCATATCATTTCATTATCAATATCATAGCAACATCATTATCTTTACATAATCATCTACAACATTTTAGCAATCATGTAATGTGGGAAGATTTCTTGCATTTCCAACATCTCATTCTTCAGGTTGTCATTTGGAAAGTCATGTGCACAAACAATTTGAGAGCAAAATGACTTGAAAAATCCTTAGAGATAGAGGACAACGAGATGCCACTAGAGAGTTTGTTTGTTTTGATTTGATTATCATTTGAATTCTCTAATATAATGTTTCATTGGTGTGTTTTATTATTTTCTTATGCACTCACATTATTCATACACACATAAATTGGTGCCCATTGTGGGGCCTTGCCCCATTTTTAACATTTTTTGGCAAGTTTTTGTGAACAAGTTTGATCGTGAATTTCAATGCAGCGCACCCAAAGCTTGTTTCAAAGCATCTATCTGATCTTTTGGTGCATTCAAGCTCTGTTATAGCACATACGTGGCATCTTTCAGTGCATCTAAATCTTCTTTCAGTGCATTTTCAAGATTTGGTTTTCCTTTTGTGTTTTCTAGAATAGAGCATAGAGTTTATTTAATAGTGCATCTAGTGAATCTTTTAGCGCATATGGTCTCTATTTTAGTGCATACACTCTTATTTGCTAAAATTTCAAATTCTGGGAACTGATTGATGTCTTTCTATTTTGCAGGTGCTTTAAACGCTGTCAAAGACATTATCTAAGACTACTAACTATGTTTGCAGGGGCTGGAGTTGATTTCCTTTGATTAAAATTAGGCATCTAGTTTAATTACAAGGTTAATGAACACCATGTATGTTGTGTTTGTAAAGTGATAGGCCTATGCTCTCCCCTTCATTGGGTGACCGAAATTCTAGACTCACTCTTTCATTTTATTGCAATAGCACCTTTAGCAGGCCTGCCATAATAGGAAAAAGTATTCACCCTATGAGAATGACCTAAGTAGGAACAACTAAAAGCCAAGCATTCCAACCCACTATAATCAAACGTGAATTTTATGAAAATCATGTTCAACGGTAGTGTGCAATGATAACCATCCCCAAAGCCTTTGTTCTAAAGGTTGGGAGGTCTCCTAAGGGAGTTTATCATTTTGTCGCACCAAATAGAAACCCTTACTAAAAACTTTAAGCATAGTAGCCAACCAAGTCAGTTCCCAAACATTAAATAATATTCATGGTGGAAGGGGAGGGAAGAATCCACCTCCAAGATACTCACCATATAACTACCAGGGATTATTGCTCAAAAGTGAAGGAATTGACTTTTGGTTAAGACCCGAAAAAGGAAAAAACATGGGTGCCCTCTAGTGGTGACATGGTTGTGTGAGCTGACGTAGTTCTAAGATGTGGGTTGTGACATTATAATGACCCTTGACATTAGAAGAGTGACTGATCTGTTTGCTATTGTTTAATACTAGTGGAAATCAAAGGGATCAGACCAGATCCTTCAACATACACTTAATGTTTAGATCATAGGGTGAAACAATTGTTTTACTACTTGTTGTTGTGTTTGAAATCATTTTTCAAGAGATCATTCATTGAAAACACTTGATTCACTAATTCAAAAATGAGAAAACTAGATAAAATTTTCAATACGGTGACCATTTCCAATTTGGCACATCTAAAACCTATTTTAGAGCATCCATCACACCTTTTAGCGCATTTAGTTCATATTCTAGTACATTTGAAACTTGTTTTAAAGCATCCATTATACCTTTCTGTGCATTTAGTTCATATTCTGGCACATCTGAAACCTGTTTTAGAGCATCCATCACACCTTTCAGCACATTTAGGTCATGTTTTGGTGCATTTGTTCCATCTTCTAGTGCATTTGAAAATTTGTTTAGCGCATTTTACCTGATACTCCAATAGAGAACTAAGTTGAAAGTTTGTCAAATAACTTGAATTATATTTAGGAGCGGTCTAGCACATATCTGACTTGTTTTAGTGCAGATAACTCATCTTCCAACGCATCTAGGGCCTTTTCTAGCACATTCATCAAATCTTTTAGTGCATTAATTTTATATTCTAGCGCATCTAGGGAACAGTCTAACACATATAGGCTTTTTTTTAGTGCATCTATCCTATCTTTTAGCACATCTGTACCCTATTTTTGTGCATCCATTTGATCCACAAACAAAGAGCTAAATTGACCTTCTGTCCTATAGCTAGAGTCACATTTAGGGATCCTTTCTAGATCATAGAACATCCCTCATCCAAACATCAGTTTAAACTTGAAGAAACTGGTCTTTACAAGTGAAATCTCTTTAACTAAACTTGGATCAAACCAATTTAAAGTGTCAAATCATCAATCCTATCTCTGATTGTTTAGTTGAGTTTCATCATCAAGATCTATCATCCTTCATCACGAAACATAACGTTGTACATTAGATTTATCACCTTATTCTCATCAATAGAATCCATCATTCTATTTGACTTAGGTACCCCATTAGCACTCTCAAAATAAAGATTAAAGTATAGTGAAACTTTAACACTTGTATGCCCATTTTAACAACTCAAAAAAAAAAACTCAAAGAAAAAGAAATTGAAACTCAAACCATCATGGCTGGAGGTGAAGAAAATCCCTTTCACAGATTTCACCAACCTGACAAAGATGAGATAACTAATGAGGACATCCAACAAGCTCAACAAGACCCTAAATTTCACAAGTTCATGGAGAAGATTCTAGAAAAAGATGGAGAGAAATATTTTCTAATGCTAGCAAACCAAGGTGTAAAACTACCCAATGATTTTGATATAAACCAATTGAAAGGAGCTCCCAAGAGGACAAAAGCTGACTCACGAACCCTAGATCCAATGGATGCTTTAACCCAAAAAATGAAAAATCTTCAAGAACAAATCCAATACATGCAAAGAGGAACAAAAAAAAGATACTTGCTGCAAGATATCTGTCATTATCCCTTTGACATAATTTTGAACATAATACCTTTTCCACCAAATTGTGATCTTCCAAAATATGACAAATACAATGGAAAAGTTGATCCTATAGATCATGTGAGATAATTTCGCACCATGAGCTTGAAATTTGCACATGAGGAGACTTATTTAATGAGATTATTTCCACGAAGTTTGGGTGGTCAATGCATGGAATGGTTTTCAAAAATCCCACCAGGTATCAGATCATTTGAAGAGTTGGTAAATAAATTTATCACCCAATATTCATATAACATCCAACACGAAATAACCATGAAAGATCTTTGTAACACAAAACAGAAAAATGGTGAATCATTTCTCACATTTTTACAAAGATGGAGACAATTATTTGCTAGATATGCTCATCCTATACCTAAGTAAGAAAAGATGGAAATCTTCATTGATAACCTCAACATTGAGCTAAGTTATAGACTCCAATTGCAATGTCCACCCAGCTTTGAAAAGATGATTGAAAATGGACTTAAAATTAAGAAAACCTTGGTTAAAAGAGGAGTATTGAAAATCTATAATGAAGGGTCAAATTCTGCTAACTCTTCTAATCATCATAACAACAATGAAAAATAAAAAAACTGGACAAGAAACAAGAATGTTGGTAATGATGGTGCGGCTGAAACACATAATGCAAAACTAGTCTTCAATCTATCAAGAATTACACCCAAAAACAATCAAAACAAGAATCAAAACAATAATGAATCCAAACTAGCTCCACCACCATATCGAACACCATCAAATCACAAAAAATTCACACCTTTGGGACAGTCACTTGAATCAACATTAAAATAACTTCGTGCAGGAAAACTCATAACATTTCCAGAGGCACAAGATTGGGAACCAAGAGTCAAACCATCATGGTGGAATGATGCATATTATTGTGATTTTCATATAAACAAGGGTCATAAAACAAATGACTGTATGCAGCTAAAACATTTGGTCCAAGATTTGATAGACATACGTGAAATATCAATACAGGGACCTCAAACAAATGTTGATCATGGAGCATTTAAAAATCCTCTACCCAATATGAAAAAGGGGAATCCTCTTCAACAAACACCAAAGGGAAAAATGTGAATTATGTCTATGATACTACCATCCTTTACATTTTTGTTGTTGATAATCAAACCCATGACATGAAAATCGAGGATAAATAAGACATTGTTGCAGCTGATAACCAAGTTAATGACATCAAAATCAATGAAAAACAAGACAATGTTGCAACTGATAATCAATTCAATGTCATTAAAATCAACGATAAACAAAACAATCTACTAGTCAATGTGACCACAAGAGTGCAATCCAAGTTTGTATTGAAAGGAAGTACATCTAAAACACCTGTTGCCCCTTTAAATCAATACAATATTGTAGACCAATTGCAAAAAATCCCATTGCAGATATCCATACTGTAACTTCTCAAAATTTCACCAACCTATAAGGAAATTCTGGAAATGGCTTTAGTGGACACCATAGTACCAACTGATTTAGAAGTTTGTCAATTCCAAGCCATGGTGGGATGTTTGACTGCACCCCATTGCCTATCATTCTCAAAAAACAATGATGTATCCCTCACTCATCCACACAATGCTTTGAACACTCCATATTGAGGTTCTAATCCATAAACATCGGATCAAATGTGTTTTAATAGCTGGAGGAGTTGTCTAAATATCTGTGCCTTAAAGCTTATCTATGCACTAGGATTTTTCAGAAAATGCAATAGATTCCAGAAAAAAATATCACCATAAAAGCTTATGATGATGAAGAAAGATATTCTCAAGGACTGATAGTGTTGCCAATTCAAGTGGGACTAGTTCAAAAAGATATAATCTACCAAGTTTTAGACAAGGACTTGACATACAAAATACTTTTGGTTCGACCTTGGATCCATGAAATGCAAGTAGTACCATCAACATACCATCAATGTATAAAATTCCCCTATAATGGACAAGAAATCACCATTTCAGCTAATTCCAACAATCCTCAATACTACAACACTCTTAAGACAGTCCAAGATATTTTTGTGCCACACAACATGGAAGCTATAACTTTTAGTTCATCAAGCAATGAAAGCCAACTCAATTCTTTGTCAAATCAGTTTGAGAAAAAGGTTCAGTCGAAAGATAAAGGCATTGGTGATCCCATTTCCTCAAATAATGAAAGCCAACTAAATTCTTTGTCAAAACAGTTTGAGAAAAAAGATTCAATTGAAATATAAAGGCATGGGTGAATATTCTATTGAGTAGTCTTTATGTCTCACATCTACTACCTTCTCCAAAATCATATGGACAACCATCAACATCTAAACAATAATCTTCACAACCCATCACCGTATTTGATGGTAAATTTGTAAAAGCGGGTACTCTAGTTGATGAATATGAGGATAAAGACATTCTAAATTGGCTTTACAAAGATGAAGAAACAACAACAACAACTTCTAGTATATCAACAGAGCAATATGGTAAAGGGTCCAAAATCTTAGAAAAAATGGGATATGAAGGAAAAGGTCCTATTGGAAAATGAAAAGAAGGCATTGTGGAACCAATCCAACCTATCACACTTAATGCAAAAGACAAGACATGATTAGGATACAAAGAAGAGACAAAAGAAGAATCCACTTAGAAGGTTGCTGAATGAATCCTCCAGCTACAAGCTAGCTCTGAAACAAACTCAAATGAATATGAATGGGATTCACTTTCTAAAGAATCTTGGCAAGACAAGGAAATTGATGTAATAAAGAGGTATACACCCATATGTATGGAGGGGAAAATTTTAGCGTCTAGACTATTTGAATTCAGATCACAACATATCGATGACTCTAGTGAGGATGATTAGACATCGAGCGAGATAGATGATTCAAAGGAGAGTAACATTGTAGACCTTGACGTTGCTGTTGAATACCTTGATGTTTCCATCTCGACCCTCACCACCTTAGATCTTGACTATTCCGATGATTCCTTACCTTTAATACACCTTGAACTCATTGACTGGGAACAAACCGAGCCTCTTGATATCCCTATCTTCTTAGATGTTAACGCCATTTTCAATTTCCTTTGTGCTGAAAATATAGAAACAAGTTCCACCAATGAATTTCATAATGAAGCTTTAAACCAGGGGAGTGCCAAATCTCTTAGTTGAAAAATAAAGAATACAAAAAAATGATCTAATGGTGAAAACCATGCAATGGCAGTATTAGATCATGAAAAAGTAAAAAGAAAGAGTGTATCCAACGGTGAAAGCCTCTCTCAGGCACCAAAGGATGAGAGATTTGACACTCTTCTTGAGCATTATCATGAAATATCTTCAGTATTGGTTGAGCCTACACAATCCATAAACATCGGTACTGCAGAAATAACAAAGATCATACACCTAGCAACATCAATGACAACAAGAAAAGCCAAATTTCACCAAATTCTTTGAAGAAAGACAAATTAATTTTGCTTGGTCTTATGCTGACATGCCAAGAATAGATTTGGATCTAATAATGCACCATTTATCCATAGCACCAGGAGTGAAGCCAGTGAAGCATAAATTGAGAAAAATGCATCCACACATTGCCCTACTAGTGAAAACAAAATTAAAGAAATTATTAGATGTGGGTTTTATCCGGCCAATTGACTATGCAGAATGAATTTCAAACATTGTACCAGTCTCCAAACCAGACAACAGTATCAGAAGATGCACCGGTTTTAGGAATCTTAACAAGGCTTGTCCAAAGGATGACTTTCCTTTGCCCAATATAGACCTCATTATGGACTTAACATCAAGACATGCTATGTTATCACTCATGGATGGTTTTTCATGCTATAACCAAATCAAGATCGCACCCAAAGATCAAGACAAAACAACTTTCACATGCCCATGGGGTACATTTTGTTGGAATGCCATGCCTTTTAGATTGAAGAATGCAGGGGCCACCTATCAACGCGCAATGACAATAATATTTCATGAAATGATGCACACATTCATGGAGGACTATGTGGATGACTTGTTAGCAAAATCATTCACCAGGGAAAGACATCTGGAAATCTTGGATAAACTCTTTATCCTATTGGAAAATTTCAATGTGCGATTAAATCCAAAGAAGTGTGTATTCAGAGTAACATCAACAAAACTCTTAGGATACATAGTCTTAGCTAAAGGCATCAAAGTAGATCTCGCTAAAGTCAAAGACATCATGGAAATGCCACCTCCTAAGAATATTAGCCAGCTAAGATCTCTACAAGGGAGATTCCAATCCATTCGAAGATTCATTGTGCAACTAGCAGACAAGTCTCATCCTTTTACTCATTTGTTACACAAGAATTTTTCCTTGAGATGGGATGAAAAATGTGAAGCTACCTTTAATCAATTGAAATAATATTTGATGACTCCACTTGTATTGGTACCACCAACAAAGGGAAAACCACTTCTGCTCTACATAGCAACTACTGAGGTATCTTTGGGAGCTTTTCTAGCACAAGAAGACTATAGGAAAAGAAAAGGCCATCTACTACATCAAAAAAACACTAAATGTCTATGAAATTAACTATACATTCATTGAAAAATCTCTTTTGGTAGTGGTGTTTGCTACTCAACAATTGTGACACTACATGTTAACTTATACCATCAAACTAATAGCCAAGATTGATCCATTAAAATATCTACTCAACAAAGCCAATCTAATAGAAGACTAGCAAAGTGGGTGATGATATTGAGTGAATGGCCAAGCAGAAGCCTCAAATAAGACCATCTTGAAAATCCTAAAGAAAATTGTCAACAATGTTGGACGTGACTAGCACATTCAACTAAACCCTGCTTTGTGGGCATATCGTACTAGAATCCACACCCCAATAGGAGCCACACCATATGCCCTTGTGTATGGATCAGAAGCCATTTTACCTATTGAGGTTGAGTTACCTTCACTCCAAGTGTCATTAAAAGGAATCATTTCAGAGGAAGACTATTGAGTATCTAGGCTACAGGAATTGGAATTGTTAGATGAGCGTCGTCATCATGTTGTTGATCATCTGAAATCCTATCAATAGAGAATGTCGAGGAGCTATAATCACAAGGTTAGACCAAGAACATTTTAGGTTGGCGACTTGGTCCTAAAAGAGAATCCTCGTAATCAACAAGATTGGGAAAATAAGGGAAAATTTAAAGCTAATTGGCTAGGTCCTTTTGTCATTATATCAGTCTATGGATCTAGATCATATCAATTATCTACACTTGAGGGGGACCTATTTGAAGAACCTATCAGCAACCTTCATCTCAAGAAGTTTTATACATAACTCATCCAGTGCATGGTAAAAAGTTGAAAAAATACAAAAACTCAAAAAAGAAGAAAATACAAATAAAATACAAAAATACAAATAAAACAAAAAATAAAAAAAATACAAAAAAAGTGAAAAATCAAAAAATCAATTACCTTGATGAAAACCTGGCAAACAGGCATCTTGGTGACAAACAAAAAAATCATATAATCAGAAAAAGTGCAATAAAAACAAGTACTGAAAACCTGACAACATGCACTACTTGTGATAGATTAGCTTTTCCATCTATTGGGGTGTGTGTCGGTCGTCTACTTTTCGCCATCATTATGCCTGTTCATCATAACAAACCTTATGTACATATTTTGGCATCAAAGTCTTGTTTCATCCTAGCTTGGTGATCATTGTGCATATTCATAATAATTGATTGTTTCTCACTAGGGGCAAAATTCTGAACTCATTGTGGGCAACCTATTTTGATCTTAAAACAACAAATAAACAACAGATAAACAACAATCAGACAACGTAGCAAATATAACAATCACAATGGAAACTCAACATTGAACATCCATCAAAAATTCTAAATACCACCCATCCAAATCAACAGCAAGATCGATCAACAAAATAAATCTCACTAGATGATATTCTTCTGAATCATGGTTTAATCACTTTAGCATGAATATTCAAAGGTTGTATCTTGATTTTTGTTATCATTTCTTCGGAGAAACTCAAGGATGTCATATACTAGAGAAGCTAGGATGGAGTATGATTTTTCTTTGTTTGTTGTCTGTGAGTTGATCATTACTACTATTCAAATTTGTCGTGGGATATGATCGACAAAGTATCATTGATGACATTTCAGATTTGCATAGGAAAAGGATGAACTCTTGTCTGTTTTACACAAGCAATACTCAGGTCATCTCGATCCACTTATGCCTAGATGCTTGTGTTACCTTGCCATATCAAAAATCAATGGAAGTTGTACTCAGGTCATCATGGTCTAATTATACCATCGATGTTTGTACTAACTTTCAACATATTAAAAGCTCAATGGTGATACCAAGCACAACAAAATCGTCTGCTATGAATGACAATATTGCATAATTAGATTTGCATGGTTAAGATAGATTACATCCACATTAGTTTTGCACCTACATTTTAGGTTTTCCAAGGCTAGAAAATTTCAAAATGATATTATCTCTCTCATTCAAGGATTGAGTACGTTTGACATTAACAAAAACAAGATCATTCACATGTAGTTGCATAATCATTATCGTATCATATACACATCATACATCCATCCATGCATTAGATCATATATTCGCATTAGAAATATACAAAAAAAGGTGCATTACATCTCATTTTCATAACCAAACCCACCCCATATAGCATAAAGCATTATCCATAAAAGCATAAAGTTTCATAATCCATGCATCATCATTTCATTATTGCATCCATACACAACCATGGCATAATCATATCCACATCGCATATCATAATCAACGGAAATCAAATGTATTCATCATAAGCATCCATCATAAAAACATATAGACAACATATAGATCAATAAAGTTTCACTACATCTCATATATAATCTCAAAATAATCAACGTCAAGTGCACAATGATATCAAAACACATGGAGAGATACATCATCAAAATGGCAGAATATCAAAAAGTCCCAACTAATCAAGTGAGTACATCAAGAGTCCTAGTACATCAAATGTGAACAAAAAGCTATGTGGTGCTCCCCCCAGACATTGTCGGCCTAACTATGCCTGCTGCTACACCACTAGATGGACCTGTACCTGGATCCTTGCTTGATGGATCTTTGGGAGGTGGCCCAACCACACCCTTGCTAGTAGTCTATGAATGACTCTGACCCGATCTGGCACTAACAGACTGTGCATAACTAGGGGCACGTTGCTCTGCAAGAACTGCCTTGTGATATCATAGCTTGTAATACTCGACCTCTCTAGCTGAATGTCAAACCTCTATGAGCATATCCCTTGTGGTGGTCCCCTCGGCAACTCTTTGCATCCTCTCAACTAGAGCCTATGCCTGCTCATATCTTTGCTTCGTGACATATCTCTCTACTATCAGAGTAGAAATTTGTTCATGTGTGTGTGCCTATGCTAGCTATCCCTATAGACCTTGTACCTATGAATGTAAGGCATCAATATGTGCCTACTGCTGACAGGAAGGCGCATGAATCTGAATCTATGATGGCCTTATCTGCTGCTCTCTCAAAGGAACCATCGATCTCCTCCTCTGAGGCACTCTGAAGTCCAACATCTCTCTGCCACCCGCATCCCCACCATCATCTTCGTCATCTCCATCATCCCCTCCATCCCCACCACGTCTCTGCTCCTCATCCCCATCTCCCCCATCCCGCCTCCATCTCAGTGCATGCGATGGTGCCCTCTCATTATTATCCAATGTTGACTGGATATCCTTGGGAAAGGACGCGTGAAGAAATATTGAGCATAATCATCTGTCATCAAAGCATCTGAGATCTCTGGACAATAATCCCATGTCTATGGCTGCAGCCCAAAATACTCCTCACAAGTTGCATCATAGGATAGGGTGGGTCCCCACTCTGGAATATCTTGTCATCTTCATGCCTATAATGCCACTCCCTAAGGCATAACTTGAGCTCAACCATACTAGCGAATCATCCTCATGAGTAGAAATCTCTCAATAACAAAATGTCTCTAACCAATCAAATACCTCGAAGTGAGAACATAGGGCATCTCCTCATCATCATTGGGCCACTGCTCACAATCTAAGTAGGGTTTCCATGTGACTGTCTCCAAATCATCGAGCACACACCGCCAATAATCTAATTTTCCCATCTTGTGCTGGACAACCGAAACTATGTATCCAAAGACATAAGGCCTACCAACATGAAAATCTCTATTTGCAATAGGCCAAGTAATAGCTATGTGCTCCCATGCCGAAATCTGCAACAATGTCACCCCAACTGATAGACTCGTAGCTCTGAGGTAAACCACCTGATGTAGATCATGATACAAGTGTGCTAACATGTAGAAACCCCATGTGTATCTGATCCCCTGAGTGATCATGCTCTCCAATATCTTGCCCCAGCCAATAGATAGTCCCTTTGACCTACGGTCGGGACACAAGAAACCTCCAACAAAACCAGCTAGGACACATGGTAAGGGCTCATACGAATCGACCATCTCTTGCCATGGGATCTCATACCCGCTAATCTCATCATCATGAAAAATCCTCCTCAATGCATCGGTCCCACCCTGCTCTGTTTGGTCATACATGTCTAACTCACCAACAACAAGAATCCCCAATATCCGATATACATCCTCTGGAGTGACTGTCATCTCACCAATGGCTAGATGGGATGTGTTGTGGTCACTATGCCACCTCTCAGCTAAAGCAGTCAACAGTTCCCTGTTGATCCTATACTGGGGCATATCAATCAAAGATGATAAGCCACATCATGTAATGTTGTCCAAATCGGCCTATACCAGACGTGGAATCATGTCCTAGGTCTTCGGGAAGCGCTCCTGAGACTGAAGAACTCTAAAATCTTCCTATAATCATAACATATCACAAATCAACATCTTATCAAACAACCTATCAATCAATCTAATCAACTCTAATGAGATTTTAATCAAATCTCATTGAGCATCTATCATTGACCCTCACCTATCATGAGTTCAATCATCATCTATCCTATCATTGACTCTCCCCTATCATGAGATCAATCATCAAACATCATCAAAAATCGTCAAAACATCAGCCGACGCGATCATCAAACATGAAAATCAAGGAGAACAATCCAAATTTCATAAATCTAGTGTCAATAGGCTCAAACAGTGCATCCATGCACTAAACCTATGGATGCACCGTCAAATTCCATCAATGCGCCAAAATAGGGTCTCTATGCACCAAAATACCAAATGTGCCATTTCGCAGCATCAATGCGCTAAAAGGCCAAATGCACTAAACTATATCATGAATGCACTAAAATGTTACATAAATGCGCTAAATCACTAGTTGCACTAAAACACTCAACAAATACGCTACTTTGTGCTATCAATGCGCTACAAATCCTAATGCGCTAAATCATTCTATGAATGTGCTAGAAAAATCACTCTATACACTACATCATGACCTCTATGCGCTAACTACTATATGCACTAAAACAACAACCCTATGTGCTGAATCAGATCTCAATGCGTTAAAATGCGCTAACAAAATTCCAAAACATCAAAAACACAGAAAAAGAAAATTCAAAATTCAAAATGAGGTTTCTTGGGGTACATACTGGAGGTCCATACGCAATTGGGCGGTTGTGATGTCGAACTCGCTCGAATCAGTGGGCTTGGTAGGGGATCACCATTTTGCTCCAATCTCTCAATTGACTCAATCTCCAAATGCAAAATGAAATCAAATGAGCTTCTTTTTCATATTTTTACCTTTTTAAGGGGTAATTAAGTGGGATTGTTTATATTGTTAAACCAAGGCATCAATTAATCAAATGGAAGGATCAATATTATTTATCAAGAGATAAATCATTTCAACATCATAAAATTTGGAAATCATTAGACAATCATCAAAATTTCAAAAATTCAAATCATCTACAACATTTTAGCAATCATGTAATGTAGGAAGATTTCTTGCATTTTCAACATCTCGTTCTTTAGGTTGTCATTTGGAAAGTCATATGCATAAACAATCTGAGAGAAAAATGACTTGAAAAATCCTTGGAGATAGAGGACAATGAGACACCACTAGAGAGTTTGTTTGTTTTGTTTTGATTATCATTTGAATTCTCTAATATAATGTTTCATTGGTGTGTTGTATTATTTTCTTATGCACTCACATTACTCATACACACAAAAGTAACTCACTTTAGTAAAGTGTAAGTAGTCCAAGAGAGGTGCCCCTCTCATACAAAACACATATACCTTTTGGAACTCCCACTGCACAGGTAATGTCAAATCTGAAAACAAGATCACAACATTAAGAAGTCCTCCTATAGCACTTCACATAGAGGATGTGGCTAACTCCTCTATCATAGTGTCAAAGAAGCATATAATGATATGAAAAATACATCTCCATTAACACAAGAACCTTCAAGAAGAAGACAATATTCCCACAAAGAGAGAACCTACAAATCAAACCATGTTCTTATACCACACTAACATGTGCCAAACTGTGTAAAGTAAGATCTCCTTCAACACTCCCAAATTGAAAGGATATCAACATCTAACCATTCAACTTATAATTTGAAACATGGGAGAACTTAGATGTAAACCTCTCATAAAAATTAGATCAAAATTAGCCAAACACTCCCACAACAAAAAGGTAATATTCCCAAAGCCATTATCTCTCGTACCTCTCCTACCCAAATCCTCAGAACTAACTCAAGTTCAAGATTGCAAGGAGAACAATGGAAATAGATAAAATCATGCATGTACTTCTCAACAATCCCTTAGAACTCAATTTTCAAGACTAATGCATAAGAGAAGTCAAGATACATATAAATAATGCATCTAATAATCAGGTGGGCAACACCTCTTAGATCATTTACCTACTGAGTAGACCAAGAGTGGGATAGAAGATTGTCCTGTGCATACAACACCAAGAATATAGGCTTTCAATAAAGACAACCTTCTCATCAAGTCTATGATGGAATCACATCCATTTCTAGGTGTAGGCTCCTTGGTCTTTACTTAACATAAGAAATATCCAGCCTAACCCAAGTCTCTTTAGTATCCATGAGCACCCACCGATCAATCCATGCCAACTTCAAATGCAACTTGCATAATCATGAAGCTCCAAGAAAATGATTAATACTAAAAACCAAAAATATCTACATCCTCTCCAAAGGAAGAACAATAACACCTTTACCAAAGAATCTAAGGGTACTCCATGAAACAAGATGTTAAAACCTCTTCAAATTACATGAAGATAACCATATCCTACCAAAACTCCCACTGAACTATGATACTGAGCTATACATGGCAACAAGAAAAACATCAAACCATCACTGTCAAAAACTCCCACTGAAACATGTAATCAAGCTATCCATGACATCGCGATAACCATCTCCTAAATGAAGATCATCCATGGCCTCAACACAATCAAAGAATCTATTGTTATCAACACAACTTCCAAAAGGTCAACCATAACCATAATATCTAAACCAAGAAGATTAAAAAACACTTCTTTTACAAATATGTTATATCAAAATAGTACAAGCTCCCACTATAGCCAAAAAACCTTCAAAATTTTAAGAGAAAGGTGTCCCAAACTCTACCCAACCGTTAGCTCTGATACCAAATGTTGAAAATGAAGGTAAAATTGTAGCTTAAAACTTGTAAACCTATGTGATAGTAGATTTAATTAAGTGTTCTTTGTCACAATTCTATGTGCAAGATTAATCTGTTTAGATCAATTCTCTGTGTATGATTATTTTGTTTAAATCAATTTTATCATTTGTAGAAATAGATAGAAGATTGTAGAATAATGAGACAAGAAGATAGAGGTGACACATCATATACGTGGAGAAACCCTTTTGGAAAAAGACTCCACCAAAATCAATAGCGCTTGTATTATTTAACCTTAGAACAAGATTACGATAATACTGTATCAATCCTTGATTGATATGCTTCTTTGCCTTCAATAATCCTTCTTCACAACCTGCAATAAAATATCATACACTTTTTGCAGCACAAGCTATTTATGCATTTCATGTGACCAAGCATGAATCCACACATCCCATGCCATGCTTCAAACCCTCACACATGTACAAGCTCAACCTGCTAACTTGCCATGGATGCCAAAATCTGCAAATGGTTAGTAAACTCACAAACCAACATGACAAAAATAAACATCCTTATGAAATATTGCATTTAGTTAAACATGCTAAATAAGACATTGAACAAGAAGGAAAACTAAATAAAGCATATAAAACGTGAATTCAAACTTATTCCATAGTGGATTGGTGCTATCATTTTTGTAGAAGGCAGCCCTTTCCCAACCCTGATAAGCAAGATGAGATGATAAAATGCTGTGATGAAGAGCAAAATTAGTTCTCACATGTAGAGAGTAACTTTGCATAAAATGTGTTGTTATCAAATTGTGTAGTAATGCCTTGCTTTTATAGATTCAAGGTTGGAAGAGTGAGAGATTTTGATGAATGTGGGATCATTCACAAGCCAATGACAAGATGCCACTTGTCAAGATGTGAGAGGATGAGGGTTGAGCACATTTTGGCTAATGTGCCAATTTGAAATTTGAATTTGCATGAAAAGACATGTTTAGGGGGGATGAAAGATGAATTAAATGCTAATTTGACTTGTGCAAGAAACATGTAAGAGCATGTGTAAGAGCATTTAATGCTTTGTTGGATGGACAAATCCTTTGGGGGAAGATTCAAAATTGGAGGAATATTCCATCTAGATGCCCTTTTGAAAGTAATTAGAAGAAATAATAAATCAAAGAAATGATTTATTGGTGCAAGTGGGTGGGTTAGTTGAGAGTTTAGATTTGACTCAAGTTGAGTCAAAAGCCGGAGAATGGCTGATTATGTTTAGAGGTTAATTAATTCAGATTAATTAACTTGGAGGATTTTAGGAGTTTGATATTTGATTAAATCATTTTGATTTATTGAATCAAATAAGAACTTAAGGAATTAATTAAATAATTTGATTTATTTAATTAAACACGACGAAGCAAGAGAACTAATTAATAAATTGTTTTAATTGATTAATAGAAGAATTGGATGCATGATGTTAGTTTTGCATGTCTACACCTGTCTCAAACTCTGATGCAATTTTTGCAATAAATAGACAATTAATGAGCATGTAAACTCATAAGAGTTGTACAAATACAAGAGCATAAAGCTCCTCTCAAAAACCTATGCCTAGATTTGGCAAGTAGAGTTCCACCATGTAAAGAGAAGTAAAAACCAAAGTCTTCCTCAATTTAGGCACCCCAAACTAAACACTTAACTAAACTTTGGTCAAGAAGATATCTTGTAAACATCACCTCAAAGTTGGCACCGAAGAATAGGCCCACTTAATTGAGCCTTGTAAATATCTTCCCATGCAAAAGGCGTTAACTCAAAGATGCAAACTTGGGCGCCCAAGGTGGGTCTAAGTCAATCTTAGTTAACTAAAACATATCTCTCCACCAATTCATGCAAACAACATGCATGATTGATCATCCCCACTTAGTTGAAAGTATCCACCTCTTATCTGTCATGCAACTGAAGTCATTAGTCATGCAACTCAAGTCAACTAACATGAAACTCAAGTCAACTAGCATGCAACTCAAAATAACTACATGCAACTAAAGATAACTGAACCATAACTGAACTAAACTAAACTGAACTAAACTGAACTAAACTAAACTAAACTAAACTAAACTAAATTGATACTGAATTGATAGTGCCACTCCACTCTTGTAAATATCAATCCCTATTTTGTAGGAACAAGACATGTATTACTGAAGTGTTATCGATCCTCTAAATAGTTAACTTAATCAAGGTGGGTTCCACCTACCATGTGGGCGCCCCATGTGCTCCTATTAATTAGGAATTCATCTTGGATGTCCCCACATGTTCCTATTATTTAGGAATAATTACAAATGTCAATTTACATGTTCATTTCATTCGAATTTAATCTCTTTCTAATCCTAGTGTTGGTGAACACTTTCCAAGGACTTAAGAGATACATGAAATATGTTTAGGATTGCAATTAAATGGCATTCTATTCCCAACATGAACCTTATAACATATGCTGCAAATTTGTTTTTCTAGTGTAGGAAATTGTACTCCCTTGTAGGTGATAGTATAAATTCACACTTAATATGGACCTATTATAGTGACTTCACATTTATGCATTTTCACCCTTCCTAAATAGGCCCTAATTCTCTTAATTATACATCACAAAGCTTTATTTTTCTCATTTTTGGAAAGGAGGGCCTAGGTTTAATTGATGTAATCAATAATTAAAACACATTGAGGAATGTGTGTCCTAGACTTTTGGGCCAAGAACCATTCACCCAAGGGCGAATGGGTCCTCCTTAGGTCATAGGTCCCATTTTTAATATGTTTTTGGTGGTCTTTTAATGATTCAAAATTCATATGCAAATGGTAGCTATCAGGATCTAATATTCAAGAAATTAGAGAAGAAGCCTTTAAAGGCTCGTCTTTTCACCATTTCAAACTAGAGAAGAGAACAACAAGAGAAAAGAGACTAGGATATCAAGAAAAGAGATTTTGAAGAGCAATAAAACAAGCAAATTTGATGTCTTGGAACATTATTGTGTGTATTTGCAGGTCTTCAAGCTCATTTGTCAATATTTGATTAAGCATTGTTCATGATTGAAGGTTGATGCCAATGGTGGAACATGATGGATTCTAAGTTTGGGAGATGCATTTAGCCATTTATCATACTCTAATGACTTCTTTTCTATTGTTACCATCTTTAAGATTCATTCTAATAGAAACCTACGATAAGGTATCATTGTGTTTCAGATTTATTTTGGGTGTAATGACTTCTCCCTAAATGGATCTTTATCATTCATCATTTAGGAATCATAATCTAATGCACTTGAGTAGGGTTTCTTTGAATTTTAGCTCATAAACACCTTAGATACACTTAAGGTTAAGGCTTACATACTATCATTTACCAAGGTTTAATTACTAAACTTGGGGTTTGACTGAGGAAAACCCCCAAATAAACAAATATTTTTTGTTGCAGATTTATTGCAAGTATAGATTCAAAAACAAAGATTTGCAAGTATGGGAGCAAGGTGCAGACATAGGGCTACAAAATTAGTTTTTATAGTTTTGGAAAGGCCTAATAGGACCCATTTTCCCTAGGAAGAATGTGTCCTTCAACAGATATCAAAACATACTTTTGGTGCTAGTACGTGTCCATACCCTTCTTAGATTTGCCTACAAATTGTCAATTGATTTTTTTAGCTTCTAGATCTTGAATTTTATCATCTAGGTAATATTATTCATTAGGTTTAGTTGCATCAAATCATTTCCATTTAGTTCCAAATCCTACTGTCTAAGGAACCTAGAGATTCAAGTCTAAATGGCTCACCTTAGGGTTGATAGTCAATCTATACACCTTGCAATCTCTTAAGTTTAATGAAATTGTGGGAAGAGGGATATCTTTAGTTCCTTAGTTATTTGTATGAAGGACCTAGGAAACCCTATTTTGGGATCTCCCCCTTTTTCACACCATTTCATTTTGGTGAACCTGACATTGTACAACATCTTTTCTAATTTGGAGATCATTAAAACCCTAGATGTAGGTTTTTCATTATCTAGTTTTACATTACATTTATGGTTACAATTTGCATACTTGCATCATTCAAATTCATAAAAATAAAAAAACATTTCATACTTTCTATATAGCATATTTTTTAAAAGTGTGTTTTAGTCATTTAAATCAAAATTACATCAAATTTTGCATTAAAAAAGTTGTCATTTTGTCCATTTATTGTCACAAAATTGCATTTACATTTCATAAATGTATTCTAGAAAATACTATCACTGTAATAACAAATTACAAAAGGAAATAACAAATCTAAATAGTAACGCAAATTATCAATTTTTCATTTTCCAGAATCTTGAGCAAGGATTTATTCACCCTAGGGCGAATTTATCCTTCTATAGGTGTCCTGAAAGTTTTTCTATGAATTTCTGTGTCTGTGTGTGCTTTCTATTTTTGCTAGTACATCTATTTTTTGGAATTATGGAACAATACTTTTTTATATTAAAGAAATTTATCCTCTTACTTGCATTTGTAAAAAAATCTAAAAAAAACTTGTTACTTTTCAGTATTAGATAGCTTCAGATCTGTAGACATTTGTTTTCAATTTTTATTGCATCATCTAAATAGAGTAGTTTAACTTTTACAAAAACTTGAAACCATAGACCATCGTAAAAAATTTAACAAAAAAACATACATTAAATGATTGACCTTGGAGAAAGCATAGTCACCTGATCATGTCAGATCTCTTTCTACAAGTTAACATATCCATCAAGCCCTTTAGTAGTGATGACTTTGGCATGTTAGATGAAGCCATTGGGGACTTCATCTCACCAAAATCATCCGCTAAGGATTTCCATAACAAAAAACAACAAAGAGAATTTAATACAATCACACCTCAACTTATCATCTATCCACCTTCACAATAACAACAAAATCAAAACAAACCCATGCTTATCATAGGACAACCTCAAAAAAAATCAAAACCTCCATGAACTAACTTGAACTTTGTAAGACAAATCATTAGTGAAATTTTTTCATAGCAACCAAGTTACCATACAATTTCCCATACATATAACACAAGGAATAATAGACAACTACAAACCATTCCTAAATCGATACCACTTCCTCAACATGTTTTGTGTAGTGCCCCTCATTTACCTTTACATAGTGGGTAGGATTATGACCTTGTGGAATAACTTCAAAACACTCTTGCTAAGATCTCTTTATGGGATCTCATCTAAGCACAACAGGAAATTAGCATTGACTTTTGTACCATATTTTAGTGTATTTGAGTCCATCAATTGGAGCCATCTCATGGTGCAAAAGTCGGCACAAAAGTGTTTCTTCGTTTCATTGTCGGATTTTGCGTCATCTTTAACGACCACTTTAGAAATGAAAAGTTGGTGCCAGTGATAGCGTCTTCTTTAGCTCTGGGAATAGTGCTAGAAAATGGTGCTAGGAAGAGTGCCTAAATTGGCGCCCAATTTGGCTTCCGGTTTTGCTTGCATGTCTGCTCCCATTTTTGCTTCTAGTTTTTCTCCTAGTTTTGCTTCCACTTTTGCTTCAAGTTTTGCTTCCAGTTTTGCTTCTAGGTTTGCTTCTAGTATTGCTTCCAGTTTTTCTTCTAGTTTCGCTTCCAGTTTTGTTTCTAGGTTTGCTTCCAGTGTTGCTTCCGATTTTGCTTCCGCTTGTGCTTCCAATTTTTCTTCCAGTTTGACTTCCAAAATTTCTTCCAATTTTGCTTCCGATTTTACTTCTAGTTTTGCTTCTAGTTTTGCTTTGAATTTTGCTTTCAGTTTTCCTTCCAATTTTTCTTTCAGTTTTGCTTCCGGTTTTGCTTCCAATTTTTCTTTCAAATTTGTTTCTAGTTTTGCTTCCTGCATTCCTTCCATTTTTGCTTCTAGGTTTGCTTCTGATTTTGCTTCCAAGATTGTTTCTGGTTTGCTTCTAGTTTGAAATCCATTGTTGCTTCCTTTTTTGCTTCTAAAAATGCTTCTTGTTTTGCTTCCTTTTTTGCTTCTAAAAAATGTTTCTTGTTTTGCTCCCAATTTTGCTTCCAGGTTTTCTTTCGGTTTTGTTACCAATTTTGCTTCCAAGATTGCTTCTAGTTTGGCTTCCATTGTCGCTTCCTTTTTTGCTTCTAAAAATGCTTCTTGTTTTGCTTCCATTTATTAATTTAATATGTTTTAATTCAATTTAATTAGTTAAATATATGAAGCCTCTTAAATAACTCATATGATTATAGAGTAATTAATTTAATTATTTAACTCATATGATTAAATAACAAGATAATTATTTTATTTTTTTGCTAGTTAAATCACTGCCAAAATGATACATGTCCAACAGTCGACATAAGCCAAAATGATACATGTACAAATGATATAAGTAAAAATGATAAATTATGTAACTCAAATTGATACAAGTCAAGATGATATATGTCCAAATGATATAAGTGAAAATGATAAATGTCAATATGATACAACTCAATAATATGGTACTATAAGCCGTGAAAATGATACATATGATAGTAACCATGAAAAGAGGCATCATAACAATATATCAACAATGATCCATGATGCAGTCTATATGATCATGAATGTCATTGGGTACTACCAACAACTGCCCCATCATCATCACCACTATCATGATCATGATCATGATCATCATAATGATATACCAACATTGATCCATGATGCATCCTATATGATCATGGATGTTGCTAGGTACTACTAGCAACTGCCCTATCATCATCATCATCATCATCATCATCATCATTGTCATCGGCCTCAATGTCTTCCCTATCTACATCATCATCATCCTTTTCCATGTGATATGTACCGACATAACCAATATTTTTTGGATCTATATCATGATGAGGATCATCTTGATCTTTTGGAAGACCCATGTTCTACAAAAAAAACATTTAAAATGAAAAGTTATTATTTATTTCATGCAATAATTTATTTTTCTATTATATATCTAATATTAAAACATACGAGACAAAACCATAATCATATTACATCATATCAAAGTGCACATACCATAATAAAATTTCAAAAAAGTTATAGCTAATATGTGATTCCTATGATGTAAAACATGCACCAATTCTAATAAACGTTAGTAAAGATCATAAAAAAATTTGTTATACAATTTAACTATCAACTGTAAATTCTATTACATAACCTCAAGTGCCAACCCTCTACAAAAGAATGAGGAGACTGCAAGAAGATTGGTTGCAGGGGGCATTGGTACAAAAGATGGACATGGCTCTTCCAAGCCATCCACTGAGATGGTTTTGTACAAAAATGTGGATGATATCCCCTTTTCTAGAGAGCTAATGATTCAAGTTGATACGAAAAATAATGTTGTTCTGGTACCCATATATGGCATCATGGTTCCATTTCATGTAGCCACCATCAAGAGTGTTACAAGCCAACAAGATGGAGGGAATTCTTATATAAGGATAATTTTCAATATTCCAGGTACCGGCTTTAATTCCAAATACACACCAACATTGAAATTCCCTAGTAGTATTTATGTTAAGGAAATTTCCTTTAGATCCAAGGATTCAAAGTACATCAAAAACGTGGTACAAATGATTAAATCCCACATATGATCTATAGCAATGAAAGAGTCTGAAAAGGCAAAGAGAGCTACACTGGTGGCTCAAGAGAAACTTTAACTTTCAAAAACAAAGGCAATTAGGTTGGCAGACTTGTGGATCAGGCCAGCATTTGGTGGAAGAGGAAGAAAGATGACTCGAACTCTAGAGGCCCACCATAATGGATTTCAGTATTCAACCATGAGAGCATAAGAGAGAGTTGATATCATGTATCAAAACATTAAACATACATTCTTCTAGCCAACGGGGAAGGAGATGATTACTTTGTTTCATTTTCATATGCATAACCATATCATGGCGTGGGAACCAAGAAGACCAAGGATGTCCAATTTTATGTGGAGGTAATGGATGTGGTCCAAACTTTAGGAGGGGAAAGAAGGTCAATGTATGATCCTGATGAAATTGAGGAAGAACAACAAGAGAAGGATAGGAAAAATAAAATCAGTGCAGAGTTTCAAGGATTTTTCAAGCAAGTAAGAGAGCTATGGGAGTAGCCTCATCTAAAATATTTTGAACTAGAGTTTGATATACCATTTAAAGAGCTTGGTTTTCATGGAAGAGGAAGAAAGATGATTACTTTGCTTTATTTCCATTTGCATAACCATATCATGGTGTGGGAACCAAGAATACCAAGGATGTACAATTTTATGTGGAGGTAATGGATGTGGTCCAAACTTTAGGAGGGGAAAGAAGGTCAATGTATGGTCCTAATAAAATTAAGGAAGAACAACAAGAGAGGGACAAGAAAAATAAAATCAATGTAGATTTTCAAAGATTTGTCAAGCGAGTAAGAGAGCTATGGGAGCAACCTCATCTAAAAGGGTTTGAACTAGAGTTTGATATACCATTTAGAGAGCTTGGTTTTCATGGAATAGGAAGAAAGGTGATTACTTTGCTTCATTTTCATTTGCATAACCATATCATGGTGTGGGAACCAAGACAACCAAGGATGTCTAGTTTTATGTGGAGGTAATGGATGTGGTCCAAAATTTATGAGGGGCAAGAAGGTCAATGTATGATCTTGATGAAATTGAGGAAGAACATCAAGAGAGGGACATGAAAAATAAAATCAATGCAAATTTTCAAGGATTTTTCAAGTGAGTAAGAGAGCTATGGGAGAAACCTCATCTAAAATATTTTGAACTAGAGTTTGATATACCATTTA